>OY728150.1:1391974371-1393224371 GCA_963277665.1 Viscum album | reverse complement strand
TTGGTTTTTTCACACAGTATTATCTTGGTGTATCATATAAAAAAAATACATCAATGAAATAAAAATAAAATCCAACTTATAAAAGTCTCGGGGTGTAACATTCTACACCCTTTAAAATGAATTTCTCTCCCAAAATTTATCTCTATTATAAAAGGATTAATACTTAAAATTTTCTTTCACATAAACCCACATCATGAAAATAAATAATAAAACTTATATTTAGAAATTAAAGTTAGTAACATACTAGCTACCAAAAGTAACTCATCCCTGGGTTTCCACATAGGATAACATTGGTGGAAAGTAAAAATATGGATATGAAAGATAAATATAAATATCATGTTCTAATGGAGAGTAATAGAGAACCTGGTTACAAGAAAGTAAACAATAAAAAGTTGATAAATGTATGATGATCTAAGGGACCACTTTTTCACAAGATAATAAGGTACAAGGATAATGTTTTGGGTTTTAATGTCATTTCCCTAAAGTTAAATATCTTTTAGTGAGAAGAAATAAGAACTTGATTTCAGTAAAATCTCACCATTGGCCAGGCCTTGAAATTTTACACTTCTTTTATTATTCAAATAAATCATGTTTAATTTTTCATTCAGAAAATATTATTTGATCATGTGATCCATAAATAGAATGATAAGAAATTTCATATATATTTATCACAACAAAATTTTTAGCATAAGCTATCAAATATGAATAAGTCCACATATGGGGAGATAATTATTTATTAAAAAACTTCTTATGAAGTTTAACTTATCCTTTCTATAAATTGATAACCCTACCATCATTTTAAAATCATAAAAATAAAAAACATTAGCAAGAGATTCACTTACTATGCTTAAAAATTATCCCCCATATATCATAAGGTATCTCTTATTAGTCACATTCCAAACATGTGAATTCATTTATCTTGTATTTTCTTACAACATGGTAATAACTTGAATTACCATAGAAACTTGGTGAAAAAAAGAAAACATTCAAAAATTAACTCTTTTATATATACCATAAATCCAAAAATTCAAACTCAATCCATGATGACATCATATCTTCCCCAAGGTAAATAATAATATCAAACATCTCTTTATTTCCTTATCCCAACATTATGAATATATTAAGTGTTATCCTTCCCTTAATCATGTGTTTTCTATAAAATATCTGAATCACTTTTCATGGTCACTGGTACCATTCAGCATATAATTTGAAATACTTAAGTAAAAAAATAGTGTTAAAATCCATAGATGTTTCTTTATTTCATAATACCAAAAAATTACTTATGAAAAATTATTCTTAATAAATTTGAAATTATTCTAATATATTCTTAAACAATTGACCAAGATTTATCATTTTATTCCTTAACACTTCTTCCATATTATATATCTTTTGTAATTTATTCATTTTCATTAATATAAATACAACTCATATAACCGTTTTGATTCTATTCACTATATTTTCCGCAAGGGAATCTAGTTTCATAATTACTATACATTCCAAATTTAAAACATTCAACAGTCATTGATGCCTTAGAAATACCATTATCCTTTTCCATTGTTTTAAATGAACCTTTTCCTTAGAAATTAATTTCCTTGTTTCCTTCTTTTCAAGATTCAAATAATATTCCAATTACGTTGAATCATTCCCCTTGATGCCTCTTACAGCATAATTTACATGGGGAAAATTTAACTTTCCTTCCTCTATGGTCATCATGAATCTCCATCTTTCTCTTATTAGGTTATCTATGAAGCTCACTAAATATTATATTATTGATCATATTATGATATTGTGATTAGGTATAATAAATATGTTTCACTTTCCAATTCTAATTTCATTTGTGTTATTGTGAGTAATATCATTCCATTGTCCATCATATTCTCTATTAACATAAATCCTATTACTTCCATCCATTTTCTAAAACCCAAAAAGAATTGTGTGAGCGGTAATAATCATACTGAGAAAACCACATAATCAAGGGAATGTATTTTAAATATCTAACATCCTAGGATTAATCCTAGGTTTTTTGAGATCATTAACAAAATTCAAGGATTGTATCCTATACTTCGACTTATCCTTAGAGACATCCCTATAAATATCCTTAGAAATATCTCTCGGGATATCACTAATGTTTTCTTAACCTAGTTTCCAAAGATAAAAAATCCTTTAATCTGATACCATCTCTAATGACCTAATAATTACGTACATGGATATAATATCCTTTTTTATAATAAAAAATACATTACCCAAATGCATTTCCAATGTCCATATCAGTTTAGTGTCTCTAGAAACCGGGAAACATAAAAAACTGGTCTGTAAAACATCTACCTCATCTCCTTCTTTTTCCTTCATAACTAAACACCCTTTCTGAAACATCTTAGTTAATACCCTTATTTATATAATGGGTAAAATAAACATAAAAAATAGGCTGAGAAAATATACTCAATTAGGGTAAATAAGGGATATATCAATCATGTCATAATCATAATACATAAGAACATAACAATTTAAAATCATATCATGTATATCAAATATCATGATATCATGTCATGGAATAAAACATAATATTTCATAAAGAACCAATGAACATATTACCAAAGGGCATAACATAAGAAATGAAAATTTAGGCAAACACATAAACATAGAAAATCATTTAATACTAGTCAAGGCTCAAGTCCAAGACCATGATAGTAGACAAAGTCCATTACTGAACTGAGTTCCCTCCTCGCGCCAACCCTATATTACCGAATCGAGTTTACATTCCATTCCAAACATGTATTACTGAACCGAGATCATTTTTTATTCTAATCCTGTCTATATTATGATATAAAAATCATTAACCAATGCACTGGACTGGGATATAGGTCCCACCCATCACATAATGAAAACCATAAAAATGTGTGCCACAAGAGCATAAGTCATATCATAACCCATGGAATAAAATGGATTTCTTAAATGTCATTCCATCGTAAAATAATCTTTGAAAAATGAATGGATTTAATAAATATCATTCCATAATAAACTATAGTAATATTAGGGATCCAATACATGAAAAATATCTCTATTAATTAATTATATCTTATATGGAATATAATTTTGATAAAACACTTGAAATTAATTCTGGAGGAAAATATCATTTCTTCTTCGAAAACATTTTCTTTTTGCAAAATACCATTCAATTTTTCAAAATAAATATTTGAAAATAACCATGAATTATTTAAAGTAAATCTTCATAAAAATTAGTCATTATGAAAACATAAAAATATGTTCATGTTGTATAAGTTAAAATAAAACATTCTTCTCATACTTTTACCAGATAAGTCAAAATATACCTCGTATCGAAAATGGAAAATTATTCTCTTCATGCAGTTTAGTAAAAAAAAAGGTGCAATTGAATTTAAACATTTGTATAATAATAAAAAGAATATTTTTTTATACATATTTATTAAACATGGACATGGATGATAAATATACCCCAATAAATACTTATGTATAAATAATCTTGGATAAGAATGAGATTGTGAAATTATACCTTACCTTAGGTCTGAATTCCTTCATATGTATTTTAATCTCATGTATAATGGATTAAATATTTTTATTAACTTCTTCTAGAAACATATTTATATTTATGATATCATATATGATCATATGATCACCCATTTAATAATATTTTTTTATTACTCTTCTTTTGAGCATTAATTGCATAATTTTTCTATGCATGGTTTGTCGTATTAGTCCCATTTATTATTTATAGGTTATAGTCATGTTGTTTCCATAATGAAATTAATGTGATATATAAAATATTTATTCAATCTATACATTTATATAATCATTCATTATATGAGATCATGGAGAATGAATCAGATCTCATTATGGAGATGGTAGGTCGAGCGTACACACCTTGGGTTCCTCAAAATGTGGCATTAAGGTATTTAGAATCATATACATGAACAATAAGTAATTATATTTCCTTTCAATCATAAAGGAAACATGGGAAATATGGAAAAAAAACATAAAACACTAAATCATAAACAATAGTCAGTGCTAAATTCCATGAAATAATGATGGAAAAATTCTCATGGTGGATTAGTTTCACTTATTAATCCCTTACATTACATCTCATTAGACTAAAACATTACCCAATTCCCTATAGTTTTATATAATTCTGGGTGTGCCCATTACTTTCATTTTATTTCCATGCTTATCTGTGCCACATTGATCATTCAACATGGAATCTTTTATCAGGATTTTTTATTCCAAGATCATGGATTGTGGAATAAATACATTTAAGTCCCAAATAAAATAAAAATATGTACATTAATTTGAAAACCCTTGATAAGAAATGGGTACAAGCATTCACTACACAATTTTTTGGCATAAAAAAACGCTGTGAAACTTCGACAGTATAACGGGGTCTATAAATGTTCATCGGAGGGATTAAAGAGAGTTAAAGGGGTATCTAATAATTTATAAATAAAATTTAATGTAACGGGTGTATGGAATAACATATCCGAACTTTATAAAATTAAGATAAAATACATAAGGTAAATAAGATACTTGAATAAACATGTGTAGGATAGGATCCCTTACCTAGAGAGTGTGATTCAAAATACATGGAAGAAACTTCTTTATAGCTTTAGGGAACCATTAGAGGACTCTATAGATGATAATTAATACTAAGGTAATTATATGTTGATATTTATTGAAGATAAATGAGATATTGGGTGGGTTTTTTATATGAAAAGAGTGGGTAATTCATTATTATTTTCCAAACATAGGTTTTGGACTCTATATAATAAAATAACCAAACCGAAAACCAAACCATGGTTTTTCCCATGGTTTATTCAAAATAAGGTTGGTTATAATTATTTTATATATCCATGGTCTGAATTTTTCAAATAAATATCCTTGATAATATAGGGGTGAGTCATACTCTTAATGAAATGATTTTAAAACATTAAAATATATTATATGATTTAGAGGATTCATAAGGAATTTAAAAAATTAGTCAAATAAAATTATAATCAAATTATTTTGATGTAAAAGAATATATGTGTTATTGGATACACTTTATATTATCTATTACATCCCTTATGGATCATTATGATTTCATAATACACACCGTATTTAATTTTAACCTGAAAACTCGACTGTCTCAGAAAATTATGAAAAATTTACAATTGGATAATTTTGAAATTCTGATTCAAGAATAATATTAATTTTATCAAAATAATTTAAAACATGTTTTAATTTTTACTTTTATTATAAAAATAGGCATTTATTGAGAAATTATAGGTTTTTTTAAAAATAGAAGTATTCGAACCCTTATAAAAATTACATTTGACTAATAAAAATTATACGATCATTTATATTTAAAAAATTTTATTTCATAATAATATTTTATAAAAATATTTTTTTTCAATAATACATTATTTAATCAAAATAAACTTCTTAATTAAAATTGAATATTGATTAAAAATATAATTTGTGTTTTATTGTATAGAAATCAAAATCATTTAAAAGTGAAAATATAAAGTAAATATAGATATTATTATATTAAAAATAAAATATATATATTCAAATTTTTATGGTCTTGATACATATCCTTTTAGTACACTAAAATATTTCTTAAGGGTAAGGGGCACAAGTGTTATATTTTCATATGGTGGTTCGGCATACATGGTTTGGATAATGATCTCAATAAGTTTGAAATTCTATCATAAATGATCTTGATCATGCTTAAGTTTTTAGATCTCATCTTGGGCTTGGTTAAGGGAAAATCCCAATAATTTTATCTCCCTTGGAATCACCAATAAATGGGATTCATTGGGTATGATCCTAGTAGTTGAGGTCATCACTTCCTTTATCTATGTTAATTTCATTTGTCATGACCCTATATTTATAATAATCATTTAATCACTATTCAATGACTATATTATAAATGCTAATGATGCTTAACAGTCTTTTAAATATGATAGTATATTATAAAAGCAATGACATTCATGTGTTTTCTATAATCAAATTACACAATATGAAATTTAATAATATTAAAAGGGGAAATTCATTTATAAATTTTCAGGTCATTACATCCCAAGACATTTTATTAGATAGGGACCATTTTTAACATTATAAAGTAATTTATTAGATATTTTGAGGCCCTAATACTTTAACACTTGTGTTTAACTAACCTATATTGTTTTCTTTATAATTATGTGATGGATATATATAAAAAAATGTGTTTTTTATATGATTGTGTTACAGGTGAGGTGTGAGATAATTTTTGTTTTATTTATGGGTTTATCTTGATTTCTATCTCACCTATATAGTATTATTTTCAAGGAAATTTGTGTGTCTTGTTGAGAGTTCTTGATTCATGCTACCATTTTTTGGATGCATGCTACTAGGGTCCTCTATAACATGAGATAAGGCTAGTTTGGGAGTAGCATTCAAATGTGGTCAGTGTGAGATAATTAGATGGGTTATGTTATATTTTGGACATGACATTTTACAACTATTGGCCCATATTGGTTTTGAATTTGTTAGGATCATGAAAACGTAGTGTTTATGGAATTTCATTTGACATATGTTACTTGATTGATAGTTACTTATATGGATTCTCTTCTCATATTTATTTTATCTGTTTTTATCTATTTACTAGTGGAATGATGAATTTTGATCTATTCAACATCACTTATTATTCTTGGTGTGCCCTATTCTTGTTATTTTATAACTTTTTTGTGTTATACTGTTGAATTACTTTCAATCATGATTTTGGAATGTGAGTTTTTAAATATAAAGAGATTACTCTTTGAAATATTTTTTCTTATAAAGCATTAAAATTAAATAAAAAATAATTTTCTTTATATTTTTATAAAAATGAAAAGGTTCTTGTTGTTTTAGAAATAAATACCTCTGCTTTGGTTTTATGAAAAAAATATATGTTTCTCTCTTTATTGGAAGAAAATGTGATTTTTTTCATTGTCATTTTTGAGATTGGAAAACATATTTTCTTAATGTATATAAAATTAGAATTCATGGCCTTTTTTTAAAGAAAACCCATATTATCCTTGGTGAGATCCTACTATATGTTTTAGGTCCCACCCACCATGCACACTTGTGTTCTTATGTATATAATTATTACTTATTTTATAAGTTATATGTTTATATTTCAATTTTTTATTGTTATATTAAGATGGTGATTAATTATTTGATATATATAGGGAAATTTTGAGTTGAATTGAGTTACTAAATAAGTTTGTTAACTTTTTTTATATTGGTTATCGATGTATCAACTATAATGTCTATTCTTCACATATATTCTATTTTATTTCGTTGTTTATTTCCAATGATCTTTTTTGTTTGTGAAATGGCTATTTATAATAATTGGATAAATTAGTTTTATCTATTATGAATCATTTTACTTGATGATTTGTTTTTTTATAATGATGTGTTATTTCGTGGATGTCCAATGTATATGCAACCCATGCCAAAAATTCAGTAAAAGTCTCATTGTGTATTAAATATAATATGAGGGAAGAATCATACCCATGTTGATTCCTTTGATCCCCAGGAAGTAGATTCTAGCCTATGGGGGTAGAGAATTCCCATTGGGCCTATTGGTGATTCAATTTAGGTGATATGTCAGTTCATCCCAGGTTGGTTCATTACATAGCCGGAACACCAACTCTAGTTGTTGGTCCTGTACCTTAACTTGTTGAAAAAATAGGAAACATGAATTCAATTAAATAACATCATTTCCTATTATTTACACTAACACATGAATCAGATATAATTATACATCATGATTTTTCCAATACATAACACTTAACTCAAATAATGAAAAACATTCAAACAAAAACTCATGATCTCCATAGGAACCACATAAAATCCCTTCAAATAAAGAGAAAACACTATTACAACCAAACATCCCTCAATAATATCCTCATTATATAAGAAATAATTTATCCTAATGCTTTATTCATTATACAATATCCATCTTATCACTAAATCTACTTATATGGAAGTCACACTAAGGCTAGAGAGAATGAAACCATAAGGTAACTATTTCACCACTATGTGAATGTCCGTTATCAACCCCTCAGTTTCCATTTCTCCATGGATTCCTTCACTAAATCAATAATATTTTTCATGTCCAATGAATATATTATTACATTAAATTTTCCAACTGTATACATGAATAGAAATCAATGGTTTGATGATATTTTAAAAACACATTATATATCATGTTGACATACATTTTGAGAAAAAATACTATAAAATCATAAAATCAATATATACCAATATTATAACACTAAAAAATAAATTCCATCAACTATAAAGTGCATATGAATAAAATAATTCCATGTAATTCAAATGTTAGTTCTTCTAATAATATCACAACTACTTGGACCTATATTCCGCAAGATCATCCTAATAAAAATATGAAAATGTCACAAGACACTACATACCAAACAAATTATTATTAGATAATCATAACTAATTCAGAATATTTTTATTTATTAAACTACTGAAATTAAAGATAACATTTCCCATTTCATTCAATAATTACTCCCTTTTAATCCAAAGTTATCTGAGAAGAAGAAAACATTTTTAATTCATGAGTAAATATTAGATAACATCTACCTTACCCTATAAAAAATAATATCACATATGAATTCATTAGTTATTACAAATATATCACTCTCATACTCTTCTTAAATATCATTATATATTTCTTTAACTAAATAAAAATGAAAAAATAACTCCATACCTTAAATCTAAAAATTGAAGTTATAAAACATAGCAAACAGACAAGGATTTAAAATAGTTGTTGAAAATATTTCCAAGTTCCTTCCATGATCTTTCTATAACTTTGAAAAATATGGATATAATCCATAAATACAAGCACAAATAAATCCATTTACATATAGAATATTGATTTCATTAAATATATAAATTCTTCAAGTAAAACTATAACTCAAAAATTTATGACCAGTAACCTTTAATAGATATATCGTTAATATAATTACTATTTTAAAATATCCACTTTATTTACTCTCAATTAATAATAACCAAACAAATTGTTGAACTTGGAAATCTAACAATATCCCTTTATCTGGTCAAATTAATCATTAAATTAAATAAAATATATGTTTTCTGTTCTCATCACATAGTCTATATTTTGATAATAAATATTTAACCTCAAGATTACATTATATTTCATAAAAAACAAACCAACCACTTATTATTCTGAAACACATGATCATATAAAATATTTTTTCTGAGTTTATATAATATTAAAATTTTCACTCACAACTCCACTAGTAACATGAGAAAATTTTAATATTATATAGGTATTTTTACTTGGCATAAAATCAATATAAAACTTTACATTTCTATTTGGTGGTTATCTAGAGAAATATTATTTGGAAAAACATCATACTAATCCACCACCCTTGGATTTAGAGGTTTTTTATTCCCATCCATAAAACCAAGAATTATTAATGCTAACTATCATAAAATGGGTCCAATATATTATACCATCATGCCCTTATCGTTTCCATAAATAACCCACTCTCATATGAAAGTGTCAATACAGTCATTTAGTGCATGGAAAGTAACCCATAAATTGTATAATTTTATTTGGGATTTTAATTTAATAAAAAAATAAATCTAGATAATAAATATTTTCATGTTCATCTCAAGAATAAAATTTCAAATTGAATTTTTACATTTAAAATAATGATTATATATGATTAATACATAAATAATTTCTCAGTTATTTATACCAGCGGTGCATTCTCATTGAATACAGATATATCTCCATGGGAAACCAATATAGATCATCCAATAATGTAGATATAATTGAATATTTGACACATTCATGTCGTAGGATGTGGAAAAAGAAAATTTATTTTCTTAGTGCAGCACTGTGGCTGACCAGGGTCATCTCACTTGAGGAGCATTGAAGTCAGTTCAATCACTCATTCTAGTTCACCTAATCTAATTATTATTATTATTTTATATTTTATGAAATAAATGGAATTTAAAAAAAATAAATTAAATTCATAAATCAGAAGAAACTAAAATTTAATTCTAAATTACCATGAAATGCTAAACAGAATGTAATTAGAGAATAAAGGAAGTTCTCCCTAGAGAACTTTCAGGGAGCACCTTCATTGTCCAGCTTCAAATATTCTTAGTGACCACATGCTATTGTATGTGTGCACACCTTATTATACCCCAATTATGAATGAAAAGTCTACTTAGTGATCGCCAACCACACCCTCCATCCACCTCCTCAATTGAGGGAAGATGGTTGTAGATTAAGAAGTTAATCTTTAGACAACCATAGTGAGGATTACAATCACTATAAATTATCCTTAGAATTAACTCAAAGAATATTAAAAACATGGTCTTAGGTTCAAGAACATGATTACTCCCTCAAGATATTCCTTTAATTAGTTACTCGTGATCATGAGTATTATAGTTCACGGTGGTAAGAAGAGAGAAAGAAAAGAGGGTGGATGGATGGACATAATAATAAAATCAATGCATTAATTTATTTGAAATCTAAATTAAAATTGAAAGATAAAAAAATAAAAAATAAATAAATAAATAAATGAAATGGGGAAGATTTGTGGTCAGCCTCCCTCGGTGGAGGTCTCCTCTTTTGTGCCTTGAAGGAATGGAATGGATAATGGGATGCTTTGAGAGGGAGGACCTCTCCTCCTTTTATAGACAGAATTTGTCCTCTGAATGTTGACGTGTTGTTTCCCCATTAAATGACATCTTAACGCATTTTACCCTTCTTCAATGTTGTTCATAATTGTCTTGGTCGTGTCCCCTCAAAAGTTCAGCGGATTTGGACAAGTATTCTGTGAGTTATGACAGTTTTACTCTGACCATTTATTATATCTAGTCAGACTCTCCAAATCGGAAACCTCTAGAATAGGATGCTTTAATGACACCGTAAACATTCAATAAACACGGTATTGCCTTAATTAAAGATTCTCCAAAAATACTTGTGCATCCCTCCACAAAATTTCACAACATATGGGCCCACAATGTTTGAGTTATGGACCCCACACCAAAACTTGGCAGAACTATGAATAGTTTTCATGCTCCCACTTGTGAGCTTCTTTTGAGCTTCCATATGGCCGATTCAGCTTTTAGTCAAAAAATAATAAATGAAACACTAGATGTCTGGAATCTGGAAAAGAAAGAATTTATCAATTTAGATAATTGTAAAAAATGTTATGTCAAAACTACAGAAATAGGTTAAATAGATAAAAATTCAAAATGGGCCATTTTTACTATTAAGCTCAAAATATTACTAATATCATAACAATGTGAAAATTACCCATACAATAACACTATGGTGGGATTATAAACAATGATTTACAGTATAAAATATATAAAAACTTGACCTTCATCACTCTCTCACACTTAAACATTGCACTCATGGGTAATCATCTTACATCCAAATCAAAATCCACACAACAATCAAAAATGATAAAATATCAATGATTTTATCAAAAATAGAATTCCATCATGCATCATATATAAAAAAAATCTCTATAATTTTCATTTCAATAATTAAAATTTGTTCAACCTCATAAATCAATCCATGGCCCAATCACAACCAACCTCACATTGAATTTTATGTCACTCTTCACTCAAGAGAAATTGATTCTAGAGTTATGCTCATACTTGGAAATCACATGTATCACCATAGGCTTGTGAAAATTTTCATTTCTCTATAGCTTGAAACATGAAAATGAATTTAATCATGAGGTCTTTAATTAATGGTTCAAATGATTCTGTGGCTTAGGGTTGGTGGGAAAATTATTGAAAAAAGTTCCTGGCTAGAAAGGGGGGTTGGACTTTTAAGTACAATGCATGATTAAATTAAGGGAAAACATAGGTAATTTCTCTCTCAATACCTCTTAAAAATGTGAAAAATAACACCACCCCTATTATGACATGGTACATGAGCCAAGAAGTTTTTATAATGAATGATATCATCTAAGTTATCCTTTTTTTCAAAGCTCCAGAAAGGCACACCTTTATTTTCTTTTTCTTTTTTTCATGGAGGATGAGCTGAAAATTGAATATAATGAATGAATGAAAATTCATGACCTTGATTTTTGAGAGGGAAATGGGTCATAAAAGAATTTACAGTGAGGAATTCAAAATCATCTCCATTGTTTCTCTTTTTTTTGAAGGAGAAATGGATGAAACAAATAAATCACAATGAAATGATGACACATGCCCAATTCTCTTATTGTCCACTCCCCAAAGTATTGACACACACCTTGAATCACCAATAAATGATACACATCCTAATGAACACACACGAAAGTCCCTTACCCCATACTCAAACTTGAGATATCCATGCAAAAATACTAAAATCGCGGGTAGGTAAGGAAAAATTGGCTTGTAATGTGGCTTAAACCTATAAGGAAATTCATAGAATCTAAGGGATTATGAAGGATAAATGTAAATGTGGGACTCAGGATAAAATTTGGCTAGCCAAATATATTCCTCAATCATTTCGAATACATTCCATGAAATCTAAAGCATCGAAATAGAATTATTCACAAATTCTGGTTCTCACACAAAATTCAAGATTCCCTCAAGAAAGTGTGGGTATTATGAAGAATATATAAAATTGGTTTAGAATACCTCATAGGATTGGAAAAATATTTCGAGTTAGTGTTTCATGGGCATGGATTTCAAAAATCAGTCAAACTCATTAAAATGCTTGAAAATCCATTTCAAGGGAAAAGAATTCATATCAACAATCAATTAAAATCCATTATTTCAAAAATCATTTCTACTCTTTCAAAATCAATTTATGTGTGAAAAATGATAAGAATATTTATTAAATCTCAAAATATTTTTTGGACCAAAAAATAAATGGAGTTTAAATGATAATCATAAAAAGCGATCTCCCTTTTGAAATAAATATTTGGTCCTCTTCCTATAATTCTCGGTGCTTCCTTCTGCCTTCATGATCCTAAAAAAGAAAAATTACTAAATTAATCACAAGGATCATTTCATTTAAGCTCAAAATAAAAAGAGGGAGGGGGGAACATGCTAGACTAATTCCTAATACAGAATTTGAAATCTAAATTCCTAATATTTAAAATTAAATTACTATAAATCAAGTAAATGATAAATCTTGGTATGATCCCCCAAGTGGGACCTGGAATCTTTTACTGCCTTCAAAGAGCAGTACCATCTTTTATCCATAATCTGTTGGTAGATGATAATTCTTTGATTTGAACCACCACATATGGCTCTTCCCAGCTTGGATTTCTTTGTTCTTGATGAGGAGGAATCCAAATACAGAGTATACCAGATCCCCCCCCCCCCCTTCACAATTTGGTATAGCTTTCATGGAAGGGGTTGGATGAAGTAGGGAGCCTCCTCCTCATTTGTTGCTACTTGTGCTACCATCTTTTCTTCTTGTGATGGCTTCATGGGGGCTTCAGCCTCCTATGTGATTTCCTCAGGCTTAGTCACTTGGATCTCTTCATGATGGGGCTCCTCCAGTAGATATTCAATGTCTTTAGGGAGCTCCAGGAGTTCCTCAATAGGTGCATCATTTTCCACATCATCCTCCAAGTCATAATATGAGATGTATAAATCTGAAAATTCAAAACTATTAGGGGTGATACTCAAATTAGTTTCAATAAAATTAAAAGAGTTTGAGTTTAAGATTGTATCATCTCCCTCGTTTGGTTCTGGTTCAATCACTTCTTCAGTTGAAAGTGCCTCTTGGAGTTGATTATCACCGGATAAAGATAGGAAGTCGGTCTCCTCCATCTTGACTTCAAATTCCACCAATTGGGTGGTGTCTTATTTTAGTGGTGTGGGATCTTCTTCTTTACAAGGCTTGGGGAGATCAAGTAGTTACTCACATTCATTCCATAATCCATCCAATTATATTTGATCTCCCACATTTATATAAGTATGAAATTCATCCTCATTTTTATCTATCTCAGGTAAAATTGGTTGATTGAGGATGAATGAGTCTTCAGGTACCCTGACATTTACCTCCTCTAGTTCTTCAATGATGAGTGGTGAAATTTCATCCACCACTATCTCAGGTTTTTGCTTCGGCTTAGGGTCAGGTTGCTCAATCCTTGCATGAACATAGTCCAATTCCCATTCCATTTTCCTCCCCAAATCATCTAGATTATTACTAATACTTTCAACCTGGTCATTTAGATCACAATAATAAATTTCTGGTTCTTGATATTGCACCTGCGATTAATCTTCCCATGCATAAAAAATTTAATTTGAATACATCGTGGAAAAAAGAAATTTTTTAAAAAAAATTTCTTAACGAAATTTAAAAAAATATTTAAAAATGTGAATTTTGAAAAAGTGATCGAAATAACTACTTAACTCCCTGGAAACGGATCCAGTTTTGATGCATTCCTATCATAGGTCATGGAAAAAGCAAATTTATTTTCCTAATGTAGCACAGTGACTGACAAGGGTCATCTCACTTGAGGAGCATTGAAGTCAGTTCAATCAGTTATTCTAGTTCACCTAATCTAATTCTTTTTTATATATATATTTTATGAAATAAATGGAATTTAATAAAATAAATGAAATTCATAAATCAGAAGAAACTATAATTTAATTCTAAATTACCATGAAATTCTAAATAGAATGTAATTAGAGAAGAAAGGAAGTTCTCCCGAGAGAACTTTCAGGGAGCTCCTTCATTGGCCAGCTTTAAATATTCTTAGTGAATACACTCCATAATATGTGTGCACACCTTATTCTACCTCGGTTATGAATAAAAAGTCTACTTAGAGATCACCAAGCATACCCTCCATCCACCTCCTCAATTGAGTGAAGATGGTTGTAGATTAAGAAGTTAATCTTTAGACAACCACAGTGAGGATTACACCCACTATAAATTATCCTTAGAATTAACTCAAAGAATATTAGAAACATGGTCCTAGGTTCAAGAACCTGATTACTCCCTCGTAATATTCCTCGTATTAGTTAATCATGATCATGAGTATTATAATTCATGATGGTAAGAAGCGAGAAAGAAAAGAGGGTGGATGGGTGGACACAATAATAAAAACAATGCATGAATTTACTTGAAATCTAAATTACAATTGAAAACTAAAACAAAAATAAATAAAATAAATAAATAAAAATTAAATGGGGAAGATTTTTGGTCGGCCACCCTCAGTGGAGATCTCCTCCTTGGTGCCTTGAAGGAATGGAATGGATAATGGGATGCTTTGAGAGGGATAACCTCTCCTCCTTTTATAGCCAGAATTTTCCCCCCGAATGTTGATGCATTTTAGTCTTATTAAATGACATCTTCACACATTTTACCATTATTAAATGTTGTTAATAATTGTCTTGGGAGTGTCCCCTAAATGGATCAGTGGATTTGGACAAGTATTTTGAGAGTTATGACGATTTTACTCTGACCATTTATTTTGTCCAGTCATACTCGTGAAATCGCAAACCTCCGGATTAGGATGCTTTAATGACACCTTAAACGGCCAATAAACATTGTGTGGCCTTAATGAAAGATTATAAAAAACTCCATTCGCGTCCCCCCGCCGAATTTCACAACATATAGGCCCACCATGAATAAGTTATGGACCGCACACCAAAACTCGGCAGAACTGTGAACAGTTTTCATGCTCCCACTTGTGAGCTTCTTTTGAGCTTCCATATGGCAGATTCAGATTTTAGTCCAAAAATCGTAAATAAAACCCTAGATGTGTAGAATCTAGAAAAAAATTAATTTTCCAATTTTGATTATTGTAGAAAATTTTATGGCAAAACTACAGAAATAAGTTAAAACAGTTAAAAATTCAAAATGGGCCATTTTTACTATTAAGCTCAAAAAATTGCTAATATCATAAAAATATGACAATTACCCATACAATAACACTATGGTGGGATTATAAACAATGATTTACAGTATAAAATATATGAAAATTTTATCTTAATCAATATTGTAATCTAGTATCAAATAAAAAAATGTGTAATCTATGATGATGATACATCAATATATAGATGGAACTATTATAACCTCATATTCTTTTGGTTCCCTCTTAATAAAAATGAGTTTCTCTATAATCTTCTTAGGTGTTAAACTCTACTATATATAAATCCTTAAAACTTTTTAATGAGTTCCTAAATAAACCTACAATACTATATATACATAAATATTTTATCCATACACTTGGTTTGATTATAAATTATTGCTCGCATATGAGAACTGATTATAGAAAATTCTTAAATGGCTCACCTTGGTTACCTAAAAATATGTGCAAAGTGGATTTTATTAAATAGAATTTAGGTGTACCACTTAAAAATATTTAAATTACTCTAGTGTCCCCATACTCATATAATCATAAGAAGGTGTAACATATTAGTTATATTGGATTATATTCTTATTTATCTTCTCAATATAGACTAAATTCCTTCCTCAATGTGACCATGGAATAAAAGATATCTCCTTTCATGTGTTTATTATAAACACCTATATCAAAAATAATATTTCACTAAAATATAAATATATAGGTTTATTAATTAAAATAATCTTTAACAAAATATGTGGACATAACCATATCACAAATTTCTATACTTAAAGCCTCTCATTCATCATTTTCTCTAGTGAATACGTCGAAAGTTGAATCGATTTTGAGGAATAGTCTATAGTGGATATATTCATATAATAAATATATAGGAACTATTTAGTTCTACATAAATTTATCACTTATATTAAGTTTTAATCATTAAATATCTTCTTTATTCCCTTATTTTAAATATTATTATCCTTCTCTACATTCTATGACTTCCTGGCTAGCACCTCTATAGTGGACCAATTATTACATACATAAATAATACACCATAGTAGATTAATATTCATTAAATATAATTTCAATCCATGAAATTAATATAATTATAACTATATTAATGATTTAAGATCCATCAGGTTTTGATGGATGTAATAGGTCTAGGGAATGTGGAAGAAGAATTGAAATTGATAGAGTTTGGTTAAGAATAATATATCTTCTTTGAGAGTTATCCTTTGTATTACACTATAATCCAAGTAAGGTTGGTATTAAAATAGAAAATAACCTATAATACATGGGGATAGATTTTATAAAAGTATTTTTGTATATTTTGGATGATCTAATAATCTCTTTAATTGTGGATAAGAGACGATAGGTGGTTTCTTTTTATAAGTGAGGGAGAGGGTACACTTGAAAAATTTTAAAATATTGGAATATAATGATATATTACTCATCGAAAATGGATCCAAAAATAATCACCATCAAAGATAAAATGACATAGATTTGGAATATTACCGAAAATATTATATAAGAAAACTTTATATCATTTTAAAAATCATCAGTTTAGTTTTAAACTTTCATCACGTTTTAACTCTTACTATGGAAACTAATATTTTTATTAAAAATTACTATTCATAATCACAAAAAAATGAATGAAGAATCATTAATAAATATGGAAATTTTTATGAAATTATATTTTTTCAAATTTAATTTTTATAAGTGGTGGAGATTCATTTTTTTAACTTATAAAAATGATTGAAAATAGTTTTTCGGGAAAAAAATTTACCTTTTTAAGAATAATTTTTTTTATATAAATGTAAATGTAATATTGAATTTAATAAAATTTACTATATTACATATAAAAAACTAATGAAATTTTAAAACCAATCCAAAAGATAATTTTACATTTAAAATACATCAAATAAAAATTCAGGTTTCATATTAAACCAGTATTTTTTACAATTCACCCAAAAATAAACTCTTTTAGAAAAATCTCAAAAATCCATCCTATGTTAATATTGACATGATGATTTTAAATAAATTATTCATTTTATAAAATAAAATTTTAAAAAATATTAAAATAATTTAAATATCTATGAAAAAAATAAAATAAAAAACCTTTAAGAAAGAAACTTGTTTTTAAAGCATATAATGGAATTAATAAAAATTGAGTACTTATTTATTATAAATAAACCAATAAAATTGACTTATTTGAAGTATTAATTAATATTTATTATAATTTAATTATTAATATTCATACCCACATATTTAAGGGCTTGTTTATAACCATAAAATTTAAATAATAATTTTTTGTAGTATATTATAGTTTTCATAAAGTATGGTGTTTCATGTTAAACAAGATATTATGCATAGTATTATAATTTTCATAGATGATATATTCTCTCCTCTATAAATAATATGATTCATCGTAATTCTTTTATCATTAATCATAGTATAAATATTTTAAATTGCCTTTTTTGAAACCCGACATTAGATGATGGGATAATAAAACTTCTTTTGAAAATAGGAAGCAGTAGAAATAAAGTTTACCTAAAATAACACATAATAAGGTTATAGTATAAGGAGAAAAATAATGGGAAGTGATAATATGGATATAGAGGATAAAAATTTTCCAAATCCTAATAGAGAGTGATATAGAAAATTGTTTTGACATGCTAAATGACCATAAAACTCTAAATCTGGGATGGGTGAAAATGACTTTCAACCCCTTAAAAAAAATTATAAAAAGGGACAAATTTCATTTTCAAGATCATTTTTACAAGATTTGAGGAATTATATTACCATTAAATATTGGAATATATACATAATTTATTTATTTAAAACCATATATGTAATTTCATCCTTTCATTACATTTTTTAACAAGTTTCTACCTTTATCAGGTAAAACCACTACCACTCTCTGGTGTATAAAACTAATTACATTTTTACATAACATGTGTATTTCAATAAATCTTTCAGGTTAAGGAGGAAATGGGTGTCTATGTATGAATTTTAGGAAGAACAGTATATCCTTCTATTGAAAAAAAGAAGACTGGATCCATTCGAGGCATAAATTCCCTATTCACAAAACAAATTATCCCGAAAGGGGGTGGACACTCCTTCCCTGAAAACTCATGATGTGAACTCATAGTTTATGAAATGAAATCCACTAAATATTTTTTTAATGTTTTCGTTATTTTTAAAAAAATGTATATAGGGATCCCTCCTTTGTAATGCTTAATGTCACTCATCCCCATGGTTTATCCTCCCCTTAAATGGGAGATCTCTATTATTTGGAAATGGATTCATCCACCTTCAGGAGAAACAAGAATCTAAGGGGTAATCTATCCATCCAACATTTTAATTTCTTATTTTCATTCACTTACTTGTGGGTTACCTTTATTTATGTTTGTTTTTTCCTATTTCTAGGGTATTATTATGTTTTTATTACTTCTACTAGTTTATCCCAAATCAATGGCAACTACCGAGTGAGTGGACAACTTCAAGTATAAATTAGGTGGTCTCATGATATTCCTTTAATGTATTACACTAAAATTTCATGTCTACTTGTGTAGTAACGATATCATATTAGAATCTTTACCCAAAATTATTTATCTATATTATTGATGTCTTGTAAACCCCCATTTACATATATAAAATTGATTGATGGGGTTAGACCATCATTAAAGAATTTATTGTAGTAGGTTTGTCTTGTGACTAATGTTTGGGTGAAAAAATTTGGGTGTATTAGGGTTAGTCATCAAATATAATGGTTCATTTTGGGTATGTTGGTTTCTAAAGATGACCCTTCAGAATGGCTATTTCTTTTGGTATTTGAATATAAAAATGAAATTATGATATAGGATTAAACGGTGTTTTCATACTTAAGTGTTAAAATGGTTTTTGATGTGAATTGAAAAATGTGGGGAAAATAACATCAGATATTAAATTTACTTGAATATATATTTGGATAATGACTTTTATAGCTTTAATTGAATTTATTGTTTGATTGGAATTCCTTAGAGAGACACCTTTGATTCCTTATAATTTGTATTAGCATGTAATTATATAGAGGATCCATGTATTCCACTAGGTATCTCATGTGAATGTAGCGAGATAATAATTCCTTAGATTCAATGAAATCCAATGTTATGGAATTCCCTGAATAAGCCAGTAGATTTCACTTAGATTAATTACCATGAATACTATGTGGTGAGTCCACTTTTGATTCAGGTAGTGTCTTCTTTTTTTGGATTCCATATATTAATTTCATGGATTCATAATTTATTCCCTTATTATAATAAATTTGGTGATATCCCAAGATTTAGATTGACTAGTATTATTATGGAATGACTTGGGTGTGAGATGGGATTTCAATCAACCCATTCATATAAATTCTAATGGTGGTCTATTGAGCTTAGGCTAGACATATGATTATACTTGGATGTTACTGGGAGGTAATGTATTCTTGATGCATGTAGATTCTTCTTGGGCCACATGATTATGGATTCGTCATCAATGTTCCTTGTAATTGAGTTAATACATTTTTCATACATATTTTATCGAGATACTAGTGATTAATGAATTTGGTAGTGTGAGTCAGCATTTTTCTCCTGAGACCTAATGATTGGATTGATTATAGTTATTTTTTCAGAGTAACATTAAAGTTGTATAATTTTTTTATTTCAAACTTACATTCAATATTATCATATACTATATATTCATTATAAACTATTGGTAGAGGCATAAAAAAATTTAATCACACCCCTATCAGACCCCTATGCCACTTGGTTTCCTAAGAAGATTCTCCTTGTTCAAAATTTATAGGTTCTTATAAAGCCTTGGATGATTCCTGAATGTATGGATTAGTTATAGTTTGGGAGCCAGGATCCAAGATTGATATTTACACTTCGAGGGTGTTTTCATTATTTATTATATTGTATTTTATTTACTTTTGGTCTAGTTATACAGGAAATGTTATTATGTATTATCCTTCTTGATATATATTTAGAATAATTATGGGGTTTCATTGGATGAGTTTTGGTTATTCAATTTCCACATTGTATGTATCTATATGTGAGTTTATTTGATATTTCCATTAGTTAAAATTTGGTTTACCACTATGATAATTATGTAATAGTATCCCCAAGTTTATCTCATTATCTATTGATATTATTTTATAGCCTCTAGCTTAAGGGTATATATTCTTAAGGCCATGTAGTGCATGGTCCTGGAGCACTAGTAAAATCTATCCAAGGTCAGGGTGTTAAAATATTCTTTTAGAGTATTTTAATTATGTTTTAATATTTGGTTATGGTAGATAGGATAATAGTATATATATGGGGCTTGAAAAAATCTTATTCATGGTATTAATATACCCATATATAGGGGAAATATGTGTTTCCAATAATTATAATTTGTGTTCTTTCTTTTCACTTTTATAGTTGATTAATTTCCTCCTCGAGTAGTGAACATGGGTGTGATTTTATTGGTTTATTTGATTTTTACTATTTTCATACTCTGAAATAGGAGGGTGTGAATTTATACATCAACTAGGGAACATATTATTGATATGTCACACACATGTTTCCAATTATAGATAGTTTTCATGTACTCTCAAATTTTGGTATCTTGTTCATTTTTTATAGATTATATCTATTGGTGAATTATATATTCCTGCAGATTTAAATAATAGAGAGGGGTTGTATATTTAAATTTTTGTCTGTAATTTATACATCACTTCTTATATATAACTAAATAGTATAAATCTACATTTCCAACTACTAATGTAACCCCTTACAAATCTATAGGATGATATATATAAATTCTTAATGTTTTGGATTAGTTTGGAAAGGGTATCATTTTGAAACATGTAGAATTTTTTCATCTATAAAATAGGAATAAATTCAAATCTATCAAAACTAGTTATGTGATGTATAAATAAATGATGAGCAGTTAATGATTGAAATTTTTTTGAAAATAAAAATTCATTAAAAGGGAACCCTTAAAATGATGGTATATGGATTCTTGATGTCATTTTGTTAATAATATTAGTTAAATGGGGTAAAAAAATAATATAAAGGATGTTTTTATCTATAAATTTGGATTCAATAATCATATAATGATACTAGGGTAATTTACTTTGAATTTTTATAGGAACCTATAAAATGATAAAGACCTGTGTGTATATGTTTTTTGTGACATGGATTATGTTAAATAAAAACTATGGTTAAATAAAATTCCATTAAACCCATAATAAAGTTTTATTTATCCTTAAATTTGGAATGATATCATATTTAACCATGTATAAAAACATAAAAAAGTAGAATTAGTGAAATGATGAGAAAACTATATTAATTAGAATAATGATTTTTGACATTGAGTGATATAAGGCGCTTGGGAAATATTGTAACCCATGATTTTCATATATAAATACCAGATTTTTTAAGATGGATATTAAATACATTTTATAAACACAATCCTAAGGACCATAGTATTTTAGTTTCAGTTGAGACTACAAATATAATCATCTTATTTTTTGAAATATATTCAACATATCCCAAAAATATCTTTAGAAAAAGTACTCATATTAGGCATACCCTACCTAAAACGGTCTTCATAGCCTAGGGACGGAAACATAATAAAGGGTGGGATTAGATGACCTTTAGGGTTAAATGTAGGAGATATAAATCTATAATCATATGAAATAATAATATAATCATAAGGGTATGTGATCATGAACATATCTTATGAATTTTATACCCAACCTATCATATATTATAAACATGATTCTTGGCATAAAACATTATCATTTCATAAAATAAAGGTCATATGATTTGGAAATTATCATAAAAAAATCATGAACCATAATCTCATGAAATAAAATTGTGGAACCATCATAAATATATATAAAACAATTTAATATGTTAAGGATAATTACTAAGACCATCAATATATTATATTAGGACTTAATTATTGCTTCCCATTGTGTATCATGATACTAGTATTTCCCATTTCATATCAATCCCATCAACTTGTTTTCCATTTTTTATCTCGTCAGATATAAATATTTTCCCAATGCATTGGATAGAGGTATAGGTCTCGCCCTTCACATAATGATAATCATAAATATTTTTTCCACAATATAATAAAACATTCATCCTATTAAAACACATTAAATGAAATTGGTTTCATAAACATTTCATCGTATCATAAACTATATAAAAGTGAAAGGTTTCATAATAGTTTCATCATTTAATAATAATATAAATCATGAAAATAAGTGGGTTTTATAATAATTAATTCAATATCCCGTGAAATAGAAATGGGTTACATACACATCTTATCATAATAAACATAAAATATTCAGAGAAAGAATAAGAACTATATCCATAGATCATATCCCAAATAAAGAATAAGTAACATTTAAGGAGTACATATTAAATGATTTTTTTTTTCAAATGATCACTTGTAACATTTTTTGGAGGAAAATAGATTGTATTATAAATTCATTTTTTTATACTAAACTTTTAATATTAATTTTGGAAATCAATATCTTGGAAACTAACTTTAAAAACTTATAAAGCAAGATTAAAAATTATTTCAAACATTTTTTGAGGAAAATATCCTTTCCTCTTTGAAAAAAAACTTTTTAAGCATAAATTATTTCAAATATAATTTTCCTTGAAAATAAATTTGAAAACATATAATTTAAACATCAAATAAAATAATTGGCATGGCAGTTATAAATTCTGGTAATTTAGTACAAGTTAAAATAAATAGTTCATTCACATTTTCATTAAAATCCAAATGTGAATTATAAAGAAAGTGACATGAATATTCCTTTCAAAATATTTTGTAAAAATTAAAAAATGAGAAAAATATTTTTTAATAAATCAATTTCATAATGTTAAAAATATTTTGATAACATTTTTAAAAAAACATGGTTTTGTAAGAAAGGGTTTTTGACTCAAGAGAGAAGTAAATATTATTTTTCTTATAAAAATTATTTTTAACTATTGAGTACTTAAAGAGTGGAAAATGAAGGTATAAATGTATTCTCTTGAAATAACCTGATGATAAAAAAAATAAATGAGTTTCCTAAGAGATAGATCACATTAATTCATCATTTTAAGCATAAACATGAGGATCCTAACAAACAATGAGCTTATAACATAAAAACCTTAATACTTTGGTTACATTGAATCCTAATCCCTCGGAAAAAATAAAATTAAATGAAACATAAAATATCATAAGAATAAACTAATTCATGATATTATATGTCATAGTGTCTATATATACACATTATAAAAAAAGATATGTGTGTACTATAACATATGTCTCAAATAAGGAAAATTGAGTTTAAAAATCATTACTACTTTAGTATCTTTTGAACCGTATACACTATAAAATATATATAATAAAATAGATATTTAAATTACAATAATTTTCATATTATAATAATAAAATATTTTCATGGAAATTATACGCACCATATAAAATAAATAGGTGGTGAATATGACATTTGTCTTATAGAAGTTAAAAGTGAGATGAAAATCCCTTACAATAAGTCTTGAATTACCTAGAACACGTTAAAACCTCTTGTAAAATAAATATGAATTTACTATACATAAATTAAAGAACAATAAATATATAAATATATAATACAATATATTATTTAATTACAACCTTTTATTACCTGTTTATTATCAATTCCTTGTTAAAGACATGTTTTGGGTAATAACTGATTTGTTTTTCATGTCTGGTTTTATTTTTTATTTTTGGTATTCATAATTTGATCATGGTTCCATAATATCAACAATTTTAACCATGATATAAATATCATATATACTAATTATACACATATTTATTTGGATCCATTGACATTAGATATAGAAAATTAAATTCACCATTCATGGAGACGGTGGGTCGTATGTACGCATGAATATTGTTTTCATTTTATAAAAAAATGAATGAAGTAAATAAAAATAATATATTACAATTACATAATAATTTTTATTTCATATATATATAATTTTTTCATTCAGACCATCCTTATTTTCTTCAATGAAAATTGGGAACGAATCACATCGCTTCGTGAGGCGGTAGTTCACTGTACACAAGGACGACATTATCTTATTCCCAAGGAATGTAAATTAAAAAGGTATATGTGATATAATTATTAAATATGAATAAAATATCATATATAAATCATTATATCCAATAATGAGATTTTCTGAGGGAAAATTAGTAAAATAGGTTTGTGAGGTGGTAGTCTGCCATACACGTAAAAGATGATTACATAACCAATTTAATAGAAGATTAGAAGTATTTTAGTAATTACAATAATATAATAAAATATAATTATATTTAATGTACTTATTTTATTATATCATCAGGTTTTAATATTTATTTTTGGAGGTGTAGGAATAAATTAAATAAAATGCTTGATTAGGGATGTTACCTCTTCTTCAAACAACTCCTTTTGGTTTGAAGTAAAGGATTATTATGTTGAATTTATGACAAAAAATAAGGATTATAATATATTATTATGGAATTAAGGAATTTATGTTTCCATATATTGGGTGAAATAAAAAATTTTAGGTTTAAAGAGAAGAGAAGAGTGAGTGGTCGTTTATAAGTTAGGTGAGTGGCGAACATGTGTTTTTTTAAAAGAAAAAGGTGTGCCCACATTTTTAACATTACACAAGGTTAAAAAATATACCATTATTAAAAATAGAAGATAAAAGTTCTAAATATTTCCATAAAAAAATTTTTGGATAATTTTTAATACACTATTAACCCTTATCTTTTTAGTTTAACCACCCAATAAACCCATTTTTACCTTAACCATGGTATATAATTTTAATTATTTTTACTATTCATTATGGTTGAAAATTATGTTTCCATTATTAAGTAATATAAATTATTATGATTCCAAATATATAATCCATTTTTCCAAAATCCATTAACATTAGTGGATAAATTTAATTTAAAAATAATCCCACACACATGATGAGAAAACAGGTTTTCAAAGAGAAAATGTTCAAAAGCATAATTTTTTAATATAAATATTTAATATAAAATATAATTCAAATGACCTAAGTTGGATTAATATATATATAATTTAAATAATATTTCTTTAAAAAAATCTTTAATAAATTTTTATGTTTTTAAATGTTTTAATGAAATGAAAATTCTTAATCAAAAACCATATTTTTCACTACTCATCGAAAAAATTATCTTCCTAGAAAATTCGAAAAAATTAAACCTAAGATAATTTTTACATGATGATTTAAAAAAAATTATTTTTTAAAATTATGTTTTTAAAAGGGTAAAAATTGACCTTTAAAATAAGATTTCTAAAGGGGACAAAACTTATATTCAGAAAAAATACAGTTTTTAAGTGTCAAATTGAATTTATTCTTATCTATTCTATAGAAAAATTATAATATAAATATTAAAAAAATATTATTATATAATATATAAAATTAATTAAAATTATTCACAAAATTTTTTAAAAAAAATATTTATTTAAAACACTTTTTTCCTTAAAAAATTTTTTCATAAAAAGATATCATTTGTTTTAAAATTGTTTTTATTTAGATTTATAATTAATTTTTCACCAAACAATTAATTTTATATAAAATTTTAGATCATATATTTTAAAATTTTTGTTAATATTTTTCATACCCACCATTCTAATAGATTTTTGATTACTATCATATTAAATAAAAATATTTTAGTAATATGTCATGTTTCCATTAAAATTGGTGTTTCTTGTAATGAAAAATATCAATAAGATTAAATTCATTTGAAAAAATATATTTCACAAGATCTTTGGTTATAAAATTATACCCCACTTAAATAAATTTCATCATTAATATTTGAACTTGTTCATGGAAAATAGGGGTTTAACATTTGAAAATCCCATTGTAGGAAATCTGTGTCATAAAACAGGTTAATCAAACTTCCT
Source organism: Viscum album (assembly GCA_963277665.1). Lineage (NCBI taxonomy): Eukaryota > Viridiplantae > Streptophyta > Magnoliopsida > Santalales > Viscaceae > Viscum > Viscum album. Next base: position 1,393,197,542 of record OY728150.1, on the reverse strand, counting down.
CTTGAAAAGAGATAAATGGATATGAAATGGTCATTTGGAATAACACATAATATGTTTAAAGATAGGATAACATAGGTGGTAAGTGATAACATGGACATTGAATAGTGAACTAACATGAAAATATAGATGGAGAGTGATAGAGAATGTGGATAGGAGAAAGTTAACCACCACAAAACCATAAACCAAGGATGTTTGAAAATGATCATTGATATCATCAAAAATTAGGATAATAGGAAAAAATATTATTTCAAGATCCATTTCCTAATGTTTAACTATTTTTATTAGAAGATATACTTACTTGATTACATTCTATTCGATAAGCACATTCTCATTATTTGGTTGTTCCTTGATCAATTTCAACATCATCTCTTTCTCTATGAGGTGAATTTTTCATCTCTAAAGCACTAAATATGATCCTTAAAATAAGGATAATTCATTCCTTTTATCTCAATTTATTTAAAAAATTAAAATGGTTAGGATAATTTATGAATAAATATTCATTTGGTGAAATAATACACAAATCTATAAAACCACATTCAAAATTCAACTTAATCCATTCCATAAATGGTTAACCATATAATCCTTACAAAATTAAAATTTTATAAATAAGGTCGCAAATTTTATTTACATTAATCACCCAAATATTATAATGTATAACTTAATTGTACCATAAAAATATGTGAATATCTTATTTATATATTTTCCTAAATCATCGTAATAACCAGAATCAATGTCAAACCTTAATGAAAACATACATACTTCCTCCATACTTGAATAAAACCACATATTATTTAATATATTCCATAAATCCCATAATTAAATAAACTCCATCAATGATAACATAAACCAATATTTCCACAAATCATTAATAATTTTGAAGGTCATCAATAATATGTAATTTACTTTATTCATATAAATCATTACTTTATCAAAAATATAAACCATTTTCACAATATCAAGAACATATTAAGGGTTATGTTTCCTCAATAAAAATATCCCCTTTCCATTAAATCACTTTTCAAGTTTATCAGAACCATTCTATGTATTTTTTGAAATTATTATCAAAAAAACTTATACTAAACAATCCATATATATATCATGATTCATATAACATAATTCATGAATTAAAATACATAAAAATGTAAATGATCTAATTACCTTTGCAAAAAATTAACAAAGTTTCATAATATTATTCCCTAATACATATTTCCTATAATATGAAATATAAATCATTACTTAACATTCATCAACATTACTTTAACCATTATTCTTATGTTTAACATAAAAATACTATTAAAATATAAAATACCTATTATATATCATTTTTAGCCTCCTCATCATTAATAGTATTAACATTACTCATACCACCTTTTTTATTATCCTCATGATCTTTACCCTTAAGAAACCTATTTTCATAATACTCATAATTTATGTATTTGAAACAGTTTACTATCAATGATAACTTAGGGAGAACATTTTTCTAGCCATTATGTTAACCAAAATTTTAAATTTTTCTCTATAATTACATGCATTGTGTCATTATTTTCCACACTCAAAACATATTACCATTTCTCTAAGATATCCACATGGGTACTTCTTCTCACATTATATACATATAGGAAACCAAATATTATTTTCTCCATGGTCTTCACCACCAGAACCCACAACAAACTCTATCCTTCTCTTCTTTGGTGAGTCTAAGAGTTAGTTATGGTGAAATTTGTAAATCATATATCATGGTAACTGATTTGGAATAATCATAATACCATTAACTCCATTTTTCATCTCATTTGGTTTCTCACCAACACATTCTCTATCAAATTCAATAATAATCCAGTTCATTAAAGTTCCTGCCATTGTATAAAAAAAGCATAGTGTGAGAAAAAATAATCGTATTTGGGAATAGAATTATCAGAAAAAATCACTTATAGGATATCTAAATTAGGAAAACATTCATTAATATATAAAACCTTAGGTTTATCCTATGTTATTTATGGTCATAGTTTAAATCCAACATGATGTTTTGTAAACTATTTTTGAATTTCCAATGCATATCCCCTATGAGTGGGATATCTAAATCAGGAAAAAATTCATTAATCTATAAAACCTTAGGTTTATCCTATGTCATTTATGGTCATAGTTTAAATCCAACATGATGTTTTGTAAACTGTTTTTTGAATTTCCAATTCATATCCCCTATGAGTGTCAATATAGGTTTGAAACAAAACCTATTGTTGTACACTAGGTGATGGTCGAGTCCAGATCAATGCATCCTTTTCCAATTTATTACACCTTGGAACATTTATGCCAGAGACTGGTCCATTTTTAGTTTATAGACATGGATGTGATTTCTTGGAAACCACTTTCACTGTCATTTACCAAAATTATAAGATACTTTTCTATATTTTTACTCATCCTTAGACTTATCCTTATATACATTCCTAGAAATATTCAAATAAATATCTCTAGGGTTATCACTAAATTTTTATCATCTGATTTTCCTATGGTTAACTAAACATTTCCTTTGATACCAACTATAGATACCGAGGATTTTTCATATATAAATATAACATCTTTCTAGATAAATATCCAATAAGTTTTATTAACATAAGATTAAGGACTATAATAGTTCAGTGTATTTTGAGTATAGAAACACAATCTTATTATTTCATAAAATAACTACAACATCTTTAGTAAAGATATTATCACATGGTACTCCTATTATGAATACTCTACCGAAACCTTTATTTATAATCTTAGGAAGGAAACATAAGAAATGGTGAGCTCAGATTCTTAGTAATTGTGAAGTTAGAAGATATAAATCAACTATTATATGTAATAATAAGATAATGATAAGGGTATTTGATCATGAACATAGTATGAAAATATCATACCCGACCAATAATGGATCATAAACATGATTCATGGCATAAAACATTATCATTTCAGAAAACATGGTCCATAATAGTCTAAAATCATCATAAATCAATCATGAACCATACTCTCATGTCATAAAATTGTAGATCCATAATAAATATAGATAAAAATTTCATGTGTCAAGGTTATCTACAAAGACCATCAATATAGTGGGTTAAGATGATGTCATTTCCCAATGTATATCAGGATGAACATGTTTCCTAATGTGGATCATGATACACTAGTTTCCTATATATTATCAATCACATCAACTTCTTCCCATGTTTATCTCATGATTTATAAATATTTTCCCAATTAATTTAATGGAGAAATAGGTCCCACCCTCCACAAAATAAAAATCATATTATGTGTTCCATAAGATCATAAAACATTCATCATATCATAACCAATGAAATTAAATGGGTTTTGAAAACATTTCATCATATTATAACCTGGTTAAAAGTGATCTGTTTCATAATCATTTAATGAGTTCATCATAGCATAACCAGGGAAAAGAAATATTTTTTAAAAAAATATTATCATGGTATATCATGTGTAATATAAATGGTTTTCATAAAAATATTTTCATAATAAAAACTAACCATTTATATAAGGAATAATAATGCTATTATTCTATCATATCCCAAGTAAGTAACAGCAAGGGATGTCATACGAGATAGAAATTGATTTAAAAAATAACATGGACATATCTTTATTAATACAACTTTTATTTGAAAAAACACTTTTTAAAAAAACTAGAACTTTTTAGAAATCATTTTATTTGAAAATAACATTAAAAATTATAATGAAAGTATAAAAATCATTTCAAACATTTCTTGAGGAAAATGTCCTTTTCTATTTGAAAAAATAATTTCTAAAAAATAATACATTTTTAAAATTATTTTCATTGAAAATATCCTTAAGAAAAATAAAGGAAACATTACATAAAATGAAAATCATGGTGATGGGAAATTATATTCATGATATACACGTTAAAATAACGAATCATTTCATATTTTTGGTAAAAGTCTAAGAGGTTCTTTTGGAAAAACACGTGAAGATTAGTTTCAAAAAAAAATAAGAATGGGTAAAAATAACTTCAATAAATTATTTTAATAATGTTTAAATCATTTTTTAAATCATTTTTAAAATAATTTTTGAAAACATGGTTTTGAAAAAAAAAAGGTTTTCGACTGAGGAGTAAAATAATGATTATTTTTATAAAAAACATTATTTTAAACTCTAGTGTACATAAAGATTAGAAAATAAATGGAAAACATGTATTATATAGATATAACCAAAGGATAAAAAATTGATTTTTTTTTGAGAAATTTCTCATATGATTTCATCATTTGAATCATAATCATGGGAAATCGAGATAAATGATGAGATTGAAACATAAAACCCATACCACTTTGGTAACATTAAATTGTAAGACCTGGGAAGTAATTACATTAAATTAAATTTATAATATCGTGAGAATAAAAAAATTTATGATATTACAAGTAAAATGGGATGAATATACACATTATAAAATATTAAAGGTACATAATACAACATATGTCTCAAAGAAGGCATATTGAGAGAAAAATCCATTACTGATTTGGTATATTTTGGACCGAAAACCCTCTGAAATGGGGGTACTCAAATGGATATGTAAATAAAAATAATATTCAATATATTCATACAAAAATATATTCTCTGGATTTTTATACACCAATTAAAATTAATAGGTGGTAAATATGGCATGTGTCTCACAGAAGTAAAAAGTGAGACGAAAATACCTTAACATAGCTCTCGACTTTCATCAAACATATTAGAACCACATATATAATAAGTATAATTTTATTATAAATATATTAAAAATAAATAAATATATATTTCCATATATTATTTACATATAACCATTTTTTACTTATTTATTAACACTTCCATGTTAAAATCACATTTCGAGAAATAACTAATTTTTTTTCCCAATTTGTTTTGATTTTTTATTTTTGGTCCCCATACATTGATCATGGTTCCATAATATCCTCACTTTTTTTAATGATATAATTATCATATATATTATGTATATTTGTATTTATAGTGATCTAAAAAAATTAGAGATATAAAATAAAATGCACCGTTCATAGAGATGACAAGTTGTGCGTACTCATTAATATAGTTTCCATTTTCCCAAAGAAAAGAAAGAAATAGAGGTAAATAGTATATTACTATTTGATAATCACTTTTATTTCTTATATATCATATATTTCCATTTATATAATCCATATTACCTTTATTGTAACGTGTGAATGAATTACATCGCTTCATGAGGTGGTAATCTATCGTACACATGAACAATGTTATCGTATTCCCACAAGATGGAAAGTAAAAAAGTAACATGAAATATAAAGATTATATAAACATAATAATATCATAATTAAAATATATATATTATTAATATATAATTATATCTATCATTTAGAGGTGGTGTTGTAAAATGGATAATATCAGTTCACGATGTGATAGTCCTCTTTTTGCACGAAAAATGATTACATAGAACATTTGATGGAAGAGGAGAAGGATTTAGGTTATTAAATAAACATAATAAAACCTATTTATATGTATGTTAAAGATGATATTATATAATAATGTTTTAATGATAATTCATGGTGGTGCAGGATGAAGTAAAGTAATATTCTTGATTAGGGAAGTTATATCTTCTTCATATGGCTTCATTTCGTTGTCACAAAAAGGATTATTATGTTGGATTTATTACAAAAATAAATGTAAAATAATGATATTAGTGTAGTAATGAATTTATTTTGGGCATGTATTGGATGGAAAAACATTTTTTAAGTACGTATTTTAGATGAGAGATGGTGGCCTTTTATAAGTGAGGTTAGTAACATAATTGTAATTTTTTAAAAGAAAATGTTTTACCGAAATTTTAACATGAAACAATGATAAAAAATGTCACATTAATGACTTTTTTTAGATTTATTTTTCATTTAATTTCCATTATTTCTTTTTTGGGGGTTTCACATGAATTCTTTGAGAAATGAGTGAGTTTTCATGATTTGGGCCAAACTGTGAGCTCATTTCTAGATTTAAAAACAAATTTTTTTTCTTTTATAACTCTTTAATTTGTTAATATTTTTCAACCATTATACTTCCAAAATGGCCTCATCCAACCTATTAACACCACTATATTAATTTTAACCCTTTAAGAATCCATAATCAAGGTGTATTTGGGTTTTTATTTAAGGAATTGGGCCATCCTGGAAGAATGTTTCGAATTTTAAAAACAAATTTTGATTATTTAATAACATATTCATTATTTACTCTTATTCAGTGATTCTACCTGCTAATTGAAGCCAACATCCCTAGGCATGACCCTAGATTCACTTATCCCTCTTTAGATATTACTTCCATCAAGAATTAGTGAAAATATTCTCAAGATTTCTTCAAATCGTCCATATTTGAATAGGTAATTTGTTTCATTCATAACTCCTTAATTTCTCACTCTTTTTCCCCCATTCTAGTTCCTACATGACCTCATAATACTTTTTCGAACCTCACTTGAATTTTTGGCTATTTTGAAATTCATTTACTAGTGTATTTTGGGATATTTCTTAAAGATCCCTCAAGTGGGTTTCCATCCTTCTTGCTCCCATTTTCTTAGGGTTTCTTCCCTTATTATTGATGTTCCTAATGTCCAGAAAGTAGGGTTTCAAAACTAGGATTTGATATTGTGTTTCATGGTCTGAAATTATGGTTTTAGGTCTATTTTAACACCTTTGTGGTGCGGAGGATGTGTGTTTGAACATTTACACAAATATTTGAGGTTTTTGACACTTGTGATAGGTGATTCCAATGTGTATGCAATCCTTTTGACTTACATTACTGTGTTTATAGTATTTGAATTTTCATATCATTTTATTATTTGTACCAAAATCGGTTTTCATGGTATTTATAAAGTAAATGAATTTTAAGTGTCATTTTTATGTGAAATTGGGGGTTTTACATAGAAATCATTTATTGGTTCATTTCGACCTGCCCTATAACTACATATTTGATTTTATTGGGATTTATTAGGGCATAAAATACTATTTTTAATGTTTATATTTTTTTTTGCTGAAAAAATATTTTTTAATTGTTTCTGTGAAGCATATGAACTTTATGTGCCTTGTTTATGTGAAAATTGAGGTTTTACAACAATATCACTTCTTAAATCATATGGGGATACCCTAAAGCTGATTTTTTTGGTTTCATGGAAAGTTTTTGGGCTTCCAATTCGGTTTTGGTGACTTGTAAGTATGCACATGGTGTGAAAAGTGGAGATTTCAAGGATTTTTTGTTGTAAAACAAGGCTTTATTTTGAGAAGTCGTTTTATTGAAAATGAAAATGTTTTGTTGTGTTTTTAAGTGTTATAAAGTTTTTATAGATACTGTATTTTTTATGTGACATGTAGTGGTGTTTTATATGCAAAGTGATGTTTGTTACATGCTGAAATTGTTTAAGCACAAAGGGGGAATACCAAGTACCTAGGTGGGCGGATATGTACTAGTACAGCTAGTGATCCGGATGGGTTGTGTCCTTGTTTCACAGAGAAAATGGATAACTGCAACTCTAAATAAATTATATGGATGATTTTTGGGTACCACTAGGTTATAGGTATGTTCCATACTAGTGGATCATGCATGGAAAAGGATTGTGACATGGATACTTTACACCGAAGTGTGAGGTATATAGGGCCCGAGACTATCTAGTGCCTAGGGGTGTTCTTGGTTTTGGTGATTGTTGTATTTGTGGTATTTAACCTTGTATTAGGGTGTGTTTTGATATATATTATAGTATCTAACATGCATTATTAAAATTTGTTAACATTTGAAAAGTTTTAGTTTGAAAACGGTTTTCAATTGAAAGTTGCATTTCTTGGAGTTTATCACCGATTTTCATTACATATTAAAACTTCTTACTTTTTTCCCTTGTATTGCATACTCATTGGAATATTTGGGTGGTATCCTATTATTCTTAGGATCACACCATACTTACACCCCTTGGGTTTAAGTATACTTGATGATGTTTGACTCAGGTAAAGGCAAAGCCTCATGTGAAGGCGGTTCAGGTTGTTAGTCCCCTCCTTTGGTGTGGTGTTGTAGAGACAGCTCGGGAGTGATGAACCATTGTCATGTGGAGTCATTATGGTTTAATTTATGCTATTTTTATTATTATTTTTACCTACTGTAATTTATTTAAAACCATGTAATCAATTCTGGAGTTTTCTTAAGTCTAGTTTGGAATGAAAATTTCAGATTCACATTATATATTATTTTAATGTTTTATGCTTTCATACTCACGTAAATCATTAATAAACCAAATTTATTGATACATGTGCACTTTTTACAAACTATGGGGATATGGAATGCCCTTTGGGACTTATCATGGGCTAGATTTGGTGTTGGTATTAGTGGAAACCAGATTTGGTTTGTGACAAAATGGAATTAGAGGAGCTTAATGTTTTTGGGTTATATCAATATTTTGGGATGAGTTAGGATAGACTGGAACTAGGAATGTTGGGACTCAGAGTTTTGGTCATGAGTAGGATTCTTAGCCCACACCTCTTTTGGCAGACCTTGATTCACCATTGGACATCAGAACTGTTTGTTTGACTTCACTTCCAGGAGAGACGTGTGGGAAGTAGACCACACATGAACATCGGGAAGGGGTGGATTAGTTGTTTATTTTATTATCGTAATGTGTTTTGATTAATCATATTTTGTTTTATTTGATTAACATTTTAATAATTGTGGTATTGACTATTTTTCTTTTGACTATTGCATTTTGTAGCAACATGACTCCTCGGAAAGCTCCCATACATGCATGGGAGGAAGTCAGAGAGAGTTATCCCACACCAATTGATAAGAGGATAGTCGAGGTTGTGGTATAGGATGTCCAAGGACTGTGAAAGGGACTAGATTCTATTCCCATTCCATTTAGGACAGAAGAGATGGGTCCTAGAAAAGATAAACCTCGTGAGTTTTTGAAAAACAATCCTCCAACTTTTTGAGCCAACATAGAACCCCAGGAAGCATAGGAATGGCTCAAAAGGATCGAGCACATATTCAAGTTCCTAGATACACTAGAGGATCTCAGGGTGATGTGCGCATATTTTTTATTAGATGGTCCCAGCTGCAGGTGTTGGGAATCAGTACTTCAAACTGGGAAGAATGAGCAGATGCGATGGGGAGATTTCAAGGTTGTCTTCAATGAAAAATAATTCTCTGAGGTCTTGGAATATTCCAGGTCCTGATAGTTAATGGATCTTGTTCAAGGGAATCTTTTTGTCATTTATTGAGCCAACAATTTTGCGGAGCTTGTTCGGTATGCTCCTAAAATCATCTTTAATGAACAAGTGAGGCCTAGAGGTTTGAGAAAGGCTTGCGACCATAGATATACTCCTAGGTTTTCTTGTTTAAAATGAGGACCTATGTTGAGGTATTTGACTAGTAGTTTATGGTGGATATTGACCAAAAAGGTATGTATGGTTTCTCTAGTTCAATATCAGTAGTGGGAAGTGGAAGCTTTTTAAAAAATAAAAGGAAGTGGGAGGAACAATTGATGAAGGGAGGTGGTAGTTCAGGCCACTCTTCTACGCAGTTTTTGTTTGCGGCTTCTGATGTGAGACTGGTCATGTTCCCCTAGTGTAGGAATCTATGTCACATTAGAACAGAATTCCCACTTTCTATGAAGCCCTATTACCAATGTGGAGGTATGGTTCATTTGCAGTGCTTCTTTGGGGTGGCACGTCCACTTCCGAGTGGCATAGGGACAGCGGCTTCAACAGGAGTGCTAGCATAGTATGAGCCATCGAGGATGGGAGGATCTATATTTGGTGGTCATTGTGAATGTTTTGGTTTATCTTCTAGGAAGATCCAATTTACGGAACTTCCACATACTAGCGGTTGTCCTCAGATAGATACTAGACATCTTCATGAGGTGGATCAAGAACCCGCGGGATCAAAGGAAGGATCATCGATAGTTCAAGGTACCATTTTTTCACATATTCTATAAATTCTACTAATTTTTATACTGGTTCCTCTGTTTCATTAATTTCTTCCCGTTTTGTGGACATGCTAAATTTTTCAACCAAGTTATTGTCTTTTTTGATGGAGTTGGTTACGCCACTGGGAAAAAATAAGGAGCAGGGTCTTAGGTGCCCATTGTGTGCGCTCTCTGTGTCAGGGATTGAGATAGAGTTGTAACTCTTGGTATTAGATTTGAATATTTTTTAAATGATACTTTGAATGGATCGGCTAGTACACTTCCAGGCACACATCGATTTCTATAGGCGGCAAGTGAATTTCATAGTACCAGATGGGATTCGTCGGGTTTTTGTGGTGAATGGGATCCTTGATTGGGTCACACAAGACCTCCACTCCCAGATATGGGGAGTATTATCTTCCATTTATCATTTCTCACACTATAGGATGATGGTATTTCCTCTGAAGGTGCACTACCTCATGTAGTGAATGAGTTTCCGAAGGTATTCCCTGATTATTTTTCAGGTTTTCCCCCATATCGGGATGTGGAGTTATCAATTGAACCAATTTCAGGAACAAAGCCGATATCTCTTCCCTCATATCGCATGGCCCCTACAAAGATAATGGAATTAAAGTTATAACTGGATAACTTGGAATCCAAAGGATTCATTCACCTAAGTGTCTCTCCTTAGGTTTTTCCTATGTTGTTTGTGAAAAAGGATGACGGAACCCTCCAGTTGTGCATTGACTACCGGAAGCTGAATAAGGTCACTATTAAGAACAAACACCCTTTACCCAGAATAGAAGATTTGTTTGATCAGTTGAAGGGGTAAAGTGGTTCTCAAAAATATATTTTCGTTTGGGATACCATCAACTTAGGTTGAAAGAGGAAGATATCCCAAATATAGCCTTCCAAAGCAAGTATATCCACTTTGAGTATTTAGTAATTCCCTTTGGATTTACCAATGATCTAGTGGTCTTTATGGAAATCATGAATAGGGTGTTTCATCATTATCTTGATTCCATTTTTGTGGTGTTCGTGGATGATATTCTAGTATACTCTATCTCTAAGGAGGAACATGAACATCACTTTTGGATCATTTTGGGCACTTTACAGGATCACCTCTATGCAAAGTTGTCAAAGTGAACTTTTTGGATCAAGGAAGTGAAATTTTGGGGGCATGTGATCTCAGAGAAGGGGGTTTCAATGGACCCCAAAAAGATCAGTTCAGTCATGTCATGGGAGAAACCGAAGAATGCGTTCGAGATCATGATTTTCCTTGGCCTAGATGGTTATTACAAGCAATTCATTTGAAATTTATTTTTTCTTGCTTCACCGATGACCACGATCACACGAAAAGGGGTGAAGTTTGTATAGGGCCCAGAATGTAAGGCATACTTCGTGGAGCTAAAGCGGTGGTTGACTACCTCCCCCATGATGATTTTTCCTGAGGCCAGGAAGAGGTATGTGGTCTATTATGATGCTTCAGGTATGGGTCTTGGGTGCGTGCTTATGTAGGATGATCATGTGGTGGTGTATGGATCTCACCAACATCGACCACACGAAGATAATTACTTGACCCATGACTTATAGTTAGTAGCTATGATGTCTTATTTGAAGACTTTGTAGCACTATCACTTTGGGGAGAAGTTTTTGGTCTACTCAGATCACAAAAGATTGGCCTATATCTTCTCGCAAAAGGACCTCAACTTGAGGTAGCGTCGCTGGATCGAGTACTTGTAGGGGTTTAACTTTGAGATTTTTTATACCCCAGGAAAGTTTAACTTGGTGGTCGATACCTTGAGAATAATAGTTCAAGAGTAGGAATTGAGGAAGTCTAGCGATGAGTGGAATTTTATGGGGATATTTTCTAAGATGCTTGTGTAGACCAGAGAGCACAATGGAGGTGCATTCTTGGAAGGTTCACAGTTGAATCCTTCTCGCTTAGAGTTGATTCAGTGGGAACAACATAGTGATGAGATTTATCAATGGTTGGGGCAGTTTCATCATGGTGGGGAAACATCCTCTGATTGGTCATTGTCTCCCAAGGGCATCTTGTGCTTTAAGGTTCATTCCATAGTGTCGTTATCTCTGTGAACGGTGGTGATGGAGGATAGCCACCAGTCTCAGTGGTCTATCCATCCGGGTTCCACCAAGATGTATTATGATGTGTGTCGGCAGTTCTGGGGGATAGGTATGAGATGGGATATCGCAAAATTCATTTCCAGATGCTATACATTCCAGCAGGTGAAAGTATAACATCAAAGGACCTTTGGTTTGCTCCAACCATTACCCATTCCTACCTGGAAGTGGTAGGAGGTCACCATGGACTTCATTGTTGTATTTTCTCATACACTTTAGGGTAATAATTCCATTAGGGTGGTGATTGATCTTCTGACCAAATCAGACCACTTCATTCAAATCAAAGATACAGCTGAAGTGGATGAGTTGGGCCATCTGTATCTTTAGGAGGTGGTGAGACTCCATGGTGTACCATCAACAGTTTTCTTAGATAGAGACCCCCATTTCACTTCTCAATTTTGTGAAGTACTTCAAAAGTCATTAGGTTCTCAAATTAAGATGATTGCGGCATACCATCCTCAAAAGTATGGTCAAATAGAGCGGGTGGATGAGATTTAGGAGGATATTCTCTATGCATGAGTTTTGGAAATTGTAGGTTCTTGGGATATCCATTTGTAATTTGTTGATTTTTCTTGTAATAATAGTTACCAATCCTCAATTCGAATGACTCTTTTTGAGGTTCTCTACGGTCAGCCTTATCGGTCCCCCCTACGTTGGGATGAGGTACTTGAGACCTCACTGTTGGGGCCAAGTATGGTGTAGGAGATGTCTAAGAAGGTCAAGTTGATTAGGAAGCATTTATTATTAGATTAGAGTTTCCATAAATCTTATACTGACCAAAGGCGTCGAGACATAGAGTTTTTCGTGTGTGATAGGGTATTCTTGAATGTGGCCCCTCCTCTGGGCCATCATCGATTGGGAAAGTAATGGAAGCTGACATCACGGTATGTTGGACCTTTTGAGATCATTGAGAATATTGGAAAGATGGAATATAGGTTGGATTTACCTTCTTAGTTGACATCCATCCATGATGTCTTCCATGTCTCCCAGTTGAAGAAATTCAACTCGGACTCATCCCATGTGCTAAGTTGGGAAGAACTGCAGATAGATCCTAACTTGTCAGTTTTTGAGCAGCCTGTGAAAATAGTGGACTCCCAAGAGAAGGTTTTTTTAGGGAAGTATATTCCCCAGGTTTGGGTTTGTTGGAAACATGGTAATGGTACACATGATACCTGGGAGCGGAATTCATGGGTTGAAGAAGAGTACTTATTCCTATTTTCTGGTTAAACTTATGGTTGACTTTTTATAATGGAAAGTTTTCATAGTGGGGAGGTTTTTCACATCCATGACATATTTTAAAGATATTTTTCACTTAACTTCTATTATTTCTTTATTTTGAGGTTTTCCCATGCATTTTTTGAGTAATGGGTGTTTTTTTCTGATTTGGGCCAAACCGTGATCCCATTTCTAGATTTTAAAACCAATTTTGTTTCTTTTATAAGTATTTCATTTTTCAATATTTTTTACCTATTAAACTTCAAAAATGGACTCCCCTGACCTATTAACACTGCCATATTAATTTGGACCCTTTAGGAATCCATAATCAAGTTGGATTTGGGTTTTTATTTAAGGAATTGGTCCAGCCTAGAAGCTCATTTCTAGTTTTAAAAACAAATTTTTTTTATTTAATATTGTATTCATTTTTTTACAATTTTTAGGTTCTTCCAACTCCCAATATAATACAACATCCCTAGGGGAAACACCATCTTCACTTCTCCCTCTTTATAGCTCATTTCCATCGCAGATTAGGGAAAATCTTCTCAATCTTTCTAAAATCTTCTATATTTGAAGAGGTAATTTGTTTCAATCATAACTACTTCATTTCTTACTCTTTTTCCACCATTCTAGTTTTTAAATGACCTCCTCGTCCTTGTTCTAACCTCACTTGAATTTTTGTCTGTCTTGAAATTTAGATACTGGTGTATTTTGGGATATTTCTTCAAGATCCCTCAATTAAGTAGATTTCAATCCTTCTTACTCCCATTTGGTTAGGGTTTCTTCCCTTATTCTTGAAGTTCCCAATTTCCAGCAAGTAGGGCGTAGAAACTAGGTTTCGATCTTGTATTTCATGGTCTGAAATTCTAGTTTTAGGTCTATTTTTACTCCTTTGTGGTGTAGAGCTGGTGTGTTTGAACTTTCGCACAATGATTTGAGGTTTTTAACACGTGTGGTAGGTGATTCCAATGTGTATGAAATCCTTGTAACTTAGCTTGCTGTGTTTAAAGTATTTTAACATTTATCTCTTTTGATTATTGATGGAAAAAAATTAGTGTTATTTAAAAAGAAAATGAATTTTAAGTGTCATTTTTATGTAAAATTAGGGATTTGCATAGAAATCATTTATTGGTTCATTTAGATCTTCCATATAACTACTTATTTTATTTTATTAGGATTTATTAGGGAATGAAATACAATTTTAAAAATTTATCTCTTTTGGTTATTACTGGAAAATCTGTTTTAATGGTGTCTGTGAAGCATATGAACTTTAAGAGCCTTGTTTATGTGAAAAGGAGGTTTTACAATGATATCACTTCTTAAATCATATAGGGATACCCTAAAACTAATTTTTTGGTTTCAATTAAAGTTTTTGGGCTGACCTTTCTATTTTTGTGACTTGTAATTATACAAAAGGTGTGCAAAGTGGTGATTTCAAAGAGTTTTTGGTGTAAAACAAGGCATGATTTAGAGAAGTTGTTTTATTGAAAATCAAAATGTTTTGTTCTGTGTTTTAAGTGGTATAAAGTGTGTATAGATATTGTATCATTTTTATGTGACCATTATTGGTGTCTTTTATGAAAAGGTATGTGTGTTTCATGCTGAAATTGTTTGAGTACAAAAGGGGTAGCCCGGGTACCTAGGGGGTGGATATGTACTAGTATGACTAGTGATCCAGATGGGTTTTGTCCATGTTTCATTGAGAAAATGGGTAACTACAACTATAACTAAACAATATTGATGATGTTTTGGGATCTCTATGTTATGGGTATGTTCCCTACTAGTGTATCATGTTTGTGAAAGGATTGTTACATGGATACTTTACATCATGGTATGAGGTACATAGGGCCCGAGACTATCTAGTGCCTAGGGGTGTTCCTGGTTTTTTTTCTCATTGAATTTGTGGTATTTACCCTTGTATTAGGGTGTTTTCGGTTGTATATTACAGTAGATAACATGTATTATTCAAATGTGTTAACATTATGAAAGTTTTATTTTGAAAATTATTTTCAATTGAAAGTTCCATTTCTTGGAGTTTATCACCGCTTTTCTTTACATATTAAAATTGTTTGCTTTTTCACCTTGTATTGCGTACTCTTTGAAATATTTGGGTGGTATCATATTACTCTTAGGCTCACACCCTACTTACAAACCTTGGGTTTAACTATAATTGATGATGTTTTACTCAGGTAAAGGAAAATCCTCGGGTGAAGGCGGTTTGGGTTGTTAGTCCCCTCTTTTGGTGTGGTGTTGTAGAGACGACTCAGGGGTGATGACCTCTTATCATGTAGAGTAATTTTGGCTGACTTTCTGCTATTTTTATTAATATTTGTACCTCTTTTACTTCATTTAAAACCATGAAATCAGTTCTGGATTTTTTTTAAGTCTTGTTTGGCATGAAAATTTCAAATTCACATTATTGATTATTTTAATGTTTTATGATTTCATACTCAGGTAAATAATTCCCAAACCAAATTTATTTATACCCACAAACTTCTACCATCCTGTGGTAATAAGAAATTTTCTTTAGGCCTTATCATGGGCTGGATTTGGTGCGAGTGTTAGTGGTGAACAGATTCAGTTCGTGACAAAAAAAAATGGTACATTTTAGAACATAAAAGAAATAAGTTCTATATATGGACATAAAATTGGTCTTGGATACTTTTTTTATTTTTAAAACTTATCCTTTTAGTATAAAATTCTGGTAAACCATTTTTTACCTTAACCGTGGTAAATAATTTTTACTATTTTTATTATTCATTATGGTAAATAAATAATTTACCTTATTAAATAATATAAATTATTCGTATTATAAATATGGAATCCATTTTCCAAATTCCATTAAAATAATTGGAAACTTCTAATTTAAAATTAATCTCATAGAAGTGATGAGAAAATAGGTTTTCAAAGGGAAAATGATCCAATGATTAAAATGGTATTATATAAAAAATATATATGAATATGATTAAAATGATCAAAATTAGATTAAAATATATATAATTGAACAATTTTTTTAATAAATATTAATACAATTTGGAAGTTTATAACTCTTTAAAAGTAATGAACATCTTTAATAAAAATAATTATTTTTCATTGTTCATCGAAAAATATATCTTCTGAGGAAATTATCACAAATTCACGGTAAGATAATTTTGAAAAGATGATTTTAAAAATAAACTTTTTAAAAAAAAATAAATTTAATATAAGTGTCAAAATTTATCTTTAAAATAAGTGTACAAAAGGTAAAAAACTTCTTTTTATAAAAATATTGTTTTAAAGTGTAAAATTGGATTAATTCTTGTCATTTGTTAAGAAAAAAAAGTTGAATGTTAGAAATTTAATGGAATATATAATATATAAATTTCATTAAAATAATTTAAAAAAGTTTTTTTGAAAATTTATTGTGTTGAAATGTGTGCTTTTTCATAGAAATATTTTTTAAGAAAAAGATTTAATTTTTTAAAAATAGTTTTTATTTCCATTTATAATTAAATGGTTACCAAATAATTAATTTTATATAGATTTGAAAACAATATATTTTCATAATTTTTTTAATCATATTTATACGTACCATTCCAAATGTTAGGGTATAACTATCACATTAAATAATAAAATTTCAATAGTATGTCATGTTTCATATAAACACGATGTTCTGTGTAGCACAAAATATTTAAATGATTAAGTTCTTTTGAAAATTATTTTTCACAAAATATCATAGTGTTGTAGGGTATATATTCTATTATGATCTTATGTTATAGATGTTGACCCTAGGTATAGAAAGGTTAGGATAGTGAGTGATCAAATGTTATGATACCTTTACAGTATATGTGTTGTGTGTTTGTGACCCTTGAGACAAGTAGTAAGTTTTCCCCTGTTAGGATGTGCGTAATCTCGAGGTGTGTTTGAGATTCTTAGGATATGATCCTTTTTTATTTTACTTTTTTTTTGGATAAGTGAAGGAACTAGTGACCCTTACATGTGACTCAGGTTCTTAGTTAGTAAACTCTTAGATATCCATGAGTGTGACTGTGAGAGGGGTTAACCTATTATTGTGTATGGATATATGAAAAAACCCTGCACATATACTTTTCCTTAAGGTATTTCTGAGAAAGTGGTGTTACCCATTGGGAGGTTTTGGTACTCTAAATTCCCAATGTTTTTTGGAAAGAATGAACTGAGTGAGACAAATTCGGTTAGTTGAGTTGACATTTAGTGAGCATGATTGGCTGGTTTATTAAGAATGAGATCATAGGATTGGTAGAATATATCTCACAATGATGGATTTTGGTGGTATAACTATGAGACAATAGGATGTATACTTTTTAGTATGAATGGTAGGAAACATGAGAAATTGAGCACTATTATGAATGTTTAAATGAGAAACTCTTTTACCATGTCATATGTGATTGTGTTTTATTTACCCACTTGGTAAAAGGTTTAGCGTAACCAATTAATATATTTGTAGAGGTAATATTGGTTCTAGAATTGATTTTAAAGGTATTATATGGCTTGTGATACATGTTGAAGGGTAGTTTTGAAGAATTTCTAGGATGTGGACTTCATGTTTGCTAAGTCACGTAACTCCTTAGGTAAGGTCATGGTAACAAATGATAATATTTAATGGATACATTTGGAATTCTTAGTGGGTTAATGGACTAATCTGGGTTGAACTTGTTTGGTACTTAGAAACCCATTAGAGTTAGGACATTATGTGGTTTTAGGGTTTTTGTGTCATTTATGAATCCTTTTTTTCTAGACATGATTGAGTGATTTTATGGGTTTTCAATCGAATCATTGGATTATCCATAGAAGTGTTGGTGGAAAAGTGTGAAACACATTTTTTGATTAAGAAGGGGAAAATGGTGTAGACCCTTGGTGTTACAATGTGTGTTGGTCATAGATATAGCTACTCCAGTGTATAAACTATTATTATTTACTCTTTAAGGTAGATTAAATAGAGTATAAAGGATTAATGATATGATTTCATTTTAAGAATTGATGATATGGATACCTAGTCATGATGTTTTGGGGATGTATAGATTTTTTAACTCGTATATTGTATGAGTTTTGTTCTTTTATAAAAAGTGAGTTGTGATGCGATGAAAGCATGGTATTATGGAACACTGAGGGACTCAGTTTGGTGGATATAGAATCGCATATTTTCCTTAACTATGGTGATTTAGGAACTAGAGTTATATGAGTTTCTAGAGGTCCAAGGTAGGTCTCATTAAATACTTGAACATGGAAGGTGTATGGTGATAAGAATAGTTATAGACATTGACTTAGAGAAGTCAGGATTGGGGGTATGGTGATGGTCAAGGGTAGTTTTGGATATTATTTTTGTGGGTAATTAAAGTATCAATAAATTTTCATGGAATTATGTATTTTATAACATATATAGATAATTTCAATACGGATCAAGAATTAAATAATTGGAAGATAATTGATATCAGGAAGGATCATGGTCAATGATTGATAATAAGGGAGTTATAAGGTGGGGAGTACACTATGGAATTTTTCATCACATGTTTCTAATTTTGTA
The DNA here is from genome assembly GCA_963277665.1 of Viscum album. Lineage (NCBI taxonomy): Eukaryota > Viridiplantae > Streptophyta > Magnoliopsida > Santalales > Viscaceae > Viscum > Viscum album. Next base: position 1,393,178,694 of record OY728150.1, on the reverse strand, counting down.
TAGTTTAATATATGATTGTGAAATTTTGTATTGAAAAATATAGTGGGTATAGGGATGGTTCATCGCTAACACTATGGTACAAGTTTTATTATGTTTGGATTGGTTGAGTTAGTTGGTTTATGGATAGTGACATGCAGTTGTGTGTTGGATGTTAGGTTTTCAGACCAAATTAAGATATCAAGAGGCAAGAAAGTTTAGTAGTTAGGTATGAAAGACGACATTGTTTTGAGGTGACATGATGATGTTAGTTTTTTAGTGAGGTCTTGAGAAGTAAATAGTCTCACATGGGAAACTATGGCTTTGGAGGTTTTAGTATGTGATATTGGTATGATATAAACTAGTGAAATCATCTATCATGGAGTGATGTTGGTGAATCTAAATTTTTGGGATTTCATCGGTAATAGGGAAGTTTTCTTGGTTTTTTTTCTATATTGGTGCAGAAGTGTATGGGATAAAGAGGTTTTAAATAGTGAAATAGGTTAGTGACATTTTGGTATGACCAAAAAAAAAGTAGGGATTATAGTTTGGTTCGTGTATCACACTCAGTGACCAGAAATTTTGTGTATGAATTTTAGATCATATAAGATATTCTAACATCATGTGTCCTAAAGTTCAATAGTTCTAGTAAAATATAATTGAATTTTGTGTTTTACAACTATTTTTTTGATAGAGTCCTATATGATGTGATGATTGGGTTCAGTCTTTGTTCAGATAATTCTGAGTGTTTTAAGTTAATCTAGAATTGTTTTGGACTACCAATGCATTACATGAGAAACATTTATGGGATGAAACCTAGCTTGCAGTATTATTCTAGGGTTTAAAACCTATTTGTTAACTTGTTTTAGGGGTTAAAATATTTCATGGATTTTTGATAGGGTGAAACATTATTTCGTTTCTTAGATCTAGTGGTGAAACACTATTTCATTAGATTATTCAAGGGTCAATCATGTGATGAAATTTAATTAAGTTCTATTTGAAGTATCAATTATTAAAAAAAGTGTAATTTTTCTATCCTAGAACATGGGAATGAGAAGGACCTAAGAGTGCGGCCTTTTTTGAGATGTTGAGCCCTTGGATTATATTTCCCCTGAGGTGTGTCTCATTTTTTGGTTGATCAGGTAAAAAACATCATGTGATGCGGTAATTCCTCTAGTGCATGTTTTTTGCTAACATGAGACATGCTTGGGTTGGAACTTGAGAATGGTAGTCATGTTTTCAAGATCAATTTCTCATATTATTGGTCAGTGAGGTTTGGTTTTTTCATAAGGTAATCACTGAGGATGAAATCCTTTAATGTGGTGAGTTTGTAAAACCCTATCCTTTATTTGGTGTATGTGACAACATATTGGTTCCATAAAATGTGTGTTTTGGTTAATACTAAGGGTTTAAGGGGTTTTTTGTTTCCTTGGAAAGGTTTCTAAAATAATGTGTGAGATTTATATTAAAAAATAGAAGTCATTCACCATTCATGGATTTAATTCTCCATTCACATAATCAATGGGTTAGGAAGGGGGGGTATCCCTTGCCCCAAAAATATTTTTCATGAACTCCCAGTTCATTTTGTGAAATCCTCTAGTTTTTTAAAATGTTTTGTTTATTTTTTTTTTAAGTAGGATGGATCCCTCCATTGGATGGTATGCTTCCCACTAGTCCTTATATTGGTTTCTTCTCTCATTCCATGGTATATCTTTCTTTTTTGGAAATGGTTTCAGACATCATCAGTTGTGATAAGATGCTAACGGTATGTTTATATTTCCAACTTCACATTTCATGTTTTTACTATCGTGTTAATTTTATTCATTTATGTTCATTTTTCCCTATTTCCTTGTTATTTTTATACATTTTCTATTTGTACAATTTTTTATCAAATCGAAGGTCAATACTAGGTGATTAGACTTTAATGAATATTTGGTATCTAGACTCATGGTTTTATATTAAATAATTTCCCACAAATTTCATGTTGATAAGTATAGTCATATTAATTTATCAAATAGTTGTCTTGGAAATTAAATCATATTTTTTAGTTATCCTATGATTTTTTTTTTGAACTCCCTTGAGAACAAATAATTTTTTTCTTAGGTTTTAACATTTTAAAAGAATTTAATGTAGCAGGTTTAGCTTTAGAATTAGGTTTGGGTGAATAAATTGTTCTAGTTTACGAATTTTTATTGTATTTATTGGTTTATTTTAGGAAATTAGGTTTCTTGGGATGACCTTTAGAAACTATTAGTTCTTATTAGCCTTTGAATTTATAAATGAAATTGTGGTTTTGGTTTAAATGGAGTTTTTGTCTTAAAGTATTAAAATGGTTTTGGATGTGGATTGACTAAAGTGGTGAACCTTCACTTGAGATGTTAAATTTACTTGTATTTATAGGTGGATAATGTATTTTTTGGTTTTAGTGGAATTTAATGTGTTATTGGAATTCCTTGTAAAGACTCTGTGGATTCTTTATGATTTTTATTAGCATGGAATTCCATGGATGATCCTTGGATTCCACTAAGAAACTCATGTGAACACCAAGAGAAAAGATTTATTTTCATTAAATGTATTCCAATGTTATGTAATTCCTCGATTAAACCATTTTATTGTAGATAGATCCATTATTTTTAATAATATTGGTTGGCTCTCCCTTGGATTTAGTAGTGTATATATTTATATAATTCCATAGATTAATATTTTGGATTCCTAAGGGTGTCCCTTATTCAATTTCATAGGATGAGATATATATATTATACTCAATTAGTATCATTATGGAATACATTTGGTGTGATTTGGTATTCCAATATATCTATTACATTTAATTCAAGGGTTTTTCCTTGATTTTATACTAGATAAATGACTCTCTATTGATGTTCATGGTGGGGGATGCTTATTTTAGAAATTTGGATTACTATCTGGTCACTTGTGTATATTTTACTCAATTATTAATCATATAATAGAGTAAAATCATGTTTCTTCCACCTTTTATAGAGATAATTGTGATGGATGAATCTGGTAGTTTTGGACAGGGTTCTTCTATTAAGACACAAGGCTCAAAATAGTTCTTGTTATTTCTATAACATAGAATTACAATAATTTCACTTATTTATTCTACTCCTATATTATTTATTCTCATAGATTGGATTTTGATTAGACACCATTATTGGTGGCCTAATTTATTTTATTCACAACCTTTTCAGGCCTCCATTAAACTTGGTTACCCAAGAATATACCACTTGGTTACAGTTTATAAGTTTACAATATGTCCCAATTTTGATGCTTCATTTAATGGTTTGGTTGGAGTTTGGAATAAATGAGCCAATAAAAATCTCGGGACTTCTAGGGTGATTTGGTACTTTGGTCCTCTATGTTTTATTTACTTTAAGTATAGCTATACATGAATTTTTATTATGAATTATTGTACCTGTTATGTATATAGAATCATTATGGTTTTTCATGGGATGAGTTTTGGTTATTTAGCTTCCATAGTATATTTTTATGGATGTGAGTTTATTTTATGTTTCTATTACTTCAATTATAGTTCAAACACTGTTAATGATGAAATATTCACCACATGGTCATATTATAGGCCATATCCACTAATCAGAAACATCAAGAATGTGTAGAGGCACACATGGGGTCATGTGGTGCACTCGCCCGGGGAACTGGTAATCTGTCTTCTGTGTGGGGGTGTTATAGTTCATCTAATATTCTAATGATTAATGATCAATAATATTTTTTAATTCATAAAGAATTAAAAGAAATTTTAAATAGATAATTTGATATATAAAAGGATAACAATTTATTCCTCCTATATCAGTTAAGTAACTCAAACCAATATTGTCGAGTACATGCTATGATAACTAATATGAATAAATTATCACTTCAAAGATTATTCTCAATAATTTAAATAATAATAAAGAAAGATATATTTAATTTTTTATATAGATAGTAAAATTATAAAACTCTTAAAATCATGATTAACCAATATTTTAAAAATTAAAAAATATAAAAAATTCAGAAAATTTACAAAATCAACTTAATTTCAATCCTTAAACAGCATAAAGTAGCTCTTAATGTCACATACCAAATAAGTAAATATTATAACACCCTGAAATTTTAAAAGAGTAAAATCATATTTTATAGCTTATGTGTCACACAACACAAAGAATAGATGACGATATAAATCCTTGATACTTTACTATTCCTTTTTAAATAAATTCAATCTCCTTGGTAGCCTTCAATGCACATAACAATGGGTTTGAAAGAAACATGATATTCTATTAAAATATTATTATTTGAACATTGCCATTATAACATAGCTGGAATATTAGAAAGTATGAATAGTAATAAATAAATTATGAAAATAATATGGTTTACATAAGTATAAAATAAATTCAATTGTAATATATTTATTATAAATAATATATGAACCATTTAAAATATAAAAAAATCAAAAAAACTATATTTTTTTCTTAATGTCGGTCTAGTTTCGATTTCATCTCATAATTTATAACTCGTTTTTACCACATTTGGAAAATTTATTTTAAAAAATAAACTAAAATTTTAAAATTTATATTTCAAAATCATCTTTAGATAAATTGTTTAGAATTTTTTGAGGAGATAGAATTTTTAGTAAGTAGTGAAAATACTAATTTTTATTAAGAATTTTCATTTATTTTAAACTCTTTAAAACATAAAATAGTTTTAAATGGTTTTAAGAGAAATTTTTTTTAAATTATGTATATATTTATCCAATATAGATAATGGCAATTTATTTTATAGTTAATTTTGATATAAAAAATTGTAAACATTAGAATATTTTATCTTTGAAACCCCATTGTCTCATCACGTCTATGTGATTATTTATAAATTAAAATTTTCCAATTATGTTAGTTGAATTTGGGAAAAATAATTAAATATTTTTAATTACAATAATTTATATTATCTAAAAAGTTAAAACTATTTTTTTACCGTAATTAATAGTAAAAAATTAAAACTTGATTTCCACGTTTAAGGTAAAAATGGGTTTACCTATGGGTTAAACTAAAAAGATAAGGGTTAAATATTATCAAAAACATTTCAAAAAATAATTATCTAGAAATATTTTGTCCAAAAATATTATAAGTTATATAATATATGACTTTTTAGCCTTGTGGAAACTTAAAAACATGGATACACATTTTTCTTTTAAAAAATTACAAGTGTGCCACTCACCTCACTTATAAAAAGTCAACCTCTCTCCACTCCTCTTCACACTTACAAAACCCATTATTTCAACCAATAACTAAAACTAATAACTTAATAAATTCACTCTTATCATCCTATAATCCTTAATTTTTTTATAATTCCAACCTAGGAGGTCTTTTTGTGCAAACCAAAATATGTTTTTTAAAGAAGACGTAAGGACCCTAACTGAGCCTTTTATATTTTTTCTTCCTCCACCTCCTTATATTATTTTTAAATCATGATGATATAATATCATAATTATATTTAATATATTTTAATTTTTTTCTATTATTATAATTACCTATATTAATGTACTCTTCCATCAAGTGGTTTATGGAATCATCATTGGTGTGTATGATAAACTACCGCCTCACAAATGGATGTGGTTATTTTTTTCATCATGACCTTTCAAGGATGGATATAATAATGGATTTAAAAATTTTATATATTATTTATGATATTATTATTCTTCTTTAATTATATATTCACATATTTTTTTCTTATATTCCATTTTGTGAGGGATATGATAATATCACTTATGTGTCCGTCAGATTACTGTAGTGAAGCGATTGGATTCTTTTTTCACTTATGATTTAAATAAAAGGTAGTAATGATAAATTTAATGAATAAAAGTCATATTTATGATTTAAACATATATATATATAAATATAATATCTCATCTAACATCATAATTTCTTATCCATTGGAAAACAAAAGTGTCGCTAGTTTGTACATGTGGACTACCGTCTCCACATAGCAATGTGAAATGTTTTTAATTTTATTTTTACATGGATAGTAATAAAGATAGATTTTATAAATATAAATGATATATATATATAATATAATAATTATCCTTTAAAGGTTATTTAATATTTATTTTCCTTTCATTCCATCAGTGAATATAAATTAAAACATCGTTCATGTGTACACACAACCTACCATCGCTATGAATGATGTAATCCATTTTATATCTATAACTTTTATATATTTATATAAATAAATATATAAGAAATATATATAATATTAATGTCATGGTTAATATTATTGATATTAATACCACCATAAATAGTTATTTTAAAAAATAATTACTAATAAATGGGTGATAAAAGACTATATGTAAATCATATATGATATGATATATATGAGTCTGTTTACATAATTTATTTTTAATAAACTAATATTTATTATACATTAGGTATAGACACATATGACAAAATTCTAACAAGTGGTAAGGGTTTGTTATCCCACTTTTACTTCTATGAGACATATGTCATAATCACCAGTTATTCCTTTGTGCGATATATATTTTTCATTTTGATATTTTATATCATGATTACATTTCTATTAATTTTATTTAAATTTTCACTTTATTTTATTTCTATAATAAGGATTATTATTAAAAGTTACCAAATTAGTAACGGTTTCTTTCACAATTTTATAATTATTCCATATTTTTTATATGAGTCTCCCATAGAGGAATTATTGTATATTTATATATAAAAATTTATATATTTTCTTATAATCTAGTTATTAAAGATATTTTTCAATTAACATAAAAATTTTACACTCTTTTTTAATTAAAATGATTGATATTTTTTAAATAAAATCTATATTTATTTCACTCTTCAGATGAAAATTATTTTTAATCAAAATCTTTGTTTTCCAAAATTGTTTTCAAACAAAGTTTTTATCCATTTAAAAATGATTTATTGAAGGTGTTTTTACCCATTTTCAATTTATAATTTTTTTTTTCGAAATGAATCTTTATTCCATTTTCAAAACAAGCCATGTTTTTATTTTAAAAAAATTGTATGGAATCTATGTTTTAATGTGTAAGACATGAATGGAATTTTCTACTATAAAGACACATAAATGTTTTAATAATTAGTTTACATGATTTAAAAGGATATTTTCAATTAAATAAATTTTCAAATTATTTTTTAACTTTTATATTTAAAAATATTTTCTAAGGTAAAATGTTATGTTTCTCAAAAATGTTTTTAATGACATTTTTTTCTATTTATATTCATCAAAAACATAAACGCTTTATTTTACTTATGATTAATTTGGGATATTTTATATTTACCTCATCCTTATTATTTATTTGGATTTTTTATAATCAATTTGAAACGAGATGTAAAATCTTATTACCATTCACCATATTAATATGGATGATTTATGATTATGTCTATTTATTGGGATAAATATTAACATTATGTATGTTAGTTTTTCAATACGAATTTTTATTTTGATAATGTTTCAACCCTTTAATATGAGGAATGCATTGGAATTACTAAGTGATGGGAGGGACTAGAAATTGCATATCCCATCGATGAATCAGTAGGTCTCAAGAGATATATTATCATAGGTATTTGGTTCAGGACATACCCATTTATTTAAGATATCTTGTCAGGAAACCTTGATGATAAGAAGTCATGACAAGATGTCTTGATGGTATTTTTAAGATGTATGACATTATGCTTTCCATCATTATGAATATATTCATTGAAATTTCATGTGATTAATCTATTAGTTATAATATCCAAGGTTAAGTTTCAAGATCATGTAATTGTTAACATATAATTATTTGATCATCATTTATTAATTCCATATTATGATCAAGTTATTGATTAAATGGAAAAAATTAATTATTTACCTTTATATGTTGACTATTACTTTTTTATTCATAGCTTCTGATATATGACTACCCTTGCTAAGCATATGAGCTCATCCCTTCCTTATGTTTTATTCTCCCTAGGATACCAAGAATAGTTTTTTGAATAATATATATGGATATACTATGAGTAATAATGGGTTTATCAAAGTAAATAATTCTTTTTATTTTATGTTTTCAATTGTAATGAAAATTTCATGTTTGTACCTAGTTTACAAAGACTACAAAACTATTTTTTTCATCAGGATGAAATTCCTTATATCTTATACCAAATTAATCGTTTATAAAATAGGTCTAAAATACTAGGGTTGGGGTCTTTACAAATACCTTGATTTTATATTCAACTAAAACATGAAAATAATTTCCAAAAATTATCTAAATCATCATAGAATCTAATTTATTAAATAAATTATTAATAAAGATTTAATATATCCATATTCCTTAAATAATATCATAGACTATGTAATATATTTCATAAATTTAATAAAATAATAAAATTTATCAAAGGTGGCATAAATCACATTATCATCAAATCACCAATCAATTCCAAATTCACAATATTATCCAATTTAATTTATAAATATTAATAATATCATTATCCTAACTAAATATTATTATCTCAACATCAGGAAAATATTAAGGATTATTTATCACTTTATCATGGGTTTTCCAAAAATATCACTTTATTACTAAATCACTTTTCTACGTTATTTACACCAGTCAACATTTTCTTGTATATCCTTAAATAAAAGAAACTACATAACAATCCTTAGATATTTAATGATTGTTGTAAATAGAATATCATTGAAAAACATGTATAAAAAATAATTATCATATCCTAATAAATAATAACCTAAATAAATTCACTTTAATTAATATCATAACACAATCCCTTATTTGGACTAGGATTTAGCCCTTGGATTATGTTATTAAATAAGATAATGGTTATGTCCTCCACATATAAGACATTTCACTATGCATTCTACCTTGTGGATGTACTTTATTTGCCTCTATAGAAGTCCTTATTTTTCCTTAGAAATAATTTTATTTATTCTCTTATTTTATACTTCTAAAACAAATTCTCCTTCCTTTAAGACATTTCCCTTGGTACTTCTTCCAAAATTCTCAATATGTCAGAAGATGGATCTTTTTCACCCAGGGTCTTCATGAAAACCATTTTTTCTTTTCTGTATTTCATTTAGATACTCAATAATTTTTATGCTACAACTATATATCCAAATACTTTGTTAGGAATAATCACAAGGTTACATATTCTAGTTCACAATTAATTTGGTTTCTCATGAGGAAAATCATTAAATCATCCATCATAATTTTAATTAACACGATTCATCCTAGATAGATCCAATAAAACCAAAATCATAATTTTAGTAACAATAATCATATTGTGTAATCATATAATCATTTAAAAATTTTCATAGTCTGTTTAAATCATGACACTTTATTTTCAATCTATGACACTATTTCTTTAACATGGGTCACCCATGACCTTTTTCTATTCAAATCATATATCAGGTTCAGAAAGAAAATATAAATTAACAAAATAATATTTAATCAGAGTATCTAACCAAGTGTGAAGTCTTAGGATCACTCATCGTACATTTGTGACAATCAAGTAAATACTCACTCTTCCCCATTCATATTTGTTACCATTAGGTTTATCTACACCATAGTCACATCCACTTAATAGTATCCAAACATGGATGAATTTTCTAGGGACACCATATTCCATTCATTACTATAACATAGTATGTTCTATAATAAATATAATTATTGTTAGTGTTCTCACTACAGTGTCTCATCATAGTTTCTAAAAATAACTAAACTATGAATTGATAAAAACTATAAAATCCCAAGAATTAAAAATATAAATATTCACTATTGTTAGATGAACATTCATTACATGTCATTATGACCCTGCCATAACTATAATGGGTTATTTTATTTGGAATATTGGATACATAATCAACTGAAGCAAAATTGTTCTTCATCATCTCCCACTTTGTTATTCAAAACTAGAGCATTTCCTAGACATATCATACTTAAAATAATTCTTCATAACCTAGGAAAAATGAAAGATAATATAGGGTGAGATAATATGCTCATTATGGGTGAAAATGAGAGATACTAATGACCATTTGTGCATAACACAGGCATAAGATTATGAGAACATGATATTTTCATTTTAAAACCATACCCAACAATTCATAGTTCATAAGCATGAGTCATGGAATAAAGAATGGAATTTCCTAAGACGTGAATCATAAATGAATCAATGAACATGATATATTTCATGACCCGACCCAAGCCTAGGCTCGAGCCACAACTACCCCAATCCATCCTCCATAGTCTAGGGGTTGGCGACAAGTGTTGAAGGCACAACAAAATTAGGGAGTCCTTTACCTAAGAACCTATACACACATGAATCCAACTCAATGAAAAAGTGTAGTGAAAAAGTAGATAAATTGAAAACTACTTTAAGGTAAAGTGAACATGTATGAACCTCTAGATGGTGCAAGAGTATGGTATAGAATAATGAAATATAAAGGGGAAAACACATACACCCAAACCAAAATCTGATCCCAACCTGAAGAAATCTACAAAACTGTATCCATTGATAGGGACCATCTCATGTATCCTAACTATGACTATTGTACGCAGTCCACACAGACTGTATCCATATACTCCTCTATAGTCATGATATACCTAGCTACTATTTTCAAAAGACATGACATGTGTTGGGAAAACGTCATGTAGGGGTGAGTATATACATACCTAGAAGAATTCCCTAAAAAGGTGAAGGGGGAGCAGTAAAAGATACAACTGAAGATAAGTAGTAAATGGAACAGGGTACAGTAAAAGAGGATAGAAAGAGTGTAGCTCAACCCAATAAGAGTTTGAAAGTGAGATCATCCAAACCCATGGAGCCTGAAACAGTGAGGAGGTGACCCCCCCCCCACACACACACACACACATTAAGTCTTTCCTACCTATATCCAGAGAGTATACCCATCCAACCACAAGAATCCTGACACAGAAAGCCCGTGGCATACCCCATGCATATTCGCCTCCCCTAGAAGAAGAGTAACCAAGACCCAATGAGTGGGTACTATAACATGATATATATATATATATAGCAAGTCAAATAAGCCCAAACAAGAGAGTAAGAGGATCTTCGTCTCACAGCTCATCTAAGAAGGTAAGTAGCCAACAATTCTAAGGTAAAACCATCTATAATTCCCATTAAATCATGTGTCTTCCCATGAGACATAATTTAAAGGGTCCCAAATCACTACACCTCAGTACTATCTGCTTTGGGTGGTACTAACTTGCCTGCATGGTTTTAGGTTGTGTCACAAGGACACATCTTAGTGGGGAAAGTTCCACTCTTTCTCATTAGTCCTAAGGTATGTCAAACCATGCCTTGCCACTATGTTGCATAGTCGAGGGTCTTCTCTAAATTGTTGGGGACTACACTGACTGGTCTAGCTAGAGGTTCATCCCATTATCATCGGGGACTACACTTCCCATCCCAACTGGAGGGTCAGCCCGATATCTCTCATCTAGGACTACACTACCCAGCTTGACTAGAGGGTCAGACTGGTATCTCTTGTGAGGGACCATACAATCAATCCCAACTGGAGGGTCATCCCAGTATCTCTCATCGGGGAATACACTACCCAACCTAGCTATAGGGTTAACATGGTATCTCTCTTCAAGGACTACACTACCTAGATCCTACTAGAGGGTCATCCCATAAGGTCTCCCTAGTAAGCCTATTTGATCACTGTCATCGTTAAGTGTCATCTCTGCACATGAAAACCCATAAAATCCACAACATATCTCAAAATCCACTTTCTAGATGAAGGATAGGCATCCTGTGGGCCAAAATCTAAGTTAAAATTAAGGATATATGAAGGATTGAAGATTTCTCATGAGAGATCAAACAGTACATGGTGTGTGGGGGTCCGACAGGGCATGTGAGGGTACAACACGATGTGTGGCCCATATTCTCCTTATGGTCATGTATCTGGCCAAACACGGGCCCCATCTTGTGTATTAGTGAAAGCCATGTAGGTGGACTAAACGACTTGTTCCATTTATCCAGGGACTGGATTGTGTCTATTGGTCAGGTCCATGTACTTGGACTTCGTTTCTGTGTACTTTGTTACATGGTGTGTTGGTCCACAGGGGATATTTCCCATGTGACCAATCCATGTCAGTTACTCGGAATAGAGTGTGTGATTGGTTATGTATCTTTCACATGAATTATCTTGCATGGAGAGATGGTACACAGTGTGTCAAGGGGAGTACACACCATGTCATCCTTATCTTTTCCCAAACCCTAGCACCACTTATGTGGGAGGCTACACGTAGTGTGTTATTCTATGAACATGGTGTGCTATCAGGATTTTTCTAGAAACCCAAGTCTCTCAAAAATAATCATCATCACTCTAAATCTAGACAAAACATTTTATATCACATCACGTTTCCTTCCAAAATCTTCATATCTAGCTACTAATCATGATCTACATCTGTTTTTCTCTAGGAATTAGTCACTATAATGAACTAGGGTTTCATTATTCATTCTACATGATGATGTGACATTGATCTTCATAACATTGTTATGAAACCTTCTGATTTTTCATCCCCACATCATGTCATTTCCAGATATGTTCCTCTCCTACAACTTTATTTTCATTCCACAATTTTGTCTCGTTTCTGGGCACCTAATCGAGCTCGGGTCACCTAACAATCATCGAAATGGGATTTAATGGAATTCCACAATGAAGGGAATGAAGAAATCAAGACGTAAAGGCACCAAAATAATAGTTTGGATCATTTTTGAAGAGTTCTTGTCCAACCGATTGTAATTCTGTAATTCAGTTTAGAAAAACCACTAATGAATTGAAAACTAATACTTGGGCCCATGTAAAGTTTGATTTCAAAGGATTAGGTTGAAGAATTAAGTTTTAACTCTCTCAAACATTTAATACAAGGTGTAAAATACTAAAGATGGTCCAAACTAGACAGGATCAATCACTGTTGATGAAGAACATGTTCGTTGACGAAGGATGAGGATATGTTGCATTCTCTGCAACTTGATTTGTCTAAAACCAAGCTTTCTTCATTGTTCATTCTTCATTAATTGTTCTACATTTGAAGGGAGAGGAGGAGAGGAGAAGAGAGGTCACTAGAAAAAAACTAGTATTATAATGTTAACTTTTCATAGTCATGTTTATAAAACCATTTATTAGGTTAAAGGATTTAATTAATTAATTGAATAAATTAATTCATTTAATCACTTAAACGTCCCTCCCACAAGCGAGGGATCTGAATGTCCCATGCCAACTCATTTTATGTTGCGCCTAGGGGAAACACCACATTATGGACCCAACTAATGTCTCGAATTTTTGATCCAATCAACCATTTAAAATTTATCCCATTTTTTTAACTAATCGCACATGAATAATATAAAATATATTTAATATTTTTATAAAATTAATTCCAAGCACACTGGGCCTCAAAATTTCATTTCGTCTCATCTCCAAGATATGGAATAATATTAAGAAATATTTCAAATTATTATTAGGAAAAACCAGGTCTCTGCATCATTCCATCCTTCAAAAAAAATTTCCTAGAAAAGAAAAACTAAACAAACAACTCATGATGTTGAACTCTCATCTATATCTCACATTCCCAGGAACTCTCCTACACATTTTCATCCTACCATAACACTCAGACTTGAGGGATGGCCCATCCATATAGCGTCCACTCCTGTCAATCCTTGATCTCCACTGAGTGCTCCACAAAGGTGGATCCACCCTCAATGTCTAGCTTTCCCTAGTCAATAGTGTGTGTGGGGTCATGCACGTATCTCCTCAGATGTGAAATTTGAAAGACGTCATGCACCATCTCTAACTATGGGGGTAATACGAGGTATTAGGAAACCTCTCTGATCCTCTACATGATCCCAAACAGCCCGATGAATATTTGGGATATCTTATTTTCCTGGTTGAACCTCTTCATTTCATGTCATGGTGAGACACCCAAGAAGACATGGTCTCCCTGCTCGAATTATAAGGGCCTATAATGGTGAATCTACATAATAATTTTGTCTACTCTGGGTTGTCCTCATCCATTCATGGATAAGCTTCATCTTCCCCATCATGGAATGCACTAACTATGGTCCCACAAGCAACAACTCTCCAATCTCCATCAAACATTAGAGTGACCTTTAGGGTCTCCCATATAGGGCCTAAAAAGTTTCCATTTCTATGGTAGAGTGGTATCTATTTTTGTACGCAAACTCCACAAAAGTCATGTGATCCTCCAAGCTCCATTAGAAATCTAAGATGCAAGATCTCCACATATCCACTAGAACCTCGATAGTGCACTCATTCTATCCATCTATCTGGGGATGAAAGGTTTTACTCATCTGTAACAGGGTATCTAATTCCTCCTATATGCCTCCCCACAATTTTGATGTAAACTGAGTTTCATGATCGTACACAATCATGGACGGTACCACAAGATTTTGAACAATATCTCATATGTACAGCTACCCCAAAATCTCCATCGAACATTTATCCCTAATAGCAAGGAAGTTTACAGACTTCATGATTCGATCCACTATCACCCAGATTTCATCATGGATATTTTTTGTGCGTGGAATAATTGTAACAAAGTCCATAGATATTTCATCCCATTTCCACTTCGGGATATCAAGCAGCTGCAAGAAAACCATCCAAAACCTAGTGCTCAGACTTCACTTGCTAATAGGTAAGGCATCATGAGATGAAATCGGCTACACTCTATCTCATTCCAGACCACCAAAACTACCAATAAAGATCCTTGTACATCATTCTCACACCTGGATGTATAGCTAAGGGAGAAGTGTGGAACTCCATCATCACTTACTCTTGGATCTCCAATGGAACCATTGTTTACCCCTAGAACGAGATCTTGTTATTCCCTCATTCAGAATATCCATCTAGTGTTTTGCCTATTGATATCTGATCATGTAGAGCCTCACAATCAATTTCTCCTAGCTGGGACTCTTTCACATGCTCAAGGAGCATAGGATTCAACACTATCTACTATAGGAAAATTGTAACCTCATGCTCCATCAGGGTCAACTACAGGGAAGATAACTGCACTGAAGCTTCCCACAGTAGGCGAGCCTAGAACTTCCTACTAAGGGAATATGCTACAACATTCCCATTCTTGGAGAATAGACTATCTCGAATTTGTACTCCTGTAGTAACTCTAACCAGTATCATTTCCTTAGGCTCAGTTCTCTCTAAGTGAATACATACCTGAGACTCTAGTGGTATGAGTAAACCACAAATCAATATCCTAGAAGGTAGTGCCTCTACATCCTCAAAGCGAAGACTACCACTTCTAGCTCCAGATCATGATTCACATATTTCTACTTATGGGGTCTCAATTTCCTTAAACCATATATGATGACCACATGTCGTTTCATCAACACACAACTGAGTCATACTCCTAAGGCATCATGGTATACCATGAACTAAACTCCTTCCTATGGTAGTCTGAAAACTGGAGCACTTGTCAGACTCTAACTAAAATCCTTTAAGTCCTTCTGGCACTGCTCAGACCAGGTAAACAATTGTCCCTTACACTTCAAAGTGTTCAGCAGGGCTATGATTCTAGATAATTCTTTCACAAATCTCTGGTAGTACACCACCAAGACAAGAAAGCTTTGTACCTCAGACACGTTTTTGGGTGGCTCCCAAGAAAACACAACTTTGACCTTTTCTGGATCCATGGCTAAACCTTGCTTCGAAATTAAATTCCCTATAAGGTGAACATGTTGTATCCAGAACTTCCATTTTGAGAGGATTCCATAAATTTGGTGATCTAGAGGTAAACCAAGGACCTTCCTAAAGTGCATTGCATGTTCCTCCTATTCCAGAGAGTAGATGATTATATCCTTGATGAAGATAATGAAAAATGTCCCAAATATGGCTGGAAGATATAGTTTATCAAATCCATGAAAATGGAGGGGGAATTTGTCACACCAAAGAGCATCATTAGAAAATTATAGTGTTCATAACTACATCGAAAGGAAAAATTCAGAATGTCAACCTCACAAGCCCATAGATGGTGGTAGTCAGACCTGGGATCAATCTTAGAGAACTGTCTTGCACCTCAAAACTGATCAAAGAGGTCTTCAATCATTGGAAAGGGGTACTTGTTCTTTATCATGGAAGGATTCAGGTGACGATAATCAATACAAATCTGTAATCTCTCGTCTGAATTTTTCACAAACAAAATCGGATCCACCCAGGGGGATGCACTAGGTCAGATGAAACCTTTCTCATGAAGGTACTCTAATTTCAAACTTAGATCATAGAGCTTAGTGGGTTCTATCTGATATGTTGTATAAGATATCAGGGAAGTCCTTGGCTGCAAGTCAATGCAAAACTCTAACTCCTATCTCATAAGTAGTACCAAAATGTATTTAGGAAAGAAATCAATATAATTCTACAAAAAAAGGAACCAGATTCCTAAAGAGTATGTTTCACCATGTTTCATACTCACTAGATTATGGTTAATGATTTGTAACCTCTTGATCAAATCACCCACTAATCCTGCTATGAGGTCTCTCTCATCACAAAAGGTGAACCTCATCCCATCATCACATAACCATATGACTTTCCTCCTATGATAGTAAATCTAGGTTCGAACCATGTAAATAAAATACATACCCAGGATGATATCATATGGTTTCATCATGATGACCAGTAGGTCCCACATGAACCTCTCTCCTCCAAGAGATAGCTCGCACTACTGGAAGATGAAAGATACAGAGGAAGTGTTCTCTGTAGAAACCTCAAGGAATAGTTGTTTTGTCAACATCTCTACTGGGAGCTCCAAATCCAACAAAAAGATTCAAGATATAAAATAATGTCTAGGAATTGTGTCTACTAATATTGAGGAAAGTTTATAGTAAACACAAATCATGCCTCAAATCATCTCTTGTGTTGTTAGGTTGTTGATGTTCATAGCCTGAAGTTGTTCATAGCCCCAGGTACTAGATCCCTGAGCCTGACATGGGACTCCTGGTCGTGGTGGTGGTGGTGGGAGAACCTCATAATAAAATCCCCCACCTTCAGCTCCTCCTTCTCTCCTGCTAGTTCTGCCTTGCTAGGGACCCCCCTATCCATGCTAAGAAGATCCCTGATCACAGTGTTTCCTCTGTCATCGAGGTCCATCTCCTGCCTTCCTGGGATGATCAATATTCCTGGTCGGGTAGTCCCATGCCATGTGACCTTGCTCGTAAAAAATATATCATCATCCCTCTTCGGGTTTCCTTGGTGCTCTGTACTACCCCTGAACTGGGCAATCATGCCCCTAAGTCTGATCATGGAAGGGTATCCTATTCCAGGATCTCTAACACACACCTACTACTAAATATGATTCATCGTTGTCATGCCTACCACAAACTATAGCTATCTGGTGTCCCAATACCAAAAATATATCCATAAAAATTTCCCTCTCTAGCACCTCGGCATAGGTAGGGATGCATAAGGGCACTATGCTGACTCGGATCTCTCTATAGAGTCCTCGATCGAACATCCATGCTCAAAAGTAACCATATCTGATCATGTCAAGAGAGTAATGTGTAAGGTCGGTGAGCCTCGCCACATACTCTTCCACTATCATCCCTCCCTACAGAATTTTCAGAAGCTCATGAATCCAGATTGAGAAAAAGAATGAGGGGTAGTACTCCTCGCAAAACAGCTGCTAAAAGTCATCACACGAAAGTGTTTCATCATCACACATCTAGGAAACTAAGCTCCACCATCTCTAAGATGCTCCATGAAAAAGGATGGATATCAAAGCCACCCTCTAATCCATTAGGTTTTGAACCAGTCTGAACATAAGGACCACTGACTCCAACCAATCCTTTGCTACCTGAGGGTCTGGTTTGCCATGAAACTTCAGCGGTCACTATCACTAGAACTCACAGAGTTCAATCATCATGTGCACGTCATCATCCTGTCCTATTGGGACTATTTTCTACTCAATGGGTGGAGGTGCCGCTACTGGTCCACATGGAGGAATGAGATCACATGATGGACCCTGAACTGAGGCCTCATCACTCATAGGGTCTTTGTTAGGAACTGAAGCAAGTATCCTGGATGATTGTCATCATGGGGGTATCTTAAAAATTATTATATAGTATCGCGGTCAAATGAGCATATATATATATATCAACAAATGAATGGGGGTCTGAATCAATAAGTACATTCAAATAATTAATCTTATATGATGCTTTTACCATTTTTCCTTACCACAAATGTCTCAGGGTGCCGAGTCGACAATCGAGTAAACAAGTTCTTGGTGAATGGATATGTTGGTTTCTCATACCATCACTAGACTCCATGACCTGAGAGCTACTCTCAAGACACTTCAAAATTGTTTCCCTAAATCCCAACTAAGACCTTTTAAGGAAATGTTCAAACAACATTACAAGGTTCGAAACACATTTGATACCACTCTGTCATGACCTGACCCAAGTCGGGGCTTGAACCACAACTACCCCAAGCCCACCTCTATAGGCCAAGGGTTAGAGATAAGTGTTGAAGGCACAAAAAACTTGGGTATTCCTTTTCCTAATAACCTTTACACATGCCCACAACCAACTCTATAAAAAAGTGAAAAAGTAGAAAAATTGAAAACAATTATAAGGTAAAGTGAACATGCCTGAACCTCTAGATGGTATAATAGTACAGTAGTTAATACTGAAATGTAAAGGGGGAAAACACACCCAATCCAGAATCATGTCCCAGCCTGTAGAAAATTGGAAAAGAGTATTAACTAAGAGATCCCAGCTTCTATATCCCAACTATGACCACTGTACGCAGTCCAAACAGCCAGTATCCTTACACTCCTATATAGTTATGATAGAACTATCTGTCATCTAAAAAAGACACAACATGTCACTACTAAAAAACCTGCCTATAATAGTGCTAGAATTTATCAATGCTTGAAAAATTCACTAATAAAGTTCATCTTTATCAATGATAAAATAAGCACTGATAAAGGAATACCTTTATCGGTGCTAAAAAATCACTGATAAATTTCTCCCTTTATCATCACTATTTATTTAGCACTGATAAAAGTTAACCTTTATCAGTGCTTTATTTTAGCGCAGATAAAGAAAAACTATATTAGTGATTCATTTATAGTGCTTATAAATGGTTTCCTTTATCAACATGTTTTTAGCACTGATAAAGGTTCATAATAAAATGAAAAAATAAACAAATAAAAATAAATTGAGTAAATTAAGAAAAATATCATACATTTTATTAATTAAATAATTATTTATAAAAATGAATAAATTTAATATACATATATATAGATTATAAATATTAATAAATAGTATATATTAAATATAAATGCATAAAATGAATAAGTATAATATATATACAGTTTTAATTTAAAACATATTAATGGCTTATTTATTTATAATATTGTTTGATTTTTCAATTTAAACTATATTAAACGTCGTTTGTTGCATTTATTTCACATACTTATATATGTGTGTGTGTTAATTCATTTTTATAAACAACGTGCATACAAATATATCTATGAAATATATAGAAACACATATACGTAATATTTATGTAATTTATTAAAATTTTAGTATATTTTTGAATTTTATTATAACCTGATGCAGTTAATATATATATTATGTTTTAAATTGGTTAATTTTATTAATATTTTTTAATACTATAGTTAGGGTATTCATTTTTAATGTTTTTTATTTTTTATTTTACATTTGAGTTTGATCATTTTTTATTATTTATTTATATATGTTTATTTATTATGTTTTAGTATTTTAAATATATATTCATCCAATTCAATATATATATATATATATTTAATAATAACTCATTTTGAATTATTCAATTTCACTCATTTTTAAAATTCATGTATTTAAGATTATATTTCCATTAATAATGTTAAAAATATATTTGAAAATAAATATTTATAAATAAACAATAAATGTATATTTTCTATGTTAATATTTATTATAAATTAATAATTATTATTTTTTGGATAAGTATTTATATAATTATAAATATATAGTTATATATAATTAAATAAGTATAATATAATAATCAAGTTATTTAAATAATTATAATTACAAAAAATTGACAATGATTTTATAGAACTCATAAATATGAATCTTTATCAGTGCTAAGGAAGTGATGTTACATGTTGTATTTATCATTGCTAAAAAATTAGTGCTAGATAATATGTCTTTTATCAGCGATTTTTTGAAATCATTGTTAAAAGTGATACTGATCTATTTAAAAAAACCTGAACCACAACTCAGTCACCCGCTATTCTCAAGCTCTTGTAGAACTCCCCTACTGTCAATGAAACTCCTCTATGTTCCCTCAAATTAATCAATGCTAAAATCGAATTTATGTTATTTTATACTCTTCCTTTATCGTTGTTTGATGTTTTGGGTTCCTAATTTGGTGTTCTATGTGTTGTTATTAAATATGATGAACCTTACATCTCTTCTCATCGCTCCTGAAATACAACAAGTGTGGTTTTATTTCATTGTTTTTCTCCGTTAATATGTATCTGACTAACCATCACATTTTTTCCTAGAGGTACACATATATGGTGTACTCTCCTCACAAAATTATCAAGGAGACCTATCATCCCCCATCGTTTTTCTCTTCATTGGAATAATATATGGTTCCAAAATATAGGTAGTTCCTCAAATTTAATTCATCTTACATACTATATTAAATATTCCAAAGGATTAATTATGATGGATTTTTAGGATTAGGGGATACCAATTTGTGGACCTCATTTATTGGTGATGAACATATAGGGACCAAGGTAAGTTTAAAAATCATTAAAACATGTTTTTTAAATTTTGGTTATTCATGTAAATTGTTAAACCATGAAATGGGTAGTTTATATTTACGATTTGGATGAATAATTATTTATTGATTTCAAAAAAGTATTGAATTAATTAGTTACGTTCCAAAAAAATATTTTAGTGATTCATATTGTGAGAGTTTTGTTTTTAAATTAATATATGATTATTATTAAACTTTAAACATGGGTTATAGAGAGTGATGGGGAATTTATTATTTTAAAAAAATTATTCTCAAATTTGTTAAAAAAATTCCTAGATTTTATAGAGTTGTGAAATATTTGGGTAAATGGACTTAAAAATACACAACAACATATAAATAGTGTATTTACCAAATGTAAGTGAGTTATCCATGGTTAGATAGTTGATAAAGAAAACTATGAGATGTGATTTATTGATACATTTACTTATCAAAATAGATAGATAATTAATTTATAGGATAAAAAATAATTTGAAATTATATCTAACATGGTGAATAACTATAGATATAACAAAAAATGATTAAAATATACTTTTTATGGTTTGGATATTTATGTCCTATAAGTCATGATAATTTCTTATACATGTCTAAAATGTAGAAAATATAGATATGATCCCCCTATTGTAATTAAAACTTTGTTTAATTATATATCCAAACCTCTCTTCTTATTTGATCACTTTTTATCACTAGGTTAATGTGTTATCACTTCTTTTGTGATCGAGGGCCCTCAATAATATTGCTATGATTGAAGGACAGTATAATCTCCTCAAATTCTATAATACTTTGTTCTCTAATTAAATGTTATAAATCAAAAATATTCTATTGAAGCTTAAATATGGATTCCACTAATACTATATTACAAGTATTATATAGGTGTTTTTTTGTTTCTATTCACATTTATCCTTGAGATAAAGTTTCCATGTTTAGGATTTTTATCCCTTTAATGATCATTGGATGATACCCTAAAACCCATAAGTGGTATCACATATTTGTTCCTCAAGGACAAAATGTATTAATCTATTATTTTTATGAATAAAGAAATTTCATATTGTATTATGTCAATATCATATATTATCATATCAATGAATTATTTGTTCAACCATATCATATGGCTATTATATATCAATTGAGGATACTTTTTCAATGATTTCATTAGTGTAGGTTTTTAGGTCACTTTAATCCTTATAAATTTAGCTATCTTCCATCTCTTGATGATGGATTGGACTCTCTCATTCAAACTAGCCTTCCTACCATAATCAAGATATGGAAGGAAATAAATCGTCTCATGAAGGATGAAATAATGGTAGCTAAGGATAGTTGTACTCTATTATTGAAGTATTATATCTCTGTTTAGGATTTCATAAAAGATGCAAGCAATTGTGTAATTTTATGTCGGGAGTGTATTTCATTGTTGTTATTCAAGAAAAATTAAATGTTTGACAACTCATGTAGACAATGGATTTTTAACATAATGATGTTTCCAATTTTGAGCAAGAAAAAACTATTGATGATGAAACTGTGGAATTATTAGGGGATTAATAACATGTTAATAAAAAAAATGAAAAAAAACAATTACACAACATCATAGTTTTGAATAAAATTATCAAGGAAAGAATTCGGGGTATAAAATTTGAGGTTGGTTGGAATCAACATGACCAACCTATTGACCCCAACAAGTTGGCATTAATTTTTTATCTTAGGGTCTCAATAAGGATGAATTTTTTGATTCATATTGACTCATGGCACCACATCCAACCTGCAACAAAGTAAATCATTTGGAAATATATAATGGTAATGTTACAATATACTTTATCTATTTTACTAAAGAAATATAAAATAAAATATTGATTTAGTTTTCATTATTACTTGTATATTTCATTTATTTTAAAAGATTATCGTAAGAAATTTTTCCTAATGGCTACTGTAAAATTATATAGAGGATTCTGAACTCTTCTGACTAAGTTACATCTTAGATATGTTGAGGGGAAAATAAATCCCCACCCACCACTTTGTTATAAACACATTATAAAGCAGAAAACATGGACTGCTTTCAAAAATAATCACAATGAGAAATAATTTCTGGTGCATTTTTATCGATAATATATTATTGGAAATTATTTATTTTATCCAACTTGATCAAAAATTGTTAATTTATGAAATAGAAAATGAGTGATGAAAATAAAGAACGTGCATCAAATCTTTCGTACCCCTATTACAAAGGAAGGATGAGGTATGCTTAATTAGGCAAGAAATTGGTATGTATTTTAAATCAACAATAAATTTTTAATTATGTAATATGAAAAAACATATGTTCCATTTTTTATATGTACAATTATGAATCAAAATCCAAATCCACTTATATCCCACTTCATGTGTTATAGAAGGAGCCTCATGTAAATAAAGATGTTATATTAGTTGATGAAATAAAGTAGTATGGGAATCATGTATAAGTATGAAATAATTTTAATTAGTTATTATTTATATCCATATTTCATACAAATAAATATTATCATATTCATTATATGGTTTAGATTCAATAATGGACAACAGATGTACCAGAAAAAAAATCAACTTTTAGTAGCTTTGAAGTGGCCAAAACAATATGGACACATTATAGGAAATGGTTTTTGAGTCTCTCATTGAACATATTTCAAGAACATAAAATCAAATGAAAATACATATAATAGGATGAGATGAATGAAGAAATAAATAGACTCACTGCATGATATTATTTTTCAATCTGGTTTAGCAGAACAATGTATATGAAAAGATCAAAGCAAACCAATAGTGGAGAAAAGATCTGCACATGATCCAAATGATCCCAATATCTTTGAGGATAGTCATTCCCCCCAAACTTTACCTAGGGTAATAAATTTTATCATTGATCTTTCACCTAAATGTGAATCAAACAACTTCTGATAACTTTATATTACTAAAATTCAAGAGGGTGTAATTGTATATTATTTTTTCTATAAACACCCATATACTGCCATTTTGTGAATGGTAAAATGTATAATATACTAGGAGAATAGATACACAATAAAACCCTCCCAAAATATGACATGAGAGTGGAGATTGAGGTAGATTATGATCTAACTGTTGAGATTCTTATTCCACTTGATGATCCAGATATTAAAACAGTCGAAGCAAGTATAGGAGCTTGGATAGCATGGTCGTATAATCTTATAAAGATATATGAGGTACGTATTTAACAAATTTTTTTGTATGAAAACATGTAACAGTTAATTATAAAATGTCTGAAGTGAGGTATGATTTTACATATGGATAAATTAGTGTAGAAACAAAAGGTAAAATCAAGAAAATCTAGTGAATGGACCAAGAAAACAAAACGAACTTCTAAGAGTACCTTCTCTTCGCCTGTTCTAGAGAAACATTTATTAACATTACAACTTCATGAAAATAACAAATTTAAAGATAATTTTGTGTATTACATTCAGTATAAAGAATATGTATTTGTATCTTTCATTACATACGTAATTGGTCTCGATTCTCTAAATGAGATTCTCAAACATGAATGGCTTGGAATCACAATTGTGAATACATACATAAGGTACATTTTCATAACATGTTTTTCCAAATAGTGAGATAAATATTTTTATTAATGTTAATAATTATTTATATATTGTATAACCATTTATATTACAACTATATAAAGAAAATATCATGTGAAGCATGATTTGGATTCTTTAATCCTTGTATCATTTCTATGCTAGAAATTACTTTGAATGAGGAAGAAATTAAGCAAGAAAAAAAAGACAATATAATCAAAGTGTTTAATAAAAAAGAATCAAACTACAGATTATTTTTGATTCCTACAATTCAATGGTAATCATTTGATCTAATCACATAAAATATATTTTTAATTTTTTCATTACTTAATTGTTTTTTTTTTCGGAAGCACTAGATACTGATAGATGTCAACATAGACACCTTGAATATTTATTTTTAGAATTAAATGCATGGATTTCCAACCAACTAACCACAAATGATTTTTATTATGAATCCATAATACACTATAATCAAAATTTTATAGATAAAATTCGAATTATATGATAAGTTGTGTTTTAACAAGAATTTTGTTATGATAGGGTAGTCACTAAATACATGTTAAATAATGGCATGAGGTTGGTGTCTGACAAGTTAAAGCCTATGGATTACTAAAAATAGAAACAAATTAAGGTATATATAGAACTATTTAACTATCATAACATTTCAAAATAATTTACTTATTTTTTTCAATATTTCTTTAGTGTCCAAAACAAGATAATGCTATCGATTGTAGATATTATGTTTACAAATTTATGGGAGAAATCAGATAGCAAGAAGAGACCAGCATCCCCAAATAAGTAATTTATGAAGGTAATTACAATTTCAGGAAATATATTTCATCATAAGTTTATTTGTTATATTTTCTCATTAATATCAAGATTGCTGACAATATATTTGCTCAAAAGAAGAAATCAATTTGTTTAGATAAGTAGGAATCATATTTTTGTCTGAATTTATGCCGAAAAAAAATTAGGTGATTACATGATATGTTTGTAATCTAGTAAGATTTGTGACTTTTGAAAGGTATTTGGGGTGTGAAGAATTAGTGTCATAATGCTTATATATTATTTTTGATCTCTTTCTCAAGGAGAAGATTAATGGAGGAAATCAATTTTTTTAGAATCTTTGACCTAAAAAGAATAAAATTATTGGGAAAACACGGAGGTAGAGGCAAAGGTGAAGTTATAGGTGGAGGAAGAGGCGGAGGTGAAGGTAGAGTCAAATTCAGAGGTGTAGGTGAAGGCGGAGGTAGAGTTGGAGTTGGAGATTGACGTGGAGAAGGAGGCATAGGCAAAGACTGGGGTGGAGATCGAGGCGGAGGAGGACAAGAAGTGATGACTTGAAAACAATAAAATTGTTGGTAAATAAAATATAATAAGGATAATACCATGATTGTGTTTAAGAAATAATGTCTAAAAGTGCACATAACACTTGTCCCTTATGATAAGATCCATTGTAAATCTTTCAAATTTATAATGTCTTTTTAGTAAAAAAACACATATGTCGTACTCAAAACCAAGAAAATGCATTAGGATTGTTTTGGTAAATTAGGGAAATGATCCATATATCATTTTTTACATGTAGGGATTAGTCACACCTCAATATAATGCACGGTGTGACTGGTATGACTTCAAGTGCATCTTTTTTATTCAAAATTGACATTAATTTTAGAAAAAAAACAACTAACAAACTCAAAACCAATAAAATGCATTAGTATTGTTTTGATAGTTTAATTAAACAATCCATAGATCATTTTTGATGTTTAGGGATCATCTGAACCTCTATTTGATGCACGGTGTGGCTAGTATGACTCTAATTGTGTCTTTTTTATTCAAAAGTGACACTAATGTTAATCAAAAAAAACAACTTACCTACTCAAAACTAGAAAAATGCATTCTGATTATTTTAATAATTTAGTAAAATCATCCATGATCCATTTGGGATTTGTATCATTCATCTATGCCTCAAGTTGATGTACAGTGTGACTCCAAATACATCTTTTTTATTATAAATTGACATTGATTTTAATAAAAAACAACTCACATACTCAAAACCGAGAAAACTCATTTTTATTTTTTTGGTACCTTAGTAAAATGATCCATACATAATTTTTGATGTGTAGGGATCATCTGAACCTCTATCTGCTGCACGATGTGACCGATATGACTCCAACTGCATCTCTTTTATTCTAAAGTGACATTAATGTTCATCAAAAAAACAACTGACATACTCAAAACCAAGAAAATTCATTCTAATTGTTTTGATACTTTATTTCAATGATCCATGAGTCATTTAGGACATGTATAATTCATAATCTTCTCAATATGATGTACAATGTGACCGATATGACTCCAAGTGTGTCTTTTTTATTCAAAATTGACATTAATTTTAGTAAAAAAAACTCACGTACTCAAAATAGAGAGAATACTTTCCAATTGTTATGTTACTTTAGAACAATGATCCATACATCATTTTTGATGTGTAGGGTTCATTGTCGTCTCAATATGATGCATGGTGTGACTGGTATGACTACAAGTGCATCTTTTTATTCAAAACGGCCATTAATTTTAATCAAAAAAACAACTAACATTCCCAAAACTGATCAAACACATTCTGATTATTTTGGTACTTTTGGAAAATGACACATGAATCATTTGAGACATGTATCATTAAATCATTCCTCAATCTGATACACAGTGTGACCGGTATGACTCTAAGTGCATCTTTTTTATTCAAAACAAACATTAATTTTAATCAAAAAAACAACTGACATACTTTATAATAGTTTTTATTTTTTTATTTCTGTTATAAATTTTATTTCATTGAAATTTAGTATTTTTATCTTATTGGTAATTTTTTATTGTTTCTACTAATGTAGTGTATTGTTACAGCATGTTTCACCTATTTCTAGTGATGTAGTGTGCTGCAGCATCACACTACAATTTTCACCTTTATCAGTGCTAGTAAATGTGCTGATAAATATTTCCTTTATCAGTTATTTAAGAAGAAATGAAAAAAGTCTCCTTTATTCGCGCTTCTAAAGGATTTTATAAAGTCAATATATATTAGTGCATTAAAAAGCACTGACTAATCATACTTTTATCGACACAAATGAAAGTGCTAATAAAAGATGCCATTTATCAGTGCTTTTAAAAGTGATGATAAATGTATAATTTATCAGTGCTAAAGAAATGAGATAATAAATGATATATTTTATCAGCGCTTTTAAAATATCTGATAAAAGTATGATTTATCAATACTTTAATTTATGATGATAAATATACCCTTTATCAGCACTTATTTAGCACTGACAAAAGTGATGGACTTTTAACTGTGCTAATGTTATCAGTGTTTTCCTGGTGCTAATGAATGTCGATTCAAGCACTGTTAAAGATGGGTTTTGTAGTAGTGTGTGTTTAGAAAATCCCATGCAGGGGTGAGTATATACATACCCTATAAACCACCCCAAAAGGTGAAGGGGGTAGTAAGAGATACAACTAAACATAGCAGTAAATGGAACAAGGTACAGTAAAAAAAGATGAAAGAGTGCAGCTCAACCCAACCAGAGTGTGAAAGTGGGATCATCCAAACACAAGGATCTTGAAATGGTGAGGAGGTGACCCACCCCCCACCTCGTCAAGTCTTCTCTACCTAAATTTGTAGAGTATACTCATCCAACCATGAGAATCTAGATGTGGAAATCATATGGCAGACCCATTGTATCTTCGCCTCCCCTATAAGGATAGTAACTAAGAACCAAGGACTGGGTACTGTTACAAGATGGATATATATATATTCTCAGTCAAAGAATCCCAAATTAGAGAGTAAGGGGATCTCTGTCTCATAGCTCTTCCCAAGAAGATGAGTATCCAACAATTCCAAGGTAAAACTATTTACAATTCCCAGTACCTCATGTGTCTGGCCATGATACACAAGTCAAATGGGATCAAATCACTACACCTTGATATTATCTACTTTGGGTGGCACTGACTCGCCTGCATGGTTTTAGGTTACATCACAGGGATGTGTCTCGGTGTGTAATGTTTTACTCTTTACCGTGAGTCCTTAGGTATGTTGAACCACACCTTGATATTGTTCCATACAATCGATGGTCTTCTCTGAATCGTCGAGGACTACACTACACAACCCAGCTGGAGGGTTAGCCTAGTATCATTAGGGACTACACTACCTAGCTGAGCTAGAGGGTTAGCCCGGTATCTCTCGTTGGGGACTACACTACCCAGCCCCATCGCAGGGTTAGCCTGATATCTCTCATTGGGGACTACACTACCCACCCCAGCTAGAGAGTCAACCAAGTATCTCTCATTGGGGACTAAACTACCCAACCCAGCTAGAGGGTCAGCCATGTATCTCTCATCTGGGACTACACTACTCAGCCCAACTGGTGGGTCAGCCTAATATCTCTCATAGGTGACTACACTACCCAGATTCTACTGGAGGGTCACCCCAAAAGGTTGTCTTGGTAAGCCTGTCTGATTGTTTCCATCATCTGGTATTGTCTCTATGTGTGCCAACCTGTAACATCCATATTTTATCTCTAAATCTTCTCTCTAAGAAACCATCGCATTCTATGTGGAAAAAACTTAGGATTGGAATCTCATGATCCAAAATTAGAGCTCAAATGAAGGAGATACTGAGGATTGAATATTTTTCATGGGAACACAAATAATACATGGTGTTTGAGGGGGGCCACATCGCGTTTGGACCCTCTTTACCTTCTATCCATGTTTATGGATGGAAACGGGCCCCATCCCATGTAGTATTTCATGCCATATAGGTAGAATACATGGCATGTTCCATTTATCTGGGGACCAGGCCATGTCTTTTGGTCATGTCCATGTACTCAGACTCAATGTTTGTGTAATTCAGTACATGGTGTGTTGGTCCACACAAGATGTTACCCATGTGACTGAGTTGTGTATGTGTGCTCCTCACATAGCATGTGACTGGCTGTGTATCCTTCACATGGCTCATCTTGCATGGAGAGGTGGTACACAGTGTTTCAAGGGGAGTACATTCCATGTAATCCTTATATTTTCTCAAACCCTAGAGTCGTCGCGGAGATAGCCTACACGTCGTGTGTTCTTTGATGAACAATGTGTGTGGTCGGTATTTTTCCAAAAACTCTGGTTTCTCCAGAATCTTCATCTATGCTCTAAATATGGTCAAACCATTTCTGATTCTATTGTGTTTCCTTCCAAAATATTTGGATCTAGCCGTGAATCATGTTTGTCGGTCTTTGTTCACTGGGAATTAGTTACCAGAAGGAACGAGGGATGTGTTCTTCTTTCAACATGCCAATACCCCTTCAATCTTTATAAGATTATTGAAAAAACTTCAGATTCATCATCCCCACATCATTTAATTTATATATCTTTGCCTTTCCCATAAATTAGATGTCATTCCATGATTCCCTCTCATTTCTAGACGCCCAGTCGAGCTTGGTTCGCCCAACAATCGTCAAATCAGGATGCAATGGAATTCCACGGTGAAGGAAGTGAATAAATCAAGGGGAAAGGCACCAAAAGAAAGGGTTGGATAATTTTCCAATAATTCTTGGATATCTGATCTTAATTGTGTGATTCAAGTTAGAACAACTGATAAATAATTGAAAATCGGTACACGGGCTCTTGTAAATTTCAGATTCAAAGGCGTGGGTTGAAGAATTAAGTTTCAACTTGCTCAAAAATTTAATCCAAGGTGTAAAAATGATAAAGAAGAGTCCCACATGGATTGGATCAATCGATGTTGATAAAGAACATGTTTTTCAATGAAGGAGGAGGATTTGTTGTGTTCTCCGCATCTTGATT
The DNA here is from genome assembly GCA_963277665.1 of Viscum album. Classification (NCBI taxonomy): domain Eukaryota; kingdom Viridiplantae; phylum Streptophyta; class Magnoliopsida; order Santalales; family Viscaceae; genus Viscum; species Viscum album. The sequence goes on along the minus strand of OY728150.1, from coordinate 1,393,148,470 downwards.
CATATAAAAGCAATGTTTCCTTATCATTCATTCATTGTTCTTCATTCTCTAACGGAAGGGATAGGAGGAGAGGAGAGGAGAGGATGTTGGAAAAAACTAGGATTATCAGTCCAACTCTTCATAGTCGTGTTTATAAAACTATTTATTAGGTTAATGGATTTAAGTAATTAATTTAATAAATTAATTCATTTAATCACTTAAACATCCCACCAACGAGAAAGGGATCTAAACATCTCACACCGACTCATTTTATGTCATACCTAGGGGAAACACCACATTAAGAACCCAACCATGGTATCAGATTTTCAATCCAATCAACCATTTAAAAGTTATCACATTTTCCTTAACTAACTGTGCATGCGTAATATAAAAAAAATTATTATTTTTATAAAATTAATTACGGGCACACTGAGCCTCAGAATTGCACGTCATCTCAATTCCTAGATATGGAATAATATTTAAAAATATTTCAAAGTCTTATTAGGAAAAATGGTGGAATATAAAATACATGATATTAAAAAATTATAATAATACCATGTCACAAAATAGTGTCATAATCATAATCATAGATATATTTTTTCAATTATATCGGCCAAGACATTCATCTAAAGCTAGGATTGGGATAACCACCAATGTACCTTCTATATGCATGATAATACCTCCCATCTAACCCATTTTGAGTATTAGATAACCCCCTATGTACCCTATGTGATCATAAAACACTAATATTTATTGAATTCATTAGAGGAATATAAAAAAACCACACATAACTTAATCATAATCCATTCATATGTGTTCCCTAAGAACATAAAAACATTTTTTATTTCATTATAATTTATCTCATGGAAAATGAAATGGGTTTCATTAATATTTCCTTATAATTATCATAAACCATCAAGAAAAATAATAAATTGGGAATCATTAGGTAATTCTCCCATTAAACCATAATTGAAATCAATTTTTCTTTTCAAAGATAAAAATACATTTAAAAGATCGATAAAACATTTTTATGAGGAAAATATCATTTTTATTTGGAAATATCTTATTTAAAATAAAAAAAATTATTGAAAATTTTCTTTTAAAACAAACATGGAATCATTTAAAAGAAGATTCAAATAATATATTTCTTATGATGGTGGGAAAATATTTTCATTCAATGTATATAAAAACAAATATTTTGTTCAAACCATTGAAGAAGAATTATCAAATTCAAAGATCAAAAAGAAGATTTATTTTATTCCTTTTAATATAATGTAAAACAAGGGTAAAAATTAACTTAATGAATAATATAGTAATAATAATATTTTAGAAAAAATTAAAGAAAATATCAACATGAAAGAAAAATATTCCTGACCAAATAGAAAAACAAAGTCAGTTTTCTTTAAAAACAATATTTTGAAATTTTGAGTTCATAGAGATAGAAAAATGAAAGAAATAATTTGAATTTATATAAATTAAAAGTGTAGAAATGAATAGATATGATTTTTTAGAGATAGATTGTATAATTTCATCATCAACAATATAAGGATTAAAAATCATAGAAAAAAATTATTTGGTAACATAAAACCCATTAATTATTTGTAAACATTTGAATTATATCTCTAATGAAATAGATTGAATAAAGTTAAAATTTAAATATCTTAAATATAAATAAATTCATGATAAAAAATTTTAGTTGGATGGTATATTAACTTCATAAAAAAAAATAGAAGTATATAATAACATATGTCCCAAAGAAGATAATTTGAGATGATAAAACCTTACCACTTTGGTAACTTTAAAATCTGAAGCCATCTAATGAAATAATTTTTATTCTAACTTTAAATACCATGAATCAATAATTATAAATTATGTGAAATTTTAAATCATAGTATTTATTCTTCATAAACTTGAATTGGTTCATAACATCGAAATTGTCTCAATGAAATAAGATTTTGATGAAAAAACTTTACCTTCTGTTCGACTTGATTTGTAATCTCTCTACCCTTATTTATATTAAATATATATTTATTATAAAACTATTACCTAAACATCTACATGATTATAATATAATTTATTATTCTCTTATAACATTTCAACACCTGTTATTGATAATTATTTTTTAAAATACTCATTTTATGGGGATAAATGTTTCATTTTTCAGGAAGGTTTTAGTTTGAAAGTGTGAATCCTTATACTCTAATCATTATTATATCAATTCCATAATCTTAATAAATTTAGAAGTATCATATTTAATCATTATATAAATTTTTATAACCATTCAAAATATTGTAGATGAAAAATTACTTAAATCACTTTATGGAGACGGTAGTCCTTAGGTACGTATCTGTGATGCTTCCAATTATTGATGGATGGATTAAAAGAAATATAAATAAAAATTCACCTTTATATATTCATTATTATATAGTAAATATCATATATTTTCAATAAATATTTCCTTATTACCATAAAAGTGAATTAGAAATAAAAGAAAAATCGCATCGTATTGTGGAGGTGGTAGTCCAAATGTACACATGAGTGATGTTATCATTTTCCAATGGATTATAAGGAGTGAAGGTAGATAAGATATTATTATTAAACAATAATATTTATTTCATAAATATCATATATAATTATTAAATCCATCATTACAACAAACCATGAAATATAGAGATGCAAAATGAATCGTATCACTATGTGTAGGTAGTAGACCACACGTACATACAATAGATACTTAAATATCCATTTTAAGAGAGATCAAGTGGTAAATGGTTTTTCCAAACCAATAATAAAATATCACTATATTTATGATACTATATTCAAAATATTTTTATGGATACAATTAGTGTAACATCCCATTTAATTATAGAATAAGTCTTCTTCATATTTATTAATATTTATGAATTAGATGATAATTTTACATTAAAAAGGGATTTAAAGTCCAATAGAATAAATAAAATTCAACAATGAGTTTCTCTAAAGTATTATTTTTCACACAATACTAAATTTCACTAAACAAAAATATATTGTTAATATTATTATTTAGTATGGTTGTTTTGTCACCTTTTAATGGGAGTCTAACATTAAAAATTAATTTTGATAATTTTATATTTTTTATATGAAAAAATAAACTTAATTTTTTAAATTTAAAAATTAATATTTTATTTAGGTTACTTTTTTTTATTTTTCTAATAACTTTCTTATTTTGATTAATAGTGAATAATTCTGAATTTTAGTTCAAAATTGCATTTTTTTTCAATTTCTTATGTTTTTAATTGGTTTTAAAGAATAATTAGATCAATTTTATATCAGTTAAACAAATTTAGGTATTGGAAAAAAATTTACCTTTAATTTAGATATAAAAACATAACAAACATTTGAACATTTTTACTTTAAAACCCTACTTTGTCATCACGTCTACAAGATTAATTTTAAATTAATTTCTACCACTTTAGTGATTGAAATTTTTAAAAATGGATTCCATATTTTAAATTTTAATAATTTATAATATCTAATAATTTCAAGTTATTTTTTTTACTAAAAACATTATTGAAATTAATGGAAATTAATTATAGTGATTAATAAAAAAAATATGACTACTTAGTGGTTAATCATTAAATTTATTGGGCTAAATGACTTAAAAACTTCCACAAAAACCATTTTATAGATATTATATGACCATATAACATCTTGGATATAATTTGAATCATTATTTTAGGGTCACTATGCAAGGGAGACCTCTCAATAGTTTTTACCGTTTATATTTACAAGAATGCCACTCTCCCTTCCCTATAAAAAGGAAATCACCTCCCCATTTTTTCAAACCTCTAAAGCCATTTGGAACGTCAAAACCCTACTGAAATAATATACCACCATCTAAAAATTATTCCTATAATCCTCACCTTGGAAATAAATCCTATCAAGGAATCCCTTTGGTGAAAACCAAAAAGAGTTACTCAAAAAAGGGGTAACATTCTTCAGTGTGCGTTTTTATTTTATTTTTTATCCACACCTTAATTTATTATTATTAATCTATTATATAATATCATTATTATAGTAAATATACGGATATGTTTGTATGCTAATATTTTGACCGACACCTATATAAACTTCCATCAAATGGGTAACAAAATTATCGTCCGTGTACAGTGAACTACAGCATCACAAAACGATGTCGTTCATTTTTACCTTAACACATATAATGGTTAGGAATTATGATGGAAAAAATATTTTTAGATTATATATATGATATTTATTATGTATTAATTCTTATAAAATTTATTATATAACACATACCTTTATGTTTCCCATTTTTTGTAAATATGACAACATCGTTAGTGGGTGTGTAGACTACAACCTCCTCAAAGAGATGTGATACATTCATGCATTACATAAAATGTATTAAAGATTGTTTATATTAAAAATATGTAAAATAAATAAAATATAATATATATTCATTACATAAATAAATTTATATAAATATAATATATCATTTTCTTTATTACCCTTTCACACACTAAAAAATTTATAAAGTCATTTGTGGACGTGTGGAATACCACCTTATCGAAGCGTTGTGATTAATTTTAAATAAAAATAATTATAAATATAAGTATATATGATTAAATAAAATGGTAATTATGATATAATTATAATTATGTAAAGATATATTTTAATTTCCTTATTTCCGTAATAATCATTGAAAATGGGAACGTTACTCATGTGTGTGCACAACCTACTGTCTCTATGATTGTAATGTGTGTTCATTTTTCATAACCATATTTAATGATTAGTTTAAAAAATATAATTTATTTAAAAAATTATAATTATGTTATTATTATTATTCTGGATATGTTTATATAATGACCCCTTTGAACATAGTTGACCTACCAATGTCATTTTTTACACATAAACCAAAAATGGTGAAAACACCCAAAATTATCTTAATTGTTTTTGTAGTTGTTTAAAACAATGTAATAAGTAAAATAAAAGAAATTATATAGCTGAAAAAAATTATAAATATAGTAAATACTTAACATATGTTTATTATTTAGGAATATGAAGATACTCGTGATAATTCAAACTCAAGCTAAGGGATTTCATCTCAATATACATTCATTTAGGAATTTCTTGATGATATAAACTTTTATTATTTTATAAAGTGTATATAAATCTTCTTTGAAAATATATATACATATTTTATCTATTATCATGTCATTTAATTTTTTGTTAAATTTCATTCTTTCATGGGTCTTATGATTTAAATGTTCAAAGTGCTAGGAGAAACATTTAATGATTAAATATTTACTTTTAAAATATTTTTCTCACTATCAATATTTTATATATTATTTTACATATTTATTTATATGTATATAAAAGTTTTATAAAAAAAATTATGTCTATTTTTAATTTAGTTCAATTTTTTCAAAAATTATTCTTTTTATGTGTTTTATATGGAACGTTTTCACAAACAACAAAAGGAATGTTTTATTCTTAACGTAGAAGACAAAAAATACTTTTACACCATAATGGCCATTATTTTACTTTTTGATTTTCAAGGTTTCATGTTTTCATAAATGAAAAACCTTATTTATTTTTTTGGTTGTTTGGTATTTATTTTTTTTTCAAAATAAAGGTTTATTTTTTATTGTTAATAGTATTTTTGAAAGAAAATTTTATTTTTAATATCTGAAAGTTATTTTCATACTAGTTCAAAAGATTTTTTAAAATGATGAAATATTTTATTTCATGTTGCATTTCTTATAAATTATAAATTATGGGTTTTCCTAGATAGTTCCATGTTATGATGTTATAGCATAAACAATGGGTATATCTAAATAGAGCTTCAATTTATTAGGTAATGATTATATTATCTAGATAATTATATTGAAAATTGATCATATGGTTATTTTAATATGTAAGAGTTCTATAAGGGTTCGATGTGATGATGTATAAAGGTAACTGCATGAATTTTGTATGTTTTATAATGAGTTTTCAAGGAAACAAATTTTTTCAAAAGTTAAAATAAATGATATTTATTAAAGAATGATATTTCCTTTTTGGGTAAAATGTTATGTTTTTTAAGAAATGGTTTTTCATGAGTTTTAATATTTGTCAATGGACTAATAGTTTCTTTATATTTATATATCTTATTGAGATTTTTATTCTCATCCCACATTTTTTAATTTTATTCAAAGTATTTAATTATGATTAATATACTGTAAGAGGTAAAATTGAAATCCATGAAGAGTTTTTCTAAAATATATAATGATTTATTTTTAAAAAAAAATTATATGGTGGAAAAATGGATATTGTTTGGAAGTGTCCACTTTGTATTATATGGTTTTCTTATGTATTACATATGGCTTAATTATCTAAAACTCTAAACCATAAAAGATACTCAATGTCAAAGAAATTAATTTCTTGACTAAAAAAATATTATGTAATATTTATATATAGGGAATTATAGTTGGTATCAAAATTTGGTTTATATAACTTTAAAGTTTAGGTTAATATTTGTAGCATTCCCTTAAAATATTTTACATTATGGTTAGGTTAGAATGATATAGCATTTATATTTTACCATTATACTTATTCAAAAGTATGTTTGTCCATAATTGTTTTCTTTATAGGAAATTGGGACTCTTTAGTTGGAAAGAACCAAATGGAAAATATCCTTATAAATCAGCATCCTGTGATGGTTAAAATTGAAATAGAATATTTTTTTGTTGTAATTGCTGAATTGATTCAGGTGATAAATGGTGGTGGTATCCATTCTAGATTGGAATTTAATATAACTATAAGGAACATGTTTTTTTATCATGTTACACAAAATATACACAAGAGGGGTTGAATTCTGTCATTCAAACATCTCGAGAAATATTGATGATAATCAATTCTGTCCTTTTATCTTTATCAAATTGTTTATGCATAAGAAATAAATATATATCAGGATGAGAAGATTTATAGTGGTTCGGGGCATAATGATCCCCTAATACACTCCACCAATTATCTCCTCCATGAGCTTGGTGATTTTCACTGGTCAATCCTCTTTTCATGAGACCGTCCATAACAGAGCACAGGCAGTTGACACCTTTACAGTTTAAGGATAAAATTAAGCCTTCTGGTTATAAACATAGAACCAATCAAACAAATTAGTTTGATAATATGGAACTCAAAATAAAAGAGAATTTTTTTGAAAAAATACTTTCTAATTTATCTTCACAGTTGAAATAGTACGCCACTGACAATAATGGATCGTTGTCTTTAGAAAGGTTGTTCTTCATGTAAGAGTAGTTACGAATCAATCTGGTTGTAGTTGATCTTGAAATATAATCAGCAATAAATCAGTAGTAGAATCATGATAGATATCCAATTTAGAACAAGTAAATATTAAATGTTTCTCTTTCTGATATAAGAAATAATCTTGTCATTCTTTGTATTAGTAGATCTGTAAAATATATTTTTAAATAAGCAGTGAATCCCTGCATTTTGTGAAACTCAAATATCTCCATATTTAAATTTTTTAATCACTATGAATTTAAGAGATATTGTGTCACCCATTTAATATATAGAATTTAGATACACAGAATATATAGAATAAATATGAGTGCCTTATTCATAAATTCATATCCATAAAATTCACTTAAAAGATCACAATATTCAGAAAAATTGAATGACAGAGTGGTCGTAAATTCCCTTAATAATCAGCCCATAATCTTTCTCTTAAATTGATCCTTTGAATCATGTATAAACATATTTAAATCAGTCACGTATGCACTTTAAAAATGGGATTTTAATCGAGCTTGAAATCAGCCTGATATTCTGTAAATGATCATTGCATAATAAAGTCGCAAATTCAAATCTCTAACACTTGAAGAAGTCAAACATAGGGTTATTTTTGGAAGAAACACATATATACAATATATCAAATGTAAGGTTGATTACAAACTTAATGTTGATGATCCATACTTTTCTCTTTAACTTTGGAATGTATGGTTTATGATCTATACTTTTCATAGCTTCTAAATGTATGGTATATGATCCATACTTTTTTATAAAACGTAAGGTTCATTACAAAAGTAGGGTTGATGATCCATACTTTTGTGAAGCAAACATAAGGTTCCATACTTACATAAGGTTCTTCAACCATACTTTTCTTATATAACAAATGTAATGTTCCTTCCTAACATAAGTTTGATGAACCATACTTTTGTGAACTCCTGTAAAATAAACGTAGGATTTAATCATTACGCTATGCTTTCCAACATATGGTTTGAAGAGTGTTTCCAAAACATGTTGAATATATTTCTAAACACTTTGATAAATATTTCTCGAAAATCATATGCTTTAATATTATTCCAAAATTGGGAATATAATGAATATTAATTTTCTGAAATATACTTAATGTAAAATCATTTTAATAACAAACAAGGGTATTTTTGAGCATCAAAATCATCCTAAAAATATAGAGTATTGTTGAAACAATACATTCTCAAAAATCTCCTCCTTTTTGATGATCATAAAACCAATAAAATTATTTACATATAATTTAGAATTTTTCAAGGATAAAAAAAATATTTAATTTTTACTTCCAAATACCTCTTTGAAAATATACAATACCGGTTTATCTAAATTTCACTCCAATGGTTATAAATCAATGTTATCCACCAAAAGATGATTTAGAAATAAAAGTAAAATGTTGTGCTTATCCAAATTTCACCCCCTTTTTGTGATATTGAAAATAATTATAGAATAAGGAATATAACAATTTTAATGTTGCACTAAACGTGTAAGAAAATGTTATGAGAAACTGTTTATCAAAAAAAGAATCTGGATTTTTTTAAGCAGTCTAACATAGATATAAAAAAAATTTAAAAAACATAAAATTTTATAAATAAGAAATTTCATTGATAAAAGAATATAAAAGTACATGAATGATCAGTAATAAAGGTTGTTAGGATAAAGGTTGGAAAAAAGGGTATCTCAATGATTATGAATAACATCCTTCAACTCTACCAACTATAATCTTAATCTATTCATAACACCATCTCCTAGATTAATGATCAGATCTCTTCCTTATTGAGTTAAATGAAAATCTTCAATGAGGTTTACTCTGAAAAACTCATGAAATCTCTCTTCCTTATCTATAAACTGATCGATCATCTCAGTGAATCTGATCAGTAATTCTCTAATACCTGGTTCACTTGAGGTAAGGTGATCAACAAGATGTTTCTGATTGTCTAACAGAATAGAAGAAGGAGCGCTATTACACTATAAATCATGAAACTTTTCATTCATGTTGATCATTACAGTGGTAATGTCTTGGAATCTTTTTACCAAATTAGGAAAAGTACCGGATGTACTTTCTTGACTTCATGTGACTACTGCAAACTATTTCTCTGCAAAACTTTTCAGTTCTCCCAAATCTGATTTCAATACAACTTCCGATTTTAATTTTATAGCTTCTTCTAGTAATTACTTTTTAAAAACATCAACCTATTGATTTGAAATAGAATTATCTTTAAGATTTTGAAATTTTTGTTTCTCTTTATCTAACTCTCTTCTTAAATCATCATTCTCTGCTTTGGCTCTGTTAATTTTTCTAATAAGTTCCTCAACATGATTAGACATAGAATCAGAGGCACCATGTGCTTGATTCAAAACTGGATTTACCAAAACCAGTGGTAAATATTGAGCATCTTATTTCTCTTCTAAATCCTACTCCATTGGTTCTCAACATATTTTTCTCTAGAAATATCAACTGAGAGAGATTCATTCAGAACTTTTGTATGAATTTTAGAGAAATTTTTTTGAATAGGTTGATCTTCAATCTCAACTTCCAAAGATAGGTTCTCTTCCTGAGAAATTTATTCTAGAATATATTCTTAAATTTGATGTACAGATTCAATCTAATCCATAGATAGATCTATAATTTCCATTTCTTGAGTTTTTTCAATCTGAGGTACCTCCTCAGTTCTTGTCTCTACCTCATCCAAAGAAAAAAATTCCACTTCTTCTTGAGAAGAAGCTTCCTCTTATCTTTCATCTTGAACAGATTCTCATAAAAACTTATATCTTAAAAGATCTCTTGTTTCATGAATATTCTATTTAATAGGTTCCTGACCAATTATTCTTTTCCTTGAACTAAGATTTCCTCCCATACTTTCTTCATCATCAAGTTATTATTTTGTTTCAAATATGATTCTTCTTGATGTCTTTGAAACTTCCCATGTTCTGGATTCATCCATACTGCTTTAGATTTTGCAGGTTTCTCCCCTTGAGAAAATTCTCAATCCTCTTCAGCTCCAACAGGCATGATTTTACCTTTTACAGTGCACCCAAAAAATTTGATCTTTCTAAATGTTCCAGCATTCAACATATTACTATGATGGAATCTGACTCTTACATTAATTAGTCTTACCATATCTTTCTTAAAAAAAACTTTGAAATAAATCTTCTGTAAGGATAGAAATTCATTCAAACCTCAGGTTGCCAGTATTAATTCAAATATCTAATAATGTATCTAGGAAAATTCAGGTTTATGTCACTTAAAAACAAAAACATTATATACATATCTGGAAAAATAATCTTCTCCATCTCAGACATCCTTGGGGATATCCCGTTCTGAAAAAACTTAACCAAAATTTTTTGATCTAGTTCTAAATCTTTTACCAATATTTTACTTATGTTAGTAGAACCAAACATAAAATACATAATATCCTCATATTTATGATTTTTATTCCCCATTTACTTCAGATCAAAATTAAAAACTCCCTCGTGAGGGCAGTTCAAGATATTTTCTATTTCAACAGAAGAGATCGATAACTCCGTATCTTCGATCTTCGCAACAATAGGATCTTTTGTATCCTCCAAACTAAATTGAACGGTTTTAAAGAAACTTCTCAACTCAACCTTATACAAAAATTCAGTGTAGTTCTAACTAAATGTTGTTTCAATACCTTGAAAGGATAATTCTTTCTTTATCATCAGATTTTTCTGATACTGCCATTCTAGATCAGTGACTTTTCCTTGAAGGGGTTTCTGTCTAGTTGAACGTTGACTCTTCACACCACTGGGTTCTCCTTCTTCTATTCTCTTTGTTTTTTTCATTTCTGTTGAAAAGCTCTAATGGTTTGAGGTTCTAGGGTTTCAAAGGTGTGATCAAAGGAAGACAAAAGTGGTGAAGGGTTTCAGTAGTTCAAAAGGTTTTGAGAAAATGAGAGGTTTTGGAATTCAAAATGGGCTCTGACAGAGCCTTGATTACTGTGTTATTACATACATAATAATAATTACAAAATTTAAAATAAATTAAACTATATTCAGCGTAATATTTATTATTGAATAAAAATAAAAGCGTAACTTATTTAAAAGACAAGTAACTAAATCATTTTAAATAGTGAAGAAAACAATTTAAAATAAAAAATATATTATCAAATAAAATTAAGATTAAATAAAATTTATTTAAAAATAAATATAATTAAAAATAAAATTTATTTAAAATTAAATAAACCTAACTCCTCCTTAATAAAATCAAAACTTTTAGTAGGAAGTGGTTTATTAAAAATATCAGCTAATTGAAATTCAGTACATATAAATTCTAAAAATATATCATTTTATGAACATGGTCTCTTAGAAAATGATGTCTAATATTTATATGCTTAGTTCTATAATGACTTATAGGATTTTTTGAAATAATTATAGCACTAGTATTATCACATAAAATAGGTGTATTATCAAAATTTATTCCAAAGTCCATAAGAGTTTTTTTCATTCACAAAACCTGTGCACAACAACTGCCTACAAATACATATCCTGGCTCGACTATTGACAGAGAAAATGAGTTTTGTTTATTAATAGACCATGACACTAAATATTTTCCTTAAAAGTGATAGGTTCCTAAGGTGATTTTTCTATCTAATCTTAAACTTCCAAAATCATCATCCGAATATGAAATTAAATTAAAATCATATGTTTTTTATAAAGAATAGATTGAAAAATAGCTCCTTTTAAATATATAAAAATTATTTTGACAATTGTATGATAAGATTCCTTAATATTTGATTGAAATATTTCACAAATACATATTGAGTACATAATATCTGGCCTTCTTGTTGTAATATATAATAAACTACCAATCATACCTCTGTATAACTTGTTATCTATTGGTTTTCCAGTTTGATCCAAATCATGTTTTATATTAGTACACATAGGATTTGTATGTTTCTTGCTGTTTTCAAGTCCAAGTTTCTTTAATAAATCAATAATGTATTTTCTTTGATTCAAAACATTTCAAAAATATTTTTTATAGTTTTGATGTCATAAAAATAAATTTAGTTCACCTATCATACTCATTTAAAATTCTTTTTGCATTATGTTTGAAAGTTCATGACAAAGTTTTTTATTTTTTGATCCAAAAATTACATCATCAACATAAATTTAAACCAATAAAATATTATATTTTATAGTTTTCTTGAAAAGTGTTGGATCTTTCATACAAACAGTAAAATCATTTTTCAAAAAAAGAACTTAATATTTCATACCAAGCTCTAGGTTCTTGTTTAAGGCCATAAAGATATTTAGTAATTTTAAAAACAAAATTTGTTTTTTGAGAAATTTTAAAACCAGTAGGTTTCTCAATATACACATCCTCCATTAAATAACCATTTAAAAAGGCAGACATAACATCTATCTGAAATAATTTAAAGTTTATTTGAGATGCATAGGCTAAAAAGATTCTAATCTAACTATGGGAGAAAAGGTCTCATACCAATCTATACCTTCTTCTTAATTATATCATTTAGCTATTATTATTGCTTTATTTCTAGTTATAACTCCTTTATCATCTTGTTTATTTCAAAATACCCATTTGGTTCAAATAATTGGATAATTATTTAGTCTTTCAACTAATTTCCTAACTTCATTTCTTTTGAATTGGTTTAGTTCTTCTTGCATTTATATCATCCAACTTTCATCAACAAAGGATTCTTCAATTTATAGTGGTTCTAATTACGATAGAAAGGAAGAAAAATCAACTATATTTCTTATATTTCTTCTAGTATTTATTTTTATGTCTAGGTCTCCTATAATAGTTTCTAAAGGGTGATTATTTAGAGTTCTAGACTGTCTAGGTAAAACACTATTACATTTATCAGTGTCATATTTTTCTGAACTAGACTTAATTTTTTTTATATCATTCTCAATATCATCTTATAGGTTTTCAAGTATCATGTTGTCATTAGGGTCAGATTATTCAATTTGGTCTTTCCTTTTTTCAAAAGGTTTAGATTCATTAAATTCCACATGAACTAATTCTTTAAAAATCCTTGACTTTTTATTAAAAACTCAATAATATTTAGAGGTATCATAATATCCTAAGAAAATGCCTTCATCGAATTTTGGATCAAAATTACCAATATTTTCCTTGGTATTCAAGATATAAACATTTCATCCAAAAACTTTAATGTATTTTAATTTAGGTTTTATGTTATTCCAAAGTTCATGGAGTGTATTTTTGAAAATTGGTCTAATTAAAACTCTATTCATTATATAGCATGTTGTGCTTACAGCTTCTACCCATAAATAGGTAGGAAGATTGTATTCATTTAGCATAGTCCTTTCCATTTCTTGAATAGTTCTATTTTTTCTTTCAATAATTCCATTTTTTGAGGTGTTCTTGGTGTAGATAAGGTATGTTTAATAACTAGATTTGAGAAAAATTAATTGAATTACTGATTCTCAAATTCTCCACTGTAAAATCCTAGTTCCGAAAGCCACCCATAGGCACCCCATACCCGGTTGGTCACATAGCCTCAAGTACATTTTCCCTAACACCATAGGCTGCCAACTAGCAGTGAGGGCCTTGGGTGTGATAGTGGGGAAACTATTCCCTAATTAGAAGAGTAAAACAGAGGAAGAGAAATAGATAACAATAACAGAATCAGTAATAATATCAAACAACAAGAAATAGCGAAAGTCTGAAGAAATAAACAGCTAGAGCATATATATATAAAAATGATGTTGGGTACATATGTCTAAGAAGCATCCAAACACAGCCCAATGTTGGAATATAATACTAAACCAAAGTACAAAATAAAACAAGTAAACTTCTCAGAATTGCAAGCCTCAGCTTGGTCTCATTCTCTCCAGCTCATCAGTAATCAAGTACCTGAAGTAGAAGGGTGCTTGCCCTTATCTATACTTGCAGCAATATAATCTATTTGGGCCAAAAATAATGGCCCAAAAAGGGTGACAGACTAAATCCTAGTAAGAAACCACTACAAGATCTATGCCTAACAGTCAGTGAAAATATGGAAGGTAATGAGAAAAAAAAAAGTAAATAGTGAACAAGAAAGTACTCAGTAATAAAAAATCCACAGTTTCAATTAATTAAATTTCATATATCACGAAATAGCTAACAAAAACAGGTAAACACAAATAGGTAACCCTCTGGGAAGTACTCGTAGCCCATCCCCTCTAGTCCTACCTAGCAACACAAGCAATCAGCTAAACACAAAAGGTAACCCTCTGGGAAGTGCTCACAGTCTATCCCCTCTAGTCCTTCCTAACAACACAAGTTTGCAGATAACACAAATGGTAACCCTCTAGGAAGTACTCATGTTCTATCCCCTCTGGTCCTACCTAGAAACATGAGCAACCCTATGGGAAGTGCACTCGGTCTAACCCCACTGGTTCAACTTTAGAATAGACTCTCTAGGGAAGCACTCGTTGTCAATTCCCCCTATAGTCTCGTATTGGTAACTAAAGGTGCTCTAGGGAAGAACTTATGTCACATTCACCTTATGTCCCGCATCGAGGAACTACATACACTTTGAGGAAGCACTTATGTCAATTCCCCCTATGGTCTCACATCGTAAGCAAAAACAAACACTCTGTAGAAGCCCTTCCGTCCATTCTCCCTATGGTATATTACACTAGGTTCTCACGGCCCTGTGTAAGTCACACAAGCATAGTAGTGCATATCGGACAAATTAAACCTCAAGAACTACTTAGCTAAATAGTCAAAATCAAAACAGCATGTCAGAACAACAGTCACTCCATCCTACGATACTAGGCATGGTAAGTAAACAGCATCCTAACATGTAAACTAGACCAAATGGTCAAAACAATAAACATGCATGTAAAACACTTACAAATCATATAAATTCACCCTATTCACATTCAATTAACCTCTACCCAATCACACAAGCATGGAAGAAAATTAATAGGACTAAAACAATAAACAAGCAATACCCTGTTCAAGGGTATTGGACAAATTTTCACATATAACTCAAAGACTTTCAATAAAAAGGCACAAACAACCTACCTTGGTGTTATAGTATCGATATAAGTGAACCTAAAGCCTTGAATCTCCTAAGAACATGGTGTATCTAAAAACATCTAAAACGTTCAACCAAGGATAACTTGCGAAAGAGTATGAATCATTAAATGAAGCTCTGGAGGAAGGAAGAGACTATTGAGGTGATTCCAACACAATTGACGATGGTTGAATCAGAGGTCAAATGCTTGGTCAGAGGCTCGGAGGAAGATCAAAGTTGTATGGGGGCTCTTAGACGAACTAGGTTGAGAAGAAGGACTTTCTGGTGATTAGACACGACCCTGGTAAGTTTAATGAAAAGAAATACACAGAATGTACTTTGGAAGTACAGAGTGTGTAATTTTTGTTTCTGTACCCCACATTAGGTGGCCTCCAGGTCACCCCCACATAGCCATGTGTGTTTCCATTACACAGAAAGCACACGGATTCATGCAGCAACCGAGTACACAGCGTGTACTCAAAAAGTACATGGTGTGTACTTAAAAAATTTCCAGAAATTACTCTTTTTCTAAAAAAATACCAAAAAAGGAAAAAATACCTGAAAAGAATATCTGGGTTCTTACAAACTTCCCCCCTTAAATAAATTCATCCCTGAAATTCCCTAGCAAGGAGGCATAGAAGAAGAAACCCCAAACAGCTCTGGCCATTACAATCGTACGTCTGCCCCCCTCTCTCAAATCTCATCATGTACTTACCCATGCTACCATAGCACTCGTACCAGAGGAACAGAACGGCCACATAGAACCTTCGTACTGCGATCAAAAATCCGGCTAGGATGCTCCTTGAACGAGGCGTCCACCTCTAACTCAACATCCTCGGATTTAAAAGTATGAGATGGGTCTGAGAAGTAATGTCAGAGCTGAGAAACGTGGAAGATATAGTGCATATCCTGGTACCTCTGAGGTAACTGTAGCCAATAGGCAACTAGACCAACTCTCTCAAACACCTCAAACGGACTGAAATACCTCGGCAAAAGCTTATGTTGTCTCCTAATCCTTCTGTGTCCTAACCTCAGTGTGACATGTAGGAAAACCTGATCCCTGACCTCGAACTCTAGAGGTCGTCTCTGCTATCAGCATAGGACTTCTGTCGATACTATGTAGTATCCATCCTCTTCTGAATCAACTCTATCTGCTTTGTGGTCTCCTAGACAAGATGAGGTCCCAGCATAGCTTCCTCTCCTACCTCCGTCCAACATAAGGGTTATTGGTATGGCCTACCATACAAAGCCTCATAAGGTTCCATCTGAATAGTTTCTTGAAAACTATTATTATAGGAAAACTCCACAAGAGGTATATGATTTTACCAAGAACCTCCAAAATCTAGGATGCATGCATGAAGCATTTCCTCAAGCACCTGAATCATATGCTCAGACTGGCCATCTGTCTGGGGATGGTAAGTTGTACTCAAAAGCACCTATGTACCCAAATCCTTTTGAATCCCCTGCCATACCCAAGATGTAAAACGGGCATCCATATCTGAAACGATGGAGTGTGGAACCCCATGTATACGTACAATCTCTCAAATGTACAACGGTCTCAGATCATCAACATCGAAGGTCTCCTTGATTAGAAAGAAGTGAGAAACCTTCATGAGTCTGTCAATGACAACCCAAACTGCATAATTCCCTTAAGGCGACCTCGTTAAACCTATCACGAAATCCATCGAGACAATATTCTACTTCCACTTGGGAAAGGGTAACTGCTACAAAATCCCTGCTTGTCGTTGATTCTCTACCTTCACCTACTGACAGGTGGAACACTTCATGACGAAACCAACAACATCTCTCTTCATACCTGGACACCAATATTAGCTGTGTAGATCATGATACATCTTGGTGAAACCATGATGAACTGCCCAAACTGAGGAATGAAAGTCTTGTATTAGCTCCTCGCGTATGTCTGTTGGCACCCATACGTTCCCCTAGAAACAAAAGATCTTATCCTCGCCTATGTTCCATCCAGGAATAGGGTCCTCTCCTGACACACTTTCTCGTAGGACTAGGCCTTCAGAATCTGATAGTTGGCTCATTAAAACTCGATCAAGAAGAGTATAGGTAATATCTATATAAGAAATAAAAGGCTACCCTTGTCTATTGTGCACCTCTAAATGCATCTCATAGAACATAGCCATAAGCTTCCACTCACTACTAGCCTCCTGAACTTCTTGTATCTGAGTCCTCCTACTCAGCGCATCATCCACTACATTTCCTTTCCCAAGCGTATAGTAAAGCTCAAATTCAAAGGACTGAAGGTGCTCAAACCACCTTCACTACCTCAAATTCAAGTCACACTAAGTGAAGATATACTTGAGACTCTTATGGTCTGTGAAAACCACAAAATTCTCTCCCAGAAGATAATGTCTCCAATAGCGCAGGGCATGAATAACAGTAGCCAACTCGAGATCATGATTCAGGTAATTATTCTCATGTGGCCTCAACTGCCAAGACCCATACATGATGACTCCTTCTCCCTGAATAAGCACAGCTCTCAGCCCGATACCTGAAGCATCACAGTACACATTATAGCTCTTTCCTGACTCTGGAAAAACTAGTATCGGTGCTGATGTCAACCTCCCTTTCATATCCTAAAAGGCTGACTCACAAGAATTTGACCATAATGACTTCTCACATTTCTTATTCAGGCCCTTTAATGGCACTGCTAAGCGTGAAAAGTTCTGTATGAAATGTATGTAGTATCCAGCCAGCCCAAGAAAACTATGTACCTCAAAGACGTTATTTGGCTGCTCCTAGGAAACTACTTCTCTCAATTTCTTTGGGCCTACTGATACTTCTGTCTCTGAGATAACATGACCCAAGAAGTGAATTTGGTCTATCCAAAAGTGGAATTTTGAGATATTAACATATAATTGATGCTCTCTCAGTGTACTCAAAATGATCTCAAGATGGGTAGCATGGTCGTGTCGAGTGTGAGAGTACACCAAGATATAGTCCACAAAGACCACCACGAAAGAATCCAAGTATGGATGGAACACTTGGTTCATCAATGCCATGAAAACTGCAGGCACATTCATGAGATCAAACAGCATAACCATATACTCAAATAGACCATACCTTCTCTAGAAGGTTGTAAGAGGTATATTAGATGGTCTAACATGCAACTGATGATAACCAAATATCAAGTAAATCTTTGAGTACACCCAGGCTCCTAGAAGATAATCAAAGAGATCATCAATCCTTGGTAAGGGATATCGGTTCTTGACCTTCAACTAGTTCAGCTTCCAATAATCCACACAAAGCCTGAGGGTACCAT
This sequence comes from Viscum album, assembly GCA_963277665.1. Lineage (NCBI taxonomy): Eukaryota > Viridiplantae > Streptophyta > Magnoliopsida > Santalales > Viscaceae > Viscum > Viscum album. The sequence goes on along the minus strand of OY728150.1, from coordinate 1,393,129,885 downwards.
CCTCCTTCTTCGCAAACAGGACAGGCGAACCCGACAAAGAAGTACTGGGTCGGATGAAACCCTTTGCATGCAACTCCTCCAACTGCTTCTTGAGCTCCTGCAACTCTGGTGTAGCCATCCTATAAAGAGGAATGGACATCGGTACTGCTCCTGGAATGAGCTCAATAGAAAAGTATACCTCTCACTCCGGAGAAAAACCTGAAAAGTACTCTGGAAAGATGTCCCTGAAACGATCCACCACTAGAGGAAATTCTAACTGTGAAGTCCCTTGTTCATCCAGATATAGACTAGAAATCTGGTCTATAACTCCTTCCAACCCATGATGCTCGGGTCCCTATCTTCTCTCCTGAACATCCCATTCACCCTTATAGAGAAACGATTCTCCTTCTGGTGATGTGAAACTCACCCTACGGCGGTAGCAATCGGCGACTGCCTAGAAGGGAACCAACCAGTCCAATCTAAGAATGAAATCATAGCCTATCATATCTAGAATATAGAGGTCCCAAAAGAAGTGACATGAACCAACCTCTAGAGGTAACTCCTTACACTGAAGCACACTAGTTGTTCTAGTCCCCAATAGAGTGTCCAATGTCAAGATATCAGCAGAAGAAAAGATACAGAGTTCAAGGCTCTCCACAAAAGCAATAGATATTAAGATATGGGAAGACCCTGTACTGAAAAGTGTAGAAGCTAAAATTAAGGCACCTAAGATTGTACCTTGAACAGTAGAAGGTCTGGGATCCTTCTCCTACTAGGTTTGATTCACTACAAAATTCTGGCCTGTACCCCGACCCTGTGACCCTGCCTGACCACTCTGAGTTGATCCGCCCTGATGTCGTTGAACACCGGGTGACTGGATACCATGGCCATGACCTCCAACTCATCTTGAATGACTGGATGAAATCTAGTTCCCAGACTGGTGAGAAACTGGTGGTGCTGCTTTTGTATGAGGAGTCATAGAAGAACCCATGTCACCATCTCTTGGTGAGAAGATATGACAGAAGTGCTAAAGATGACCCGTCTTGCTGCAAGATCAGCACTCCACCAGGTCTCTCAGGCAATGTGGCCTTGTATTCCTACTCTTCTCACACTGGTAGCACACTACCTAGATACCAGAATATATCTCTATCCTCTTTGTATCTTTGTGCATAGACTTCCTACAGTGCTTCATGCTGTCAGTAAGATGGATACTAACTCTGGATGTCGAGCCGCCCTAGCTCAAAACTCCAAAATCTCTCAGATTGCGCTCCGTGATCAGCGCCTGGTAGATGATAGATGTGAGAAAATTCAACCTGAAGATATTCACCAGTGATCGGATGTCCAGCCTCAGACCATTCCTTTCCAGGAATAATTCATCACCTCCTAGAATAGGCATGAAGTGCTGCAGCTCAGTGAAGCAACAGGAATACTCCATAATAGAAAGAGTACCCTACTCCAAACTCATAAAATCTCAGGCTCGATCGGCCCTCAAGGTCTCTTGGTAGAAGTAGTCGTATAAGGCACGTTGAAACTCATCCCAATCCACTACCTTCTGGCGTCCAGCCTGTGAGATCACATCCCACCGTCACTTAGCGGAATCCCAAAGCATATAGGTAGTGAGCTTCAACCTCCTCTCTGGAGGCATCTTCAGATGCTCGAAGATAGAAAGCATGGTTTCTAGACATGAATCTAAAGTCTGGGGTCCCCCTTCCCCTGTGAAAGTAGGAGGATGTTGCTGCTGAAAGACGCACATCAACTCTTCCATAGATGGGGTAGGATGCGGTACCCCACGGAAGGTCAGCATGAACCTCATAAAGCCTTCCCTGAATTGGCATCAGCACCTACATCAGGTATAATTGTTGGTACCAAGACTGGAACATCTGGAGGATCTTCAGGTAGTCCTTGATCATCCATATCCAGTGTATGGTCACCACCTGGAAACTGGCATATGACCGGAGGACATCTCGATGGCATAACTCCACAAGGTCAAACGCACATCTTATAACAAAATTATCAAGGACTAAAAAGTGGAAGCGTTAGAAGGGAATAGGAGAAAGAAAAAATTCAAGTTTTAAAAAACCTGACTACATGGTGTGTATAATTACTACACAGTGTGTTCCCTTCAGCCTTTCACATGGGCATGTACTTCTTCCAGAACTGGTCATGTAACACCCCAAACACACGGGGTGTTGTCCTCACACACGGCGTGTGCTTGAATTCTCTTCCCCTACTCGAGTCCTTCTACATGTATGATCCACACAATTCTCATTAGAACAAGATTACATGATGTTTTTTTGCCAGACATAGTGTGTACTATATGAGATTCACTGGCCCGTTTTGTTCGTGACACGACCAGATACTCAGTTGACACTACACAGCAAGTTCCATACGGACACGGCATGTACAAGAAAGATAACACCGACCTGTGTTGTTAGTTACACGTCCAGATTCCAAGATTACACTACACGACGTGTTTAGAACTGACACTGCATGTATAACCTTAGATTTCTCTATCTGTGTTTTTAGTCACATGAGAAGACACAGGGTCAACACAACCTGGCGTGTATAACTTGTACATGGCGTGTTCCCACAAGAATTTCCCTATCTCGTGTCTCTTCCCACATGTCCTATGACATGGTTAGAGACTACACATCATGTACATAAGGTACACGACATGTACTTAATAAAAACAATTTCTTCCTGAACAAAAGAACACAAGGTGTGTAGTCAAAACTACACAATGTGTATTCTAGGTTTTTCTAGACAATAAGCCTCAGAAACTACTTTGAATCCCATAAAAACACTAAAATGAATACCAAAGGGCCAAATTTTGATCTGTGAGGGCCCATACTCACCACGAATCAAATTTTTTCATCTTATACATGTTATAAACAAGGATAACATGGCAATGATCCACCAAATTTTGGTCCATGAGGGCCCATAAGAACCTCAAGAACCAAAGTTTGGCATTCATTAAAACAAAACCTTACACAAACAATACCCTATCAAACAGCGGGTATTTTTTTCAAGGAATATATCACAACAGCATGCATATCTGGCACAACACCTATCACAACAACATGAAACCGCTAATGTACCCTATATGGCATGGCAAGAATGCATGACATGTGATCCCTATCAAGTGCCTATATGATGCATGAGATGGCATACCCTCATCTCATCAGGTTGCACCAGAAATAGAACCTCAATAAAATCAACAATAACAGTACAATACATGTGAGTCACCCAATGGTGAAAATCAAATCAAATGTAAAATAGAAAAACCATAAAAATTGCAATACGAGGTAAATTGGATTTTCCATGGACACGGGTTAGCTACTCCCAGGAACAGCTTATTACCAAGTACCTTTTTTATCCTATCCCTGACTATATGCTCCAAATAGTAATTCAAAGAAAAGAAACCCCTCTAATACCAATTTGTAATGTCCCGATTCCAGAAGCCACCCATAAATGCCCCGTACTCGGTTAGTCACATGGCCTCAAGCGCATTTACCCTAACACCAAAGGATTCTGACTAGCAGTGAGGGCCTTGGGTGTGATAGTGGGGAAACTATTCCCTCATTGGCAGATTAACATAGTGAAAGAGAAACATATAAAAATAGCAGAAGTATTAATAATATCAAACAACAAGAAATAGTGAAATGTTGAAGAAATAAACAGCAAGAGCATATATATATAAAATAATTCAATGTACATATGTCTAGGTAGTATCCAAACACATCACAATTATGGAATAAAGTACTAAACCAAATTATAAAAGAAAATACGTAAACTCATCAGCATCGCAAGCCTCAGCTTGGTCTCATGCTCTCCAGCTCCTTAGAAATCAAGTACCTGAAGTAGAAGGGTGTTTTCCCTTATCTATACCTGCAACAATATAATCTATTTGGCCCCAAAAAAATGGCCCAAACAGGGTGTGAGAATAAATCCTAGTAGGAAACCACCACAAGATCTGTCCCTAATAGTCAGTGAAAATATGGTAGGTAATGAGAAAAAAACAGTGAACAAGAAAGTACTCAGCAATAAACAATCCACAGTTTCAATGCATTCAATTTCATATATCAAGAAAAATATGACCAAAGTTGGTAAACAAAAATAGGTAACCCTCTAGGAAGTACTCATAGCCCACACCCTCTGGTCCTACCTAGAAACACAAGAAAAAAGCTAAAAACAAAAGGTAACCCTTTGGGAAGTAGTCATAGTATATCCCCTTTGGTCCTTCCTAGAAACACAAGAATGCAGATAAAACAACAGGTAACCCTCTGGGAAGTACACACAACCTATCCCTTATGGTCCTACCTAGAATCAAAAGAAACTCTCTGGGAAATACACTCAGTCAAACCCCTCTAGTTCAGCTTAAGAATAGACTCTCTCGGGAAGCACTCTCCATCAATTCCCCAATAGTCTCATATTGGGAACTAAAGGCGCTCTGGGGAAGCACTTACGTCACATTCCCCCTGTAACCTACGTTGACAAACTACAGACACTATGAGGAAGAACTTACGTCAATTCCCCCTGTGGTCTCGCATCGTAAGCAAAAATAGACACTCTAGAGAAGCCCTTCTGTCCATTCTCCCTATGGTCTACTACACCAGGTTCTCACAGCCCTATGTAATTCAAGCAAGCCTAGCAGCGCATATCGACCAAAGTAAACCTCAAGAAATACTTGTCAAAATAGTATACAGCATAACATCATGTTAGAACAATAGTCACACCATCCTATAATACTAGGCATGGAAAGTAAATACCATCCTAACAAGCAAACTAGACCAAATGGTCAAAACAAGAAACATGCATGGAAAACACTTCCAAAGCATATAAATTCACCCTATACACATACAATTAACCTCTACTCAAGCACATATTCATGGTAGGAAATTAATAGGGATAAAATATTAAACAGGAAATACCTCGTTCAAGGGTGTTGGACAAATTTGCACATATAACTCAATGACTTTCAACAGAATGGCACAAACCACCTACCTCAGTGTTATAAAATCGATATAAGTGAAACTCAAGACTTGAATCAACCAAGAACATGGTATATCTACAAAAACATCTAAAACTTTCATCTGTGGATAACTGGATAAAGAGGATGAATCGTAAAATGAAGCTCTAGAAGAAGGAAGAGCTTAACGAGGCAATTCCAACGCAATCGACGGTAGTCAAATCAGAGGTCGTATGCTCGTCCAGGGGCTCTGAGTAATATCATAGTCGTACGGGAGCTCTTGGATGAACTAGGTGGAGAAGAAGTCATTTCAGGTGATTGGACGTGACCCCAGTACGTTTAATGAAAAAAATACATTGCGTGTGCTTTTCGTTTCTGTACCCCGCATTAGGCGGCCTCCAGGTCACCCCCACATGATCTTGTGTGTAGCCATTACCCGGTCAACACACGACTTCATGTGGAAAAAGAGTACATGGTGTTTACTAATAAAGTACACGGCGTTTACTTCAAAAATTTCTAGAAATTCCTCTTCTTCTCAAAAATGACCAGAAAAGGAAAACATACCTAAAAAAGAAGATTTGGGTTCTTACATCCACCATGATCACTTCTTAGTGAAATTATTTTAAAATATTTTTCATTTTGAATATCTTTTCAAAAACTTTCAAATATAGTAAAATCTTCATTTTTATATTTTAGAAAATATATCCATGTAAATCTAGAATAGTGATCAACTAAAACATATACATATATTTTACCATCCAAACATGCTACTCTTGAAGGTCCAAACTGCTCCATATGGATAAATTCTATAAGCTTAGATGTAGCAATTTTTTTAATTGATTTAAAGGATGATTTTTGTTTCCTTCCAATTTTACATGCATCATAGAATCTTTCCCTTTCAAATTTAAGACTAGGTAAATAAAATACTAATTGTTTCTTAGAGAACTTAGGTAGAGCATAAACATTGAAATTTCCAAGTCTTATATGTCATATCCAAGATTTATTTATTTTAGTAGTTAAACAATTTACTTTTTGTTTAGACCAGGAATTTAAGTCCAGGCTATAAACATTGTCACTTCCGAGTGCTCCAAATTTAAGCAATTTATATTTAAAAACATAACATCATTTGTTAAAAAAATTAACACAATAACCAACATCATAATGTTGAGAAATACTTATCTGGTTATGTTTCAATCCCTGTACATAAAGTACTTTATTGATTGATACAACTTATGGATCTCCAATAGTTACAATACCAATGATTTTTCCTTTGGAATTGTCACCAAAGGTGACTAATCCCCCATCCTTTTGAGTTAAGGTTTTAAAGTTCGATGAGTTTCCAATTATATTTCTAGAGAATCCATTATCCATTTACCATATTTCTTTTCTACTTCTGTTACCTACTTCCTACAAAAGAATTTAAATAATGGTTTGTTTTGGTACTCATATTCTCTTGAGGTTATCAGTGTTAGCTAGCAGTAATATGGAAATCCAGATTTTCTTTGATTTTCTATAATCATTTGAGTTAGATACACTGTTTGAAATAAAGTCTTTTTTAATTCCACTAATTTAGGGAATTCTTAAATAATTGTTTTTAGTTATATGACCTTTTATTCTATATTAATTGTAAATTAAACTTTTTGAATTTGGAAAAAATATATATTTTGTACAGTTTTGGTTTCTCACCATTACTGTATATTCTATATATTTATTTCTTAATCACATTCTTGTCAAGAATTTCATTTAATGTATTTTATCCTTTTGTAAAAAATAGAGTTTTATTTTGTAGGTTTCTACTTCATCTTGTAGTGTTTTGATCTTAGTTTCATGATCTTTACTTTTTGTGTTCGATGAGTTATATTTCTCAATTAACTCTTGATGATGTTTTTGAAAAGTGTCTCTCTCTCTCCTAAAATTAAATTGTGAATATTTTTTAGTGATTTATGTTTTTCTAATAAGGAATCATATCTTTCTCCTAGCATGTTGCAGTAGGTTGTAAGTTTTTCATTTGAACAGCTAGGGTCTGAATCAGAATTGGAAGAGTAATAAGATTGTACCTCATTATCTTCATCCATGAAACACATGTTTGCTTTTATATTTGATTCTTATTTTTCTGATTCAGAATTTTATGAGCTACTAGAGTCTTGGGAAACACTCAATTTTTTTATTTCTCTTTTATATTTCTTCTCATAATTAGTATTTTTTTAAAACCTCTTTTTATTTTCTCTTTTTAGCAGAGGACAGTCAGGTCTTATGTGACCCATTTTCTTGCATTCATAGCATTTTACTTCCTTTGGATCTTTCTCATCTTTCTTGAAGGATTTTCTAAATCCTTTCATCTTGTTATAAAATTTGCTGAATTTTTGTCTATCTGTGCCTGTTCTATATTTGAATCAGATGAGTCAAAACTTTCTTTCTTTTTGATCTCTTGTTTCATCTTTCTACTCTTCTTCTCAGATGTAACTTTCATAGTAGTATTTTCTCTTTTTATCAAGACTTTATGCTCATTATCTTCATATTCCATCTCAGCTTCATACATCATCAGGGTTCCAATATATTCTCTCGTGGTTATATTTTTAACAGGTGATGATTGCATAATGGATGTTGGTATCCCATTCTATTGGGTTGGTAGTACTCTCAGTACTTTCAAGGCTTGATCTTCTTGGTTAATAGGATATCCCAAGGCAATAATGTTGTTGACTATCTCTATAATCCTTCCATTCATCTGAGTGATTCTTCCACCATCAATCATTCTGAATGTATCAATTTTCAGCTTTGTTGTAGCATACCCCATTTTTCTGACATTGTCAGTTCCTTCATAAGAAACTATAATTTCCTACCACATCTCATAAGTGGTCGGGCATTGAGATACTTGATTAAATTCATCTGGTCCTAGACCACAGATGATAACATTCATAACTTTTTAATTTATGTCATACTCTACTTCATTAGCTTCACTCCATGTTTCCGATTTCTCAGTAATTTCATAAGGAGAAAGAATTTTTTAGTAGACTTTGTATCCAAGATTCTTCAGGTATATGATCATCCTCAATTTCCAATGTCTATAGTTTTCACCATTGAATTACAAAGATCGAATCATTGAAATTCCTTCTCATGTATCAGCCATTGAGATATCTATATGATCCTTTAATTTCATCTTTCTATATCTTTAACAAAAAATCTCAACCTATGATACCAATTTTTGGATCATGTTATACAAAATAACACAATAGGGGGATGAATTGTGTCTTTCAAAACTTCTCGAAATATCTTGATGATAATCAATTATATACTTTTATCTTTATCATATTGTTTATGTATTGGAAATAAACATATATCAGGATGCAAAGATTTATAGTGGTTCGAGGCACGAAGATCCCCTAGTCCACACCACCAATGCTCTTCTCTATGATCTTGGTGATTTTCACTAGTTGGTTGTCTTTTCAAGAGACCATCCACAACTGAGTACAGGTAGTTGGAACCTTTTCGATTTAAGGCTAAAACAGAGCCTTCTGGTTATAAACACAGAACCAATCAAATAGCTTAGTATGATAAGACGGTACTCAAAATAAAAGAGTATTGTTTTAACAAATACTTTTCAATTGATCTTTACAGTTGTAGCAATACGCAATTGACAGTAACTGGATCATTGTCTTCAGAAAGATTGTTCTTCATGTACGATCGGTTCTGAATCGATCCAGTTGCAATTGATCTTGAAATATATCCAGAAACAAATCAGTAGTAGATTAATGATAGATCTCCAATGTAGAACAAGTAATGTTTCTCTTTTTGATATAAGATAGAATCTATTCATTCTTTATAGCAGCATATCTGTAAAAGATATTTTTAAAGAATCAGTAAATCACTATCTTTTGTGAAACTTGAATATCTCCATATTTGAATTTTGTAATCACCATTAATTCAAGAAATATTGTGTAACCTGTGTAATCTACAGAATTCATATACAAAGAATATATATATAATAAATATGAGTACCTTATTAATAAATTCGGGTCCACAAAAGTCACCTGATAGATCACAATATTCAAAAAAATTGAATAAGAGAGTGGTTGTAACTTCCCCTAATAATCGACATGAAATTCTCCTCTAAAATTAACCCTTTGAATCACGTATAAACGGATTTAAATCAATAAAAGATACTCTTTAAAAACGGTATTTGAATCGAGGTTGAAATAAGCCTAATATTCCACAAAAGACCGTTGCATGATAAAGTCACAAATTCAAATCTCTTATGCTTGAAAAAGTCAAACGTAGGGTTCTTTTTAGAAGTAACCCATATATACCATATATCAACTGTAAGGTTGACTAAAAATATAAGTTTTATTATCCATACTTTTCTCTTTAACTTTAAAATGTATGGTTCATGATCCATATTTTTCTTAGCTTCTAAATGTAATGTATATGATCCATACCTTTTGATAAAACATAAGGTTCATTACAATGTAGGGTTGATGATCCATACTTTTGTAAAGAAAATGTAATGTTCCATACTTATTTAATGTTATTCAACCATACTTTTCTCATATAAAAAACATAAGGTTCCTTCCAAACGTAAGGTTGATGAACCATACATTTGTGAACTTCCATAAAATAAACGTAGGATTTAATCCTTACGATATGCTTTCCAATATACGATATGAACAGTGTTTCCAGAACACATTGAGTAGCTTTCCAAACAATTTGACAAATATTTCACACAAATCATATGCATTAATATTATTCAAAAATTTGAAATATAAATAATATTAATTTCTTGAAATATACTTAATGTAAAATCATTATAATAACAAACAAGGGTAATTGTGAGCATCAAAATCATCATAAAAATATAGAGTATTGTTGAAACAATACATGCTCAACACATTCCTTTTGTGGATCATTTCATGAGGCAACATCCCATATCATTTAGTGGATCATTTAACTAGGTGGTAGAAAAAGGGTTGATCAATACCCTGGAAAAGATATTTGATGTCATAGGATGTTTGGAATGTCAAAAGGAAACACTTTACATTTATTGTTTTGTTGGGGAATCCAAATAGATGTGGTCAATGATTAATAATATTATAGAATGTGAAAACATTTATGCATTGTAATTTTATGTCTTTAAGAATATTTTTCTAAGGTTTTTTGACTTAGGATAGAAAAAAAATGATTGGATATGTTTGTGGTTGAGTTTAGAGATGATATTTTGATACATTATAGAAGCCAGGAGGAACATAAAAGGATCTTGATGATTGTTTTCAAAACCATAAAGGAAAAGAAAATATATAGAGTAATTAGTGATAGTAAATTTGGGTTGAAGAAAATTCATTCTATGGAGATATTTTTCCAAATATGGAATAATTTTTTACCCTGATAAAACAAAAGTTATATAATAATGTATACGACCCATCAATGTCAAAAAGTTTTTTAGTTTTCTTGAATTGGCAGGTTATTACCAATGGTTTTTTGAATCATTTTCTTAGTTATATTACCGAATAACCATGTTAACATTAAAGGGAGTTATGTTCATTTGGAAAAAATAATGTCATGTTTTTTTTGGAGCTGAAAAGATGATTGGAGAATGATCCTATTTTGGCCTTGCCATCCAGAAATAGTGAATCTGTCATCTATAGTGACGATTTATTGATAAGACTTGGTGTTTTCCTAATTCATAATTATCTAGTAATTTCTTATGATTGACATCAGTTGAAACCTTGTGAGTGGAATTACCCTACACATGATTTGGACTTAGCTGTTGTAGTAGTTACTTTAAAAATTTTGAGGCATCATTTGTATATAGTAATGAGTGAAATATATACTAATAAAAATTGTTTGATATATATAATCCCTCAAAAAGAATTCAACATGAGAAATAGAATATGGATAGAACTAATCAAGGATTATGACTGCGAGATTCATTGTCATACTGGAAAAGAAAACAAGGTGTTCGATGCTTTGAGTTGAAAAAGTAATTATAAATTAACCATGTTACATTATAAAACGTGACCCTTTGGTAAATGATTTGATTAAATTTGGCCTAGAAGTTATTGATGTAGGGAAATCCTCTATTTTGGTTCATTTTTTTAGTGCATAAGACTTTATCATAAATAATTAAGAGGGATAAGAGTTTGGAAAAATATTTGAAAGAAAATGTAGAATCCATAAATATTGGTAATTTTACTTATTTTAATATTTATGAAGAAGGTTTTTATAATTTAGAAAAATATTATGTTTTCCTTGTGATTCATAGTTGAGGAAAGAGTTGTTAACTGAATCTCATTGTTCTCTATTTTCAATTAATTCATGAAACACTAAGATGTATAGAGACCTTCAAGGGTATTGTTAGAGGTATTGAATGAAAAAGAGATATTCCTGACTCTACTATGAAGTTTTTGACTTGTTAGCAGGTTAAAGAAAATAGGAAGCTACATAAGGGTATAATTCAACTATTTCTAGTGCTAGATTAGAAATGGGAGAATATATAAATGGAGTTTTTGGTAGTATTTCTAAATACTTCTCAAGTTAATAATGTGATTTGGGTTATTATTGATCGATTGAAAAAATATTCACATTTTATTCCCATTCAAGATATGATTTATTTATAGAATATTTATATATTGTATTTAAAAATTATTATTAGGTTACATAGATTAACTCTCTCCATTGTATCAAACTATGATCTTAGAATATCGTCCAATTTTTGGAAAAGGCATAAGAATTCATCGGGTATTGAATTAAATTTTAGTATAACTTTCAATATTTAGTCTCATAGACAATATGAGAGGATGATTCAGACCATGAAGAATATTATTTTTCCTTTATCAATGGATTACTAGGTAATTTTTGATCCACATATTTATTTTTTTGTGTTTTCTTATAATAAAATTTCCCATTCAAGTATAATAATAGAACCTTTTGAGGAATTATATGGAAATAAGTGTTGAACACCAGCATTTTGGGATTATGTAGGAGAAATAATGTTGGTGGGACTAGAGTCTGTAGAATAAGTGGAAAATAAAGTTCAGTTGATTCAGTGACATATGAGGGCAGCTCAGAGTAGGAAAAAATGGTATGTGGATAAAAAGAGGAAAGATCATTCTTTTGAGGTAGGTGATTCTAAATTTATCAAAATTTCTCCATGTAAAAGTGTGATGCATTTTGGTAAGAAGGGGAAGTTTTTTCCACATTTCATTGGACCATATAAAATCCTATAGAAATTTGTATCATTTTTCTACTAAGTGTCTCTACCACCGAGATTATCCCAGGTACACAATGTATTTCAGTTTTCATTATTAATTTATTATGCACTAGATTCATCTCATGTTTTGATCCCTGAAGTAGTTTAGCTGAAATATAATCATTCTTACGAGGAATAACCAGCTCAGTTACCTTATCATAGAGAGAATGTTTTGTGAAATAAGGTGATTCATCGGTTATGGTATTATAAAAAACATATATGTTTGAATAGGTAACATGAAAATATTAAAATACTATGAGGGAAAAATATCACCAATTTTATGATAAGTGGATAAAATTAGGAGGAAAAATTTTATAAAAGGGGGGAAGGATATAACATCCCTAGTAATAATAGAAAAATTATTTTTTATATTTATTAATAATTTTGAATTATACATAAATTTTACCTTAAAAGGGATGATATGTCTAATAGCGTACATGACACACAATATTGAGTTTCTCTGAAATCTTATATTTCATGCAAGATTGAGTTATACTGAACAATAATATATTGTTAACATTATTATTTAATATGGTCTTTTTCCATCCTTTTAATGGAATACATACATTAAAACTAAATTTTGACACTTCTATAATTTTTACATGACAAAATATAGATCATTTTCTAAAGGTAAATATCAAAACAATTGGGTGAATTTTTGGTATTTTTCTGAAAACTTACATATTTTTATAAACAATGAATAATCCTTATTTTTTGTTCAAAATTTCATTTTCATCCAATTTTTTATGTTTATGATTAGTTTTAAATTATAATTAGATAAATGTTTAGAAATTAAACCAATGTAGGTCATCATAAAAAATTTCACATTGAATTTAGATATAAAATCATAAACAACTTTTGTAATGTCCCGGTTCTGGAAGCCAGCCAGAGCTGCCCCATACTTGGTTGGTCACATGGCCTTAAGTGCATTTCCTCGAATGCCAGAGGCTGTCTATTAACAGCAAGGGCCTTGGGTGTGATAGTGGGTAAAATATTCCCTCATTGGCAGAGTACACAGCGGAAGTAAACAAATACATACAAGAGTGGAAGCGGTAATAATGACATACAACAATAACAGCAGAAAACTGAAAGTATAAACTAGAGAACATATATAAAATGATGCATGATACATATATCCAGAAAAATAGCCAAACAATTCACAATTCTGGAATACAATAGTGTTAAACCAATGTGCAAAAGAAAGCAGATAAAATCCTCAACATTGCAAGCCATAGCTTGGTCCCATGCTCTCCATCTCCACAGCAAAATCAAGTACCTGAAGTAGAAGGGAACTTACCCTTATCTATACCTGCAACAATATAATCTGTTTAGGCCCAAAAGCATGTCCCAAACAGGGTGTTAGACTAAATACCAGTAGGAAACCCTCCGAAGATCTGTTTCTAACAGTCAGTGAATATATGGAAGGTAAAAGTATATAAAACAGTAAACAGGAAAGTGCTCAATAGTAAACAATCCACAGTTTCAATATCAAGAAATAGTGAAACAAACAGATAAACCTCAAACATGTAACCCTCTGGGAAGTACTCACAACCATCCCCTCCGGTCCTACTTAAGAAATACAAGAAACCCTCTAGGCAGTGCACTCAGCCTAACCCCTCTGGTTCAGTCAAAAGAATATAATAAGACTCTCTAAGGAAGCACTCATAGTCTATTCCCCTTATAGTCAAACGTAAAGAAAGACTCTAAGAGGATGCTCACATAGTCAGTTCCCCTTATAGTATAAGGTAGTCAAGGACTCTCTGAGAAATATCACACATTAAATTCCCCTTATAGCCCCAAGGTCTATGACTCTCTGAGGAAGCTCACTCAGTCAATTCCTCTTATAGATCAGGTCATTCATTTAAAAACAAAGACTCTATGAGGAATATCACTCGGTAAATTCCCCTTATAGTCTAAAGAAATAAGGGAATCTCTAAAGAATATCACTCATTCAATTCCCCTCATATCCCCAAGTTGTTCTAGGCTCTCTGAGAATGCTCACTCGTTCAATCCCCCTTATAGCCTAAAGTGCTCAAAGATTCTCTAAGGAAGCTCACTTGATCAATTACCCTTATAGTCTGCTACACTAGGTTCTCACGGCCCTGTGTAGGTCAATGAGAAAAGTAGTGCAATATGGCCAAATTAAACCTACAGAACTACTTGGATAAACAGTCTACAACATAACAAGCATGTCAGAATACAAACTCTTCATCCTACAGCAATAGACATGGATAATAGGCAAGGCAGCCAAACTTGCTAAACAGGACCAAACGATCGTAACAGAACATGCAAGGGAAATACATCCAAATTATAGAAATTATCCCTATTCATATCCAAATTACCTATACATAGGAATAAAATCATGGTAGGAAATCAATAGGGGTAAAACGATAAACACGCAATACCTCGTTCAAAGGTATTTGTGGAATTTGCACATAATACTCAAATACGTTGAACAGAAAGGCACAAACCACTTACCTTGGGGTTAGGATATCACTATATGTGAACCTTAAAACATGAATCTCCTTAGAACATTTTAGATCTAAGAAAACATATAAAACGTTCAACCCACTATAACTTGGAAAAGAAGAGGAATAATGAAACGAGGCTCAAGTAGAAGAAAGAACACACCCATGTGATTCCAACACAACCAATGGTGTTCAAATTAGAGGAAGGATGGAGGCTCATAGGTTCTTCAAAGATCCGTGGCCGTACAAATTCTCTTAAATGAACGAAACCTAGAAGAAGGGCGTTCTGTCCATCAGACGCGACCCCGATGCATTTAATAAAAAAAATACATGGCGTGTAATTTTGGAGTACACGGTTTGTACTCACCATTTACATACTCTGCTTTAAGTGGCCTCTAACTCACTCCCACATGGCCGTGTGTGTGGCTACTACACGGCCAGCACATGGCCTCTTACGTCAAGGCAGTACATGACATGTACTCATAAAGTACACAGCGTGTACTTAGAAAATTTCCAGAATTTCCTCTTTTTCTCAAAAACGACCAAAAGGGGAATAAATACCTAAAAAGAAGGTCCAGGTTCTTATAAAATTTCCCCCTTAAATAAATTCTTCCCCGAATTTCCCTAGTGCGGCGTATAAGAAGAAACCTCGAACAATTTTGGACACTGCGATCGTACATCAGTCTCCCTCTCCCAAGTCTCGTCCTGTACTCACCCGTTCTTCCATAGCACATGTACCAGAGGAACAGACCGGCCATGGAGAACCTTTATACTGTGATCAAAAATCCAGATAGAATGCTCCTCAAAATATGCGTCCACTTCCAACTCAACCTCCTTGGGTTTGAAAACATGAGACGGGTCTAAAAAGTAACGTCAAAGCTGAGAAACATAGAAGACGTCGTTTATAGCCCGGTATCTCTGAGGTAACTATAACTGATAGGCAACCAGCCTAACTCTCCCCAACACCTAAAATGGCTTGACATACCTCGTTGAAAGCTTACCCTGTCTCCAAATCCTCTTGTATCCCAACCTCAGTGTGACACACAGGAAAACATGATCCCCAGCCTCGAACTCCAGAGGTTGTCTCCGCTAATCAACATAAGACTTCTGTCAAGACTGTGTAGTAGTCATCCTCTTCTAAATCAACTCTATCTACTCTGTGGTCTCCTGAATAAGATGAGGTCCCATAAAAACTATCTCTCCTAACTCCAACCAACATAAGGGTGATCAGCATGGCCTACCATAAAAAGAATCATAAGGTATTATTTGAATAGTTGCTTGAAAACTATTATTGTAGGAAAACACCACAAGAGGTATATGCTTCTCACAAGAACCTCCAAAATCCAGAATGCATGCTCGGAGCATGTCCTCAAGCACCTGAATCGGATGCTCGGACTGGCCATCTGTCTAGGGATGGTAAGCTGTACTCAAAAGTACCTATGTACCCAAAGCCTTCTAAAGCCCCTGGAAAACCCGAGAAGTAAAACGTGCATCCCTATCTGAAACGGTGGAGTGTGGAACTCCATGTAGACGTAAAATCTCTCAGATGTACAACCATCCGAGCTCATCAACACTGAAGGTCTCCTTGATCAGTAAGAAGTGATCAATTTTAGTGAGTCTGTCAATGACAACCCAAACTACATCATTCCCTCAAGGCGACCTCAGAAAATCAATCACGAAGTCCATCGCGACATCATTCTACTTCCACTCAGGAATAGGTAACTGTTGTAAAAGCCCTGCTAGTCGCTGATGCACTGCCTTCACCTGCTGACAAGTGGAACACCTCATGAAGAAAACCTCAATTTCCCTCTTCATACCTGGCCACCAATACTAACAGTGTATATCACAATACATCTTGGTGACGCTAGGATGAACTGCCCAAACTAGGTAATGAAAGTCCCGCATCAACTCCTCGCGTATATCTACTATCACCCATACGTGCCCTTTGAAATGCAAGATCTCATCCTTGCCTATGGTCCATCGAGGAATAGGTTCCTTTACTAACACACTCTCCCTTAGGACTACGCCTTCAGAATTTGATAGTTTCCCCATTCGAACTCAGTCAAGAAGAGTAGAGGTAACAGCTACAAAAGATAGAAAAGTCTGCCCCAGTCTATTGTGCACTTCCAAATGCATCTCAAAGAACAAATCCATAAGCTACCATTCACTGCTGACCTCATGAACTGCTTGTATCTGAGTCCTCCTGCTCAACACATCAGCCACTACATTTCCTTTCCCAGAGGCAAGCTCAAAGTCAAAGGACTGTTGGTACTCAACCCACCTGTGCTGTCCCAAATTCAGATCACGCTGAGTGAAGATGTACTTGAGACTTTTGTGGTCGGTGAAAACCACAAAATGCTCTCCCAGAAGATAATGTATCCAACAGTGTTGGGCATGAACAACAGCTGCCAACTCCTGATCGTGCATCGGGTAATTCGTCTCATGAGGCCTCAACTATCGAGACCCGTACACAACGACTACATCTCCCTGCATAAGCACAACTCCCAGCCAGATACCTGATGCATCACAGTAAATATTATAGCTCTTTCCCGGCTCTGGAAAGACTTGTATCGTTGCTGAATTCAACCTCCCTTTCAGCTCTTGAAAGGATGGATCACAAGAATCTAACCACATGAACTTCGCACCCTTCTTGATCAGACTTGACAGCGGTGCTTCTAAGCATGAAAAGTCATGTATGAAATGTTTGTAGTATCCATCCAGCCCTAGAAAACTCCACACCTCAAATAAATTCTTCAGATACTCCTAGGAAACTACATCTCTCACTTTCTTTGGGTCTACCGATACTCCTGCATCTGAGATAACATGACCCAAGAAGTGAATCGGATCCATCCAAAAGTGCCATTTTGAGAGCTTAGCATATAACTGATACTCACTCAGTGTAATAAAAACAATCTCAATATGAGTAGCATGGTCGTGTCGAGTGTGAGAGTACACTAAGATATCGTCCATGAAGACCACCATGAAAGAATCCAAGTATGGATGGAACACTCAATTCATCAGTTCCATGAAAACTGCAGGCACATTCATGAGACCAAATGGCATAACCATATACTCGTATAGAATATACCTACTCTGGAAGGTTTTAAGAGGTATATCTGATGGTATAACATGAATATGATGATATCTAGACCTCAAGTCAATCTTCGAGAACACCCAGGCTCCTCGAAGCTGATCAAAGAGATCATCAATCCTTGGTAAGGGATATCGGTTCTTGACCATCAACAGGTTTAGATTCTAATAATACACACAAATCCTGAGGGTACCATCTACCTTATTCGCAAATAGGACATGTGAACCCCAAGGAGAAGTACTGGGTTGGATGAAACCCTTTACCTGCAACTCCTCCAACTACTTATTGAGCTCTTTCAACTCAGGTGTATCCATCCAATAAGGAGTAATGGACACTGGTGCCACTCTTGGCACAAGCTCAATCGAGAATTCTACCTCGCGCTTCGGAGGAAAACCTAAAAAGTCTTCTGAAAAGACATCTCTGAAACGATCCACCACTGAAGGAAATTCTAATTGTGAAGTCCCCTAGTCATCCATATATAGAATAGAAATTTGGGTTGAAACTCCTCTCAACCCATGCTGCTCAGGTCCCGATCTTCTCTCCTAGACATCCCATTATCCTCTATGAAGAAAAGATCCACCCTCTAGTGACGTGAAACTCACCCTGTAGTGATAACAGTCAACGACTTCCTAGAACAGAACTAAACAATCCATCTTGATAATGACATCATATCATGTCATCTCTAGGACATAGAGGTCCCATAAGAAGTGACACCCACCAACCTATAGAGGGAACTCTCTGCACTGAGATACACTAGTCGTTCTAGTCCCCAACGGAGTGTCTAGGGTCAAGATATCAGTAGAAGAAAAGATGCAAAGATTGAGGCTCTCCATGACAGCGATAGATATAAAGCTATGGTAATCCCCTGTATCAAAAAGAGTAGAAGCTAAAACTGAGGCTACTAAGATTATACCTCAAACGGTAGAAGGTCCGGGATCATTTTCCTACTGGGTCTGCTCCACTACAAAATTCTGGCATGTACCGCAGCCCTGTGACCATGCCTAACCACTCTGAGCTGATCCACCCTGCTGTCACTAAAGAACCGATGACTGACTACCATGGCCACGACCTCCACCTCAGCCCGAATGGCCAGAAGAACTCCAGTTCCCAGACTGGTGAGAAACTGTTGGTGCAACTCCTGAACGTGGAGTCATAAAAGAACCCATGTCACCAGCTTCTAGTGAGAAGAACTAACAAAATCACTGAAGGTGATCCATCTTGTCAAAATATTGGCACTCCACTGGGTCTATCGGGAAATGTGTCCTCATATGCCTACTCTTCCTGCACTAGTAGCACACCACCTGGCTACCAAAAGATACATCTCGCCTGCTCTGATCTTCTCGTGCAGCCTCCCGGCGGTGCTTCCAGCTATCAGCTGGCGGAGCACTAACTCAGGATGTCGAACCGCCCTGGATCACAGCTCCATAATCCCTCAGATTATGCTCTGTTATCAGCGCCTAGTTGATGATAGAAGATATTGAAGTCAACCTGAAGATGTTCACCTGAGATCATATGTCGTGCCTCAGACCATCCTCAAACTTCTGTGCAAGGAACAACTTATCACCTCCTGGAATAGGTTTGAAACACTACAACTCTATGAAGTGAGAGGAATACTCCATAACAGAAAGAGTACCTTACTCCAGACTCATGAACTCTTGGGCTCGATCGACCCTCAAGGTCTCCAGATAGAAGTAATCGTAGAAGATGCACCGAAACTATAACGACCCATACTTTACATACATTGTTATTACTTCAGAATTGAAGCACACTAATTACAACATATAACAAAACCAGGAAAGGACCGTATAGGTATAGTGTCTTTAGAAACTGGGAAACATAAACAACTGGTTCATAAAGCGTCTACACTGTCTCCCATTTATTTCATCATATCTATAGTCCCTTTTGGCATATCTTACTTAATAACCTTCTTCCTGACCTGGGGAAAGAAAACATACAAAAGGGTGAGCTCAAATGCTCAGTAAGGGTAAACAAAAGAAATTTCAATCACATCATATACATAAGAACATAACTTTTGGAAATCTTAACCTGCAAAAGAAATCATAATTTCATAACATGGGATAAATCATAGTAGTGAAATGTAATCCCAATAATCATATCTTAAAACATGAAACTTTATGGCATACACACATAATCATAGAGAATCATTTCTTGTTAGTCAAGACTCATTTCCAAGACTATCTTAGTGGACAAAGTCCATTTCTGAACCGAGTTCACCCCTCATTTCAGTCCTGTTTCACTGAACCAGTTTAACCTACGGTTCCAGCCATGTCTATCTCATGAGATATAAAATCTTTACCTAATACATTGGAGGGAGATATAGGTCCCACCCATCTCATAATGATACCATTCTTATGTGTGCCACAAAATCATAAATAATACATCATTGCATAACCCATGTAATAAAAATGGGATTCTTAAACATCATGACATCATAAAACAATTCATATAAGATAAAAGAATTCATAAAAATAATTCCATAACAACACAATCAAATCAATTTAATAACAGAACCCTATATTATCTTAGATGGAAAATAATTTTGATAAAACACTTGAACCCCATTCTTGAGGAAAATATCCTTTCTACTTCAAAAACATTTTCCTTTCTTAACATGTCATACAATTTTAAACTAAAAGAAGTTGATTAAAAATAAACTTGAAAACTTGTAAAGGAACCTTCTTGGAAATAATGTTTTAAAAATCCATTCATGCCATATAAGTTAAAAAAAACATTCTTCTTGTACTTTTGTCGAAAAAGTCAAAAATTACCTCGTACGAAAAACGACAAAAGATTCCTTGCATATCTTTTACTAAAAACACACCGAAGGGTAAAATTGGATTTAAAAAATTGTATGTGGATGGAAATAATATTAAATATTTAGGAAATATGGGTGTGGATGATAAAATACACCCCATTAAATACCTAAGTATAAACAATCTCGGATAAAAATGAGATTGTGATATTTCCCTTACCTTAGGTCTGATTTGCTTCGTAAGTGTCTGAACCTCCTGTATAATAATTTAAATAATGTTATTGACTTATTCCAGAATCATAATTATTGTTATGATATCATATATGGTCATATTCTTAGCTTCTTATTAGTAATATTTCATTACTACTTGTTATTCGGGTGTTTATTACTTTTTGTTCTTATGCGTGTTTGGTCGAATAAATTATTATTCTTCTCTTTAGGTTATAGATACCTCATTTCCAGAATGGTATTAGTGTAATATATATCACATTCATTCATTCAATTCATTTATATAATCATTATGCAATGAATATCATGTAGAACGAGTCGCATCACATCGTGGAAATGGTATTCTGTACGTACGCACGAGTGATGATATTGTTCCTATGATGGTGGAATTGTATTGGAGTGTATGTATACTATTTCAGAATCAATATCACTTTACAATAATCATATATATTCATTATTTACACTATTATACTCATCCAAGTAAGGTGGTGGTGTAAAATAGATTACACCACGGCGTGGAGACGGTATTCCGTACGTACGCACGCGCGGTGATTTCATTTTCCGTAGGATGGATAGATGGTGAAATAGGGTTGTTTCATAATTATAATAACATATCAGTATATGAGTGATACTTATGTAATTACTTCATAATGAAACAACTAAATAAGATTAATTGGAAAAAGAAATAAAGATGAATGAATTGGTAACGGACATTACCTCTTCTTTGAAGTGCTTCTTTGAAACCTGCTTTTAGGGCACTAAAATTGGTCTTTGAAGAAGACCAGGACCTCTAGTATGTTTCTAGGGAAGTGGAGAGGAGAAAGTGGCAGGGTTTGGCCGATCTTGAAGGCTCAAATTGGTGTGAGGAGGAGAGGGAGGAGGTTCCCTTTTATAAGGGAGGAGAGGGGCACCTTTGGAAAACTAAAAATATTATTTTATTATAAATCCAAATTCAGTTTTAAATAGCTCCAAATTGATTTATTTTGAAGATAAGGTGGGGATGGGTCTAAATCCTCTCATAAAATAGAATTTAGACAAGTTTAGGTTCCTATTTTAACCTTTTCATTTAAATTTAACATTAAATTAAATAATTTTACTTTTACCGTGTCTTTTTGTGTTCTTATACTATAAGGTTAATAAACTTACTATAAAAAGCCAAACGAATCCCAAGTTGTTTATTATTAATATATATAACCTTATCTAAGTCATTTGGCCGAACCTTAGATTTTTAGGAATAAAATAACAATTACTAATATAATATTTGTTTTAAAAACTATTTTATGTAAATTTGGACACTATTTAGTAATTGATTTTTTTGAAAATCATAAAAGAATGATTAGTTCTAAAAAAGTTAATTAAATCAATAATAACATGTCATATTAACCTAGAAAATTATTGTAATTCAAAAAAAAGTCTCAAATTATATTTATTTGGGTATTTATAACATCAATTATGTCAATATTTTATTAATAAGATAATTAATGCATCATCTTTGTGTCATAAATAAATTAAATTATTTAAAGTCTAAAAATTACAAATAAAATATCATTATGTAGGAAATATTGTTATATTTCTAATGAATATTTATAGTCGAATTTATCTTATCTATAACCCTATATTAAAAATTATTTAGTTATTAAACTTTGATTTTAACTATTTTAACCCTTCTTTAAATAAATTAATAATAAATTTCCTAATCTAATCTAAGTGGGCCTAAATGGTCCTATTTTATTCCTAATTTTTTTTGGTCGAATTACACTTATCCAATAGAATTAGGACATGTTTTAGGGTAATAATAATATCATTTTTACCCTTAATTACCCTATTTACTTTTAACCGTGGTAAATAAAAGTAAAAAGTTACTATTCACCAAAAATTATTTTCATCTCATTGAACCACGTTTTACTTACTGACATCAACCATGTCTCTTGTATTTTTGAAATTCCCCTCACATAAGTGGTAAAATTAAGTTTTATGAAAAATTCAGTTTTTTTAACTACCTCTTAGTGGTTTCACTATTCATCAAAAATTGAAAGTTTTCAGAAAAATACCAAAATTTCACCCTAGGCTAATTTAGATATTAAGAATCCAAAAATGAAGTCCATTTTGAAAAATTAAATTTATAAAATTTCAAAAAGTGGTTATTACTATTCATAACGACTAGTTTTAATAATATTTTAATAGTATATCATTGTTTAGTGAAACTCGGTATTGCGTACGACGGAAGCTATCGAAGAAAGTCGTGATTGCGTGTAAAGCAAGTCAAGCAAGTGTTGTGTGTAGAAAAATATTCCTTTGATGATTTATATAACATAAAAGTCTCGGGTGTTACATTCTACCCCCCTTAAAATGAATTTCGCCCTCGAAATTCGTCACTTTGTAACAAACAAATGAGGATACCTCTCCCTCATCATATCCTCAAGCTCCCATGTAGCTTCTTATAATTGGTGGTTCTTCCATAAAACTCTCACCAAGAAAGTGGTCTTGTTTCATAGGAACTTTTTGCTACGATCCAGAATCTCTATCGGCTGTTCTTCATAAGAAAGATCTTGCTCCAGCGGTACAACTTCTGAGTTGAGTACATGTAAAGGATCAGGTATGTACTTTCTCAGGAGAGATACATGGAACACATCGTGAACTTGAGAGAGATTTGGTGGAAGTGCCAATTAGTAAGCTACCTTCCCAACACGATCCAGTATTTCGAAAGGACCGATATATCTAGGGCTCAACTTCCCCTTCTTTTTAAATCTCATGACCCTCTTCTAGGGAGATGTTCGTAAGAACACTTTATCACCCACTTAAAAATCTAGGTCTTTTCTTCGGTTGTCGATATAACTTTTCTGTCGACTCTGAGCTGCTCTTATGTGTTGTTGAATAGATTTAACCATTTCTGCCATTTCATCAACGAGATCAGGTCCTAATAGCTTTCTTTCCCTAACTTCATCCCAGCAAGTTGGAGTCCTGCATTTCTTTCCATAGAGAGCTTCATAAGGAGCCATCTGAATACTGGAGAAAAAGATATTATTATAAGAAAATTCCACCAAAGGTAGGTGTTGATCCCAGCCACCTTTGAAATCCATAGAGAAATCTCTCAACATATCTTCTAGAGTTTGAATTGTTCTATCAGACTGACCATCTGTCTGAGGATGATAAGCAGTGCTGAAACTTAACTCTGTATCTAGAGTATGCTGAAGACTTCACTAAAAATTTGAGGTAAACCTCAGATCCTGATCAAATCTAATAAAAAATGGTACTCCATGCAATCTTACCACTTCCTTTACATATATCCTGGCAAGCTGATCCAGAGAGAAATACTCTCTAATAGCGATGAAGTGTGCAGACTTTGTAAGACGATCAACTATGACCCAGATAGTATCATTGCCTTTGGATGTTTTAGGAAGTCCGGTGACAAAGTCCATAGTGATGTTTTCCCATTTCCATTCGGGTATGGGTAATGGTTGTAACATCCCCTTAGACTTCTATCTCTCAGCTTTAACTTGCTGACAAACCAAGCATTGAGAGACATATTTAGCAACATCTCTTTTCATGTCATCCCACCAGAAGTACTCTTTCAGGTCCCTATACATCTTCGTCCTTCCAGGATGAATAGAGAATGAAGAACTATGAGCCTCATCCAGCAGCTCCTTCTTTAATTCGGGGATGGGAGGAACACAAACCCGATTCCTCAACTTTATTATCCCATCACAATCAAGGTTGAATTCAGGAACATTTCTCACCTTCTTTTGTAACTCTACATCTTCTTTTTGTGCCTCTTTAATCTTCACATGTATTTATGGTTGAAAATTCATTTGAGAAAGATATGATTTTCCCCCTTCCATTATAATTCCAAGATCCATCCTTTGTAAATACATAAATATTGGATATTTTGTGATCCTCATCATGGATAAACTGGCATGGTCTTGTTGACTTAATGCATCTTCCACCTTTTTTCTTTCCCATGGTGGTAATGGATTGAGTAGTCGTAGTCCTTAATCAGATCTAACCATCTTCTTTGGCGTATATTCAGCTCCTTTTGTGTGAAAATATACTTTAAGATTTTATGATCAGTATAAATGTCACACCTTTCTCTATAAAGATAATGCCTCCAAATATTTAATGCAAATATTACCGCAGCTAACTCCAAATCATGAGTTGGGTAATTTTGCTCATGTATTTTCAACTGTCGTGAGGCATAAGCTATCACCATATCATTTTGCATGAGAACACATCCCAGTCCCTTCTTGGATGCATCACTGTAGATCACAAACCTTTCTCCACTACAAGGAAGTGTGAGAACAGGTGCACTGGATAACCTTCTTTTCAACTCCTTGAAATTCTCTTCACATTCCTCCGTCCAAACAAACTTAACTCTTTTCCGAGTCAACTTGGTGAGTGGATTAGATAATCATGAAAAATCTTTCACAAAACGTCGATAATATCCAACCAAACCAAGAAAACTTCGGATCATGGTTACTGTTGTTGGTCTTGACCATCTTTCGATAACCTATTTTTTTGTTGGATCCACAGATATCCCCTCCTTTGAGATTATGTGACCCAAAAATGAAACTTTTTGAAGCCAAAATTCACACTTGGTAAATTTGGCATAAAGCTTGTCCTTTCTCAGGGTCTTCAATATAATTCTCAAGTGATCTTCATGTTCTTCCTTTCTCTTTGAATAGACAAGAATGTCGTCCATAAAGACTACCACAAACTGATCAAGATAGTCTCTAAAGACTCTATTAATCAAATCCATGAAGATAGCAGGGGCATTAGTAAGACCAAATGGCATCACTATAAATTCATAGTGTCCATACCTTGTACGGAAATCCGTCTTTGGTATATCCTCCCTTTAAACCCTTAATTGATGATACCCTAAACGAAGATCAATCTTGGTAAATTATTGAGCTCCGCGTAGTTGGTCAAATAGGTCATCAATGCGTGGGAGAGGATATTTGTTCTTTATAGTGATCTTGTTAAGTTCTCGATAATCAATGCAGAGTCTCATTGATCCATATTTCTTCTTAACAAACAGAACAGGTGCTCCCCATGGTGACGCACTAGGGCGTATGAACCCCTTATCAAGATTCTCTTGGAGTTGCTTCTTCAATTCCTACAACTCAATTGGGGCCATTCTATAAGGTGACTTTGAAATAGGCAAAGCACCTGGTATGAGTTCTATTGAAAACTCAACTTCGCGATTTGGTGGAAGACCCGGTAATTCCTCCGGAAAGACATCACCAAACTCCCGTACAATGGGCATATTCTTAATCGTGAGTTTCTCACCAACCATTTGAGATAAATAACCTTCTTTTAGTGTTATCAATACCCATAAAATGGAAGAAATTTCCACTGGAAGGTTATGTTCATCCTTTCATCGATAGACGATCATAGATTGATCTGGAATATGAAATGTGACATCCCTTCTTTGGAAATTGATATGAGCTCCATGTAGAGAAATCCAATCCATGCCAAGAATCACATCAAATTCCACTATAGGAAGGATCACAATATTTTCAGGAAGCACTTTCCCACAAACTTCAATCAGAGAAGAATTATAAACATTTGATGCGACTGTTGTTCCATTAGGGGTTGTCACAGCTAACTCAACATCTAATTGTTGAGGTAATACGGTGATATCCTTAGAAAATTCTTCAAAAATAAAAGAGTGGGTGGATCCAGAATCAAATAAAACATTTTATACTTTAGAGTGGACAGTAAGTGTACCTTTCACCACATCGTTATCGTACTCCACATCGTTAATAGAAATTGCATGTGAATTTCCTTTGTCTTTAGCCTTAAGAGTTTGTTGACGTCGACCATCATCATCAACCCTTGGATTTGGGCATTGATTGGCATAATGCGCCATCTCCTTACACTTGAAACATTGAAGTGTAGTAGGTTCATTCTGTGCATCCCTTCCTTTGATTTCATCATTAGACATCTTCTTCCCATCATTACGGCATTCAAATGCTCGATGACCTTCCTTTCCACATTTGAAACATTTACTTGTCCCTTTAAGACAACTCCCTCCATGTTTCTTTCCACACTTTGAGAATAAGGGAAAGCTCATCTTCTTTTCAGTGTGCTCTTTAGATTTTCCTTTGAATTCCATTTTCCTCTTCTTATCAAACCCATATGACTGATGGGTTACTCCAATCTCCATCTCGACTTTGAGAGCACATCGAACGATTTCCTCGTAGCTATTGAAGTCCCTTATGTCTAACTCCCTTCAAAGACTTGGTTTTAAGCCACTAAAGAATCGATCAATCATACTCTCAGGTTGGATAATAATACCAGAAGCATACCTTGCAAGTCTTGTAAAATTTGATTTATAGGTACCAACAGATTCATCATCATTTTGCTTTAGTTCAAGAAACTCCTTCTCAATCTTTTTTCGGAGAATACGAGGGAAGTACTTATTGAAAAATAAGTTATTGAACTCATCCCATTCCATGGACTCAATTTCATCTCTTTGCCTCGTATTCTTAATAATATTCCACCATTGATCAGCATCACCTTCCAAACAATACACTGCTAAGATTACTTTATCATGTTCAGAACATTGAAGAACTGAAAATATCTTTTCAGTAGTACTAATCCATTGGTCAGCAACTAATGGATCAGTAGACCCGCTGAATGAAGGTGGACGCTGCCTCATGAAGGATTCAACAGAATTTTGCTACTTCCTTTTCTCGTTTGGAAGTCATGCATGATTCATAGCTTGAGAAAGTTGTGTGAGCATGGCTACAAGATTTTTCATTCCAGCTCCCATAACGTTTGGTTGCTCAGGGGGACAATCATTGCATTGCCCGTCGCATTCCGCATTAACACGGTTCCTTCGGGTTCCAACCATTGACTAAAACCAAGAAGAATAGTGTGAGAAACACTAATTATAATAGGAAAACCACATAATCAAGAGTAAAATTTCACACTTAAGGTCTTATCCTAGGTTATTCATGGCCATTTCTAAAACACTAAGATTGTGTTCTATGCTTAGACTTTTCCTTAGGGTTCTTACTAAGGCTTTCACATCCTAGTTTCCAAAGGTTGACTATACCTTTCCTCTGATACCAACTATAACGACCCATAATTTACATACATTGTTATTACTTCAGAATTGAAGCACACTTATTACAACATATAACAAAACCTGGAAAGGACCGTATAGGTATAGTGTCTTTAGAAACTGGGAAACATAAACATCTGGTTCATAAAGCATCTACACTGTCTCCCATTTATTTCATCATATCTATAGTCCCTTTTGGCATATCTTACTTAATAACCTTCTTCCAGACCTGGGGAAAGAAAACATACAAAAGGGTGAGCTCAAATGCTCAGTAAGGGTAAGCAAAAGAAATGTCAATCACATCATATACATAAGAACATAACTTTTGGAAATCCTAACCTGCAAAAGAAATCATAATTTCATAACATGGGATAAATCATAGTAGTGAAATGTAATCCCAATAATCATATCTTAAAACATGATACTTTGTGGCATACACACATAATCATAGATAATCATTTCTTGTTAGTCAAGACTCATTACCAAGACTATCTTAGTGGACAAAGTCCATTTCTGAACCGAGTTCACTCCTCGTTTCAGTCCTGTTTCACTGAACCGGTTTAACCTGCCATTCCAGCCATGTCTATCTCATGAGATATAAAATCTTTACCCAATGCATTGGAGGGAGATATAGGTCCCACCCATATCATAATGATACCATTCTTATGTGTGCCAAAAAATCATAAATCATATATCATTGCATAACCCATGTAATAAAAATGGGATTCTTAAACATCATGACATCATAAAACAATTCATATGAGATAAAGGAATTCATAAAAATAATTCCATCACAACATAATCAAATCAATGTAATAATAGAGATAGAAACAGAACCCTATATTATCTTAGATGGAAAATAATTTTGATAAAACACTTGAACCCTATTCTTGAGGAAAATATCCTTTCTACTTCAAAACATTTTCCTTTCTTAATATGTTATACAATTTTAAACTAAAAGAAGTTGATGAAAAATAAACTTGAAAACTTGTAAAGGAACCTTCTTGTAAATAATTTTTTAAAAATCTATTCATGTCGTATAAGTTAAAAAAAACATTATTCTCGTACTTTTGTCGAAAATGTCAAAAAGTACCTCGTATGAAAAAGGACAAAAGATTCCTTTCATATCTTTTACTAAAAACTCACCGAAGGGTAAAATTGGATTTAAACAATTGTAGGTGGATGTAAATAATATTAAATATTGAGGAAACATTTATTTTGATGATAAAATACACCCCAGTAAATACTGAAGTATAAACAATCTCGGATAAAAATGAGATTGTGATATTTCCCTTACCTTAGGTCCGATTTTCTTCGTAAGTGTCTGAACCTCCTGTATAATGATTTAAATAATGTTATTGACTTAATCCAGAATCATACTTATTATTATGATATCATATATGGTCATATTCTTAGCTCTTTATTACTAATATTTCATTACTAATTGTTATTCGGGTGTTTATTACTCATCGTTCTTATACGTGTTTGGTCGAATAAATTCTTATTATTCTCTTTAGTTTATAGATACCTCATTTCCAGAATGGTATTAGTGTAATATATATCACATTCATTCATTCAATTCATTTATATAATCATTATTCCATGAATATCATGTAGAACAAGTCGCATCACATCGTGGAGACGGTATTCCGTACGTACGCACGAGTGATGATATCGTTCCTATGATCGTGGAATTGTATTGAAGTGTATGTATACTATTTCAGAATCAATATCACTTTGCAATAATCATATATAGTCATTATTTACACCATTATACCCATCCAAGTAAGGTGGTGGTGGAAAATAGATTACACCACGGCGTGGAGACGGTATTCCGTACGTACGCAAGCGCGGTGATTTCATTTTCCATAGGATGGATAGATGGTGAAATAGGGTTGTTTCATACTTATAATAACATATCAGTATATGAGTGATACTGATGTTATTACTTCATAATTAAATAACTAAAGAATAAGAAGTGGAAGAAGAAATAAAGATGAAAGAATCGGTAATGGACATTACCTCTTCTTTGAAGTGCTTCTTTGAGACCTCCTTTTAGGGCACTAAAATTGGTCTTTGAAGAAGACCAGGACCACTAGGATGTTTCTAGGGAAGTGGAGAGGAGAAATTGGCAGGGGTTGGCCGAGCTTGAAGGCTCAAATTGGTGTGAGGAGGAGAGGGGGGAGGTTCCCTTTTATAAGGGAGGATAGGGGCACCTTTGGAAAACTAAAAATATTATTTTATTATAAATCCAAATTCGGTTTTAAATAGCTCCAAATTGATTTATTTTGAAGCTAAGGTGGGGATGGGTCGAAATCCTCTCATCCAATATAATTTATACAAGTTTAGGTTCCTATTATAACCTTATCATTTAGATTTAACATTAAATTAAATAATTTTACTTTTACCGTGTCTTCTTGTGTTCTTATACTATAAGGTTAATAAACTTACTATAAGCAAACAAAAGAACCCCAAGTTGTTTATTATTAATATTTATAACCGTATCCAAGTAATTTGGCCGAACCTTATATTTTTAGGAATAAAATAACAATTACTAATATAATATTTGTTTTAAAAACTATTTTATGTCAATTTTGACACTATTTAGTAATTGATTTTTGTGAAAATCATAAAAGAATGATTAGTTCTAAAAAAGTTAATTAAATCAATACTAACATGTTATATTAACCTATAAAATTAGTGTAATTCATAAAAAGTCTCAAATTATATTTATTTGGGTATTTATAACATCAATTATGTCAATATTTCATTAATAAGATAATTACTGCATCATCTTTGTGTCATAAATAAATTAAATTATTTAAAGTCTAAAAATTATAACTAAAATATCATTATGTAGGAAATAATTTTAGATTTCTAATGAATATTTATAGTCTAATTTATCTTATGTAAAACCCTATATTAAAAATGATTTAGTTATTAAACTTTGATTTTAACTATTTTAACCCTTATTTAAATAAATTAATAATAAATGTCCTAATCTAATCCAAGTGGGCCTAAATGGTCATATTTTATTCCTAAGTTTGTTTTTGGTCGAATTACACTTATCCAATAGAATTAGGACATGTGTTAGGGTAATAATAATATCATTTTTACCCTTAATTACCCTATTTACTTTTAACCGTGGTAAATAAAAGTAAAAAGTTACTATTCACGAAAAATTATTTTCATCTCATTGAACCACATTTTACTTACTGACATCAACCGTGTCTCTCGTATTTTTGAAATTCCCCTCACAGAAGCGGTAAAATTATGTTTTATGAAAAATTCAATTTTTTTAACTACCACTTAGTGGTTTCACTATTCATCAAAAATTGAAAGTTTTCAGAAAAATACCAAAATTTCACCCTAGGCTAATTTTGATATTACGAATCCAAAAATGAAGTCCATTTTGAAAAATAAAATTTATAAAATTTCAAAAAGTGGTTATTAATATTCATAACGGCTAGTTTTAATAATATTTTAATAGTATATCGTTGTTTAGTGAAACTCGGTATTGCGTATGACGCAAGCTATCGAAGAAGGTCGCGATTGCGTGTAAAGAAAGTCAAGCAAGTGTTGTGTGTAGAAAAAGATTCCTTTGACTATACCTTTCCTCTGATACCAACTATAACGACCCATACTTTACATACATTGTTATTACTTCATAATTGAAGCACACTTATTACAACATATAACAAAATCAGGAAAGGACCGTATAGGTATAGTGTCTTTAGAAACTGGGAAACATAAACAACTGGTTCATAAAGCATCTACACTGTCTCCCATTTATTTCATCATATCTATAGTCCCTTTTGGCATATCTTACTTAATAACCTTCTTCCTGACCTGGGGAAAGAAAACATACAAAAGGGTGAGCTCAAATTCTCGGTAAGGGTAAACAAAAGAAATGTCAATCACATCATATACATAAGAACATAACTTTTAGAAATCTTAACCTGCAAAAGAAATCATAATTTCATAACATGGGATAAATCATAGTAGTGAAATGTAATCCCAATAATCATATCTTAAAACATTAAACTTTGTGTCATACACACATAATCATAGAGAATCATTTCTTGTTAGTCAAGACTCATTTCCAAGACTATCCTAGTGGACAAAGTCCATTTCTGAACCGATTTCACTCCTCGTTTCAGTCCTATTTCACTGAACCGGTTTAACCTTCCATTCCAGCCATGTCTATCTCATGAGATATAAAATCTTTACCCAATGCATTGGAGTGATATATAGGTCCCACCCATCTCATAATGATACCATTCTTATTTGTGCCACAAAATCATAAATCATACATCATTGCATAACCCATGTAATAAACATGGGATTCTTAAACATCATGACATCATAAAACAATTCATATAAGATAAAGGAATTCATAAAAATAATTCCATCACAACATAATCAAATCAATGTAATAATAGGGATAGAAATAGAACCCTATATTATCTTAGATGGAAAATAATTTTGATAAAACACTTGAACCCCATTCTTGAGGAAATTATCCTTTCTACTTCAAAAACATTTTCCTTTCTTAACATGTCATACAATTTTAAACTAAAATAATTTGATTAAAAATAAAATTGAAAACTTATAAAGTAACCTTCTTGGAAATAATTTTTTAAAAATCCATTCATGCCGTATAAGTTAAAAAAACATTCTTCTCGTACTTTTGTCGAAAAAGTCAAA
Organism: Viscum album; assembly: GCA_963277665.1. Classification (NCBI taxonomy): domain Eukaryota; kingdom Viridiplantae; phylum Streptophyta; class Magnoliopsida; order Santalales; family Viscaceae; genus Viscum; species Viscum album. Next base: position 1,393,097,364 of record OY728150.1, on the reverse strand, counting down.
AAGTACCTCGTACGAAAAACGGCAAAAGATTCCTTTCATATCTTTTACTAAAAACTCACATAAGGGTAAAATTGGATTTAAAAAATTGTAGGTGGATGGAAATAATATTAAATATTGAGGAAACATGGATGTGGATGATAAAATACACCCCAGTAAATACCGAAGTATAAACAATCTCGGATAAAAATGAGATTGTGATATTTCCTTTACCTTAGGTCCGATTTGCTTCGTAAGTGTCGAAACCTCCTGTATAATGATTTAAATAATGTTATTGACTTATTACAGAATCATACGTATTGTTATGATATCATATATGGTCATATTCTTAGCTTCTTATTAGTAATATTTCATTACTACTTGTTATTCGGGTGTTTATTAATTTTTGTTCTTATGTGTGTTTGGTCGAATAAATTCTTATTCTTCTCTTTAGGTTATAGATACCTCATTTCAAGAATGGTATTAGTGTAATATATATCATATTAATTCATTCAATTAATTTATATAATAATTATTCAATGAATATCATGTAGAACGAGTCGCATCACATCGTTGAGACGGTATTCCGTACGTACGCACGAGTGATGATATCGTTCCTATGATCGTGGAATTGTATTGGAGTGTATGTATACTATTTCAGAATCAATATCACTTTAAAATAATCATATATAGTAATTATTTACACCATTATACCCATCCAAGTAAGGTGGGGGTGGAAAATAGATTACATCACGGCGTGGAGACGGTATTCCGTACGTACGCACGCGCGGTGATTTCATTTTCCGTAGGATGAATAGATGGTGAAATAGGGTTGTTTCATACTTATAATAACATATCCGTATATTAGTGATACTGATTTTATTACTTAATAATGAAACAACTAAAGAAGAATAAGTGGAAGAAGAAATAAAGATGAAAGAATCGGTAACGGACATTACCTCTTCTTTGAAGTGCTTCTTTGAGACCTCCTTTTAGGGCACTAAAATTGGTCTTTGAAGAAGACCAGGACCTCTAGGATGTTTCTAGGGAAGTGGAGAGGATAAATTGGTAGGGGTTGGCCGAGCTTGAAGGCTCAAATTGGTGTGAGGAGGAGAGGGAGGAGGTGACCTTTTATAAGGGAGGAGAGGGGCACCTTTGGAAAACTAAAAATATTATTTTATTATAAATCCAAATTCGGTTTTAAATAGCTCCAAATTGATTTATTTTGAAGATAAGGTGGGTATGGGTCTAAATACTCTCATCCAATATAATTTAGACAAGTTTAGGTTCCTATTTTAACCTTATCATTTAGATTTAACATTAAATTAAATAATTTTACTTTTACCGTGTCTTCTTGTGTTCTTATACTATAAGGTTAATAAACTTACTATAAGAATCCAAAAGAACCCCAAGTTGTTTATTATTAATATATATAACCTTATCTAAGTCATTTTGCCAAACCTTATATTTTTAGGAATAAAATAACAATTACTAATATAATATTTGTTTTAAAAACTATTTTATGTCAATTTTGACACTATTTAGTAATTGATTTTTGTGAAAATAATAACAGAATGATTAGTTCGAAAAAAATTAATTAAATCAATACTAACATGTCATATTAACTTATAAAATTAGTTTAATTCATTAAAAGTCTCAAATTATATTTATTTGGGTATTTATAACATCAATTATGTCAATATTTTATTAATAAGATAATTACTACATCATCTTTGTGTCATAAATAAATTAAATTATTTAAAGTCTAAAAATTACAAATAAAATATTATTAGGTAGAAATTATTTTTAGATTTCTAATGAATATTTATAGTCGAATTTATCTTATGTATAACCCTATATTAAAAATTATTTAGTTATTAAACTTTGATTTTAACTATTTTAACCCTTCTTTAAATAAATTAATAATAAATGTCCTAATCTAATCCAAGTGGGCCTAAATGGTCATATTTTATTCCTAAGTTTGTTTTTGGTCGAATTTCACTTATCCAATAGAATTAGGACATGTGTTAGGATAATAATAATATCATTTTTACCCTTAATTACCCTATTTACTTTTAACCGTGGTAAATAAAAGTAAAAAAGTTACTATTCACCAAAAATTATTTCCATCTCATTGAACCACATTTTACTTACTGACATCAACTGTGTCTCTCAGATTTTTGAAATTCCCCTCACATAAGCGGTAAAATTAAGTTTTATGAAAAATTCAATTTTTTTAACTACCACTTAGTGGTTTCACTATTCATCAAAAATTGAAAGTTTTCAGAAAAATACTAAAATTTCACCCTAGGCTAATTTCGATATTACGAATCCAAAAATGAAGTCCATTTTGAAAAATAAAATTTATAAAATTTCAAAAAGTGGTTATTACTATTCATAACGTCTAGTTTTAAAAATATTTTAATAGTATATCGTTGTTTAGTGAAACTCGGTATTGCGTACGATGCAAGCTATCGAAGAAGTTCGTGATTGCGTGTAAAGCAAGTCAAGCTAGTGTTGTGTGTAGAAAAAGATTCCTTTGATGATTTATATAACATAAAAGTCTTGGGTGTTACAGAAACTCATCCCAAGCCATATTCTTCTGGTGTCCCACCTGTGAGATCACATCCCACCACCTCTTGGTGGAGTCTCAGAGGATGTAGGTAGAGAGATTCACCCTCTTCAATAGAGTTATCTCCATATTCTAAAAAATCACCAGCATGGCTTCTAGCCATGACTCTGTAGCCTAGGGTCCTCCATCCTCTAAGAAAGTGGGAGGATGCTGCTTCTGGAAGACCCGCATCAAATCAGCCATCAACAGGTTAGGAGGAGAAGCTCCCTGAAAGGTCTGTATAATCCTCAGAAATCCCTCCCTGAATTTTGTATCAACACCTATGTCAGGTACAATGACTGGTGCCAAGGCTAGCACAAAAGGAGGATCTATAGGTAGTCCCTAATCAGCCATGTACAGTGTCTGATCACCGTCTGGAAACTGGAACACAATCGAAGGACGTCTCGGTGGCATGACTCTGCAAGGTCAAGCACACACCTTAGATCAAGATTATCAAGGACTGAAAACAAGGAGTGTAAGAAGGTAATGGGAGAAATAAATAACTCAAGTTTTACAAAACATGACTACACAGTGTGTATATTTATTACATGGCGTGTTCCCAAAAGCCATTTACATGGGTTTGTACTCCTGCCTATACTGGTCGTGTAACACCCCAGACACACGGCGTGTTGTCTTAACACACAGCGTGTACTTGAATCCTCTTTCCCTGCCAGAGTCCTTCTACACGATTAAGCCACACGGCATTCCTAAAACAATACTACATGGCGTGTTCAATATAGACACGGTGTGTACTAGACAAGCTTCACCTGGCCCTTATTGTTAGTGACATGACCTGACACCCAACTCACACTACAAGGCGTGTTTTGGATGGACACGACGTGTACGAGACAGGATAACACCAACCCGTGTTGTTCATGACATGGGCGAGTACCTGGGTCAGACTACACGGCGTGTTCAAGGAGGACACGACATGTACATGAAAGGGTAAAACCAACCCATGTTGTTTGTGACACGGCCAGGTACCTGGTCCAGACTACACGGTGTGTTCAACGCGGACACAGTGTGTATAGCTTAAGGTTTATCCATCTGTGTTGTTAGTTACATGGGCGGACACAGGTTCGACACTACACGGCGTGTTCAACTGGTACACGGCGTGTTCCCACCAGACTTTCCCCATCCTGTGTCTCTTCCCACACAGCCTATGACACGGTTAGAGACTACACAGCATGTACTTATGAAAAACAGTTTCTTCCCAAAAAGAAGAACACATTGCGTGTAATTAACATTACACGGTGTGTATTCTAGGTTTTTCTAGACAGTAAGCCTCAAAAACTACTCTGGAACCCCAAAAACACTGAAACAAACAAAGAAAGTGCCAAATTCTGATCCGTGAGGGCCCATACTCCCTGAGAATCAAAGTTTGGCATCTTTTAAACAATATAACATGTCAAACAAGGCAATGATTCACCATATTCCGGTCCATGAGGGCCCATAACACCTCAATAACCAAATATTGGCATCCATTCAAGAAAAACTCTACAAAAACAATACCCTATCAAACAGCAGGTATTTCTATCAAGAAAATTATCACAACAACGTGCATATTTTACACATCATCTATCACAACAACATGCAATCACTAATGCATTTTATATGGCATGGAAAAAATGCATGACATGTGATTTCTAGAAAATTCCTATAAGATGCATGAGATGGCATACCCTCATATAATCGGTTTTCAACAGAAATAGAACCTCAATAACATCAACAATAACATCACAAATCATGTGAATCACTCAAGGTGAAATCAAATCAACTGTAATAATTGAAAAACCATAAAAATTTCAATTTAATGAGGTAGATTGGATTTTCCCGGAACACGGGTTAGCTACTCTCGGGCACAGCTTATTATCAAGTACTCATTCCATCCAATCCCAAGCTAAAGGCTCCAAACAGTAATTCAAGAAGAAAATAATTCTTCTAATACCACATTGTAATGTCCCGGTTCTGGAAGCCACCTAGAGGCACCCCGTACCCGGTTGGTCACATGGCCTCAAGCGCATTTCCCTGAATACCAGAGGCTACCGACTAGCAGCGAGGGCCTTGGGTGTGGTAGTGGTAAAACTATTCCCTCATTGGCAGAGTACACAGTGGAAGTAAAAAAATACATACAAGAGTGGAAGCAGTAATAATGACATATAGCAGAAACAGCAGAAAATAGAAAGTATAAACCGGAGAACATATATAAAATGAAGCATGATACATATGTCTAGGAAAATAGCCAAACAAGTCACAATACTGGAATACAACAATGTTAAACCAAAGTGAAAAAGAAAGCAGATAAACTCCTCAGCATCTCAAGCCATATCTTGGTCCCATGCTCTCTATCTCCACAGCAAAATCAAGTACCTGAAGTAGAAGGGCACTCGCCCTTATCTATACCTGCAACAATATAATCTGTTTGGGCCCAAAAGCATGGCCAAACAGGGTGTGAGACTAAATCCCAGTAGGTAACCACCTGAAGATCTATACCTAACAGTCAGTGATTATATGGTAGGTAAAAGTAGAGAAAATAGTAAACAGGAAAATGCTCAGTAGTAAACAATCCACAGTTTCAATATCAAGCAACAGTGAAACAAACAGCAAAACCTCAAACAGGTAACCCTCTAGGAAGTACTCCCATCCATCCCCTCTGGTCCTACTTAAGAAGTACAAGAAACCCTCTGGGCAGTGAACTCGGCCTAACCCCTCTGGTTCAGTCATAAGAATATAATAAGACTCTTTGAAGAAGCACTCACAGTCAATTCCACTTATAGTCAAAGGTAAAGCAAGACTCTTTGAGGAAGCTCACACATTAAATTCCCCTTATAGTCTAAGGTAGTCAAGTAATCTCTGATGAAGCTCACACCATCAATTCCCCTTATAGACCCAAGGTCTAGCACTCTCTGAGGAAGCTCACTAAATCAATTCCCCTTATAGCCTAGGTCATTCATTAAAAAAAAGACTCTCTGAGGAATCTCACTCGGTCAATTCCCCTTATAGTCTAAATCAATCAAGTAATCTCTGAGGAAGCTCACTCGATCAATTCCCCTTATAGACCCAAGTGGTTCTAGGCTCTCTGAAGATTCTCACTCGGTTAATACCCCTTATAACCTAAAGTTCTCAAAGACTCCCTGAGGAATATCACTCGGTCAATTCCCTTTATAGTCTACTACACCAGATTCTCACGGCCCTGTGTAGGTCAACGAGCATAGCAGTGCAATATGGCCAAAGTATACCTAAACAGTCTACAGCATAACAAGCATGTTAGAATACAAACTCTCCATCATACAGCAATAGGCATGAAAATAGGCAAGGTAGCCAAACTGGCTAAACAGGACCAAATGGTCGTAACAGAACATGCAGGGGCAATACATCCAAAGCATAGCAATTATACCTATTCATATACATAGGTATAAAAGAATGGTAGGAAATCAAAAGTGCTAAAACGGTAAACACACATACCCCATTCAAAGGTATTGGTTGAATTTTCACATAATACTCAAAGACATTGAACGGAAATGCACAAACCACCAACCTCGGGGTTAGGAGATCGCTATATGTGAACCTCGAAGCTTGAATATCCTTATAACACCATAGATCTAAAAAACGTAAAAACCTTTCAACCCATGATAACTTGTAAAATAAGAGGAATCATGAAACGAGTCTCAAGATGAAGAACGAACTCACTGATGTGATTCCAATGCAACCAACAGTGTTCGAATCAAAGGACAGATGGAGGCTTGGGGGTTCGTCGAAGATCTGCGGCCGTACGAATTCTCTTGGATGAATGAGACCTTGAAGAATGATGTTTTTTCTGTCAGATGTGACCCCAGTGTGTTAAATGAAAAAAAAATACATGGTGTATACTTTTGGAGTACATGGAATATACTCTCTGTTTCCGTACTCCACTTTAAGCAGCCTCCAAGTCACTCCCACACAGTTGTGTGTGTGGCTACTACACGGACAGCACACGGCCTCCTGCGGTAAGGCAGTACACGTTGTGTACTCATAAAGTACACGGCATGTACTTTGAAAATTTCCAGAATTTTATCTTTTTATAAAAAACAACCAAAAAAGGAAAAACATACCTGAAAAGAAGGTCCAGGTTCTTACAACTTTTGAACACTTTTTTAATAAAACCCCTCTTTTTCATCCTGTTTGTGGGATTAATTAAAAATTAATTTCTTCCACTTATGATATTGGAATTTAGAATAATCGAATCAAAATTTTTAGTCAAAATAATTTTTAAATTCTTATATGATAAAAATAAATTTTTACCAAAAATATTAGTAAATGTAATTAAAATTAATTAAAGATATTAATGTAAAAATGTGGTTACTTAGTGGTTAATCTTTAATCTTAAGTGTCTAAATGAACTAAAAACTTTTCCAAACCCCATTTTATGGACATTATTAGACCATATCACCTCTTTGAGATAATTTTTATCATTATTTGAGGCATATTAGGTAAAGGATACATCTCAATAGTTTTTACCTTTTTATATTTACAAGAATGTCACTCCCCCGCCACTATAAAAAGGCATTCACCCTCTCTAATTTTTCCAACCTCTCAAGAAATTTTTATCATAAAAATACAGAAAAAATAATCTACCAACATCTTTATTTTCACTAAATATTCTACACTTATAGTAGAACTCCAACCTAGGAATCCCTTTGGTGAAAACCAAAAGGAGTTACCTAAAAAATGGTAACATTTTCAATATGCATTTATGTTTTATTTCATTATACACTACTTAATTTATTATTATTAAATTCTTATATTAAATAATAATTATCCCCAATATACTAATATTTTTTTATTTTAATGGATCTACCTACACCTACACACACTTCTATCAAATCGGTGAAGAAATTAATGTCCATGCACGGAGAGCTACTGCCTCGCGAAGCGATGTTGTTCATTTTTCATTTACCACCTATCATGGTAGATAATTATGATGGTAAAATTGTTTTTTTATGATTTATATGATATTTATGATGTATTAATACTTCTATAATTTTATTATAACACATACTTTTATTTTTCCCATTTTTTTAAAAACGACAACATCATTTGTGCACATGTGGACTACCACCTCCTCAAAGAAATGTGATACGTTCACACATTATATATAATACATTTAGTATGGGTTTAATTATAAATGTGTTACATAAATAAAATATATATGATATTCATTACATAATTATATTTTTGGAAATATAATATATCATTTTATTTATTTCCTTTTAACACACTGAAAAGGTGATAATGTTCGTGTATGCATGGACCACCGCCTTCTAAAAGCGATGTGATTACTTACATCACTATAATTATATATATAAGTATATATGATTAAATAAAATTTTATATATGATATAATTATATTTATAGAAATATATATTTTACTTACATTATTTCTATAATGATCGTTGAAAAATGGGAATGTTACTCATGTGTAAGTATAGCCTACTGTCTCTAGGATTGTAATGTTGGTTCATTTTTCCTAACCATAATTAATTATTGGTTTTAAAAATATAAATATTATATAAATATTATAATTATTTATTATTATTATTATGTATATGTTGATATAATGATCTCTTTGACCATATTTTACCTATCAAATTCGTTTTTGACACATAAAATGAATATGGTCAAAACACCCCACATAAACTTTATTGTTTAAGTATTTTTTTTAAACATTTTTATAAGTGAAATAAATGTAATGATAAAATTTAAAAGGTTTTTGAATCAATTAATCAATTAACATAAGTTCATTATTCAGTAATATAAAGACGCATGTGACATGTCGGACTCAAGGTAAGATGTTTTGTCTCAATCGCCTTTCATTGAGGAATTTCAAGATAATATGAACCTTTATTATTTTATAAGGTGTATATACATCCCCTTTGACATTGTATATCTACATTTCATCTATTCTCATGCTTTAAATGCTTTTTAAAATTTTATTTATTCATGGGGTTGTGATTAAAAAAATTAAAAGTGGTATGTGACACGTTGAATGTTTAAAATTTTAATTTGAAAATATTTTTATCCAATTTAATATTATTGATATTATTTTACATATTTATTTATATGGGTAATAAAGGGTTATAGAGGAAATTTTATTTCTATTTTTTATTTTATTCAATTTTTTTCAAAAATAAATCTTTTTATGCGTTTTATATGGAATGTTTTGATAAAAGATAGAAGGAATGTTATATTATTGAAATATACATTGATAAATAATTTTCCACCACAATGGAAATTATTTTATTTTTGGATTCCTTTGAAATATTTCATGTTTTCTTAAATTAAAAAACTTCTTTCTTTTTTTGGGTATTTTGGTAGTGAAAATGGTTTTTCAAATGAAAAAGTTTATTTTGTATTGAAAATGGGATTCTTAAAAGAAACTATATTTTTAATATCTAAAATTTATTTTCATATGATTTTAATATAGTTTTATAAATGATGAAATATTTTATTTCATGTTACTTTTCTTAGACATTATAAATGATGGGTGTGCACAAATAATTTCGGGTGATCCCATTATAGCTGAAACGATGAGTGCATCCAGATATCACTCCAACACATCAGGTAATGATTAAATTCTTAGGATAGTTATATTATAAGTTATATAATGGTTATTCCAATATATAAGGGTTCTTTATGGGTTCAATAATGGTTCAATGGGATGGTTTCCAAAGGTAACTATATGAAATTTTTATGTTTTCTAATGATTTTTCATAGAAATAATTCGTTTTTAAAAGGTAAAATAAATTATATTTATTAAATAATGATATTTCCCTTTTGGGTAGAATGTTCTATTTTTTAAGAAAGGGTTTTTAATGAGTTTTAATTTTTATCAATGGAATAACATATTCCTTCTTTTTATATCTGTTATTGAGATTTTTTATTCTCATCCCATGTTTTTAAATGTTTTTCATAGGATTTAATGATTAATAAGGGATTGGGAGAGTTAAGGATGAAATTCATAATGAGTTTCCATAAAATAAGTGATGATTTATTTTTAAAAAGTTTTATATGGTAGAGGATGGATATTTTTTGAAAGTTTCCACTTTGTATTGTATGGTTTTGTTATTTATTAGATGTGGCCTAACTCTCTAAAACTCTCAACCTAAAAATATCCTCAATGTGAAAGAAATTAATTTATTGAATAAAACTCAAAATTATGTAATGTTTATATTTGGGGCCTTATAATAGGCTTATAAAATGTGAAGGAAAAAAATAAAATTGAAAGATATTGGTTATGATTTATACATCTTCTTTGAGTGACCTTTTTTGGCTTACACATTACGCCTTATATGTTTGGTATTTTGAGAAATACAAGACCTATAGTGCATGAGGTATGATTTAAGAAATTATTTGGTTAGGTATATACATATCTAAGAGTATCTTGATGTGTGGATAAGAGAGGGGATGTGGTTTCCTTTTATAATTGAGGGATATAACAAAATTGTAAATTTTTAAATGGCTAAAATATGTGAATGTCTTACTCAATAAAAATGGATCCAATATGACTCATATTATAATATGAGATAAATATATTCTAAATATTTCCATATAATAGTACTTAGACAAGTTTTATATCATTTTAACCATTATCATTTTAGTTTTAATCCTTTTTACTTAGTTTAACTCTTACTGCGGTAACTGGTTTTTTTATAAATGTTATTATTTATATTGACCAAATATGATTTTTTCCTAATTAATATATTTAAAAATTATTATTTTAAATTTTTATAAAATTTTATCAAATTAAATTTAAATATATTTTAGAAATTAATTTAAAAACTAACAAGAAAACGGAATAAAAAATAGTTTTAAAGAAAATGCATTTTAAGTATAAAAAGGTTTTTTATAAGATTTTTGATGATTCCAATAAAGATTTATTTGATTATGTTTAATAAAGTGGAACTAATTAAATTTAAAAACTAATCCAACTTAGAATCTGACTTTAAAAATTATTTAAAATAAATGGCAGTTTTTATATAAAATCAATATTTTCTATTATTAAGCCAAAAATCAAATTTTTCAGAAAAATAAAAAAAAATAAACCAAAGTTAATATTGAGATCATAATTTGAAAAATAAAATTCATTTACTCAAATACATTTTTTTTAAAATATTATACATCAATTATAATTTCTACATATAAAATTAAAAAAAACGATTACATGTGGTAATCATTTTTTAAAATCATAAAATTTAAATATAAAAAATTGGTACTTATTTATTATGAATATTTAAATATTTTATTATTATTTAAAACATTTATTAATATATATTTCATAATATGGTTATTACTATTCATAAATTCTAATTTAATGGCTAGGTTATATCCACCATATTTAAATAATAATATTTTTATAGTATATCATTGTTCATATAAGAATTGTTGTTCCGTTTTAAGAAAGCTATCAAGCATAGTATTTTAAATTTTTAGGGAGATACACCCTCGAGTAAATAAAATATAATCATGTTATTTCATTTATCTACTATATATAAATACCAAAAAAAATATGGTTGATCTTTTTCTACCACTCTTTATATTCCCCTGGCCCAACGCCACCCCTGATTAAAGATGGATTATGATTTTAAAACTATAAGGCTCCATCCACATCTATTAACCAATCCTGATCAGTCCCCCATCCAATCCTATAAATACCCACCATAATATCACGAACCAAATAACGATCAATAGTATCATATATTACTACTTGTTCCCCTCATACATGTTTAATTAAAGATCTATTATAATCTATATTCAATAACCCACAAGGTGTAGCGTAAACACTATATGTTATAGGAATCACTCACCCAAAAAAAATACATCATAAACATTTACTAGGTGGATTTATATACCCTTTGTATAATTTAATTTCCAATTAAAATTTTATAAAAAGAATAGATATGTTTTAATGAAAAAAATTCTTATAAAAATATCTCTTTAAGAAAAAAAATCACATGGTCATTTAATAATCCATTTTAAAGGATGAAATCCCATTTTTTATAATATCATATCATGTAGTAAATCCATTATCATATATTCCATGATTTATGAAATAATTCCCATTTTAACACTATATGTCTTAACATGGTTTAAAAAAAATACAACAAGGCTATTATAAACCTCCCTTTTACCTAAATATCTGGGTAACACATATTTCTATATAAAAATATTATCTATATTTTTATTAGTAAATTAAATGTTCTATAAATTTTATTCACCATAATGAATGGTCTAACAATAAATATATTAAATAAAATTTATTTTAAACAATTTTAAAACACACTTTCCTAATATTCGGGATCTTGAGTCATGAGAAATAGTGCCACATGGCCTCAAACATATACTTTGATTTCTATAGGCTTCCAATTTAACTATTGTGATCATATTCAACTAAAATGTGAATGAACTATGGTTTTCATGCCTTAGTTTTACCTCTATGTATGTTAGAGTCTTCCAACAAGTGGTTAGGGATAATATAAACCAAAGGTGAGACTATGCCATAGGGTATAAATAACCATAAAAACATATTAGAAGACACATAGATGGAAAATTCATCATAGTATAAAATAGTATAAAATATACATCAAATATAAATTCATACCCATAATAAAACTTAACATCATGATATATAAAATGATATATTTTACAAATTATAAATGATATAAAAACTTAAATAAAATATTTCATGTAAATATTATATATAGTGGGAATAAAATTTAAATAAATTTAAGGTTTCTCCCCACCAAACTGGTGTAGATTCCTGTCTAAATTTCCTCTCACAATGTCAATAAATATATCCTAGAGTATCCATCCTATGTTGTAATGAAATTTACCACACATGGTCTAAGAAACATAAAGTTTGATTGGGTACTAGGATGCTTGACAATGGTTTGAGAGAAATTCTATTAGACACCACTAATGGTGTCACTAACTGGCCTAGTAAATACAATTATATTATTGATATTAAGTTCCAATAAATATTATAAACAACTAAATATGTCACACCATGGATTAATCCAACCAATGATTTTGTGACTAAACATGCTTCATCCTATAATAGAACTATAAAATATAAAAATATTCTAAAATCACATTATGGATGAATGAAATATCCCATCCTACATTATAATTAGTGTGAATGATCTATCACCATAAAATATCTCTTGGTGAAAAATCTATCACCATTAAAATTAATCTATGATAGTGATCCATCCCAAAACTATTCTAACATGTAAATGAGTCATAAGTCAGTGAAGGAGTAATATCTAACCCCAGGTGGGTGATACAACACCATCATCCATGCACATGAATGTGACATATTACAATTGCATAGACATAGTGGATGATTCACCACCAATACATCTAAACTATTTATATTTTGCACCATCAAAATCAATATCAAATTGGATAACACATCGCCATCGCAATCCACTATTCCCACAATGCACCCCCTAGGACAATATTAATAGATTGATGATAAAAAACTAATCCTATCCTTTATATGGATGATATAACTCTAGTTTCACAACTCATGTGGTTTATACACCACTAAAATCAAATCCAGTGGAGGAGGTGCCCCCAATATGTCTCACAAAAGTGGGTTATGTTACACAAACACAAAAAATAACTTGGATGATATACCAATAACAATACATTCATATGCAGAAAACATTTCCCCATTTAATTTTCTTTTTTCTAAACTATGAATCTTGTCCTTTATTCTAGTGGATAAGGTACCACTATTCGTTGGATTTATGTGGGTGAGGTACCATCTTATTCTAATAATAGATAAAAATAAGGATATACCCAAAAAGTCAGAAGATAAGAAAAACTTTCTCCTAGGATAATATATTAAGGAAAATAAAAAAATACAACAAGACAGAGTCATGGAACATTTCAACAAAAGTGATAATAGACCTCACCGCTAAGATCAGTCTAAACATAGGCACTACAAAAGTCAGGCAGGACACATGACCAACTGGAACAGACCGCCAAAATTTATCTCTTAGAAAAAGCATCAGCAACTCGATTAGATTCACGATAAACATGTGTGACATCAAGGGAAATCATCTCCACCATCCTAAGACATTAAATCCAAGCCGGTAGAATCTTCCATGGTATACTTCAGGAGCGTTCTCTAAGGATTTGAACAGCAATAGATGAGTCAGATTCCAACCATAATTGATGCCAGTAAAAATACAGAGCATATTTTATTGCTTTAATCATAGCCCAAAGCTCGGCTTCAATTGTAAGTCCATTTACAATAAAATTAAAGAAGCAACCTTTTACAAACCCTCGGGAGGTTCGAAAAACACCACCACAGCCAACAGGACCTGGAGCACCCGAGGCTGCTTCGTCAATGTTGAATTTGAGCCCTCCAGATATGGGTGGTATCCAGCGGACATACTTCACCATTAGTGGTTTCTTGGACCTACCATTCACACCAAGCGATCTCAAAAGAACAAGGTCATCAACATTGTTATCCATAGATCCTTTTTGTAAAAGAGAGGCAGTCTGAATGGCACGGTGTAAAAACAGAACACTATTGCGGAAGGAGGGATTTATATTGTTGAAGAGCAGGTCATTTCGTGTCTTCCAAATAAAGGAAAATACACTCACAGAATCTGAAATAGAGCTGTCGTGGGCTCCCTCAAATGATTAGTGTGATTTTGGGGTACTTAGGTGAAGCAGAGTGGCTGACCAAGGTCGTCTCTCAAAGGAGAAAGTGAATTAAAACAACTTTTTAGAGGTATTCTAAAAATAAAATAAAAGAGAATAAAAATACTACTTGAAAGGATTGGGTTTGGTTATAGTTTATGAATATAGAAGAATTTTTCTGGAAGAAGATTGTATTTTTTTTGTTTTTAGTTTTGAAATGAATTTCGATTAAAATGACACAACAAAAAGATGTCTTTTTAGGAAATATTTAAAAGGAGTAATCGATATAACTATACCTATTCATTTAATTATTAATAATTATCATCAATATCTAATTAATTGTGATCCCCTAATTTTTTAACCCTCGAACCCTACAAGAGTTAACTTAACCACCAAGATTGAATTATTTAAACCCTAGGCTAGCTTCAGAACACGCAATCGCAGCTCCCTTCTTTGATTGTTGTTCTAAGGTTAGCTTATGGTCAGTGGTTAATTAGAGCACATATACATTCTGTAAATGAGTATGAATTGTGTTTAGGTATTATATTTGAACTCTAAAAATTTATCCCGTGTGGTCTTGCATTAACGATTAAGATCGCGATCTCACAATTTACACAGAATCTCGACCTCGCGTGTTTTTGTGTTAATTATTCAATTGCTTTATTAGTTTCTTACAATTTAAAAACACAATTCATGGATCATATAAAATGAATTACAGTATCTCAATGATTAAAAATAATTAAATTAAGAGGGTAGCAGATAGATCGATTACTAAAAGACTACTCTTCCATGGGTGGCATAATCATCGTAGAAGCGTTTTGCATGTGCACAGGTTTATAATGGGTATAACCCAATAACGCTTCTACTCAAGAATTCCAGACCAAAGAGGAATATTAATAGAAGAATAAATTTGAACAAAACATAATAAAAGATAATAAATAAAAGAAGAACAAATAAGTTTATTACACAAACAAAATCATTACAACATGAAGGATAAGAAGAAGGCTTCGTCGAAGGGATCCTTGCTTCAAGAGATACCCTTATTGAAATGGTTGTATAATTAGATTGGATCCACTTATAATCTTCCATAAACTTCCCAATGAACGTCCCAAACCCACCAAATGAGAAAAACACCAATTTATAGAGTGGTGGGGAGGCTAGGTTCAAAGTGGTTTCAAGTGTGAATGGGAAATCTCGGCCAAATATTTAATTCCAAATTGCACCGCCCATTTGACCACCAAAACGCATGACTTGGCCGGACTTCCAGAAGGATCATATGTGAGGATATTAGTTCTCTATCTCATCAAAAAATTGGGGCTTAATCCAAGTCCATATTATGGAGTTAAGGCCGAAATACAAAATCTTTTCCATTCTGGCGTGTCAAGCCCACCTTTGAATTTATGGCCCAATTACTCCATCCAAATGCATTATTTTGATCTAGTGTCCTGAATAAAAGTTGTATCCCATGAATTAATAAACATATTTATAAAATATTAAGTTCAAATAATTCAAATAAAAATATTTATGATTGAAATACTACAGTTATTTTAGAAGGGTAAAACTGGAAGTGTAATCAAATATTCAAATGAATGATCTAATCCCAAATACTTTTTAATTAAACATATTTAACACAATGTGAGGAAATTATATCATATTATTATCAATGAAATATTGAATAAAATAGTGTTTTATCAACTCCCCCACACTTACCCTTTTGCACTCCTGAGCAAAACCTCATATCAAGTAAACATCAATATCAAATCAAAACCAATTTTAAAACACATATCCTTGAGATCAAACAATTACACACCAAGAAACAAAAGATATCATGCCTCATAAAAAATAATTATTTCAAGTTCTCCATTTATATAATTCAATATATTTACACTTCATTTATCTTCCCATGCACAAAACTCTTACCTTGATTGAATTTTCTCTTATCACACAAATGTCATTTTTTTTGCAATGTCTTTCTCATCCAAACTAATAAAAGGGTCACCTAGGCTTAATAGATTCCTACATAGCCACCCGATGTGAGTAAAAGACATATGTTTATAATAAGGACTTTTTAGGGTTGTTCTATTTCTTTCGGTTGGTAGGATTTAGATGTTGAAAATTCTGAGGCTGAATGAGGAGGGCTTGACTCTTTTTGAAGCAAAATTGCATTAATCTAATTTTCACTTAAATATAGTCTCCTCATCAATCCCCATAGTATCAATTTATCTCCATCATCACCAAAAGTAATGGAAAGTTTACACCATTCATCATTTCAGCATAAAAAATGTCAATCTTCTCAAACATGATTTTCTTGAAAGCTCCAGATAGGCACAACTTTCCACCTCAATTAGAAGCTCCAGAAAAGGCACAACTTCACTTGTCATAAAAGCTACAGAAAAGGCACAACTTTCAATATAATGACTTTATTCATCAGTAAACACATCTCTTTGGAATTTAATTTTCCACCCAAAGTTTCATAGAATGTGGTAGCACAACACAAGATAGATTCCCCCACACTTAAGCTCAACTAGATTATACAATTTCACTTCAAGAGTTAGTTGGATAGGGAAAATTAAATTGTAATGTGGCTAACCTAACAGGTTATGCATGGATTATAATGGATACAAGGATTAAATGTTCAAGATAGTCCATTATAAAAAAAGGATTCTTTGAAATAGGGGCTTTAATACTAAACAAATGGCTCAATAATTTAAACATAAGTACCTCAAACCCTAAAGTTTTGATAAGAATAGATCAAATTTTGGTTAAATCAAGCATGGTTTGGTTATCTCAAGAAGTGATGTGAATGTAAAGAATATGAAAATAATGGTTTAGAAGCCTCACAGGAAAGTGGTTTCAAATATAAAGACAGTGAGATGTGGCATGGGATTCAAAATTCAATGTACTTTTCATGAAATTACTAAATATTTGAACTTGAAAAAAAGTCATTTTCAGCATTCATTTAAGCTTTGTTTCATGGGATAAATTGTTTCACTCATTGATATGCATTTCAAAATTGTGATGAGAATCATTTCAGCTCAAAAATTTCAAAAACACAAAGAAAATTGAAAAATAAACACACAAAATTTGAAAAACACACAATTTTTTTGTTTTTTATAGGAAAACAATTTAAATTACTAAACTAAAAGGTTCCCTCCCCCACACTTAAAATATTGCATTGTCCTCAATGTGAACCCATGAGATGATATATGCACATGAAATGCAGAATTTTTAAATAGGATAAATAATATAAAAGTGAAAGGGTTAGGAACAGCCTGATGTGCTCAAGTGATGATGGGGTCATGCATTGTGATAAAATCCACTGCATTAGTAGGAAGTCCCTCAATGTATCTCTTAAAACGTTTCCCATTGACTGTAAATCTCCATCCAGTGTCCTCTTGTGTGATCTTGACTGCACCATAAGGAAAAACATTAGTCACAACATAAGGACCTAACCATCTGGAACGCAACTTACCAGGCATCATCTTCAGTTGTGAACTGTAGAGAAGGACTTTCTCTCCAACATGAAACTCCTTTTGTTGGATCATTATATCATGAGCTGGTTTTGATTTTTCCTTATAGATCCTTGAGTTCTCATATGAAGACAATCAAATCTCCTTAAGCTCTTGAATTTGCAGCTTCCTTTGGATTCCAGCTTGGGCTAAATCCATGTTACATTTCTTTATATCCCAATAATCTCGATGCTCAACTTCCACAGGGAGATGACATGCTTTCCCAAAAATAATCTGAAATGGGGACATACCTATGGGTGTCTTGTATGCTGTCCTATTATCCCACAATGCATCATCCAAGCGCCTGCTCCAATCTTTCCTATTTGGATGCACAGTTTTCTCCAAAATTTGTTTCAATTCCCTATTTGAAACCTCATCCTGGCCATTTGTTTGAGGGTGGTATGGTGTTGATGTTTTGTGTGTCACCCCATACATTTTAAGAAGGGAAGAAAAATTCTGATTGCAGAAGTGTGTCCCTTGGTCCCTAATGATGGCCTTTGGTACTCCAAACCTGTAGAAAATTTGAGCCTTGACAAAATCCACTACAACATGGGAATCGTCAGTCCTGGTGGCCTTAGCCTCCACCCATTTACTCACATAATTGACAGAAACAAGGATATACAAGAAACCAAATGAACTAGGAAAAGGACCCATAAAATCAATTCCCCATACATCAAAAATTTCACAGAATAAAATGGGTTGTTGGGGCATCTCGTATCTCCTTGAAATGTTTCCAGTGTGTTGAAAATGAGAGCATGACTTACAAAACACATGGGAATCATGGAATAAGCTAGGCCAATATAATCCAGAGTCCAAAACTTTCCTAGCTATCCGTTGGGATCCAAAGTGTCCACCACAAGCAATTGTATGACCGAAATGAAAAACAGACTCAAATTCATGATCAAGAACACACCTCCTAATGACTTGGTCACTACACATGCACCAGAGGTAAGGATCATCCCACACATAAAACCTAGACTCACTTTTTAATTTTTGGACTTGATGCTTCTTCAAATTTGCTGGGATTTTAGGGGAAACAATGTAATTAACTAAATCAGCATACCAAGGATGCGTACTTGAGATGGTATAGAGATGCTCATCGAGGAAAGTGTCCCGAAGTGGTACCTGGTCCAAGGTGTCACCCTCTGGTGTGTGAGTAAGCCTACTCATGTGGTCCGCACCAAATTCTCTGACCCCTTCTTGTCCTTTATCTTGATGTCAAACTCTTGAAGAAGAAGCATCCAATGGATAAGTCATGGCTTTGCATCTGGCTTCTTTAGGAGGTACCTCAAAGCTGCATGGTTAGAAAAAACAACTACTTTAGATCCCAATAAATATGAACGGAATTTATCTAAAGTAAATATAACTGCAAGAAACTCCTTTTCTGTTGTGGTGTAGTTTTATTGGGTAGAATCCAATATCCTCGATGCATAGGTGATCACATGTGGACATCCCTCCACCCTCTGAGATAAGACGGCTCCAACCATGAAGTTGGAGGCATCACACATAATATCAAAAGGAATCTCCCACCATGGGGGTTGTATGACAGGTGGAGTGGTCAAACGCTTCTTTAGATCATCAAAGGAAGTCCTGCAAGAATCATCAAAATTGAAGTCAATATATTTTTGAAGCAATCGAGATAAGGGTAGAGAGATCTTACTAAAATCTCTGATGAAGCGTTGATAAAATCCAGCATGTCCAAGGAATGATCGAACATCACGCACACATGTAGGATATGAGAGGGATGAAATAACGTCTACCTTAGATTTATCAAATTCAATGCCATGTTGTGAGACCATATGACCTAAGAAAATTCCCTTTTCGACCATGAAATGACATTTTTCAAAATTTAAGACCAAATTCTTCTCAATACAATGATGCAACACATCACCCAAACTAGAGAGAAATTCATCAAATGAGGATCCATAAACTGTAAAATCATCAATAAATACCTCCATGAAGGTCTCAATGAAATATGAGAAAATACTCACCATGCATCTCTGGAAGGTACCTGGGGAATTTCAAAGTCCAAATGGCATCCTTAGGTAAGCAAAGGTACCGAATGGGTAGGTGAATGTTGTCTTCTCCTAGTCCTCTACTGCAATGGGAACCTGAAAATAGCCAGAAAATCCATCCAAGAAACAATAGTGTGTCTTCCCAGCTATTCTCTCAAGCATATGACCAATAAATGGGATGGGGGAATGGTCTTTGCGAGTGGAATGATTTAGTTTTCTATAATCAATACACACGCGCCAACTGTTTTACACCCTCATTGGGACCAACTCATCTTTCTCATTTTTAACAACAGTAACCCCACTTTTCTTAGGCACAACCTAAATAGGGCTAACCCATTGTGAGTCAGAAATAGGGTAAATTATACCTGCCTCGATCAATTTTTCAACCTCTTTTTTAACAACCTCTAAAATGGTTTGATTGGGTCTCTTTTGTGGTTGCCTCACCGGTTTAGCCTCATCCTCTAAAAGAATCTTATGCATGAAAATAGAGGGGCTAATACCTGATATTTCAGCCAAGGTCCACCCGATTGCCCTGATGTTCTCCCTTAAAATATTCAAAAGTTTTTCTTCATGTTCAAAAGGGAGATTGTTAGCAATGATAACAGGTAATTTCTCACCACTCAACAAGTATGAGTATTCGAGATTTGTTGGCAATGGCTTGAGTTCCAGTGTAGGGAGGTGGTGTATGGATGGAGACATAGAAGGAACTAAAATATGTGAACAAATAGCATCAGTATCAGAATATACATCATCAAAATCAGAGAATAAAGCATTAAATCCATCAGCATACTTTAAAACCATGTCATAATCAGAGTTCACATGATCAAAATCAGAATATGACTCTATTTCAAAATCAAATTTTAGAGAGTCTTGTTCCTTAGAAATAGGTGTGGAAGTACTCTTAGACATCAAACTAGAACCAATACTCATAATCTCCCTAAGCATAGGAAAATCCAATTCCATTGTTTTTTTACTTGGTGGTTCAAAATGGGAGATAACAAATGCAGAATGATCCTATGAGGGGTACTTCATGGAATCCATAACATTAAATATCACAACTTCATCCCCAAATTCCATGGAAAGTGTACCCTCATTGACATTTATGATAGTTTTTGCTGTTTCGAGGAAGGGCCTACCTAAGATAATGGGGCATGAGAACTTACCTGATCATCCTCCATTTTGATCACATAGAAGTCTGCTGGAAATATCATGTCTCTTAACCAGACAAGTATATCCTCAAGGACTCCCACTGGATATGTTGTAGCTCTATTCACCAATTGCGCCACTACTCTCGTCAACTTCAACTCACCAACCTGTAAAGAAGATAATACAGAGTGAGGTATCACATTTATAGAAGCTACCAAATCACAAAGCGCATCAGAAAAGTGAAACTCCCCTATGGTGCATGGGATGGTGAATGTCCCTGGATCCTTGAACATTGTCGGCATTGCTAGAGTTGGTGTAATGAGTGCTGACAAATTCCTTCCAAAATTGATCCTCTCATTTCCCTTGATCCCTCTTCGATTGGTGCAGAGTTCTTTTAAGAATTTGTCATACCTTGGGATTTGTTTGATGGCTTCAAGTAGAGGGATGTTGATCTCAACACACTTGAATGTGTCCAAAACCTCTTTTTGTATCGCCTATTTAGCTATCTTCTTGGTTTGAACAACCCTGTTTGGAAAAGGAAGGGGTTTAGGAGGAACATCATCAATCTTTTTCTTACCTTTATCTTTCTCCTTAGATTTCTCATCAGTTGGTATGGAATGCGGCTTCTCTGGAGTTAAGGTGAATCCCGATGGAATGGTAGGTGCAGATGTATCATTCATTTTCTTCCCACTTCTCAATGTGATGGCACTAACATTCCCCTTTGGATTTGGAGTGGGTTGGGAAGGAAGAGTTCCAAAATTCTTACTTACTAGTTCATGGAGGGCAGTGGAAATTTGGCTCATTTGAGTCTTCAACTCCCTCAACTCCGAACCTTGACTCTTCAACTCATTCTGTTGATTAAGAACAATTTGTTTCAAAAGATCACTAGTGTTAGAGTCTACCTTGTTTTGTAGATTCCCTTGTTGCTGACTTGTTGATGTTTGAGCTTCGAATCTCCTTTGGGGTTGTTGGAAACCCTGTTGGTAAGGTGGAGGCTGCTGGAAGTTTGGTTTAAAAGGGGGACTTTGTTGTTGCCCAGAGCCATACCTCATGTCCGATTGATCCTTCCACCCTTGGTTGTATGTTGGATTAAACTTCTTTTGGGTATATGGTTGTTGTTGTTGTTGATGATATAGTCTCCCAGGGAACATTGCTGCACAATATTCTATTTCTTGGAGTTGTGGGCAACAGTCAGTTGGGTGGCTTGTCTCAGTGAAAATACCACATGGCCTTGAAGGAGGGGGTTGGGATTTCCTTTGAGCGAAAGCAATATTCCTCACCATAGTGATCAATTCTTCCAACTTGGTATCAATCAAATGACTTTCAAGAGAATAAGGACTTGCTTGATGTACTCCCCTGACATGTGGTGTACCTCGATCACCAAATTGTTGGGAGTTTTGAGCCATTTTGTCGATCAACACACGTGCAGCTACTGGTGTCTTTTCCACCAATGCTCCTCTAGCTGCATCATCCACCATACTTCTCTCCATAGGTGTGAGTACTTCATAGAAGTACTGGATGAGTATGTTCTCACTGATTTGGTGATGAGGGCAGCTTGCACACAACTTCTTGAATCACTCCCAGTACTCATACATTGACTCCCCTTGTGCTTGCTTGATCCCAGATATCTCTTTAAGAATGAATGTGGTCCTTGATGTTGGAAAAAATCTCTACAAGAAAATATGTTTTAAATCATTCCAATAAGTTACATCTTCGGGTTGTAAATAATACATCCAATCTTTCACAGCTCCATCAAGTGAGAATGGGAATGCTCTTAATTTGATTTGGTCTTCAGATACATTTCTTGGTTTCAAGGTTGAACAAATGACATTAAATTATTTCAAATGTTTATTGGGATCCTCACCAGAGAGTCCATGAAACTTTGGAAGTAAGTGAATTAACCCATATTTTAGTTCAAAGTCCGATTCGAGATTTGGGTATGCAATATAATTTGGTTGATAGTTAATATCAGGTGCAGCCAATTCTCGAATGGTTCTATTTAGCTCATTGTTATTATTTCCAGCCATTGTTTATTTTTTTATGTTTGAATTTTAATTTCTTCCAATTTAAATGTTTCTAGAAGATAGGAATTCACCAACTGATTGAATATTGAAACTTCCCGTATACTGAGAATGTCTGATTCGTGCCCTAAGGTTGCGTTCAATCTCAGGGTCAAGATCTAAGAGATATTTGGGATTAGTTCGTGTCATAAATAAATGAAAGATGAAAAGAAGGAAAGTAGACCATAGTAAAATAAAATTTAGAAGTCTGAGTTGATGGTCCAAAAAGAAGTAGAAGAAAATAAAAGAAGAAGAAAAAAAAGAAGAAAAAAATCAGATTGGGTAAAGAAGGAAGAAAGAAGAGAGGAAGAGAATAAAATGTAAAATAAAATAAATACCTCTAATTGGTTGAACTAATTACTTGTCTCCCCAACAATGGCGCTAGTTTTAAATAGTGCTGTAGTGGGCGCCCTCAAATTATTAGTGTGATTTTGGGGTACTTAGGTGCAGCATAGTGGCTGACCAAGGTCGTCTCTCAAAGGAGGAAGTGGATTAAAACAACTTTTTATAGGTATTATAAAAATAAAACAAAAGAGAATAAAAACACTACTTTAAAATATTAGGTTTGGTTATATTTTATGAATATAGAAGAAGTTTTTTGGAAGAAGATTGTATTTTTTTTTTAGTTTTGAAATGAATTTCGATTAAAATGACACAATAAAAAGATGTTTTTTAGGAAATATTTAAAAGGAGTAATCGATCTAAATATACCTATTCATTTAATTATTAATAATTATCATCAATATCCACTTAATTATGATCCCCTAATTTTTTAACCCTCGAACCCTACAAGAGTTAACTTAACCACCAAGATTGAATTACTTAAACCCTAGGCTAGCTTCAGAACACACAATCGCAGCACCCTACTTTGATTGTTGTTCTAAGGTTATCTTATGGTAAGTGGTTAATTAGAGCACATATCCATTCTGGAAATGAGGATGAATTGTGTTTAGGGATTATATTTTAACTCTACAAATTTATCTCGTGTGGTCTTGCATTACCGATTAAGATCGCACTCTCACAATTTACACAAAATCTCGACCTCACGTGTTTTTGTGTTAATTATTCAATTGCTTTCTTAGTTTCTTACAATTTAAAAACACAATTCATGGATCATATTAAATTAATTACAGTATCTCAATGATTCAAAATAATTAAACGAATAGGGTAGAAGATAGCTCGATTACTAAAAGACTACTCTTCTATGGGTGGCGTAATCATCGTAGAAGCGTTTTTCATGTGCAAAGGTTTATAATGGGTATAACCCAATAAAGCTTCTACTTAAGAATTCCAGACCAAAGAGAAATATTAAGAGAAGAATAAATTTAAACAAAACATAAGAAAAGATAAGAAATAAAATAATTACAAAGAAGTTTATTACACAAACAAAAGCATTACAACATGAAGGAGAAGAAGAAGGCTTCGTCGAAGGGATCCTTGCTTCATGAGCTAACCTTATTGAAATGGTTGGATAATTGGAGTGGATACACTTCTCCTATTCCCTAAACTTTACAATGCATGTTCCAACCCCACCAAATGAGAAAAACACCAATTTATAGAGTGGTGGGGAGGCTAGGTTCAAAGTGGTTTCAAGTGTGAATGGGGAATCTCGGCCAAATATTTAATTCCACCTTGCACCGCCCATTTGACCATCAAAACGCATGAATTGGCCAGCCTTCCATAAGGATCATATGTGAGTATATGGGTCCTATATCTCCTCCCAAAATTTGGGCTTAATATAATCCCATATGAAGGAGTTAATGCCGAAATACAGAAGCTTCTCCATTCTGGCGTGTCCATCCCACCTTTGACTTTATGGCACAATTACTCCATCCAAATGCATTATTTTGATCTAGTGTCCTAAATAAAAGTTGTATCCCATGAAGCAAGAAACATAGTTACAAAATATTAAGTTCAAATAATTCAAATAAAAATATTTATGATTGAAATACTACAGTTATTTTAAAAGGGTAAAAATGTAATTTTAATCAAATATTCAAATGAATGATCTAATCCCAAATACTTTCTAATTAAACATATTTAACACAATGTGAGGAAATTATATCACTTATTATAAATGAAATATTCAATAAAATAGTGTTTTATCAAAATTGGCCAGCTGAAGGAAATAAATTTGTTCACTTCGGTCTTTTTGACAAATGGACTGAAGCAGCTCATCCACGGTCTGCATATTAAAGCAGCAAAAAAACAGATTCTGCAGATAATGCCACAACCTGCATGAAAATTTACATGAAATAAATACGTTTTGGTGACTCTCATCCGATTCCAGGCAAAGGGGGCAAGCCGGGGCCAACTGTTGTCCAGCGCGCTGTAGTAGATTTTGAAGAGGGAGGTGCTGCTTCCAAATTTTCCATAGAAGAATGGATGAGGCAGGAAGAATCATGCCATTATGGAAACCCTTAATCCATGAGGGAAAATTTAAGGAAGGTCCAGAAATAAGATGGTAATACTCTTTAGTAGAAAAAATCCCATTCAATCTGGGCATCCAGATCAAAGTATCATGATCGATGAATATATACCGAGAGATTTGCAGACAGAGATGAGAAGGAATTAAGTCATTAATAGCCACATGACCATGAATATCATCAATAGCACTGCTCACCAGAGATGGAGGGACATCAAATTCTTCACAAATGGGCCAGGAAAACCAAGGGGTTGTCCAGCAATTCAGTTGCGATTGATCACAAATCACCCATTTTGAGTTTTCCATGAGGCCAACATAGGCCCGCTTGACGGTAGGCCATACTGAGGAAGTCATGTAATAACCATAACCATGTTGAAGCTTATTCAAAAACTGAGAATAGAGGAACTATGCAGAAGTATCAGATCTAGAGAGAAGGTTCCACACAAATTTCTTGAGCAAAGTTTCATTAAATAACATTGGATCTTTCACACCCATTCCCCCCATTTGAATCGGTTTAATACAATCTTTCCAGGCCACTGTGATTAACTTTCTCTCATTAATTGATCCAGTACAGATAAAATTCCTAATCATAACAGTCAGCTCTTTGACAAGCTCCCTTGGCCATCTATAAAGAGAGAACGAATAGACACACATTGAGGTGATCACTGAGTTAACCAAGAAGATTCATCCAGCCTAAGACATATTCTTACCTTTCTAGTTCGCTAGTTGATTGACAATTTTCAAAGAAATATTTTAAAGGTAGCAACGCTTTATTCTTCCCCAAAACAGAGGCACCCCAAGATAAATAATAGGTAGATATCCCCTCTTCATTCCAAGCTTCAATGAAATTCTGTTCTATTTTGAAATACTAGTGCCTTCCCCAAACATCACTGATGACTTGTTCCAGCTAATAACTTGACCCGAAACCTCCTCATAATGTGAAACAATGACCTTGATAGAGTAGATGGTTTCTTTATTAGCTTGTCCAAACACTAAGATATCATCAGCATAAAGCAAGTGAGAGGGTGCAAGAATATTCCTCCCAATATTAATCTTCTGGAACCAACCAAAATTAGCAAGGTCATTGAGACACCAACTCAATTATTCCTCTGCAATGTCAAAAAGCAGACCAGATAAAGGATCCCCCTACCTTACTCCTCTTGAGAAGCGAAAGAAGCCTCTAGGGGATCTATTAATGAGAACAGAGAGCCTCACACTTCCCAAGATTGAGGCAATAAGACCAATAAATTTCTGCAAAAATCCATGCATTTGAAGAATCTTCAAAATAAAACTCCATCGGATAGTATCAAAAGATTTAGATATATCAATCTTCAAAGCCATGTCACAAACTTTTTTCCTCTTCTTCATGGAATTAACACATTCATAAATAGTGAAAAGAAAATTTGGAATGTTCCATCCGGGTACAAACCCAAACTGATTATTGGAAACAAGTCCCTTGGCAATTTCACCCAACCTCTGAGTCATAATTTTACTGATAATATTGGGTATGGTGTTCCCAATAGCCACTGGTCGAAAGTCTTTATTGTAAAGAGTGCAATATTTCTTGGTAATTAAAGCAATAAAATTATAGTTCATCCCAAATGGCATAAAATAGGACCTATAAAAGTCCCTCACTATATTTTTAATGTCAAGGTTGATAATATCCCAGTAGAACATAAAAAACTTATTGGTAAAGCCATCAGGACCAGCAACACTGTTAAAAATAAGGATATATAATGTAAAATAAGTGTTAATTAGTTATATTCACTAAAAAATCATGGTTATTCCTAATTCCATCAACCCATGTCTATGTATTTTCTTTAGGCCATCTTACCTCTTGTCTAATATGTACCAAATTTATTTTCTCACTAAGGATTTTCATAGGGAACTAACCTAGACTCCTTCGATCATTTTTCAATTATAGGTGAAAGTTATTATCCTAATTTCATATTTTTTTCATTTAAATTCACAAGATAATTAGTCATTACTGACAACTATGTCAATACACAGCTTAAATAGGAACCTACAAGATATTAGGTTCCATTTTCACCATAGGTAATTATGGGAAATTTTTTATTTTTTTTAAGTGAATACCAAACATATTTTTTCGTTATAATTTTCATATAAAATATAATAAATAATTAAATATCAATAAAAAATATTAATAGACCACTTACCCATGTCTATTAAGATCCATAATATTTGAAATTATGGAATGATTAGACCTTAAATCGAAATAATTCATGAATCTATAAAATAAAACTCTATAAAAATTTTGATCAATTGACTATTTTTTGGGTAAAAAATAAGAGAAAACGTTAATATCATAAATAGAAATGATAAACCCACCTATCAAAGCCCAGCATAATGAATAAAACTCTAATATGAGCTTGAATAAAGGAAATAATTAAGTATTTTGTTTTGGTTTTTTTTTTGAGTCTTTCCTATTATATTTTCTAAGGTCTTGGGGTTGTAAAGAGAGATAGTTTAGAGATGTTACAAATAAGAGAGTATAGATTTTGGCTTAATTTAATTCCAATACACCATGGTGAAAGGAATTGTGTTGGATACGGTGACACTATTTTGGAGTTTAACCAAAATTTATTCCACTTTTTGTTTTCCATTTTAGAACATTAGGCATTTTGAGTTGACTATGTACTACTTGGTGAACCATGAGGAGTGAAACACTAATGACTACTATTTTATTGGTAATTTACTTTGAAATGTTTCCTTATGGGAAATAGGTAATAACTCCACGTGATAATTAAAAATGTGGTGTCTTGAGGAGTATAAGGAGTTTCACTATAGTAAATGGAAAGTGTTGAAATAATTTAGTGATTAATGTGCATATATATAGTCAAGGAGACACTAGGTACTACCCTTAGTGGGTATCCCTATGGGAAATGGGGAGCCACCACACAGTTTTGTTGGTTATGGTGTAAAAATAATTGAGTAGTGCACATGGGGAAGGTAAATGGAGATTGATGCCTCTCCTTTCCATATAATTGGTTGTGGTGACTATAAATGGAATGGGATTTCTACCTATTCCAAAAATAGAGGATTTAGTGGTTACTTAGGGGAATTGGGTGATATGGTGTATGCCCCAATATGGTGCATGGTATAGTGTTAGTCTTAGGTGTTTAATAAAGTATCTATAATTTTCATGGTTTTTCGGTTCAAACCATTTAAAATGGATGGAAACTTATATCTAATTTGACTGAGAGGCATCATGGATGTTTTTGAATACACCACACCTTAGTGGAGTCCATTCAAACTTCCTTTATAAATAGATGGTCTGAAAACCTTTTTTTTGAATTTTCCTCTCTCCCTTTGAATCCTAGTCAACCCTATTACCTTTTATTTCTCTCTATTCTCTTCAATTAAGATTTTAATCCTATTGGTTAATCTAGATCAAACTCCTTCAATTGAAGCCACTCTATTTCTACCTTATTTGAATCATTGTTTTTCTTTTTATTTTTGGTGGTTAAAGTGGGGAGGTATCACTTTTTTTATATGTTTTGAGCATATCATGATAGTGTTTTTTGGGGATAGTTGGTGAGGGCGTTACCCTTTTATTTTAGTAGGGATTGATTCCATTATTCTTCTATTCATGGGTAGTGATTTCTATGAATATTTTCAAGAAGGTAGGGTATTTTTTTCAAATCCTAATTTTTTATGTGTCGATGTTAAATTACCATGCTTTTTATTTTTTCAGTAATGGTATAATCAACCAAACGAAGATAATAATACATAAATATAAGGAATAATATAATCTAGAAAGGAATATTGTGATCAAATATGGTGATTCTATATTGAAGATTCACCTTATAATTTTCTACATAGTGTTAAATCTAATTGAATTAATTTTTTCTTGATGATTATTAGGATTGATATTATTTTAATTATTTAAAAACATAAATAAAATCATGATTGCATTTCTACTAAAAGAGATATGTGAATTTAATTTCCATTATTCCTTAAAAACTATTTAATATGAAATTATTTCGTGAAGTATTTTTATGTTTGGTTCTTAGTTACCATTAGTTTTTTGGGATAGGTTTCTTATTGAAAAAACCAACATATATAAATTTAGTAAATTCAATAACATGATAAAAAGAACTTTTTTAAGATAATGGTTGTGTGAGACCATCCTTTCTTGTTATAGGCCTATGTGTCTTGGTGTGATAGCCTTGGATTAATATTGAATTTGTGTTTGGAAGATACTTTTGTTTCTATTTATTCATTCTCAAGGATAGTAGAGACCCTACTATGAATTTTTTTGAAACTTATATGGATTGGTTATTTTGAAAATAATGTATGATAATAGATAGAATTAGATTTCAGAAGGTTTTGCATGTTTTTTGAATGGTTGTGTTGGAATTTTTTATGGGTCACTTAGTCTAGGTTGAGAATGGGGCTTTCATGATGTTCTTGTTGTTTGATGAATGTTTTATTGATGATAAATTGCTCTGACATCAAGCTTCTAGTGATAGTTGGCCTATTTCACTACAATTGTATCCCTTTATAATAGAATAAGATGTGTCCTATAATGACCATATTGTGGAATGGTAAATTTAATAATAAATAAATCCATTTGATTGGGTTTTTCTATTAGTAATAACTTTATTAATATATGATAATTATATTAAAGATTTATTAATTGTAAAACCATGATATAGTTTGAATGAATGATCTCTATTCATGGAATAGAAATCTGTTAAATTATAATTTTGTGTATAGAAGTACCTTGTCTTGATAAATAAAATTGCATGGTTTAACTATAATATTTAATGGGATTGAATGAATGGTTGATAATTATTAATTACAAAATAAAGATTATTTATGTTGTTGAATTTTGGTTCTTTGGTAATCACATGAAATTTAGTTCCATGATCATTACATAGTATCTAGGTGTTATATGGGATAAAATTTATAGTTTTGTATATGTACAAAAAATTTCTCTTTGCTTGGTTGTTCATGATATTTATTTTTTATATTTTTGGATTTCATACACTCCACCGCCCCATTTTGGTGGCTAGCTGATGCCCAAATGTTTTGGATTCTAGTTTTTTTTTCAAAACTTAGGCATGTGATGCAATGAAAGGTTGATTACTCCATCTTCCATAATATCACTTTAGTGTATCATTGTATGAATGAATATCCATGTTATAAGGGATTAAGTTATAGGGTATGCGTCTATATGTGTGGAAATGGATCTTATTTTTGTTATACATATGTGTTTGTTCTATTTCTATTTGAAGTTATAGAATATACATGTATTCCAACTATTGTGACTACAGTTTCCTATAGGTTTACATAAATGGGCTATGGTGGATTGAGGTATAATAAATGAGTCACAGGTTATAGTGGGTTTCATACCTACTAATTTTTTATTTATAAGGTGTTTACAAGGATATACAAATTGAATGAAACATTAGATGTTAGTACCTATGTGAGACTAGAGAGGGTAGAGTCGAGGAAAGACCCACATTAGAGTTTAATTGATATATTTAAGGGATTATGAAGCATGAAATTTGGCTTTATAGTGAAATAGAAACAAACTAGTTGGAAAATGGATGTGTGGTACCTTTATTATGTATATTCATTTGCATAGAAACTTTTACTTGTATGTGATAATGGGTGAGTATTCTAGGGTGATGATGGTATGTGGTTTTAACTATTTTAATAATGACTTGGTTTCATTTGTTTATTACCTAGGATTTATTTTGATTTAATCACATTTTAACAATAGGTTTTGGGGAGGATCCAGTTGAGTATTACTATATTTTCACCCTATATATATATATTATATCTGTAGAAGTTGTTTAGTGATCGATCAGGGAATTATTATCTTGGAGTGGATGTTTCCAAGTTTTTGGAGTTCATTTTAGTTTCCTGGGATTTATTTTATTATTTACAGATGTTTTATATTATTGAAGATATTAAATTATATGTTTTTATTACTATATTTATTCTTAGAGTGGATTAGTGGATCTTATATTTTCTCTAATATTAAAATTTATTTATTACAGGAAATTCCTACAATTTTTATGTTTTTTATACCCTTAGTCCTAGTCATAAACCCATGACCTATTATAGGTTGGCTTCAGGGTTCATCATTTTCTTCACTTTTAACCCAGGAGTTATACCAGTCAAGGATGGGTTATGATATAGTGGTATGAAAGATGATGGTTGGGAGATAGGATATATTTTAGAGGTAGGAATAGATGATGATTTCATGGGCTTGTAGGGAAACAATACCAAATGTATATAGTACATGTTATATACCAGGAAGATCAACTAGGGCATTAGATTTTGAATCCCTATGTAACCTAATGAAAGGACCATCATATTCACTTAACATGCTAAGTGATGAAATTATATATATATATATATATATATATATATATATATATATATAGGGTTAAGACCTATGTAAGAATCATGTGTCCTAAAAGTTTTAATCTATATTTTCAATAAATATAAAATGTGAATTAGTCTGAAATTAAATTAATTAAATTACAATAAATATTATATATTATGAACTTTAGTATCCCTGTCATTTTATCATTTACAATAATGAATCCAAGTAGATGTCCCCATCAGGTTTGGGTTGATGATGTTCTGCAAGGTGATATAATAGGCCTTATTAGAGTTTTTATTTATGATGATGACACTTAGAGGAGGACACTCCAATATTTTCAATGTTAGGGTCAATAAAATAATGAAGTCTATATTTATGATCAGGAGACTAAGACATGGTTAGAAGAGTAGGATATTTCCTTGAATTTAATCTATGCATGAAGAGATGACTAGGTTTCTTTGGAATTGATGAAGTTTCATAGGGTATCTCGATAATGTAGATTATTATTACCTAGGGATAGATAGGAGTCTATTGCCTCATACGATATGTTATATGATCAGTTCTAGGAAGATTTACATTCATCAGCCATGAAAGTTTTTTATCAGTAAGAGGTTCTGACTCCATGTGAGAGGAATTATAGTATGCAGAAGTTTAGTATCTAGTATACAAAACTCTTATGGTCTGATTCATAACTTATGCCAAATTTAGAGTCCTTGGAAATATATTTTTTGGAGATGTTATGTCTATATACCAAATTCTATGTAACCTAATTCATGTTTGTGATATATCTTGATGTTTTAGTGATTAAATATGTTATTGGGAGGGTGTTATATTAGACCATATCATCTTCAGAGAGGAGTCCCTGATACACTCTGAAGATCATATATTTTCCCCAAATATCATAGTTTCCTTGTTAATGGAAGATTCAGATTTTGGAGTGTCAATTCCAGCCTTATTTATCATTTTTTTTTACTGGGTATGGAAGTTCTTGGGCCCCTACCAATGGATCAAGCATGGTTTATTTCTCATGTGGAGGTCATATCCAAACGAAGTTCAAGTGTTTGGCCTTCATTAGCAACCAATGTAAAGTTATAATCCCTATTCAAGATTCTCTATTATTGAAATATTCTGTCCTGAAAAAATATTAGGGTGGTCCAAATTTTATTTAGTAGATAAGGGATGATGTGGGAAGTGGTTGGACCAGAGCTTCCACTCGACCTCAGAAAAAATCAATAGAGCTTGGTCATGGAGGTGATCACTATCAGGGTTAGAGAGGTCATGAATCTGGATATGGTCAAATACATGCCTTAGAGTTACAATAACTAGTCAAGGTAGATTTCATGAAAGGTGTTATATTCTTATATTCTACATGGTTGTTTGACATGTTTTATTTAGAAGTTACACACTACTTCATTATAACCACACTAGTCTTTTCTTTGGGAATTGAGGTGGAGAGAAATCCAGTTCCCTTAGAGTTAACTACACCAATAATAATTTAGACTAGATTTTATGATGGGTGAAAATATTTTGAATATGTTCTATAAATTTTTTTATTACCCTGTGATTTTAAAATAAGAGTATTTTTTAGTATGTATATGACACGGAAAACTGAGATTAAACAAACCACAAAATAATATTATTTTAAATATAACTTTTATGACCTATTTGTTTAATTGGAAGGTATGAATATAAGTAACCACAATGTGAAATATATTTATAATTGTCTTACTCAATATAAATATATTTATTCAATAAGCACACATTTTTTAGTTAAGTCATTTTATGCTTCAAAAGTACATTTTCTTCTAAAAATTGTTTTTTTTTGAGTAAATATTATATTTAATTTATTTAAATTTTATAAATATTATTTTATAAAAAAAATTATCAATTTGAAATCATCATGAAAAAAATTATCTTATGGTGTAATTTCTTGTATTTCTCTAAAAAGAATAATTTATCAGTGAATAGTGAAACAATTACAATTTTGTAGAAAACATTATTTTTTATAGATCCCTGATAGATCATACAAGAACACTAAGAGGGGTTTTTAATCATTGTACTCAAATTTTTACTTAATTTACTTTATTTTCAATTATCCCCTCATAATCACCAACCTCTTACAAGGTTAATAACAATATAACTATTTTCTACTTTCAGTAATCACATACACATTCAATGTAGAAAATTAAATAAAAAAACACACAATGATTTTTACAAAGTTTGTTACTACGAACTACTCTATGTCATGGTCAACCTATTGTTGTTTTGTGGATATTAAAATCACTATATATTTGTAGTGACTAGAAATTCCTAAAATGGGCATTTAATTTTTATGTTGGAAAAAAATAATAACCCTGATTTAGTGGTGTTCTTTATACTTGTACCACCAGCCCTTAATAGAGTTATTTATAATGGAACCACTAATTCATTAAATATAGTCATTAAACACTCTTATCAAGATATCTCTACAACACTAGATGTATTTACATCAACTAAATAATCTTATTGCATAATTATAGGTCTTATACTACTACTTGAATCAACAAGATAATATGCACGTCGACCCACTACTGTGAATAAGTAAAAGATATTACTTCTACTTCAACTCACTGCTCTTTTAGAATGATCAACTGATGAATTCAATAAGATATTATATGTTTTATTCTATCTCGATATATCCATTCCTAGGGAAGATACTTCTTTTATCAATGAACTTATGGACCTCAATTAATTTTTACAGGTGGTGCACACACTCTTATTAAATATTCTATACAATTACAATACTTACACAACTTAAATTCAATTCCACTTTATGTATGATTTTCATGGAATCTAAAACACTGACACATTTATTTATATTTTCTATTATTTTATGTATTTTAAATATTTGGTTTGGGTATCTCAATTAATAAATGTTTGCATGTATGCATGGAATAATGAATACATCCTTCACTACATTCATCGGATAACACATAACCTTCTTCCCTTTAACTATCTTCATGCATGCACACACACTGCCTATTTCCTTAGTTTTGGTTTAATACATATGTTTCATTAATGTGTTACATGTAAATCCTTCATGAAATGTGTAGTTGTGATAAACTATCCACTTCTTCTTTTCACACACAAAGATAAATACTACATGCAATGTTTCTTATGCATTTACTCAAATGGTTGTAAGTTATCTGTTTCATTAAAATATAACCATCACAGATCCTTCATGAAAGATATAACACAACTTATCCTTCACGAAAGTGTAGCATGATATCAATGTATCCTCATGTAAATTAGTATAGTTAAGAATTTTGGATTTCAGTTATCTCCACACAAACCAAGAAGTATGATGCGTAATAAAATCACACACCTATGAATGTATTTGCGAGATAGATTCTTCATAAATCACATTGAGTGTTCTTAAAACAAGTCTAAGGCCTATAACTTTATTATCCTTCACACAAGAAGAAGCTATGCAGAGGCATCTCCTGTCACGACTCGTCCCAGTGGGGCCCGCGCTGCGACTCCCCAAGCCTGCCTTCAATAGGCCAGAGGCTGGTGACTAGCACCAGGTAGGCATATTACTAACATGGGATGCATTGCCTAAGTACATGTACACATGCACACATCTCCAATCCCACAAATGCTGAAATGTAAAATCACTAAGGAACAAAAAGCATGCATACAACTAATCCCAACCAACAGAGTACAATGGAAGGTAAAGTACTGAAAGTAAACTAGGCCAGAATACAAGCCCACCAAAACAAGAGTCTAAAAACTGGAAAGTCCAACCTGTAAACACAAAAAGGTATTAGGACTACTACTTGTAGCCGTAGGAATGCCTCAGCCTGTAGGGAACTCAGAAAGCTCGGTCCTATCCTGGTCAGCCCTAGACTCCGTCAAAAGGTTGCTCGTCTGCACAAGACACAACATGTGTGGGCAAAGCCCGTGTAGGGGTGAGTATAACAATACTCAGTAGAGAACCCCAAAAACCATAAAGAAGTACACAAAGTAAAGGTATAGTCATCTATGCATGGTATATGTCTACAGAACATATAGTACAAACCATATATACTCAAAACCCAAACCCATGGTCTAGAGACAAATCACACAACCGCATACCCTCGTTAGGGATTCAATTCTAAGATTTCATGAAGCACTCATTCCAGGAGAACACACTCCATGATTCATGTAGCTCTGATGACGTTCGTTCAAGAAGTACTATTTGTTGGGAAACTCCACGAGAGGTAGATACACTCATTACGGGAGACACAATCCTGAGTAAGAAGGTTACGATAGATAGATGCACTCATTACGGGAGACACACTCCTGAGTGGGAAAGATCACGATACATAGATGAGGATCACTACCAGGGCCAAGGCAGATACCACGACTCATCCAGAATTCACCTACTAGGTAGAGGATCGACGCCTGGTGCAGTTTTTCATGCCAATGTCTAACCTTACCTAGGGTTAAGAATGGATAGAGAATATCGATACGGGCCTCTTGGATGGATGTCTGACTCTATCACAGAAAGTCCTTCTAAAGGGATCATACTCTTGTGTGAGGAAAAGATTCCTAACCTTCAGGGGAATGAGAAGAAGGGGCACTAACCCAAAAGAAAGATGTCCACGATACAGTGAATAAGAGGACCATTCCATTTTCCAAAAAGTACACAGCGTATAGTAAAGGTACACGTCGTGTCATCTGACCTCGGGTACTGCCCGTGTCAATGTCTCGTCTCGTAAGGTTGGTCATGTAGAAAATTTAGTACATGGTGTGTAGTACTGTGTACATGTCTTGTATGAGTGCCTAGGGTCAGCTCTGTATACGCTGGCCATGTGCCCGTACACGGTCTTCAACCCGTGTACTCTAACCCGTGTAATCGGTACATGGGTGACCCGCGTTACTAGCCTCACCTGTCCATGTGATGTAGTACATGATCGTGTACTCTATCCCGTGTCCATGTATCCCTGGGATACATGTTGAGTCCCAAGCATCCGCCTCTTCCATGTTGTACACGCTGTGTTCTAAAGCCGTGTAGATCATCCTGTGTCTGTGTACTTCCCAAAATACACGCCGAGCTTTAGGTAAAGTCCAACATGTCATGTGACCAGGATCACACGTTGTGTGATTCCTCTCTAAACCCCAAAACCCTAGCCGTCTCCAGTACTACATGGCGTATTCTTTGGAAGTACACGACGTGTATTCTGGAAATTTCCAGAAACGCGGACCTCCACCGTCGTGCTTCCGGTGATGCCCCGTTCGTCAATCCGGTTGTCCGATCGCCCTGGAACACCCAGGTTTTGGTCTCCCCAACACCATGACGCTACTTCCATTGTTTTTCAACCTCCGATCGGCTCTGAAAACATGTTTTGATCTTCCCGCATGATGAACGCTTGAAGAATAGCCTCTTCTGATCCGAGCCGATTCGCCGTCCATCATGGTCTTCGCACCTCCATAGGGTCATTGCGATGTCAGATCTTAGGTTTGGGATATTTTTGTTGCAAGATGGGTGTGCAACGATCCGTTGTTCGTCGCCCCATGAAGAATGCGAAGAACATGAAGAACGCTCGAGAAGAAAAAGGGGGAAGGAAAACCAATCGAACAAATTGAGAAACGAAACTTTGTCGTCATTCTTCACAGCATTGATCCACTCCCATTAATATGATTAAAAGGAGAATAAATATAGCATCCCGTCTTTTTATAACAAAAACTTTCATTACATTACACAAATCTGAGGATCGTTAAGGTTTAGTGTCTTGGAAACAAGGATCATAATACATAAAAAAAACATAAAACATTCTTCTTAAACACTTGCAAGGCGTCTCCTTAAGTTCATTCTAGGTTCATTACTGCATCTCATAACCTGGGGACATACATCAAAAGAAAGGGTGAGCAGAAGGCCCAGTAAGGGAAACAAGAGGAACATTTTACATGTGAACTTGAGATACTTCAATAAGGACATGAAAAGAACTTTAAGGCATGAGAAAGAAATCATGAGGCATTTCATAATAAAAATAACATTTTTCATAACTTGAAGATGTGGCTACATCATTTAACAGAGACAATCATGAACATATCACCAAGGTCCATCCCCAAGGTTTCATTTGAAAATTACCAAGGTTATTCACCAAGGTATCGTGAAAATTGTAATCTCTAGTGGTTACATCATTACCCAATGCATTGGAGCGCTATCAGGGCGCACCCTTAAATTTGCCTTTATTATCATGTGAGCCACAAATATCATCATCAAACATTTCATAAATAACCCACATAGCATAAAATAAATGGGTTTCATTTCATGATCATAACGTTTTAAAAACTGCTTTAAAGACATGATCTTTACGTCACTTTAAACCCACGGAAAGGGAAAGCGGGTCTCATGTATGTAAATCCCAGAATTTAAAATGGAACATTTTGATGTATATGTGAATACCCTTTTATAAATAAGATATTTGAGTATTCACTTTATAACATAAAATAATTTTTGAGAAAAGAGAGAGGCATTTTGAGGGGAAAATTCTACAGCATAATGGCTAAGTTTCGGGGTTTTAGAAAACATTCAAATGAGAGGGGACATGGGTCACCCACTCATAAATGATCCATAAAACAGTAGGGTGAAAGAATAATAAGGACATATGGACATGGTAATGAAATTTTAGGGACATACCATTTGAAATTAAAAACATGGAAGGAAAAAAAAGATTAGATTTCTCTTATGAAAAATCGGCAGCCTTACGGCGTCACTTAACTTCAAAAGAAAATGATTTGACAAGATCAAATAGGGTCCCTCATCATATGATCATGAGAGATCAGTATGATAGATATATAGATCATACCCCAACATAATAAAAAGGAACTTGAAAGACTTGACATGAAAATCGAACATGAAAAATGAGAAGGGTGAAAGAATCCCTTAAAAATTCGGCAGCCTAACGGCGTCACTTAAACTTTCATAAAATGAAATGATGAGAGTAAGAGGGGATCTCTCATCATATAAACATGAAAGGGCAGTAAGAGGAATATAAAAGAACATCCTCTCACATAAAAACATGGAGCATAATAGGAATGACATAAAAGAGATTACATGAAAAGAAAGAGAGGGGTCGGATCCCTTACCTTAAAATGTGACTCTTGAAACTCAAAGGATTGGACCTTGAGGGCTTGGGGGCACCTTGGTAGGACTCTTTGGAAGGTAAGAAGACCAGAACTTCGTTTGGGGAGAGTTAGGACTGAAAACTAAGGGAGGAAAGGGTGGGTATTTATAGGGAAAGTGAGGGGACAAAGCATTAATGGCTAAGGGACACCTCACATGTGCTTTTCTCAAACCCATGTGCTCTCCCTTGGCATTTATCATGGAGTTAGGCCACATGGGGCCCCCAAAACAATAATTCATCCCCCTTGGCCGGCCAACCCTCAAAAGATCTCATGACATCATCATGACACCGTTATGATGTCATTAAACATACTGAAACCCTAAAACTGTATTTTTTACTATTCACTGAAAATTCAACTTTCTCAGAATAACCCCAAAATTTCACCTTAACCAAATATCAATTCTCTGATTTCAAAAATGAAATTCATTTTATAAAAATAATTTTATAAATATTTTTAATTTAATTTTTAAATAAAAACACTATTCATCGAAAATTCATTTTTTTCAAAAAAAATCCCCAAAAATTACCTTAACATAATATCGATACTCTGAGTTCAAAAATAAAGTCCTTTTTATAAAAATAATTTTCTAATTATTTTTAATTAAATTTTTAATTAAAAAACACTATTCATCCGAAAAAACTAATACTTGAATAATAATTTATGAAACCGTTATTTAACCATTTTATTGAATCACATTACTTAATCTAGGTGTCTAAATTATATTAAAACTTTCTTTGAGTGAAATTACTAATCCATTTGGTCACATTACTAATCCTAAGCGTAAAATCACTATTCATAATTTACTATTCATCAAAAATTAAGTTGATCTTATTAGACTCCAAATTCCTTACTGAACACTTTTGTAGAAGACCATTTTTTTGAAAATCATTACACATCATTAGTTATTTAGGGTTTACATAAATATTTAAAAATATCCCTTTTTCAAAATTCATCAATAAAATACATTCTAAAATTATCTAGACATTTGAAATTTCACAAACATCACTAAAGGAAGAAATCTCAATTTATTCACCCGAAAGGATTACACAAGGAAACTAGGGTCTCATCACATAGCCCCTTATAACACTGGCATAAGACCTAAGTGTAAGGTGTGCTATGGTGAGAGAATCTGAGGGAGTCTCAGATAACATTGCCCTAGTATCAATCTCCACTAACTTGAACTTCTCCTGCAAGCATTTTCGTTCAAGCTTGACACGCTGGAGCTCGGCTTGGGCTTGGTCCAAAGCGAAGCCCACAGATGATACCTCCTTCCCAAGCTCTGATAAGTGGGCTTCGTAAGGGTTGAGTCTACTGGATGAAGCCATCAACTCCCCTTTCTGTATTAACCATTAACATCTTATTAAATCATTAAGAGTAAGTTAATATAATACTCAAAAAGATTGGGTCGTTACATTCTTCCCCCCTTAAGAAATTTCATCCCCAAAATTTATACTTGAGGCCTAGCCGAAAAGGTCAGGGTATTTTTGCTTCATCGTTTCCTCGGGCTCCCAAGTCGCTTCTTCGTACTTATGATTCCTCCACAACACTTTCACAAGGTGGGTAGTCTTGTTTCGTAGAACCTTGTCTCTACGGTCCAAGATCTCCACTGGCTGCTCCTCATAAGAGAGGTCATGTTCAAGTTGTACCACCTCTAGGTTCAGTACATGCAAAGGGTCGGGTATGTACTTCCTCAAGAGAGATACATGGAAGACATCATGAACTTGAGCTAGGTTCGGTGGAAGTGCTAGACGATAGGCCACTGCTCCTATGCGATCAAGGATTTCATAGGGGCCAATGTACCTAGGGCTGAGCTTCCCTTTCTTCCCAAACCGCATGACTCTCTTCCATGGAGAAATTCGAAGGAAGACTTTGTCACCAACACCAAACTCCAAGTCCCTTCGACGATTGTCAGCATAGCTCTTCTGCCGACTCTGAGCAGCCTTTATGTGTTGTTGGATGGCATGAACCTGTTCTGTCATCTCTTGCACGAGATCAGGCCCAAGAAGCTTCCTCTCACCAGTTTCATCCCAACAAATAGGAGTTCTACACCGCTTTCCATACAAAGCTTCATAGGGTGCCATCTGAATACTCGCATGGAAGCTGTTGTTATAGGAGAACTCCACTAATGGGAGGTGTTGATCCCATCCACCTTTAAATTCCATTGAGCATAATCTCAACATGTCTTCGAGTGTCTGAATAGTCCTTTCAGATTGGCCATCAGTTTGAGGATGATAGGCCGTAATAAAATTCAATTCAGTATTCAGAGCATGCTGAAGACTTCTCCAGAATTTTGATGTGAATCTTGGGTCACGATCAGATACGATGGATAGTGGTACCCCATGCAGCCTTACCACTTCCTTCACGTATATCTTGGAAAGCTGATCCAGAGAGAAATCTTCCCGAATAGAGATAAAATGGTCTGACTTGGTGAGACGGTCCACAATAACCCATAGCGCATTGTTTCCTTTGGATGTTTTTGGGAGACCAGTTACAAAGTCCATGGTGATATT
The DNA here is from genome assembly GCA_963277665.1 of Viscum album. Lineage (NCBI taxonomy): Eukaryota > Viridiplantae > Streptophyta > Magnoliopsida > Santalales > Viscaceae > Viscum > Viscum album. Next base: position 1,393,055,899 of record OY728150.1, on the reverse strand, counting down.
ATCCCACTTCCATACTGGTATGGGTAGCGGTTGTAATACCCCCTTAGGAAGTTGTCTTTCTGCCTTTACTTGCTGACACACCAGGCACCTTGTAGTGTAATTGGCAATCTCCCTCTTCATGTTATCCCACCAATAATGATCACGAAGGTCTCTATACATCTTAGTGCTTCCCGGATGTATAGAGAAAGTAGAGCTATGAGCTTCATCCATCAGTTCTTTCTTTATCTCTGGAATAGATGGAACACATAGTCTTGTACGAAATTTCAATACACCTTCTTGATCAATATTGAAATCAGGGAACTTCCCATCCTTTACAGCCTCGAACTTCTCCTGCAGTAAAGGATCTTCTTTTTGAGCCTTCTTGATCTTCTCTAGTAATGAAGGTTGTGAAATCATTTGGGATAGGGTTGATGATGTCCCTTTCCTTATAATTCCCATGTCTAGTTTTACTAGATCTTTAATCAAGGGATCTCCCAGGATTCTCATTGTTGCCAGAACAACAGGATCTTTCCTGCTTAACGCATCGGCGACTTTGTTTGCTCTTCTATGGTGATAATGAATTGAACAATCATAGTCTTTAATAAGCTCCAACCATCTCCTTTGTCTCATGTTCAATTCTTTCTGTGTGAAAATATACTTTAGACTTTGGTGGTCAGTGTATATATCACATTTCTCCCCATAAAGATAGTGCCTCCATATCTTTAGAGAAAAAACAACTGCCGCCAGCTCTAGATCATGCGTAGGATAATTCTACTCATGAATCTTCAACTGTCGAGATGCATAAGCAATTACTTTGTCATTTTTCATGAGGACGCACCCAAGCCCTTTCAGAGATGCATCGCTAAAAATAATGAATCCTTCTCCGATAGAGGGTAGTGTTAATACAGGTGCAGTAACCAATCTCTTCTTCAGCTCTTGGAAACTTTCCTCGCATTCCTTTGTCCAGATGAACTTAACCCCTTTTCGAGTCAACTTGGTTAGTGGATTAAAAAGACGTGAAAAGTTTTTCACAAACCTCCTATAATATCCCGCTAAACCAAGGAAACTACGAATCTCAGTTACTATTGTGGGTTGAGGCCACTCCTCCACAACCATTGTCTTTGCAGGGTCAACCGAGATTCCTTCATTGGTTACGATGTGCCCCAAGAAAGCCACTTGTTGTAACCAAAACTCACACTTGCTGAACTTACCAAAGAGCCTCTCCTTCCGTAGAGTTTTCAAAACAACCCTCAAATGATCTTCATGCTCCTCACAACTTTTTGAATATATCAAAATATCATCAATAAAAACTACCACAAAGTTATCAAGGTAGTCCTTAAAGACTCTATTCATCAAATCCATGAAAATAGCAGGAGCATTAGTCAAGCCGAAGGGCATAACAGTAAACTCATAATGCCCATATCTTGATCGGAAGGCAGTCTTTGGAATATCTTCCTTCTTCACCCTCAGTTGATGATAACCAGATCGAAGTTCAATCTTAGAGAAGAATTGAGCCCCACGAAGTTGGTCAAATAAATCATCAATTCTTGGAAGAGGGTATCTTTTCTTCACTGTAATCCCGTTCAGTTCTCTATAATCAATGCATAGCCGCATTGATCCATCCTTCTTCTTCACAAAGAGAACTGGTGCTCCCCAAGGAGACACACTCGGTCGGATAAACCCCTTCTCCAACAAGTCTTGGAGTTGTTTCTTTAACTCTTCTAGCTCCACATTTTCCATTCTATACGGAGTCTTTGATATCGGTTGAGACCCAGGTACGAGTTCAATGGAGAACTCTACCTATCTTTCTGGGGGAGGTCCAGGTAACTCCTCAGGAAATACATCCATGTATTCCTGAACAATCGGAACATCTTCAATTTGTATGCTCCCTTTCCCTTCTTCCTCATCACCGATTAACTCCATAAAGAAAGCTATAGGAGGTGCTTCTAGATAGGGATCAGTTCGGGATATCTCTCCTCAGAAGATAACTGTAGGTCATTCATTCAAGACTACTGAGATTTCCTTACTTCTGCATTTGATCTTAGCGTTATACTTTGAGAGCCAGTCCATCCCTAGTATAATGTCAAATTCCATCATGGGAATGACTACTAGATTTGCGATAAGATTGTGCTCACCAAAGTAAACACTATAGTCTCTAAACACTGTTGATGCATGGATAATCCCACTTGGAGTCTTGACTGACAACTCTACCTCAAGCAATTCGGGGATTGATTCTATATTCTTTGCAAACTTGGAAGAAATAAAGGAATGCGTAGAACCAGAATCAAATAAAGCACTTGCTAGTTTTGAGATGACAACAAGAGTACCTGCTACCACATCGTTCGGAACTTCAACTTCAGTTGTTGTGATAGCGAAAGCACGACCTTGCTCCCTTGGCCTCTGCTGAGGTTGATGGTGATTCCCCTCCACCGCCCTCGGATTTGGACATTGATTAGCAAAGTGCCCAAGCTGTCCACACTTGAAGCATGTGACTTCGGGTAGGGCCAGAACCATCTTTCCTCTGTCGTTAGTGTTGGGAAGTTGAGGCTTCACATCACCACGACAATTCCGAGAAATATGGCCTTCTTTTCCACACCTATAGCACTTGCCACTTCCGATCAAGCAGTTCCCTGGATGCTTCTTCCCACATTTATTGCATGTGGCATGTTTCATATGCTTTCCACCTCTTTCCTGATCAAAACTTCTTCCCAGGCTTGGTTCTAGAGTTCTCTTCTTCTCATTAGATTTGTGAGACCATTGTGTATCCCCAAACTCTAGTTCAACTTTCATAGCACTTCGAACTATTTCTTCATAGCTATCGTAGTCCCTGTTGGCTAGATTCTTCCGCAGATGTGGTCGTAGTCCGCCAAAGAATCTATCAACCTTCCCATTAGGGTCCATGACAAAGCTTGAGGTATAACGGGAAAGCCTTGTGAAGTTCATCTCATAGCTTCCGACAGATTTGTTCTCCTTCTGCTTCAGCTCGAGAAAATCTTTCTCCATTTTAGTTCTCATGGAACGAGGGAAATACTTGTTAAAGAAAATCCCCCGAAATTCTTCCCACTCCATAGCTTCCATCTCTCCTCGTGGCTTCGTGTTTTTGATCAGTGACCACCACTGATCAGCTTCTCCCTCTAGGCGGTAAACAGCAAGGGTGACTTTTTCTTGTTCCGAACAATAAAGTACAGAAAAGATCTTTTCAATGGAGCTTATCCATTGTTCCGCAACCAATGGGTCAGTAGATCCACTGAATGTTGGCGGTCGTTGATGCATGAAGGACTCAACAGAAAGTTGTTCCCTTCGTGGTGAGGTCGGCCTCTCAGCTTGATTCAAGTTATTACTCATAACTTGAGTCAGTTGGTTCATCATTCGCATGAATGTTTCCATTCCGGCTTCCATCGGAGGGCCGTCAGCACATGGTGCATTGCGGTCACCATCGGCACGGTTTCTCTTATTGCCTGCCATTTTCTAAAAGAATAAAACCTTAGTGATAAACTTATTTCATTTATGAATCTTTTAACTAAGACTTCGTGCTTAGACAATTATAGTTCTCTATAATTCCTTCATAATGATTCATAAAAAGCATGTGATTAACCAAACATATCCCCCGGGAGTGTCATAACCAAGAGTGCAGCAAGGCCCGTTATCGTGCACCAGTTCCCGTTCGAGTCTAGCTCAAAGCGGTGTTTTTGGGTTTTACCCCTATGTACATCTGTGCCAGAGCCGCCTCTACCTGCTCATATCCAGACAGGGATGTATTTGTTTGATAGACCACTTACTCAATACTTAACAAAATACCAGGAAGTTTTCCTATATTTAAACTTTTATATAGGGTTCTTCCTAAAGTTTTTATATCCTAATTTCCACAAATAACTAAACCATCCTTTGATACCAACTATAGCATCCCATCTTTTTATAACAAAAACTTTCATTACATTACACAAATATGAGGATCGTTAATGTTTAGTGTCTTGGAAACAAGGATCATAATACATAAAAAAACATAAAACATTCTTCTTAAACACTTTCAAGGTGTCTCCTTAAGTTCATTCTAGGTTCATTACTGCATCTCATAACCTGGGGACATACATCAAAAGAAAGGGTGAGCAGAAGGCCCAGTAAGGGAAACAAGAGGAACATTTTACATGTGAACTTGAGATACTTCAATAAGGACATGAAAAGAACTTTAAGGCATGAGAAAGAAATCATGAGGCATTTCATAATAAAAATAACATTTTTCATAACTTGAAGATGTGGCTACATCATTTAACATATACAATCATGAACATATCACCAAGGTCCATCCCCAAGGTGTCATTTGAAAATTACCAAGGTTATTCACCAAGGTATCGTGAAAATTGTAATCTCTAGTGGTTACATCATTACCCAATGCATTGGAGCGCTATCAGGGAGCACCCTTAAATTTTCTTTTATTATCATGTGAGCCACAAATATCATCATCAAACATTTCATAAATAACCCTCATATCATAAAATAAATGGGTTTCATTTCATGATCATAACGTTTTAAAAACTGCTTTAAAGACATGATCTTTACGTCACTTTAAACCCACGGAAAGGGAAAGTGGGTCTCATGTATGTAAATCCCAGAATTTAAAATGGAACATTTTGATATATATGTGAATACCCTTTTAGAAATAAGAGCTTTGAGTATTCACTTTATAACATAAAATAATTTTTGAGAAAAGAGAGAGGCATTTTGAGGGGAAAATTTTGCAGCATAACGGCTAAGTTACGGGGTTTTAGAAAACATTGAAATGAGAGGGGACATGGGTCACCCACTCATAAATGATCCATAAAACAGTAGGGTGAAAGAATAATAAGGACATATGGACATGGTAATGAAATTTTAGGGACATACCATTTGAAATGAAAAACATGGAAGGAAAAAAAAGATTAGATTTCTCTTATGAAAATTCGGCAGCCTTACGGCGTCACTTAACTTCAAAAGAAAATGATTTGACAAGATAAAATAGGGTCCCTCATCATATGATCATGAGAGATCAGTATGATAGATATATAGATCATACCCCAACATAATAAAAAAGAACTTGAAAGACTTGACATGAAAATCGAACATGAAAAATGAGAAGGGTGAAAGAATCCCTTAAAAATTCGGCAGCCTAACGGCGTCACTTAAACTTTCATAAAACGAAATGATGAGAGTAAGAGGGGATCTCTCATCATATAAACATGAAAGGGCAGTAAGAGGAATATAAAAGAACATCCTCTCACATAAAAACATGGAGCATAATAGGAATGACATAAAAGAGATTACATGAAAAGAAAGAGAGGGGTCGGATCCCTTACCTTAAAATGTGACTCTTGAAACTCAAAGGATTGGACCTTGAGGGCTTGGGGGCACCTTGGGAGGACTCTTTGGAAGGTAAGAAGACCAGAACTTAGTTGGGGGAGAGTTGGGAGTGAAAACTAAGGGAGGAAAGGGTGCGTATTTATAGGGAAAGTGAGGGGACAAAGAATTAATGGCCAAGGGACACCTCACATGTGCTTTTCTCAAACCCATGTGCTCTCCCTTGGCATTTATCATGGAGTTAGGCCACATGGGGCCCCCAAAACAATAATTCATCCCCCTTGGCCGTCCAACCCTCAAAAGATCTCATGACATCATCATGACACCGTTATGATGTCATTAAACATACCGAAACCCTAAAACTGTATTTTTTACTATTCACTGAAAATTCAACTTTCTCAGAATAACCCCAAAATTTCACCTTAACCAAATATCAATGCTCTGATTTCAAAAATGAAATTCATTTTATAAAAATAATTTTCTAAATATTTTTAATTTAAATTTTAAATAAAAACACTATTCATCGAAAATTCATTTTTTTCAGAAAAAATCCCAAAAAATTACCTTAACATAATGTCGATACTCTGAGTTCAAAAATAAAGTCCTTTTTATAAAAATAATTTTCTAATTATTTTTAATTAAATTTTTAATTAAAAAACACTATTCATCCGAAAAAAACTAATACTTGAATAATAATTTATGAAACCGTTATTTAACCATTTTATTGAATCATATTACTTAATCTAGGTGTCTAAATTATATTAAAACTTTCTTTGAGTGAAATTACTAATCCATTTGGTCACATTAATAATCCTAAGCGTAAAATCACTATTCATAATTTACTATTCATCAAAAATTAAGTTGATCTTATTAGACTCCAAATTCCTTACTGAACACTTTTGTAGAAGACCATTTTTTGAAAATCATTACACATCATTAGTTATTTAGGGTTTACATAAATATTTCAAAATATCCCTTTTTCAAAATTCATCAATAAAATACATTCTAAAATTATCTAGACATTTGAAATTTCACAAACATCACTAAAGGAAGAAATCTCAATTTATTCACCCGAAAGGATTACACAAGGAAACTAGGGTCTCATCACATAGCCCCTTATAACACTGGCATAAGACCTAAGTGTAAGGTGTGCTATGGTGAGAGAATCTGAGGGAGTCTCAGATAACATTGCCCTAGTAGCAATCTCCACTAACTTGAACTTCTCCTGCAAGCGTTTTCGTTCAAGCTTGACACGCTGGAGCTCAGCTTGGGCTTGGTCCAAAGCGAAGCCCACACATGCTACCTCCTTCCCAAGCTCTGATAAGTGGGCTTCGTAAGGGTTGAGTCTACTAGATGAAGCCATCAACTCCCCTTTCTGCATTAACCATTAACGTCTTATTAAATCATTAAGAGTAAGTTAATATAATACTCAAAAAGATTGGGTCGTTACAATAAATCAACAACAATAAACAACATGTACTAATTCCCCACAGTCATCCCAAATAAATCCCTCCCGCAAGAACATACGAATCTGTGGATCAACTTGTTCATGGTTGATCCGCATTCGTCATTTAAACTCAAAAATGGGGAAAGGGTAATGAAATAACAACCCCTAACTTTAAGAAAGGATTGATTGCTGGTTAAGGGGCCATGCTACCATCGTCATCAAGATCCTCCAACCTCATTGGCACAGTGATTCATAGATTTGATCCATCATCGTTCGTCGCTGAGAGTTTTCTCCAGAGTTTCCTCTCAATATTTCACCAACTATCGACGTTCGATTATCCCAATAAAAAGGGAAACGTATTTGAAATCCCATCACGTTGTGGCATTAATGAGTCAACATTTCTATTTCTGAGTCATTATGACATGACATTAATGACTGAAATAGTTTCCCCGTCGTTGCGCTGCAGCAGATATTTCCAAAAAGAAATAAAATAAACTTGCGAATTTATATAATATTATTTCACTTAAAACATCCAAAAATTAACTTTTTCCCTTGACCCGCACCGGTTGAGGTTAGGCTCGTTCTTAGGTAAAGTCGTCGCCCTCGATGCAATGGTGCCCTCATATTTTTAATTCGGGCATCCTTTTGGAAATCGCCACTACAGCGCACAATTGCTGACTCACTTAACTAAAAAACGTTCGAACCACCATTCCAGGATCACTGGGCCTTGGAATGGTGTTCCGTCTCTATGCCTGGTCTCAAAATAATTCCATATAATATTTAAAAATAATACACAAAAAATCTGAGACATTACATTCTCCCCACCTTGGGGTTTTACGTCCACAAAAATCTAAAACAAAGGCTACTCAAAAAGATGTGGGTATTGGGAATGGATTTGGGCCTCCCGCTCCCACGTGCACTCCTGAAGATTCCCATGCTACCACTGGACGTGCACCAAGGGAATTGATCACCCACAAAGGATCCTCTCCTGTCGATCCTCGATCTCCACTGGGTACTCAGCAAAGGTCACTTCATCCTCGATGTCCATCTCACCCAGTCGATGACGTGCGATGGGTCATGCACGTACCTCCTCAGCTATGACACGTAGAAGAAATCATGTACCTGATGCAACTGTGGTGGTAGAGCTAGGCGGTACGCCACGTCGCCAAATCTGCATAGTATCTGGAAAGGTCCGATGAACCTCAGAGATTGCTTGCCGCCTCGGCCAAATATCTGTAACCCTCATCGAGGTGAGACCCAAAGAAAGATGTGGTCTCCCTCTTTGAACTCCAGAGGTCTCTGTCGTCTGTTAGCATAAGACTTTTTCTGGCTCTATACAGTCTTCATCTGCTCCCGGATAATCTGCACCTTCTCGGTGGTTGATTGTACCAACTCTGGACCCATGAGTGCTGACTCTCCGGGGTCGGTCCAGCAAAGCGGTGACCGGAAGGGTCTCTCATACAAGGCCTCGAATGGTGCCATACCAATGGTGGAGTGGTAGCTATTGTTGTACACAAACTCCACTAGTGGTAGGTGTTCCTCCCAACTGCGACCCAAGTCCAAGACACGGGCTTGCAACATATCCTCCAGAACTTGAATGGTCCTCTCTATATAACCATCTGTCTGGGGATGAAACGTTGTTCTTAAGCGTAGTTGAGTCCCAAAAGCCTCCTACAATCCATTCCACAACTGGGATGTGAAACAGGCATCTCGGTCTGAGACTATTGTCAAGGGGATGCCATGAATCTGAACTATCTCATGCATATAGAGGTGTCTCAGGCTCTCTATGGAACTCTGCTCCCTGATAGCTAAAAAGTGGGCCGACTTGGTGAGTCATTCAACGATCACCCGGATGGAATCATGCCCCTTGGAATTCTGTGGTAAGCCTGTCACGAAGTCCGTCATTATTCCATCTCACTTCCACTCTGGAACTTCCATGGGATGAGCTAATCCTACTGGAACCTGGTGCTCAGCCTTCACCTATTGGCATGTAAGGCATCGAGAAATGAACTCTGCTGCTGCTTTCTTCATGCCTGACCACCAGTACTGTCATCGGTGATCCTGGTACATCTTTTCCACTCCAGGATGTACTGCCAAGGGGGGTGTATGAAAATCCCTCAGTACCTCCTCCTGCAACGCCACTGGTACAACAGTACGTCCTCTGAAAAGATGTATGTGCTCCCCACCTTGCGAATATCCATCAGGAGCATGTCCTATGCATAACTGAGCATGCAAGGCAACACAGTCGTCATCTACTAGTTGCGCCTCCCTAACCCATTGTAAGATGGGAGGGGTGGAAACCATTGACTATAGGTAATTTTTATCCTCTCCATCCACGAAGGATAATTGCAACGTGGCTAACTGCTCTATCGCCTCACTCAACAGCTGTGAGCTCGACCTTCTACTAAGAGCATATGCTACCTTGCTCCCCTTCCCAAGAGTATAGATAATCTTGAAATCATAATCCTGGTCGAACTCTAGCCAATGCCTCCACCTCAGATTCAGATCCTTATGTGAGAAGATGTGTTTGAGGCTCTTGTGGTCAGAGTAGATGATAAATCGCTTGCCCATAAGGTAGTGTCACCACATCTTCAATGTGAAGACTACCACTTCCAACTCAAGATCATGGGTTGCATAGTTCTGATCATGTATCCAAAGCTAGCATGAACCATAATCAATCACTGCCTGCCTCTGCATCAGGACACAGCCAAGCCCGGTCCCTAATGCGTCGTAGAAAACTATGTACTAGACACCCTCCTCCGGTAATCTCAAGACTAGGGCGCTTTTCAAACTCTGTCTCAACTGCTCGAAAGCCTGCTGGCACTTCTCCATCCACATGAAGGGTTTCCCCTTCTGGGTCACGGCTTTCATCGGTGCTGATATCCAGGAGAAATCAGGAATGAATCTCCGGTAATATCCTGCCAATCCAAGGAAGCTCTGCACCACCGTCACGGTCTGAGGTGGCTCCCATGCTAACACAGCCTCTACCTTGGCTGGGTCTACAGCTACCCCATCTGCTGAGATGACATGACCTAGAAAGTGGACCTCCTAAATCCAGAACTGGCACTTTGAGAGCTTCCCATAAAGCTGGTTCTCCCGAAATACGTCTAGAACCATCCGTAGGTGTCTTACATGCTCCTCTTCTAACACCGAGTACAAAAGTATGCCTTTGATGAAGACCACTATGAACCGGTCCATGTACCGCTGGAAGATCTGATTCATCAGTCCCATGAACACTGTGGGGGTATTCGTCATGCCGAAAGGCATCACCAAGTACTCATAGTGATCGTAGTGGCATCTGAAATCCATCTTCAGTATATCCTCATCCCATACTCATAACTGGTGATAGCCTGATCGAAGTTCAACCTTCGAGAACCACTTTTCCCCTCTTAGCTGGTCAAAGAGGTCATCGATTCTCAGCAGTGGATACTTATTCTTTACCATCACCTGGTTCAGGCACCGGTAATCCACGCATAGCCTCAGACTCTCGTCTGACTTCTTGGAAAACAAGACTGGGGCTGCCCAGGGTGAAACGCTGGGTCTTACGAAACCCTTACTCTGCAATTCCTCCAACTGCACCCTCCACTCACGAACCTCTACAAGAGCCATCTGATATGCTAATGAGGAAATAGTTATCATCCCAGGGTGTAAGTCGATGCTGAATTCGATCTCCCGGTAGGGAGGTAACCCTGGAACATCTTCGGGAAAGTCGTTCTCATACTCTGCTACCACTACTAGGAACTGGGAGCTCACAACATCCACTACTCCGAGGGCAAGGCTAGCCAACTCTTGAGAGATTGGCTGCACCTTCCTATGAATAATCCCATTCTGTGCTGCATGGGCTTCCCTTTCTCCGACAAAGTAAAACCTCATCCCATCACTACGAACACACCACACTCTTCGCCTAAAACAGTCAATCTGAGCATGGACTGAAGATAACCAATCCATAAAAATAATGACATCATAAGGCCTCGAAGCTACCACCAAGAGGTTCCAAATGAAACTCTTGCCTCCAAGGGTAAGATAACACTATATACAAAGGTGTATGATTGTTGAGTATCCTCTCGTAGGTGTACCCAAGAGTAAGGATCTAGTCAATAGTTCTACTAGAATCTTGAGGTTTAGTACAAGACATGTGGCTATGAAGGAATGACTAGAACCTATGTCTATAAGTACGGCAGCTAAGGTAGAAAAGACACAGATCATACCTTGAATCATCCCTGGATCCCCTAGGTTGTATGCCTCGACCGCATACAGTTGTCCTCATCCTTGTTCCCCAGCTCCCTGAGCCTAGTGCGGACCTCCTGGGGGTGGTGGTGGTAGTAAGTCAAAGCATCTACCACTACCTGTAGCTCTCCCTGCTCCTATGCCATGTCTACCGCCTAGCGGGTCTATCTGCTCCACTCTCTGTCTCTTCCTCGGTGGTCTATCCACCGCTTCCCTATCAGCAGCTCAACGGGTTGGACAATCTCTAGCGAGATATCCCCTACCATCGCACGCGTAGCGTCACTTATCCCTAGGATGATTGGATCCAACCTGAGAGCCATGGACTATCGATCCTCTATCTTGGGTCCTCCTATGAATATTCCCATGTCCATATCCCTGTGCCTAACATCGGCTTGCTGCTGCCGGGGTCTTTGCACCTTTCTGCCTCCTGCTAACTGTCATCGGTTGTCTCTGCTCCTCCAAGAAGCTCCCAATCACCAAGACCCACTCGAGCACTCCCACATAAGTCGAAATTCATAGAGGCACGACACTAGCTCGGATGTCTCTTCGTAGACCTCACTCGAAGTTCCAAGCTCTAAAGTATTGATCCCTGACCATATCCATCGAGTACCGGGCATGGTTGGTGAACCTCGATGAATAGTCAGCTACTGTCATACTGCCCTGCTGGAGCTGAAGAAGCTCCTGGATGCATACTGCTCTTAGTGTAACTGGAGATAACTCCTCCTTGAAGAGTTTCTCAAACTCCATCCACGAAAGAGTCTCCTCGTCATGATTCTGTGTGGTCAGACTCCACCATCGTCTCGCCGAGCCCTGAAGAAGGCTCACTCCTAGGATCACCATCTGGTCTACTGGCATCCTCACTAGACGGAAAACTCTGGTCATCGCCTCAAGATAGTCCTCATCCACCTGAGGGTCAGGCTTGCCTCAGAACCTGAGGGGTCTCTATCTCTAGAACTCATGGAGTGCACTAATCTTGCGCTCCTCGTCAGTCGGTACTGTAGGTACCACGGGCTGCTCCACTAGTGGTGGCATAGCGGGTGCACCACCTGGTGGCAACTCCTAGGGAACTGGTCCCTGTATCGAAGTGTAACACCTGAGACTTTTATGTTATATAAATCATCAAAGGAATCTTTTTCTACACAACACTTTCTTGGCTTTCTTTACACGAAATCGTGACCTTCCTCGATAGCTTGCGTCGTACGCAATACCGAGTTTCACTAAACAACGATATGCTATTAAAATATTATTAAAACTAGCCGTTATGAATAGTAATAACCACTTTTTGAAATTTTATAAATTTTATTTTTAAAAATGGACTTCATTTTTGGATTCGGAATATCGAAATTAGCCTAGGGTGAAATTTTGGTATTTTTCTGAAAACTTTCAATTTTTGATGAATAGTGAAACCACTAAGTGGTAGTTAAAAAACTGAATTTTTCATAAAACTTAATTTTACCGCTTCTGTGAGTGGAATTTGAAAAATCTGAGAGACACGGTTGATGTTAGTAAGTAAAATGTGGTTCAATGATGAAAATAATTTTTTGGTGAATAGTAACTTTTTACTTTTTTTTACCATGGTAAAAAGTAAATGGGGTAATTAAGGGTAAAGATGATATTATTATTACCCTAACACATGTCCTAATTCTATTGGATATGTGTAATTCGACCAAAAACAAACTTAGGAATAAAATATGACCATTTAGGCCCACTTGGATTAGATTAGGACATTTATTATTAATTTATTTAAAGAAGGGTTAAAATAGTTAAAATCAAAGTTTAATAAGTAAATAATTTTTAATATAAAGTTATACATAAGATAAATTCGACTATAAATATTCATTAGAACGATAAAACGATTTCCTACATAATGGTATTTTATTTGTAATTTTTAGACATTAAATAATTTAATTTATTTATGACACAATGATGATGCATTAATTATCTTATTAATGAAATATTGACATAATTGATGTTATAAGCACCACAATAATTGTAATTTGAGACTTTTTATGAATCCCACTAATTTTCTAGGTTAATATGACATGTTAGTATTGATTTAATTAACTTGGTTCGAACTAATAATTATGTTATGATTTTCACAAAAATCAATTACTAAATAGTGTCAAAATTGACATAAAATAGTTTTTAAAACAAATATTATATTGGTAATTTTTATTTTATTCCTAAAAATATAAGGTTCGGCCAAATGACTTAGATAAGGTTATATATATTAATAATAAACAACTTGGGGTTCGTTTGGCTGCTGATAGTAAGTTTATTAACCTTATAGTATAAGAACACAAGAAGACATGGTAAAAGTAAAATTATTTAACTTAATGTTAAATCTAAATGATAAGGTTAAAATAGGAACCTAAACTTGTCTAAATTCTATTGTATGAGAGTATTTCGAGCCATCCCCACCTTAGCTTCTAAATATATCAATTTGGAGCTATTTAAAACCGAACATGACTTTATAATAAAATAATAGTTTTAGTTATTCCAAAGGTGCCCCTCTCCTCCCTTATAAAAGGACACCTCCTCCCCATCTTCCTCACACCACTTTTAGCCTTCAAGATCGGCCAAACACTGACACTTTCTCCTCTCCACTTCCCTAGAGACATCCTAGAGGTCCTTGTCTTCTTAAAAGACCAATTTTAGTGCCCTAAAAGAAGGTCTCAAAGAAGCACTTCAAAGAAGAGGTAATGTCCGTTACCGATTCTTTCATCTTTATTTCTTCTTACACTTATTATTATTTAGTTGTTTCATTATGAAGTAATAACATCAGTATCACTCATATACTGATATATTATTATAATTATGAAACAACCCGATTTCACCATCTATCCATCCTACGGAAAAAGAAATCACCGCGCGTGTGTACGTACGGAATACCGTTTCCACGCCGTGGTGTAATCTATTTTCCACCACCACCTTACTTGGATAGGTATAATGGTGTAAATAATGAATATATATGACTATTATAAAGTGATATTGATTCTTAAATAGTATACATATACTCCAATACAATTCCACGATCATAGGAACGATATCATCACTCGTGCGTACGTACGGAATACCGTCTCCACGATGTGATGCGACTCGTTCTACATGATCTTCATTTAATAATGATTATATAAATGAATTGAATGAATGAATATGATATATATATTACAATAATACCATTCTGGAAATGAGGTATCTATAACCTAAAGAAAAGAATAAGAATTTATTCGACAAAACACATATAAGAAAAAAAAGTTATAAACACCAGAATAACAAGTAGCAATGAAATATTACTACTAAGAAGCTAAGAATATGACCATATATGATATCATAAAAATAATTATGATTTTGGAATGAGTCAATAACATTATTTAAATCATTATATAGGAGGTTCGGACACTTACAAATCAAGTCGGACCTAAGGTAAGGGAAATATCACAATCTCATTTTTATCCGAGATTGTTTATACTTTGAAATTTACTGGGGTGTATTTTATCATCCACATCCATGTTTCCTCAATATGTAATATTATTTCCGTTCACCTACAATTGTTTAAATCCTATTTTACCCTTCGGTGAGTTTTTAGTAAAATATATGAAAGGAATCTTTTGTCGTTTTTCGTACGAGGTACTTTTTGACTTTTCCGACAAAAGTATGAGAAGAATGTTTTTTTTAACTTATACGGCATGAATGGATTTTTAAAACATTATTTCCAAGAATCTTCCTTTACAAGTTTTCAAGTTTATTTTTAATCAACTTCTTTTAGTTTAAAATTGTATGACATGTTAAGAAAGGAAAAGTGTTTTTGAAGTAGAAAGGATATTTTCCTCAAGAATGAAGTTCAAGTGTTTTATCAAAATTATTTTCCATATAAGATAATAAAGGGTTCTGTTTTTATCCCTATTATTACATTGATTTGATTATGTTGTGATGGAATTATTTTTATGAATTCCTTTATTGTATATGAATTGTTTTTTGATGTCACGATGTTTAAGAATCTCATTTTTATTACATGGGTTATTCTATGATGTATGGTTTATGATTTTGTGGCACACATAAGAATGGTATCATTATGAGATTTGTGGGACCTATATCTCCCTCCAATGCATTGGGTAAAGATTTTATATCTCATGAGATAGACATGGCTGGAACGGTAGGTTATACCGGTTCAGTGAAACAGGACTGAAAAGTGGGTGACTCGGTTCAGAAAGGGACTTTGTCCACTAAGATAGTCTTGGCAATGAGTCTTGACTAACAAGAAATGATTCTATATGATTATTTGTGTATGCCACAAAGTTTCATGTTTTAAGTTATGATTATTGTGATTACATTTCACTTCCATGATTTATCCCATGTTATGAAATTATGATCTCTTTTGCAGGTTAAGATTTCCAAAAGTTATGTGCTTGTGTATATGATGTGATTGATATTTCTTTTGTTTACACTTATTGAGAATTTGAGCTCACCCTTTTGTATGTTTTCTTTCCCTAGGTCAGGAAGAATGTTATTAAGTAGGATATGCCAAAAAGGGACTCTAGATATGATGAAATAAGTGGGAGGCAAAGTTGATGCTTTATGAACCAGTTGTTTATGTTTCCCAGTTTCTAAAGACATTATACCTATACGGTTCTTTAGTGGTTTTGTTATATGTTGTAATAATTATGCTTCAATTTTGAAGTATTAACAATGTATGTAAAGTATGGGTCGTTATAGTTGGTATCAGAGGAAAGGTATAGTCAACCTTTAGAAACTAGGATGTGAAAGCCTTAGTAAGAACCCTAAGGATAAGTCTAAGCATAGAACACAATATTAGTGTTTTAGAAATGGCCATCAATAACCTAGGATAAGACCTTAAGTGTGAAATTTTATTCTTGATTATGTGGTTTTCCTATTATAATTAGTGTTGCTCACACTATTCTTCTTGGTTTTAGTCAATGGTTGGAACCCGAAGGAACCGTGTTAATGCAGAATGCGAAGGGAAATGCAATGATTGTCCCCCTAAGCAACCAAATGTTATGGGAGCTGGAATGAAAAATCTTGTAGCCATGCTTACACAACTTTCTCAAGCTATGAATCATGTAGGACTTCCAAACGAGCAAAGGAAGGAGCAACATTCTGTTGAATCCTTCATGAGGCAGCGTCCACCTTCTTTCAGCGGGTCTACTGATGCATTAGTTGCTGAATAATGGATTAGCACTACTGAAAAGATATTTCCAGTTCTTCAATGTTCTGATCATGATAAATTCATCTTAGCAGTGTATCGTTTGGAAGGTGATGCTGATCAATGGTGGAATCTTATTAAGAATATGAGGCAAAGGGATGAAATTGAGTCCATGGAATGGGACGAGTTCAAGAACTTATTTTTCAATAATTACTTCCCTCGTATTCTCTGAACAAATATGGAGAAAGAGTTTATTGAACTAAAGCAAAAGGATGATGAATCTGTTGGTACCTATGAAGCAAATTTTACAAGACTTGCAAGTTACGCTTCTGGTATTATTATCCAACCTGAGAGTAAGATCGATCGATTCTTTAGTAGTTTAAAACCAAGTCTTCAAAGGGCGTTATCCATAAGGGACTTCAATAGCTACGAGGAAATCGTTCGATGTGCTCTCAAAGTCGAGATGGAGATTGGAGTAACCCATCAGTCATATGGGTTTGATAAGAAGAGGAAAATGGAATTCAAAGGAAAATCTAAAGAGCACAATGAAAAAAATATGATCTTTCCCTTATGCTCAAAGTGTGGAAAGAAACATGGAGGGAGTTGTCTTAAAGGGACAAGTAAATGTTTTAAATGTGGAAAGGAAGGTCATCGGGCATTTGAATGTCGCGATGATGGGAAGAAGATTTCTAATGATGCAAACAAAGGAAGGGATACACATAATGAACCTACTACACTTCAATGTTTCAAGTGCAAGGAGATGGGGCATTATGCCAATAAATGCCCTAATCTAAGGGTTGATGATGATGGTCGACATCAACAAACTCTTAAGGCTAAAGACAATGGAAAGTCACATGCAATTTCTATCAGCGATGTGGAGTACGATAACGATGTGGTGAAAGGTACACTTACCATCCACTCTAAAGTAGCAAATGTTTTATTTGATTCTGGATCCACCCACTCTTTTATTTATGAAGAATTTTCTAAGGGTATCACTGTATTACCTCAACAATTAGATGTTGAGTTAGCTGTGACAACACCTAATGGCAAAACAGTCGCATCAAAAGTTTATAATTCTTCTCCGATCAAAGTTTGTGGGAAAGTGCTTCCTGCAAATCTTGTGATCCTTCCTATAGTGGAATTTGATGTGATTCTTGGCATGGATTGGATTTCTTTATATGTAGCTCATATCAATTTCCAAAGAAGGGAAGTCACATTTCATATTCCAGATCAATCTATGATCATCTATCAATGCAAGGATGAACATAAACTTCCAGTGGAAATTTCTTCCATTTTATGGGTATTGATTCCACTAAATGAAGGTTATTTATCTCAAATGGTTGGTGAGAAACTCACGATTAAGAATATTCCCATTGTACGGGAGTTTGATGATGTCTTTCCGGAGGAATTACCGGGTCTTCCACCAAATCGTGAAGTTGATTTTTCAATAGAACTCGTACCGGGTGCTTTGCCTATTTCAAAGACACCTTATAGAATGGCCCCAATTGAGTTGCAGGAATTGAAGAAGCAACACCAAGAGAATATTGATAAGGGATTCATACGCCCTAGTGCGTCACCTTGGGGAGCACCTGTTCTCTTTGTTAAGAAGAAAGATGGATCAATGAGACTCTGCATTGATTATCGAGAACTTAACAAGATCACTATCAAGAACAAATATCCTCTCCCACGCATTGATGACTTATTTGACCAACTACGCGGAGCTCAATACTTTTCCAAGATTGATCTTCGTTCAAGGCATCATCAATTAAGGGTCAAAAGGGAGGATATACCAAAGACGACTTTCCGTACAAGGTATGGACACTATGAATTTATAGTGATGCCATTTGGTCTTACTAATGCCCCTACTATCTTCATGGATCTAATGAATAGAGTCTTTAGAGACTATCTTGATCAATTTGTGGTAGTCTTTATAGACGATATTCTTGTCTATTCAAAGAGCAAGGAAGAACATGAAGATCACTTGAGAATTATATTGAAGACCCTGAGAAAGGAGAAGCTTTATGCCAAATTTACCAAGTGTGAATTTTGGCTTCAAAAAGTTGCATTTTTGGGTCACATAATCTCAAAAGAGGGGATATCTGTGGATCCAGCAAAAACAGAGGTTATCGAAAGATGGTCGAGACCAACAACAGTAACTGAGATCCGAAGTTTTCTTAGTTTGGCTGGATATTATCGACGTTTTGTGAAAGATGTTTCACGATTATCTAATCCACTCACCAAGTTGACTCGGAAAGGAGTTAAGTTTGTCTGGACGGAAGAATGTGAAGAGAATTTCAAGGAGTTGAAAAGAAGGTTATCCAGTGCAGCTGTGCTCACACTGCCTTGTAGTGGAGAAAGGTTTGTGATCTACAGTGATGCATCCAAGAAGGGATTGGGGTGTGTTCTTATGCAAAATGATATGGTGATAGCTTATGCCTCACGATAGTTGAAAATCCATGAGCAAAATTACCCAACACATGATTTGGAGTTAGCTGCGGTAATCTTTGCATTAAAGATTTGGAGGCATTACCTTTATGGTGAAAGGTGTGATATTTATACTGATCATAAAAGTTTAAAGTATATTTTCACACAAAAGGAGATGAATATGCATCAAAGAAGATGGTTGGAGCTGATTAAGGATTACGACTACTCAATCCATTACCACCCTGGGAAAGCAAACAAGGTGGCAGATGCATTAAGTCGACAAGACCATGATAGTTTATCCATGATGAGGATCACAAAAGATCCAATATTTATGGATTTACAAAGGATGGATCTTGGAATTATAATGGAAGGGGAAAATCTTATCTTTATCAAATTAATGTTCAACCATCTATACATGTTAAGATTAAAGAGGCACAGAAAGAAGATGTAGAGTTACAAAAGAAGGTGAGAAATGTTCCTGAGTTCAACCTTGATTGTGATGGGATAATAAAGTTCAGGAATCGGGTTTGTGTTCCTCCCATCCCCGAATTAAAGAAGGAGATGTTGGATGAGGCTCATAGTTCTTCATTCTCTATTCATCCTGGAAGCACGAAGATTTATAGGGACCTGAAAGAGTACTTCTGGTGGGATGGCATGAAAAGAGATGTTGCTGAATATGTCTCTCGATGCTTGGTTTGTCAACAAGTTAAAGCTGAGAGACAGAAGTCTAAGGGGATGTTACAACCATTACCCATGCCCGAATGGAAATGGGAAAACATCACTATGGACTTTGTCACAGGACTTCCTAAAACATCCAACGGCAATAATGCTATCTGGGTCATAGTTGATCGTCTTACAAAGTCTGCACACTTCATTGCTATTAGAGAGGATTTCTCTCTGGATCAGCTTGCCAGGATATATGTAAAAGAAGTGGCAAGATTGCATGGAGTACCACTTTCTATTATATCTGATCGGGATCCGATATTTACCTCGAAGTTCTGGCGAAGTCTTCAGCATACTCTGGATACAGAGTTGAGTTTCAGCACTACTTATCATCCTCAGACAGACGGTCAGTCTGAAAGAACAATTCAAACCCTAGAAGATATGTTGAGAGCTTGCTCTATGGATTTCAAAGGAGGTTGGGATCAACACCTACCTTTGGTGGAATTTTCTTATAATAATAGCTATCACTCCAGTATTCAGATGGCTCCTTATGAAGCTCTCTATGGAAAGAAATGCAGGACTCCAACTTACTGGGATGAATTTGGGGAAAGAAAGCTATTAGGACCTGATCTCGTTGATGAAATGGCAGAAAAGGTCAGATCTATTCAACAACACATAAGAGCAGCTCAGAGTCGACAGAAAATTTATGCCGACAACCGAAGAAAAGACCTAGAGTTTGAAGTGGGTGATAAAGTGTTCTTACGAATATCTCCCTGGAAAAGGGTTATGAGATTTGGAAAGAAGGGGAAGTTGAGCCCTAGATATATCGGTCCTTTCGAAATACTGGATCGTGTTGGGAAGGTAGCTTACCGATTGGCGCTTCCACCGAATATCTCTCAAGTTCACGATGTGTTCCATGTATCTCTCCTGAGAAAGTACATACCTGATCCTTCACATGTACTCAGCTCAGAAGTTATACCGCTGGAGCAAGATCTTTCTTATAAAGAACAACCGATAGAGATTCTGGATCGTAGCGAAAAAGTCCTACGAAACAAGACCACTTGATTGGTGAAATTTTTATGGAGGAACCACCAATTAGAAGAAGCTACATGGGAGCTTGAGGATATGATGAGGGAGAGGTATCCTCATCTGTTTGTTACAAAGTGATGAATTTCGAGGGCGAAATTCATTTTAAGGGGGGTAGAATGTAACACCCGAGACTTTTATGTTATATAAATCATCAAAGGAATCTTTTTCTACACAACACTTGTTTGTCTTTCTTTACACGAAATCGCGACCTTCCTCGATAGCTTTCGTCGTACGCAATACCGAGTTTCACTAAACAACGATATGCTATTAAAATATTATTAAAACTAGCCGTTATGAATAATAATAACCACTTTTTGAAATTTTATAAATTTTATTTTTCAAAATGGACTTTATTTTTGGATTCGGAATATCGAAATTAGCCTAGGGTGAAATTTTGGTATTTTTCTGAAAACTTTTAATTTTTGATGAATAGTGAAACCACTAAGTGGTAGTTAAAAAACTGAATTTTTCATAAAACTTAATTTTACCACTTCTGTGAGTGGAATTTCAAAAATCCGAGAGACACGATTGATGTCAGTAAGTAAAATGTGGTTCAATGAGATGAAAATAATTTTTTGGTGAATAGTAACTTTTTACTTTTTTTTACCACGGTAAAAAGTAAATAGGGTAATTAAGGGTAAAGATGATATTATTATTACCCTAACACATGTCCTAATTCTATTGGATAAGTTTAATTCGACAAAAAACAAACTTAGGAATAAAATATGACCATTTAGGCCCACTTGGATTAGATTAGGACATTTATTATTAATTTATTTAAAGAAGGGTTAAAATAGTTAAAATCAAAGTTTAATAAGTAAATAATTTTTAATATAAGGTTATACATAAGATAAATTCGACTATAAATATTAATTAGAAAGCTAAAAATATTTCCTACATAATGGTATTTTATTTTTAATTTTTAGACATTAAATAATTCAATTTATTTATGACACAATGATGATGCAGTAATTATCTTATTAATGAAATATTGACATAATTGATGTTATAAACACCACAATAAATGTAATTTGAGGCTTTTTATGAATCCCACTAATTTTCTAGGTTAATATGACATGTGAGTATGGATTTAATTAACTTGTTTCGAACTAATAATTCTGTTATGATTTTCACAAAAATCAATTACTAAATAGTGTCAAAATTGACATAAAATAGTTTTTAAAACAAATATTATATTGGTAATTGTTATTTTATTCCTAAAAATCTAAGGTTCCGCCAAATGACTTAGATAAGGTTATATATATTAATAATAAACAAATTGGGGTTCGTTTGGCTGCTTATAGTAAGTTTATTAACCTTATAGTATAAGAACACAAGAAGACATGGTAAAAGTAAAATTATTTAACTTAATGTTAAATCTAAATGATAAGGTTAAAATAGGAACCTAAACTTGTCTAAATTCTATTGGATGAGATTATTTCGACCCATCCCCACCTTATCTTCGAAATATATCAATTTGGAGCTATTTAAAACTGATCTTGACTTTATAATAAAATAATAGTTTTAGTTATTCCAAAGGTGCCCCTCTCCTCCCTTATAAAAGGACACCTCCTCCCCCTCTTCCTCACACCACTTTGAGCCTTCAAGCTCGGCCAACCCCTGCCACTTTCTCCTCTCCACTTCCCAAGAGACATCCTAGAGGTCCTGGTCTTCTTAAAAGACCAATTTTAGTGCCCTAAAAGAAGGTCTCAAAGAAGCACTTCAAAGAAGAGGTAATGTCCGTTACCGATTCTTTCATCTTTATTTCTTCTTCCACTTATTATTATTTAGTTGTTTCATTATGAAGTAATAACATAAGTATAACTCATATACTGATATGTTATTATATGTATGAAACAACCCTATTTCACCATCTATCCATCCTACGGAAAAATGAATCACCGCGCGTGCGTACGTACGGAATACCGTCTCCACGCCGTGGTGTAATCTATTTTCCACCACCACCTTACTTGGATGGGTATAATGGTGTAAATAATGACTATATATGACTATTATAAAGTGATATTGATTCTGAAATAGTATACATATACTCCAATAAAATTCCACGATCATAGGAACGATATCATCACTCGTGCATACGTACGGAATACCGTCTCCACGATGTGATGCGACTTGTTCTACATGATCTTCATTTCATAATGATTATATAAATGAATTGAATGAATGAATATGATATATATATTACACTAATACCATTATGGAAATGAGGTATCTATAAACTAATGAAAAGAATAAGAATTTATTCGACAAAACACGCATAAGAACAAAAAGTTATAAACACCCGAATAATAAGTAGCAATGAAATATTACTACTAAGAAGCTAAGAATATGACCATATATGATATCATAAAAATAAGTATGATTCTGGAATAAGTCAATAACATTATTTAAATCATTATACAGGAGGTTTGGACACTTACAAAGCAAGTCGGACCTAAGGTAAGGGAAATATCACAATCTCATTTTTATCCGAGATTGTTTATACTTTGAAATTTACTAGGGTGTATTTTATCATCCACATCCATGTTTCCTCAATATGTAATATTATTTACATTCACCTACAATTTTTTAAATCCTATTTTACACTTCGGTGAGTTTTTAGTAAAAGATATGAAAGGAATCTTTTGTCGTTTTTCGTACGAGGTACTTTTTGACTTTTCCGACAAAAGTACGAGAAGAATGTTTTTTTTAACTTATACGGCATGAATGGATTTTTAAAACATTATTTCCAAGAAGCTTCCTTTACAAGTTTTCAAGTTTATTTTTAATCAACTTCTTTTAGTTTAAAATTGTATGACATGTTAAGAAAGGAAAAGGATTTTTGAAGTAGAAAGGATATTTTCCTCAAAAATTAAGTTCAAGTGTTTTATCAAAATTATTTTCCATCTAAGATAATAAAGGGTTATGTTTTTATCCCTATTATTACAGTGATTTGATTATGTTGTGATGGAATTATTTTTATGAATTCCTTTATCGTATATGAATTGTTTTATGATGTCATGATGTTTAAGAATCCCATTTTTATTACATGGGTTATTCTATGATGTATGGTTTATGATTTTGTGGCACACATAAGAATAGTATCATTATGAGATGGGTGGGACCTATATCTCCCTCCAATGCATTGGGTAAAGATTTTATATCTCATGAGATAGACATGGCTGGAACGGTAGGTTATACCGGTTCAGTGAAACAGGACTGAAACGAGGGTGACTCGGTTCAGAAAGGGACTTTGTCCACTAAGATAGTATTGGCAATGAGTCTTGACTAACAAGAAATGATTCTCTATGATTATGTGTGTATGCCACAAAGTTTCGTGTTTTAAGTTATGATTATTGTGATTACATTTCACTGCCATGATTTATCCCATGTTATGAAATTATGATCTCTTTTGCAGGTTAAGATTTCCAAAAGTTATGTGCTTGTGTATATGATGTGATTGATATTTCTTTTGTTTACCCTTATTGAGAATTTGAGCTCACCCTTTTGTATGTTTTCTTTCCCCAGGCCAGGAATAAGGTTATTTAGTAGGATATGCCAAAAAGGGACTCTAGATATGATGAAATAAGTGGGAGGCAAAGTTGATTCTTTATGAACCAGTTGTTTATGTTTCCCAGTTTCTAAAGACACTATACCTATACGGTCCTTTCGTGGTTTTGTTATATGTTGTAATAAGTATGCTTAAATTTTGAAGTATTAACAATGTATGTAAAGTATGGGTCGTTATATGAAGCCTCATGTAACACCCCAAGCTTTCACGGTACACTTCTCTTTGAATAATACAGTAGCGTGTGTTGTACGCAACTTCGAGTTCTAACACACACCACAACTAATCAAAGTAGCCTATATGAATAGTAATACCCACTTTTTAAAATTATAGAAATTTTATATTTCAAAATGGACTTCATTTTTGTATTTTTAATATCGAAATTATCCAAAGTCGATTTTTTTGTAATTTTCTGAGAACTTCCAATTTTTTTATAAATAGTGAAAAATACTTAAAAACAACTTTTTTAATCAAAGTATTTTATAGTGATAAATTATACTATTGAGTGGTTTTAAAGTATAATTAGAAAATATATTTACCATTTTATCCAATGGTGTTCATTAGAATTAATTTCACTTTGAAATTGGACATAAACAGTTGTCAATCTTTTGATATATATTGTTTCTTAAAAACACGCTATTTGTTGTGACAGCGGGAATTAATTATAAAATTAATTAATTCAACTTATATTTTTTTAATTTTGTAAAATAGACATCATTTTTGGATTCAGAATATCAATTATAGCTTAGGGTGAAATTTTGGTATTGTTTTGAAAAACTTCAATTTTTAATGAATAGTGAAACCACTAAGTGGTAGTTAAATAACCAATTTTTCGTTTAAATGAAATATTACCACTTCTGTGATTTGATTTTCAAAAATCCGACATACATGGTTGTCATTAGGAAGTAAAATTTGGTTCAATGGGATTAAAATAATTTTTTTGGTGAATAGTAACTTTTAAGTTTAATTAATCACGATTAAAGGTAATTAGTGAAATTTAAGGTAAAAATGGTATTATAAAAATATGAAATGACCTTTACACTTGTCCTACCTCTATTGGATGTGTCATGGCCGACCAATACAATCCATGGGTCAACTTGGGGACCCCATGGAGCCACTTTGGTAGTAAAATGACATAAATAACTTTTATTTAATGTTAAAATAAAAAGGTCACAAACAAGAGTTGTTTTACTAAAACAATTTTTAAATGGGGCTATACAAGTCATATTTTTTACTATAAATATTCATTAGAAATATAAAAAGATTTAATTCATCATAATATTTTTTTATAATTTTTAGACATTAAATAAATTAAATTATTTATGACACCATGATGATGCAGCGATTGCCTCATTAATTAACGATTTAAATAAAATGAAAGGATAATGTAACATCTAAGGCATAAACTTGTCAAAAACCTATTGGATGAGGATATTTCGAACCCATATCACCTTAGCCTTGAATTATAGAAGTGTGGGACCTTTATAATTCGAAAATCATTGTATAATAAAGTAATATTTCATTACCTTCCAAGAGTGCCCCTCCTCTCCACTTATAAAAGGCCCCCACCACTACAACCTTACTCACACTTTAAAAGCCTTTTGGCTCGGCCAAACTCTGCCCAAATACTCTCCCAACATCCCTCCCTTACTCCTAGAAGCCTCAATTTGGGAAGAATTCTTTCCAAGGAAGCCTTTGGCTCAAATCAAAAAGAGTTACCCGATTTTAAGGTAATGTCTTCTCTTTTGTTATTTTGTTTTATTTTTCTTCTCCAACCCCCTAAACTCTTTTTATTCATTTATTTTGTAAAAACACCAGTATCTACAATATACTAGGATGTTGATATGATAAGTATTTGGTTTACACTTACACACACCTTCATCTAATGGTTAAAGAACATACGGTTTCTGTGGGTGGCGAAATACTGCCTCACGAAACAATGATTGTTCAATATTCCTTTAACACCTCTAATGGTGGCCATTTTGATGACACTATTTTCATATATGATATATATATTATGTTTATGTTTTTCTTATTCTTCTATATTTTTCATTTATGGCAAACCTTTACGATTTCCATTATGGGTAAACACGATAATTTCATCTTAGGAAGTGCGGACTACCGCCCCCTCAAAGTGATTTGAATAGTTAATGCCATATGTGGGATGCATAAAGGATGGATTAAATAGTATTATACATTATATTATACTGGAATTATATTATACCTTTATATAATTATAACTTCATTCCATTAAATACGAAATAGAAATGAAAGTAGTGTTCATGCGTACATACGGCTTACCGTCTCCATGAACGGTGCATTTCATTTCTTACCTCTAAATGTTATATAATATTATAAATGCATGTATATACTGGATATATATGATATATACATCATGAACATAATTTTGTATATAATGGATATTTCAACACATTAACAACTTGTAATTATAAGAAGTTTATTTTTGACTCAAGTACCAAAGATCGACAAAATGACCGTTATTAACTTAAATAATTACATAATGTTCATAACATGGTAATAAGTGATATAAAAGGAATAATGAACATGAAAAAGGTTCTTAAGAAAATAGAAATTAACTCTATTTTATTATTCAGGAGGTTAAAGAACGATCGAGTCAAGTCGGACACGAGGTAAGGGAATTTCTTAACCCAATTTCCAATCTTTGGGTTAATCTCTTATTTTCAAATTATGTCATGATATTATTATGTCCTATCTTTTATTTTTACTTTATTTATGTATAATTATAGTGAATACACATAATAGATCAATTTTATTTTAAAAAATAATGATATTTTTGAGGGACTTCGTCTCAATCACCATCCATTGAGGCATATTTTGTTTTATACACAAATTTCTTTTATACGGTGTATAAACCCCTTTGACTTTTACATTTATTCAAAAGGAAACTTTTTATATGAAGCGTTTTACTAAACAAAAAAAAGGAATGTTTTTCTTATCGTAAGTATGCGGCGATAATTACTTCTCTGCCGCCATGACCATTATTTGAGTTTCGGCTTCCTCTACAAGCCATACCTCTTTTTAAAATGAAAAATAAATAGAAAGTTATAATTTTATTTTATTTTGGTATTGAAAATGGTTTTGAAAGTGTTTTTATTATATCAATGTGTTGTATTGATATCTTATTGAAATGTGGATATTTTATGTTTCCTTCATGCAAGTTTTATGTGATACGATTATGTTATGGTTTCTGATATGTTTAAACCTATTCATATGAGGAATGCATTGGACTTAATAAGTGACGGGTGGAGCCCGCTATAGCTCCTCGATGCATCGGTAGGTCTCATGAGACAAACTAGTGTCTTGGCACGAGGCCTTGACAAAATCTTATTTGTGGTCTTGGCACGAGGCCTTGGCTACATGGTTATGATAGTCTGGCATTATGCATTCCATCATTATGAAAATGGTTATTGATATTGCATGTGATTATTCGACTAGTAGAATATCCATGTGAGTAAGTAAATGGCATTATTTCATTTTACTTTTTCCATATTATGTTGAGGTTCATGTTTAAAAAGGCTTTTGTTTAAGTTATACATTGCCTTAAATGTTAATGTTTATTTATGAAAGCTTCCGCAATATTGTTATCCTTACTGAGCATCTGAGCTCACCCCTTTCAATGTTTCAATATTTTCCAGGATGTGAAGAATTATTTTATGAATGACCTGTAGGGATAGTCAGAAGAGGATATGAGTTTGGACTATGAAGACTTTGTTATTGTAGTTTTTCACTTTATGATGTAATGTAACATTTATGAATGTATCTAGTGTTTCCAAGGCTACTAAACTAATCGGTCTTTCGAGACTTGATCTTTTGTGATCATGCCAATGTTACGAAGTAATGCACCGACTCTGGGTAACTAGGGTCGGGGCGTTACACCTCATCACTGAGGGGGTCATACTAGTGATTGTGCTACTGAATCCTAGCGGGTATGTGTCGTAGAGGAATCCTGTAATGAAACAAGATGTACCACGGTCAATGATTATATCTGGATAGCTAACGCAAAGGATATGGAAAAAACAACCCATTACTATATAATAAATTTACCATTCTTTTACTTCCCCGCAACTAGTATTTTCATGTACTGAGTCAAAAAACATGTTATCATAGTCTTGGTGTATGGATATGTCGGCTGCCGCACCAACACTGGAGTCTCTGGCCTCAAGGCCAAACTCGAAACACTTAACACAGTTTCCCCAAACCAATCTCATAGACTCTTGGTCCTAAGGTAGAACTGACTGCCTCTGATACCACTCTATCATGAACCATCTAAGTGGGGCCCATTCCGCGACTCCCCAAGCCCACCTCCAATAGACCAGGGGCTAGTGACTAGCACCAAGTAGGCATATTACTAACATGGGAGGCATTGCCTAAGTACCTGTACACACACACACATCTCCAATCCCACAAATTCTAAAATATAAAATCACTAAGGAACAAAACGCATGAATACAACTAATCCCAACCAACAGAGTACGATGGAAGGTAAAGTACTGAAAGTAAACTAGGCCAGAATACAATCCCACCAAAACAAGAGTCTAAAAACTGAAAAGTCCAACCTGTAAACACAAAAAGGTACTAGGACTGCTGCTCGTAGCTGTAGGAATGCCTCGGCCTTTAGGGAACTCAGAAAGCCTATTCATGTCCTATTCCATCATGGACTCCGTCAAAAGGTTGATCATCTGCACAAGAAACAACGCTTGCGGGCAAAGCCCGTGCAGGGGTGAGTATAACAATACTCAGTAGAGGACCCCAAAAACCACAAAGTAGTACCCAAAGTAAAGTTACAGTCAGCTATACATAGTATATGTCTACAGAACATATAGAACAAACTAGATATACTCAAAATCTAGACCCGTGGTCCAGAGACAAATTGCACAACCACACACCCTTGTTAGGGATTCAGTTCTAAGATTTCATGAAGAACTCATTCCAGAAGAACACACTCCATGATTATTATAGCTCTGATGATGTCTATCCGAGAATTACTATTCATTGGGAAATTCCACGAGAGGTAGATACACTCATTATGGGAGACACACTCCTGAGTGAGAAGGTTACGATAGATAGATGCACTCATTACGGGAGACACACTCCTGAGTGGGAAAGATCATGATACACGGATGAGGATCACTGCCAAGGCCATGGCAGATACCACGACTCATTTGAAATTCACCTACTAGGTAGAGGATCGATGCTCGGTGGAGTTTTTCACATTGATTCCTAACTCTACCTACGGTTAAGAATGTATAGAGGATCTCGATCTGGGCCTCTCAGATGGATGCCTGACTCTATCACAGAAATTCCTACTGAAGGGATCATACTCTTGTGTGAGGAAACAATGTCTGACCTTCTGGGGAATGAGAAGAAGGGGCACTAACACAAATGAAAGATGTCCAAGATACGGTGAACAAGAGGACCACGCCATTTTCCAAAAATTACACAGCGTGTAGTAAAGGTACATGTCGTGTTGTCAGACCCCAGGTACTGCCCATGTACAACAGCCTGTGTCGTAAGGCTAGTCGTGTAGAAAAGTTAGTACACAGCATGTAGTACTGTGTACATGCCGTTTCTTAGTGTCTGGGGTTAGCTCCATGTATGCTATCCATGTGCCTGTACACGGTATTCAACCTGTGTACTCTAACCCGTGTAATCGGTACACGGGTGACCCGCGTTACTGGCCTCACTTGGTTGTGTGATGTAGTACACGGTCATGTACTCCATACCATGTATGTGTATCCCCGGGATACATGTCGAGTCCTGCGTAGGTGCCTCAACCATGTTGTACACGCCGTGTTTTGAAGCCATGTAGATCATCCTGTGTCCGTGTACTTCCCAAAATACACACCGAGCTTCCAGGAAATTCCAGCACACCGTGTGACTAGGATCACATGTCGTGTGATTCCTATCTGACCCCCAACACCCTAGCCACCGCTAGTACTACACGGTGTGTTCTTTGGAAGTGCATGCCATGTATTTTGGAAATTTCCAGAAATGCGGACCTCTACCTTCACGCTTCTAGTGATGCCTCGTTCATCGATCCGGTCATCTGATCGCCCTGGAACACCCGGGTTTTGGTCACCTGACACCATGAGGCTGCTTCTGTTGTTTTCAGACCTTCGATCAGCTCCAAAACATGTTTTGATCTTCCCGTGTGAAGAACACTCGAAGAACGGCCTCTTCCAATCTGATCTGATTCATCATCTGTCATGGTCGTCGCACCTCTGTAGGGTCGTTGCAATTTTGGATCTCTGGTTTGGGATCTTTTTGTTGCAAGATGGGTGTGCAATGATCTGTTTTTCATCACCCCATGAAGAACGCGAAGAACATGAAGAACGCGTGAGAAGAAAAGGGGGGAAGGAAAACCAATCGAACAAATTGAGGAACGAACCTCCACTGTCGTTCATCACGACATTGATCTGCTCCTGTTAATAGGTTTAAAAGGAGAATAAATCAACAACAATAAACAAACGTGGACTAATTCCCCACAATCATCCCAAAGAAATCCCTCCCTCAAGAACATACGAATCTGTGGATCAACTTGTTCGTGGTTGATCTGCGTTCGTTGTTTAAACTCAAAAAAGGGGAAATAGGAATGAAATAACAACCCCTACTTTTAAGAAAGTATTGATCACTTATGAAGGGGTCATTCTACCATCATCGTCGAGATCCTCCAACCTCGTTGGCACAATGATTCACAGCTTCGATCTATCGTCGTTCATCACGTAGAGTTTTCTCCAGAGTTTCCTCTCAATATTCCGCCAACGATCGACGTTCGATTATCCCAATAAAAAAGGAAACCTATTTGACATCCCATCACGCTGTGGAATTAATGAGTCAGCATTGCTGTTTCTGAGTCATTATGACATGGCATTAATGACTGAAACAGTTTCCTCGTCGCTGCACTGCAGCGGATATTTCCAAAAAGAAATAAAATAAACTTTTGAATTTATTTTATTTTATTTCACTTAAAACATCTGAAAATTAACTTTTTCCCTCAACCCACGCCAGTCGAGGTTAGGCTCTTTCTTAGGTAAAGTCATCGCCCCGGACACAATGGTGCCCTCAGATTTTTAATCTGGGCATCCGTTTGAAAACTGCAACTACCACGCACAATTACCGACTCACTTAACTAAAAAAAGTTTGGACCACCAATCCGGGATCACCGGGCCTCGAAATTATGTGACGTCTCTGAGCCTAGTCTCAAAATAATTCCATATAATATTTAAAAATGATACATAAAAAATCTAAGACATTACATCTCCTCCCATAACTATGTTTTATAATGCTCTCTTTCTCTAAAAACAAGAGCTTCTTAACTTTTAAAACAACATCCCAGGCTTTGGTTCATCTCCCTTTATATGAGAGCATCATAATGCATCATACTCGATAAACCCCAAATTTTAATCAACATAGAGATCTAGAAAAATATTTTGTGTTGAGGCATTTATTGTCTCACCTATGTCATTTAGGATAAATCAAATATACACTAAAAATCATGGCACCAGCAGGTTATTCCTTTAAGTGATATCCTCTAGTACATGAAACGAGGATCACATGAATCTCCTCTTTGAAGCTCGAAATACATCAATGGTGATCGGATATCTGAATGGAATCCTGTAGCTACATTTATAGTCATTAGATAGTATCCTAGATTTACTCTTATTCTTGTAAGATAGAAATTTCAATCATGAATTCAGTTCTGTTTGAGCAGCCTCATTAACATGAGTTAATCACTGGAGATGGTTGAATGTCTTGATCATTCCATAGAACTAGTGGTGTTGGGATGGATGAATTAACATTATAGTTACAAGATGATAGGAATATTTATCATATGTGTATCTTATTTCAAATATGAGGGGTGTGAGAGATCAAATTTTTTGGATCACTCGAATCGGGTGATTATGGTTATATGTGTAACATTTTAAAGTGGGAGAACAATATCCAAATAAACAGTATCCCACATCAAACCCCATCATGTTATCATGATCCTATATTAAATAATAAATTCCAATTATCCATTATGTTATAGTTGTGGGGGATTGGTAGCCTCTTACACACTTCACACTCTATAAATGGTCTTCATCCCACTAGTATATCCATCCCAATTATGTGGCCATGGGAGAATTATTTATGGCCCTTAAACATGGGCCCACGTGCACTGTTCTCACACCTCTACACCACTATTGTGGTAGGATGCTCTAGTACCCAACTTGGTAGTGGTTTCACCTGAGTCCATTGTTTTTCTTTGAAGTTGTGAATTTTTTTATAATAGCCCACACCATATACTATAAATGAAGAATATAAATTATCAACCAAATATCATCAAATGGAAACCCATATTTTCTTTAATAAAAATATATATATTTCATTGCCTTCATAATTTTCCCCCATGCAATTAAGGTATTAATTGTATTGTTTCGTGGAAACCTTTAAATCATCATGAAAATAAATATTTATATAGTCTTAAAATCTTTTCCCACAATCAATTCATCATGAAAATGAATATTTTTGTGGTCTTAATTTAAATGCCACATGTAGTTAGAATGTATTTCACCTTGTCAAATGGTAAATACAATGTGCACTCTCCATGTAAAATTTTCACATGTCTTGGAACTTAATAATAGTTCAATAATAATCAGAGTTACAATGAGAATTTTCTAAGCATGAAATACAATTCTATTAGATGAATCCATAACAATTCTCTAGGAATCATTACCCATCATGGAAAATAAACTTACCAAATATCAATCGATGATTCCATAACAATTATACCTACATCATCACTAATATTTATAAAACTATTTCCATGTTACTCTTTCCATGATTAATTTATAACCATATAGGAATCTATCATACATTGACTATTGATTCCTTCTTATATGTTGACAAAAAATACAATTATACTCCTTAACCATCCATGTTGGATTTTAAATATGCCCCTTTGGATATGTTTCTAATATAATTTACATAAAGTCAATATCCCTTCTCCCCCTTATTGAAAATAAATAAAAATGATTAATATAGGATTTTTCTTCATACCTTCAAGTAATTTGTAAATTTTCCTCCCTTTTTAGAAAATAAGGATGGTACCACATGGTTCGCTTGGAAAAGCATATTTAGTAGGTCTACTTTAAGTATACGAGGGAAAAACCTATGTAGAAAACAAGAGATATGAAACCACGGTTTTCTATGATGTCCATTAATAACCTTTTATGTGATATCATGATTATAACATATTTGTTTTTAAAATAGGGGATATATAAAATATATTTTTCAAGTAATATATTATCCTACACACTTCAATAAACACATCATAAATTTCATATTTATGAATATTTTACTCCCCTTTTTAAAGAGATTACTCATCAATAAAAACTCTCCCCTAATGCACATATTTGATATAATACAGATAAGGTAAAGGAGTATAATTAGAGTATAATTGATTTCAACTTCTATAGAGATGACGTGAATTTATAGATATTTATGAAATAATCCTTAATATCATATCATTTAAGTTTACTCCCCCTCAAGGGATGAACTCCCTTCCATTTTACTTGGGGGAAAATTCTATAAGATATTATTCATGATTTAAAATTGATTATCCTCCATTATGGAATAATTCCAGTTTTTATCAGATCATGATTAATCATTATAACTCTTTATATTTCATGTTTTTTACCCAATTATCCTACTAGAGGTGATCTTCACCTTAAATTCCATGAAATTTATGTATAAAAATATTTCTCAATAAATAAGTGAATGAGGTGAAACACTTATGAGATTCTAAATAATAGAAACAGGGATGAGTATTATCTCTCAACCAAGAGACTCTTTTCCTTATAGATATAAAGTTTCTAGTACTCTTCAAGCTCATGTCTCCTTCATAATTAAAATTCTGAGATTTCTTCACTAGAATGGAATATTTACTTTCATTCACTATCATCTTGTGTGGATTTTTTATCCTTAGTTTATCTAATAGTGCATTAGCGTCCCCTAGTTCTTGTTTTTCTAACTTTAACATATCCATTTGAGATGGTAGAAAAATTATACAATTATTTTCATTATTTATTAAACCTTACAAACATTTTTTGTGAGATACTACATTTATCATTTATTAAAAAAATCTCATAAAATTTGAGTTCTTATTAATGTTAAATAATCTATTTTCCCTTTTATATTTCTCTATCTACTTCTTCATATTATTATTTCATTTCTCTAAAAACATGCAATTGATAAGGAAAAATGATTAAGATATTATTTTTAATATATAATATTTTGTATCTTCAAAAAGTTTTATTATTTGGTTTTTAATTTTATTTTTTCAGTAACATATCAAAATATTACTTACGAATATCTTTAATTAATCTTATCTTCTGGTTTCTCTCCTAGATTGACTCTATTATTAATTTTATCTTTTTTACCATCCATTTCCACAGCCTATTTATAGTGGTCCATGATATGACATCTATTTCCATGTTAGAATTATTTTCTTAGTTGAGATTAAATCCTTTCTATTCATCATA
Source organism: Viscum album (assembly GCA_963277665.1). Taxonomy (NCBI): domain Eukaryota; kingdom Viridiplantae; phylum Streptophyta; class Magnoliopsida; order Santalales; family Viscaceae; genus Viscum; species Viscum album. Next base: position 1,393,021,442 of record OY728150.1, on the reverse strand, counting down.
TCATTATTCTTGGAAGCATCTTGCTTCATAGTTTTCTGGATTGCCTTCTTCTTTCTATTCCTGAAAGAATAATTTTTATCAATTGTTATTTACTTATAAATTTTTTGTGTCTTTTATTCTCATTAATATATTCATACTTCTTTGTCGGTATATACCATAACTCATCATAACTATGGCCATTTCTCTTTCAATAATCACAACAGTCTTAAAGATAACTAAATCTATTCTTGATAGACAAATTCTTCCACATCTGTTTATTTTTCTTTAGTTTTGTAGGTCTCTTAATTTCTTCACATTTACTTACCCAAAATGTAGGCCTTCAATAATTTTCATATACTGAAACATTATACCAACATTCAATGTCTTCATTCCCAAATTTCTAGCATTTCCAAAAATAGACAACAAAAATCCTTCTATTAATTTTATTTTCTATCTAACTATATTTTGTGCCTTTTTGTTTTTAGATTTTTCTTTACTTATTTGGAGCATCATTTTGAGAGTTAATTTTATTGGTATTTATATTATCTACCCTTAGTGTTTTAGTGGATTAATCATCAACCTTATCAACCCAAATCTTTCCATATTTTACCTTTAAACCTATAGTAGTAGATGAGACTACATTTTTTGAAAGTTAATTAACTAGGTAATGAGTTACCTTCTTCCATGAGCTTGTAGAAGGTTGGTCAAGAATTGATATAGATTTATTATTTCCACAAATATGAGACTCTTTATATAAATGACCCTCATAATAAGTTTTTACAGAAATGTTCCTTTTTTAGGATTCACTCTATTCATATTTAAGAATGGTAGAATTCATTTTCTCAAAAACTTGGGAAGTTCCAGCACATGTCTGCTTCAAATTTCCAAATTCAATCTCTCATTATAGACACTTCATGTTAAAGGAAAACTTCTCATTTATAATATATTTCATCCTGCATTCCCATTCACTTTTCATTTTATTGGTATTATCTTCATGTTTTCTATAACCATCATTTGGAGATATTTCAATATCTTTGATTCTTCATGATTTAACTTCTGATTGGGCTTCCTTGACTCTGATTGTATCATTATGTGATTATTATAGAGAATGTATTCTTTAATATAATATTCATGTATCATGGTATTTCCATCCACTAACATGTCATGTTATTTGAAATTATATGTATTTTCATCAAGATGAGCATCCATGGAATTCTTGGAATCATTGAAAAATGTTTCAAGTTCATTAATTACTTCACCAAAAAAAATTACTTGGAATTATTTCATAAGAAAGACATTTAAATTCTTATTCAATTACTGAAATATTTTTATTCCAATGTTTCACAGATTCTTCCTTTGCATCAATGAGGTCTATGAGAATATTGTACATTTTTAATTTATTACCAATTGCATCCTCATGTTTATTGATTTCCTCTTCAATTTGTGCTCTATCATAAAAAAATTATATGAAATAAAAAAATATATATGAAATCACTTCTTCAAGAACATTTTTTATACATCCTTTAAATTAAGATTAGATATATTCAAATATTTTTATTGAATTATATTCATCATACTCCCCATATATTGAGTTAGTAAATGGATAATTGTAAAAAAAATTCATATAAGATCATTAATCCTTATCTTCCTTTGTTGAGATTTGTATCAGTCTCATTACTTCCCTTTTCTATATGTTTTTTATATTCTAGGTATATAACTTCATGTTCTCTTTAACAAGATTATAGATTAAATTTTCTTATTGAGGTTCTTTTGAATCATATTCAAGTATGCACTTCATATAAACCTTGAAAAAAAACTAGGACAAAAACTTTGATCTAATCAGAGGAACACCTACACTTTGATACCACTTGTAGACAACAGATATATTTTTTTAGTGACACTGAGAGGGGGGTGAATCATTGTACACAAAATTATACCAAATTTACATTCTTCTAAATTATACCCTATTACACTCAAACCTTTTCATTGTTTAATAGGAATTTATCTATCAAGTGCTTTCCATAATCGCATACACATTAAATGAATATAATAAAATAAACATATGCATATGAATATTTTTAGTTGGTTCGCTACTAACACATAATCCTTGTAATGATCAGTGGGTTTTTGTTTCAAGGATTCTCTTATCACATTATCATTTTATTGATTACAAATTTTTGGAATTGGAACACAATGCTTATGGAGGATATAAACAATATTCAAGAGACAGTTGTGTTCTTCATATTGGTACCACTCTTCTTTAATGGCATTGTTTATACTGGCACCACCAGTTCTTCAAATATATTCAATAAAAACCCTGGAAAATATTTCTATATCGCATTGAATTTCCTTTCATCAAATGAATAATCTTGTTCCTTAATTTTAGGTCTTTTACTTCTACTTGAATCAACAAGATTATATGCATTTCAACCCACTACTCTGAATAAGTAAAAGATATTACTTCTACTTCAAATCACTACTCTTTAAGAATGATCAACTAATGAATTCAAAAATAAACGTTATGTTGTATTATTCATCAATATAAAAAATTTTATGAAGAAAATACTTCTATCAATGAGGTTTATGACCTTAACTAATGTGTAGTATATGTGAACACACTATTCTTAAATATTATTTACAAGAACAAAACTTCCAAAACTTAAATTCAATACACTTCATGTATGTGTTTCATAGATTCTAAAACACTAACAAATTTATGTATATGTTATATCATTTTATTTTTTTTTAATATTTTATTTGGTTATCTCAATTAATTGAAGTTTTAAAATATGCATAGAAGAATGCATGCATCCTTCACTTTTTTCCTCAAATAACACACAACCTTATTCCTTATTGATTTCATCACACATGCACACACACTTACAATTTCATCAGTTTTGGTTTAATGCAAATGTTTCATGTGTGTGTTGCATGTAAATCCTCTATGAATGATGTAGGATTGAAAATAGTATCGACTTATTTTTTTCACCCACAATGATAAGTACTCTGTACATTGTTTCTTTCAAACTAACTCAAATTGGTGTAAGTTTTCTATATCATTCAAATAGAACTAACATGGATCCTTCACACAAGATGTAGCATGGAATGTATTTTATGAAAGTGTAGTGAAATATTGATTCACCCTCATGTAAACTAGTATGGTTGAGATTCTAGGTTCTTTTAATTATTCATAAAAACTAGAGACTATGAAGCGTAAGGAAATCATTAACCACTGAATGGATTTATAGAATAGATTCTTTGTGAAGAACTTCAGTATACTTATCACAAGTATATGTATTGTCGATTTCATCTCCTTCACATAAGTAGTATCTTCATGGAAAACTCTCCTCACGAAATAATGTTTCTTGATTCTTTATTTCTTTGGAAATGATAACTTCTCAATTTTTTTTAAAAATATATTGGGATTGGGATCATCCCCTTTTATATGATAGTATCACTATGTATCTCTCTTCTTGAACCCCACATTTTAATCCACATAGGGATACCACAAAAAAACATGTTTATATATCTTATTTAAACTAATTCATTCATGTTTATTCAAATTTACACATAAAATCATGGTTTGTTTTTGTTATTCTTTATGGTGATATCCTCTCATGCACACGATGAGGATCACATGAATCTATTATTTAAATCTTGTAATGCATCAATGGTGATTGGATAACTAAATGGACCCCTAAAAATCATTTTTAGTCAATTAAAAGAGACTTTGATTTATTATCTTTCATGTAAAATACATATTTCTTGTGTATATTTGGTTTTTTTTAGTAATCTCACTCACATTAGGTGATTATTGGAGATGGATAGATTTCTTGAGCTCACTATTAAACCAGTGGTCTCAAGATGGTCGAAGGGACATTGAAGGTATAAATATATGATAATATTAAAAACATTCATGGATTATTTCATATATTAGGGGTGTGGGAGATTAAATAGTTTATATTGCTCGAATTGGATGGCCATGGTTATGTGTGTAACATTTTAAAGCGGGTGAACATTACATGCATTTTTACTATCCCACATTGAACTCCATCATGTTCATATGATCCTTTATTAAACAAGAGTTGTTGGTGTACTTTTTTCCTATAGATTCAGGGGATATACAGCCACTTACATGATTTACAAACCAAAAATGGGCTTTTTCCCACTGGTACATCAATCCAAACTAAGTTCCCATGGGCAGGCTCTTTACAAGCCATACAAATGGTAATGTGTGCACTATGACTTCCCATCTACACCGCTATTGTGGTTGGATGGGATTGACTCTAGTGCCCATCTCATTAGTGGTTTCAACTATGTTAATTGAGTGTCTTAGAAGTGGTCCATATTTTTTATAAAGACCCACACCATATATTTTAAATGAAGAATATAAATTACCAACCAAATATCATCAAATTCAAACCTAAATCTTCTTCAATCAAAATATATATATATTTCATTAACTTAAAATTTTTAACTCATGTAATTAATGTAATTATATTATTTCATGGAAAACTTCAAATCATATTTAAAATCAATATTTTTATGGTCTTAAAATACACTTCCACAATCAATTCATCATGAAAATGAATATTTTCATGGTCTTTATATAAATTATTGATCCAATTATCATGGACTTCACCTTATCAAATGTTGAAGACATTATGTGATATCCTATAAAAAATGGAATACGACTTGGAATATAAGAATAGTTCAACTAATCATCAGAGTTACAAGGAGAATTTTCCATGAATTATATTCAATGTTATTAAAAAAAATCCATAACAATTCTAAATGAATCATTACCAATATTGGTGAATTTTCTTAAAAATCAAAACTAGTAAGTCCATAAAAATTATCTGGGAATCATCACCCATATCTATTGAATATTTATGAAAATATTTCCATCTTTATTTATAAATTATTAATCACTAATCTTATAAGAATTCATCATACATTGAAATTTTATTCCATCTTATATATTCACATCAAAAACAATCATACTCATCAACCATACACATGGGATTTTCATTATACAATCAATTATTTTAAAAGTTCCATTATTTTTTATTGATTTTAAAATTTCATTAGTTATTTTTTATCAAATAAAATTCTATTCATGTAATAGTAATTTATATTATGATAAATTTTGGACTCAGAAAATTTTTATATTTAAAAATGCATTTTTTTTTTTGGAAAATTGTTTCTCATCGCGTGTTGTGGGTTTATCTTAAAATTATTTTAGATCATTTAAATGGATTGTATTTGATAAAATTGATTCCATATTTTAAAAAAAAAATTACTAAATATTGTAAATATACCATTTTTATTTTTTGTCATTATGAATAGTAACTATTTTAATTATTTTTCTCCATTATAATGGTAAATTGGGTAATTAATGTTAAAGATAATGTGACAAGGCTTGAAAAATCAATATAACACCTACCATATTTATATTTGTTGAGTATAGTTCATTTATCATCATCCAATATTCAAATACATGGTAATATATGCTATTTTTTGTGATAATGAAAAAAATAATATTTCATGTAAATAATAAATCTTAAATGTGAGGTTATGTTTAGTTATAAATGGTTGTTTAAAATACTAATGGAAATTTTTTTCATATTAATTTATTTTAAATTTTTTATTATTTAATAATTATCTTAAATTCTTATTCAATGTTGACACATTTCTTGTTCAAGCAGTATAAAAATAATGTAAATAGTTTTAAAAACTAATAATGTTATATTTTTTGTATTTTATTGTGTTTCATGAATTTTTTGGAAAACATAATGTATTATTTATGTTTTAAAAAGTTTATATTTTAACTGTATTTCTATCTTGATATTTTTTAAAATTCAATTGTGTGAATAGTTTGAAAAATGACTTTAATGGTATTTTAGGTTAAATTAATTATTTTAAATGATTTATAAATCATAAAAACATTATAATTGGATAAGATAATGGGACACGGTCTATAATTTCAACCACTTTCCACTGGTGGGTTAGTTATACTATTATAGTAACTTTATTGATCTATAAAGAGTAAAATACTTTGATATCATGGTAATCATAAAAAGTGTTAATGGGGGTTTAAACTAATATATAACGGTAAAAAATCACCAAAAATAAAAAACAAATTATTTTATGAGTTCATTTCAACATATATTCATAAAATATTTGAAATATATTATTTTCAAGACACTTGACATGAAAATTAATTTATATTAATTTTAATACATTTTGTAATTCCATGGGTTCCCCCCTACTCTCTTATATAAGGACGCCACCTCTAATCTCATACACACACTTATTGAGACACTTATCTCATACCATCCCTACAAAAAAATCTTATAAAATTTCTTAGAGGCATTTTATAGGAATTTATATTTTCAAAATACTATACCTATGGTTGTTGAGGATTGATCCAAGGTTGGTTTTTCGATGTGGAGGTAATTATCTTAACCGATCATTTTCATTTTACTTCTTCTACCTACTGAAAAAATTTCATAACCATTTTAATATAAAAATATCAATATATCTCATATATGAGGAAGCTATTATGTTTATGTAATTACCTTACTCATCACTTTTTCTATCATTTGGTGAAAAAATATATCGTTCCTGCATACGTGTGGACTACCACCTCTACAAACTGATGTGTTTCATATTCCATCATTATATATCATGGATGTCTGTAATGATTAATTTAATGTTTATATGATATTAATTACATAATTATAATTATTTAAAGATAATATACCATCTATGTTGTTATCCTTCCATCTGTAAGAAAATGGTAATGTCTTTTGTGTGTACATGTGGGTTTCCACCCCTACCAAGTGATGTGAATCCTTTTTAATTTACACATTTAATAGATGTTTATAAAATATATTTAATTTATAAAAATTATTTTAATTTCATGATTATTATTCTAGATAATTTTTAACCCTTGCCTCTTTGACCATAGTCAGCATACCAAATTAATTTTGAAATTATGAACTAAATGTCCTCAAAACATCCGATGTGAAATTAACCAATTAAATAATTAAATAAGTCATTTAAATAAATGAAATAAATGATTTACTAATAAATTAATAAACCATGAAAATGTTCTTAAAAATTAAATAATTAATATAGGATTATTATGACGAAGTTAAAGAATATACATAGAAAGTATGTACTAATGGTATGGCATTCCTTAACTCAATATTAATTTATTGGGATATACTTCTACATCATTGAAAATGTTATACCAATATTATGTGTAAAATTACCTCAGATACTATTATATTTTATTTGAAATATTTTTATGTGGTTTACAATTTTTACAAATAAACACTTTATTGAATGAATTCTATCCTTAGTGATATGGCCATTGTATGGATTATTCATCAAAATATTGTTTCCTTGAGTAGTGTCCTTTATTATTCACCAAAATCCTTTTATATCATGTATATACATAATATTGAGATATTATATCATGAATTACTCTTTCATAATAATATTTAATGTTCTTGTGAATTTATCTCTTTCATGACATATTCATTCCAAAATTATAGAAGGTCTGAGAGTTTTCATAGTCTCGATTTCAATTCTTTGAGGCATAATTCATGTTATGCACCATGATTTATAATATATGGTGTATATACATCATTATGAATGTTTTTTAACATATTATTTCATATATATTATGGTTTTTAGATAATCACATTATTTTCCTTCATTCAATGGATTTTTTATTCAAGAAATACCTAAATTTCAAGGGTTTCTCCTCTCAAACATCCATCATTTAGATATATTTTGGTTGATGAACCTATAATAATTTATATATTATAATAAATTACTCTTTAAATATAATATCCTATAATTTTTTATACCCATTTTATTTTACATTCCTCATTTTGTTCTTGTTTTCAATAGTATTTGGGGTTTAAAAGGTAATAATGGGGTTTTTTAAAAAAAATTAATATATTTAACCAAACTCTTCTCCATGTTCCATAACATATTCAAAAAAATATACTTTATAAAAACTAAAGGATATAATAATGTTAATTTCTATTATATTATACCATATTTAAAATGTTTTTAAAAGTAAATTTATCAATGTTTTCAGTATGGGTCACATTTAATTCTCTTTAAAAAAGTTTGAAAATGTAACGTCCCGGATCCAGGTGCCATGCAACGGGTGCCCCGAACACGGTTTGCCACGTGACCTCAAGTGCATTTCCCCAAACGCCAGAGGCTGTTGACTAGCAGCGAGGGCCCAGGTCTGATAGTGGGGAAACTATGCCCTCATTTGTCAAAGTGTAGTGCAGCGGAATACAAAATAAGACATACAACAAACAGCGGAAGCAATAAACCATACACAACTGAAAGAAACAACAGCAGTGGATATAACCAACAGTATATAAATAATTATGCTACATGTCTCAAGTTCTAAGAAAACAGCCAAAACATGTTATACATCAATACAGTACAACAAGAGCAGAGTACAACAAAACAAAGCAAATAGCTGGCAGCGGCATCGCGAGCCTAGGCTCGGTCCCATGCCCTCCTACTCCACTGCAACAGTCAAGTACCTGTATAGGGACTTTTGTCCCTATCTATACCTGTAGAAATGTAATCTGTTTGGGCCGAAAAGCGTGACCCAAACAGGGTGTGAGAAATATATCTCAGTAGGCACCCACCAAAGGCTCGTGCCCAACTGCGTGATAACATGAAACAATAGTGTGCAGTGGTAAAATGCAATAAAGTAAGCAGTTCTACAAATTAACTAACTTAACAGTTAAATTTCCATTTAATTATTCATTTAATCCATTTTATATAAGAAATCACCATAGTGCATTTATAAGTAAACAACTAGTGTCCTCAGACACGTAAACTTTTACCCTCGGGTAACGAGTATCTAACACAAGAATCTGCCCTCAAGCATAACATAGTTTGCCCTCAAGAGTAGGTAGTGTCGCCCACAGGCACAGATTCAGCTACCCACAGGCATGGAAGAAGTTTCCCTCAGGCCGAAATAACTACAACCCTCAGGCTAAACAGTGCAGTGCCCACAGGCTAATCACAACAACGCCCTCAGGCTAAACAGGTAACCGGGCCATACCCAACATGTCAAAATGCAGTAAACAAGCAATTCCTCTCAAGGAAATTCTAGAATTACTACATATAAAGGCATGCCCTCAGGTATCCTGGCCAAATGGCTAAACAGTGAAACACACCCCTAGGGTGGTTCCGGATCCAAGAAACGATCCCAACCATCATTTTATTATCGCAATTTAATCACCTATGCAATTCTAGTCATTAAATATAGCAACGGTCTCAGCCACACGACACCCCAACATGGGTTCGTGGCACGAAAATGCACAAAACGCACGACAGTTGGAAATTTACACCAAGCCACCTACCTTATACACCAACGGACGTTATACCTGAACACCGACTCTGGAAACGCCCAAGAACGGCGTAGATCTGATGAAGAAAAAACCCCATTCAAACATAAATAACTTCCCCTCGGGAAAGAATTTGTAAGAATGGTACCAAGAGAGGAGAGGACTTACCCGTGCGGTTCCAACGAGATCGTCCGAAGCCGAATCGAATTCCAGACGAACACCCGGTGGATCTTCAAAGGTCTGGCCTACTCCTTTGGATCCAAATCGGCTCAAGTGTCTCCTATGCCAAATGAGGAGGCTACTTCCTGTTTTAAGCCGAAAAAACAAATTACACGGCATGTACTTCTGAGTACACGGTGTGTCTTATTTCATTTAACTGTTCATTTGGAGGCACCGCCACACTGTTCATCCGTCGACATGAGTACACGGCATGTACTCCCAAGTACACTGCGTGTATTGTCGCCCAGCTGGCGGCTGCTCCACTGCCTTACTATTTTGGTTTTCCGACTGACTACACGGTGTGTAAAGGACCACTACACGGCGTGTAGTCGGTTCTTGCACCCTTTGTTGCCTGCATGGATACACGCCCCATGTACTCATCCCCACACGGCCAGAAGTACACGGTGTGTGGAATATGTACATGGCGTGTAGTTCCAAAATTTATGATTTTTCCTCATTTTCTATATTTTCTCAAAAAAACATAAGGAAAAGGAAAAAGAAGAAGCCCGTACCTCAAAACTAAGAACCGGGTTCTTACAAACTTCCCCCCTTATAGCAATTCGTCCCCGAATTTCCCTTCCAAGGGTGGCGAAGATAAAGCTCAGAACAGATCTGGCCACTGAGCACATACGTCGGCCTCCCGCTCCCAGGTCTCGTCCTGCACTCAGCCATGCCGCCATAGCACCCGTACGAGAGGAACTGACCGGCCTCAGAGAACCTTCATGCTCCTATCAATGATACGGATCAGATGCTACTCAAAGGACGCATCATGCTGAAGCTCAACCTCCTCTGGCTGAAAGGTTTGAGACGGATCTAAATGATAGAGACGCAACTGAGACGCGTGGAAGACGTCGTGCATGGCTCAGTATCGCTGTGGTAACTGCAACCGATAAGCAACCAACCCGACTCTCTCCAGAATCTCGAATGGCCCCACATACCTTGGTGAAAGATTACCCTGTCTCCTAATCCGCTTGTGTCCCAGCCTCGGAGAAACACGCAAGAAAACCTGATCCCTGACCACGAACTCCAAAGGTCATCTGTGGCGATCAACATAAGATTTCTGAAGAGACTGCGCGGTATCCATCCGCTTCTAAATCAATTGGACCTGCTCAAAAGTCTCCTACATGAGACATGGACCCAGTAAAGCTGCCTCACCTACCTCTAACCAGCACAAAGGTGATCGGCATGTCCTACCATATAAATCCTCGTATGGTTCCATCTCAATAGTTGCCTGAAAACTATTGTTATAGGCAAACTCGACTAAGGATATATGCTTCTTCCAAGAGCCCCCAAAGTCTAGGACGCATGCACGTATCATGTCCTCAAGCACCTGTATCGTACGCTCTGACTGGTCGTCGGTCTGAGGGTGGTATGCTATGCTTAGAAGCACCTGTGTACCCAGCACCCTCTGAAAGCTCTGCTATAAACGAGACATAAAGCGGGCATCCCTATCTGAAATGATAGAATGAGGAACCCCATGAAGACGTACGATCTCTCGGATATACATCCTTCTGATCTCGTCAACACCGAAGGTCTCCTTGATTAGCAAGAAGTGAGCTACCTTTGTGAGTCTGTCCACAACAACCCACACGGCGTCGTTTCCACGAGGTGACCTCGGCAACCTAGTCACGAAATCCATCGCGACATCATCCCATTTCCACTCCAGAATGGGTAACTGTTGTAACAGCCCATCTAGTCTATGATGCTTTGCCTTCACCTGCTGACAGGTGGAACACCTCGTCACAAAACCAGCTATCTCTCTCTTCATACCCGGCCACCAGTACTGATGCCTTAAGTCACGGTACATCTTGGTAACCCCGGGATGAACTGCCCAAGACAAAGCATGAAACTCCCACATCAGCTCCTCGCGTATATCCCCTGAAACCCATACTCATCCAAGGAAACACAAAACCTCATCATCACCTATCATCCAACTGGGAGGAGGGTCCTCACTTGCCACTTACTCTTGTAGAACTAGGCCTTCTGAAACCGATAGCTATCTCATTCTCACTCTGTCCAGGAGGGTAGATGTCACATCTAAAGAAGAAATATAAGTCTGCCCCTGACTGTCGTGCACCTCCATATGCATTTCAGAGAACAAATCCATGAGCTGCCACTCACCACTGGCCTCCTTCCCTGCCTGTATTTGAGTCTTCCTACTCAGTGCATCAGCTACTGTATTACCTTTACTAGGTGTATAGGAAAACTCAAAATCGAAGGACTGTAGGTACCCAACCCACCTTATCTGCCTCAGATTCAGTTCACGCTGAGTAAAGATATACTTGAGGCTTCTATGGTCGGTGAAAACCACAAAATTCTCTCCCAACAGATAATGTCTCTGACAGCACAACACATGAAGCATCGGGTAATTCCTCTCATGTGGCCTCAACTACCGAGACCCGTACGCAACAACTCAGTCGCCCTGCATCAAAACGTCTCCCAGCCCAATCCCTGATGCATCACAGTAATCTGTATAGATCTTCCCCTGATCTAGGAGTATTAGGATAGGTGCTGATGTCAACCTTCCTTTCAGGTCCTGAAAAGCTGTCTCGCAAGCTTCTGACCAAATGAACTTCACACCCTTCTTAGTCAGACCCTTCAACGGTGCTTATAAGCGGGATAAGTCCTATATGAAGCATCTGTAGTAACCATACAGCCCTAAGAAACTTCTTATCTCAAACACATTCTTAGGATGCTCCTAGGAAACTACTGCTCTCACCTTCTCTGGGTCTACTGCAACTCCTCCCTATGAGATGATATGACCCAGGAAGTGAATCTGGTCCATCCAAAAGTGGCACTTCGAGAGCTTAGCATATAGTTGATGCTCTCTCAGTGTACTCAATATGATCTCAAGATGGGTGGAATGGTCGTGTTGAGTGTGATAGTACACCAAGATGTCATCCATGAATACTACCACAAAATAATCAAGATGTGGATGGAACACACGATTCATCAGATCCATGAAAACTGTTGCCATGTTCGTGAGTCTGAACGGCATAACCAAGTACTCATACAGACCATATCTGCTCCAAAAAGCTATAAGCGGTATATCCGATGGTCTCACGCGCAGCTAATGATATCCGGATATCAATTCAATATTCGAGAACACTCGTGCTCCACGAAGCTGATCAAACAGATCATCAATCCTCATTAAGGGATATCGGTTCTTAATCGTCAACTGGTTCAGCTTCCGATAATCCACGCAAAGTCTGAGGGTACCGTCCGCCTTTTTCGCAAAAAGGACTGGAGAACCCCAAGGAGAAGTACTGGGTCGAATAAAGCCCTTTGCCTGTAACTCCTCTAACTGCCTCTTGAGCTCCTACAACTCAGGCGTGGCCATCCTATAAGGAGTAATGGACACCGGTGCTACTCCTGGCACAAGATCAATAGAGAAATCCACCTCATGCACCAGAGGTAGACCTGAAACTTTTTCCGGGAAGACATACCTGAAACGATCAACAACTGGAGGGAAATCTGTCTGAAAAGTCCCCTGATCATCCAGATATAAACTCGCAATCTGGGTTGTGACTCCACCTAGCCCATGATGCTCTGGTCTAGCTCGACTCACCTGAACATCCCATTCGCCCTTGTTAGAAACTCTCTTCCCTCTAGTGACGTGAAACTCACCCTATGACGATAGCAGTCTACAAAGGCTCAAAAGGGAACCAAACAGTCCATCCCGATAATGGCATCATAGTTTGTCATCTCTAGGACATAGAGGTCCCAAGGGAAGTGACACCCACCAACCTCAAGGGGGAACTCCTTACACTGATGCACACGAGCCGTTCTAGTCCCCAACAGAGTGTCTAGCATCAAGATATAAGATGAAGAAACACAGAGCCCAAGGCTCTCTACAACAGGTACAGATATGAAACTATGTGTAGCACCCATATCAAAAAGCACTGAAGATAAGACAGAAGCTACTAGAATAGTACCTCTGACTGTAGAAGGTCTGGGATCCTACTTTTGTTGGGTCTGTTGCACTGCATATGCCTGTCCAGTGCTGCAGCCCTGTGACACAGCCTGGCTACCCTGAGCTATCCCGCCCTACTGCCTTTGAGATCCTGGTGTCTGGCTACCATGGCCACGACCACCATCTCTACCTGCACTCCCTGACGTGTTCCAGTTCTCTGACTGGTAAGAAGCCACAGGTCCTGATCCTGCACATGGAGTCTGAACGAAACCCCTCTCACTAGAAACTGGTGGAAACGCCCTACAAAAGCTTTGCAGATAACCCATATTGCCGCAAACTCAGCACTCCAATGGGTCTCGTGGACACTGCGGCCTCTTGTGCCCCTCTCTACCACACTGGTAGCACATAACCTGGCCACCTGAAGCATCCTTCTGACTGGTATTGTCGCCCTGAGAGAAGTCCATCTGTCTCTTCCTCTTTTCAACATAAATAGTACTAGTAACTGGTGTTGAACCGCCCTGGCCCACACCACTAGATTCTCTAAGGTTCCTCTTTGTGATCAATGTCTGGTTCACAATGGCGTGTACAGTAGTCAACCTGAAGACATTCACCAGCACTCGGATGTCATACCAAAGACCATCCTCAAAACTTCTGGCTCTCAGCGTCTCATCACCCACTAGAACGGGTGGAAAGCACTGAAGCTCCGTAAAACGAGCAGAATAGTCCATCACCGACATAGTGCCCTACTACAGATTCATGAACTCTCGAGCTCTATATTCCCTCAGTGTATCGGGAAATAAGAACTCATAGAAGACTGTATGAAAATCTTCCCATTCTATGTCTCTGTGATGCTCTGACTGGGTGGTAACATCCCACCACCTCTTGGTGGAATCACGCAGCATGTATGTCGTGAGCTTGACCCTCCGCCCTGGAGGCGTCTCCAGATGCTCGAAAATAGTCTGCATCGACCCCAGCCAAGACTTTTTAGCCTGTGTTCCACCATCCCCTGAAAATGTAGGCAGATGCTGCTGCCGAATGATACGAGTCATCTCAGCCATAGATGTCGCAGCCTGCGGTGCTCCCTGAAAGGTCTGCATGAACCGCATAAAGCCCTCACGGAACATCATCTCCGCGCTTGTGTCTGGTATAGTAGTTGTCGCCGCATCTGGCTCTGCTGGAGGATCAACTGGTAGCCCATGGCCCACCATCTCTGGAGTATAATCGTCGCCACTCTATTGGTGAACAACTCACAGTCGTCTAGACGGCATGACACTACAAGGTCAAAAGAATGCCTCAGATTCAAGATTATTAAGACCGAAAAGCGAAGGAACCACAAAGGAATAAGAGGAAGAAGGCATTCAAAATTTGCAAAACAATACTACATGGCGTGTACACTGACTACACGGCATGTACTTGACTTCTGTTCCCCTTCTCATGTCCTTATACATAGATAAGCCACACGGCTTCCGTTCAACAAAAACTACATGGTGTGTAAATAATCTACACGGCGTGTATAGTGTCATTTCCCAACTGCCTGTGTCATCTGTGACATGGCCGACTACTCGGCTTGACACTACACGGCACGTTACACCTGCACACGGAGTGTACACCATCCCGTTTCCCAACCACATAGAAAACTCCACATGGTCTATCCTTGGACAAGACTACACGGCGTTTCCAGGGAGAGGTGACACCGGCCTGTGTTGTTAGTTACACGGCCGAGTCCCCAGGTCGCACTACACGGTGTGTTCACTATTGACACGGTGTGTTATGTACAGAAGTTCACCAACCCGTGTTGTTAGTTGCACGGCTGGACTCCGGGTCACACTACACGGCGTGTACAAAAGCTACACGGCATGTTTTACCCAAGCCTTTCCCTACCCCGTGTCGCCGCCCACACAGTTTATGACACGGGAAGAAACTACACGGCGTGTACTCATGGAACACGGCGTGTACTCAAAAAGTTCATTTTTCTTCCCGAACAGAAGAGAATACACGGAGTGTATAAAATACTACACGGTGTGTATACTGGGTTTTCATACAGTATGCCTTAGAAACTTCCTCGGAACCCAGAAAATACTGAAAAACAACACCAAGTGTCAAATTTCGACCTGTGAGGGCTTATACTCCCCACGAATCAAAGTTTGATAGCTTATCTGTGTTATAATAATAAACAGTCAATGATCCACCAAATTATGGTCAATGGGGGCCCATACTCCCCAAAAACCAAAGTTTGGCGTCCATTCTATGAACAGATCACAAAAAAATTACCCTATCAAATAGCAGGTATTTTATCAGTGCAGCCATCACAACAGCATGCTTTAGTAGCACAACAACTATCACAACAACATGCAAATTCTAATGCACCTACATGGCATGGAACTATGCATGGCATGTGATATCTAGCATGTGCCTGTATGATGCATGAGACGGAATACCCTCATATCATCGGGTTGCAACTAAAGAGAACCCATAGATAAATTATAAACAGCACAATCTCAAAGTATGTCACCCAACGGTGAAAACATATCAACCATAAATTTGCAAAATCAACAGAATGAAAAATACGAGGTAGACTGGCTTTTTCCTGTACATGGGTTACCTACGCCTGGGCACAGCTTATTACCAACTATCTTTCTGTCCTATCCCTGAATACGGCTCCAAATAGTAAGTCAAATCAAAGAACTCCCTCTGATACCACTTTGTAACATCCCGGATCTGGGTACCATGCAACGAATGCCCCGAACCCGGTTCACCACATGACCTCAAGCGCATTTCCCCAAATGCCAGAGGCTGCCGACTAGCAGCGAGGGCCCAGGTCTGATAATGGGGAAATTATACCCTCATTTTTCAAAGTGTAGCGCAGCGGAATAGAAAATAAGACATACAACAAACAACGGAAGCAGTAAACCATACACAACTAAAATAAACAACAGCAGTGGATATAACCAACAGTATATAAATAATGATGTTACATGTCTCAAGTTCTAGGAAAACAGCCAAAACATGTTATACATCAATACATTACAACAAGAGCAGAGTACAACAAAACAAAGCAAAAAGCTGGCAGCGGCATCGTGAGCCTAGGCTCGGTCCCATGCCCTCCTACTCTACAGAAAAAGTCAAGTACCTGTATAGGGACTCTTTCCCATATCTATACCTGTAGAAACATAATCTGTTTGGGCCAAAAAGAGTGACCCAAACAGGGTGTGAGAAATATATCTCAGTAGGAACCCACCAAAGGCTCGTGCCCAACTGCGTGCTAACATGCAACAATAGTGTGCAGTGGTAAAATGAAATAAATTAAGAAGTTCTACAAAGTAACTAACTTAACAGTTAAATTGCCATTTAATTATTCATTTAATCTATTTTATATAAAAAATCACCACAGTGCATTTCTAAGTAAACAACTAGTGTCCTCAGACACGTAAACTTCTACCCTCGGGTAACGAGTATCCAACACAAGAATCTTCCCTCAGGCATAACATAGTTTGCCCTCAGACGTAGGTAGTGTCTCCCATAGGCACAGAGTCAGCTGCCCATAGGCACAGAAGAAGTTTCCCTCAGGCCGAAATAACTACAGCCCTCAGGCTAAACAGTGTAGTGCCCACAGGCTAATCACAACAACACCCTCAGGCTAAATAGGTAACCGGTCCATGCCCAACATATTAAAATGCAGTAAACAAGAAATTTCTCTCATGTAAATTCTACAATTACTACATTTAAAGGCATACCCTCGGGTATCCTGGCCAAACGGCTAAACAGTGAAACACACCCCCGGGGTGGTTCCGGATCCAAGCAACGATCCCAACCAGCATTTTATTATCACAATTTAATCACCTATGCAATTCTAGGCATTAAATATAGCAACGGCCTCAGCCACACGACACCCCCAACATGGGTTCGTGGCACGAAAATGCACAAAATGCACGACAGTTAGAAATTTACACCAAGCCACCTACCTTATACACCAACGGACGTTATACCCGAACGCCGACTCTAGAAACGCCCAAGAACGGCGTAGATCTGACGAAGAACAAAACCCATTCAAACGTAAATAACTTCCCCTCAGGAAATAATTGGTAAGAACGGTACCAGGAGAGGAGAGGGCTTACCCGTGCGGTTCCAACGAGATCGTCTAAAGCCGAATCGGATTCTAGACGAACACCCGGTGGATCTTCAGAGGTCTGGACTCCTCCTTTGGCTCCAAATTGGCTCAAGTGTCTCCTCTGCCAAATGAGGAGGCTACTGCCTGTTTTAATCTGAAAAAACAAAGTACACGGTGTGTACTTCTGAGTACACAGTGTGTACTTCTTTCATTTAACTGTTCATTTGGCGGCACCGCCACACTGTTTCATCTGTCGACATGAGTACACGACATGTACTCCCAAGTACACAGCCTGTACTGTCGCCCAGCTGGCGGCTGCTCCACCGCCTTACTATTTTGGTCTGCCGACTAACTACACGGTGTGTAAAGGACCACTACACGGCGTGTAGTCAGTTCCTGCACCCTTTTTTTCCAGTATGGCTACACGCCCCGTGTACTCATCCCCACACGGTCAGAAGTACACGGCGTGTGGAATAAGTACACGGCGTGTAGTTCCAAAATTTAGGATTTTTCCCCATTTTCCATATTTTCTCAAAAACACATAAGGAAAAGGAATAATAAGAAGCTCGTACCTCAAAACTAAGAACCGGGTTCTTACAGAAAAGAATGTTTCTTTTTAATGTTTATGAAAAGAATATATTTTGCAGATATCATGATTGTTTTTCGATTTGATGATTTTCTTATAAATTTTTATGGTTATTTTCAAAGGATATATTCTTCCCAATAATATAGAAATTATTATAAAATATTATGAAAAGAAAAAAATATTTTTCCCCATTTTTTTAGAAGACTCATACATGTTACTTTAAATTTATTTTTCGTATTTGGTAATACATTTTATTTTCTTCTTGTGATCCAATGGGTATATGTTCTAATGATAAAATAATTATTATTATTTTGGATATATTAGGATTATTTTAATGAAATTTTCATTGAATTTTTTCCTTTTCCATAGGTTAATCATACTGAAAAGGAATGATGGTTATTTTAAATGGTGTTATATTGAAAAGTGAAATCCTATAAATGTTTTTTTCATTATATAGTGATTGGATATATGTATGGATGATTTATTTATGGTTCTATTATAAACAAATGATGAGTGTTTATGTTGTAAATAAAGGATGGGATGTTCCTTTATAAACCAAAATCGAGTGATTATATTATAAAACAATGATAAATGAATTTGTTATATCCCTACAATACATTGGATAAATCAAAAATGTTAACTAATAGTAATTTAAAACTGATATATGATGATGTTTATTTGTTATAGATTAATTCAAAGATATATGTGAATTATCTTGTTAGGTTATTCCATGATGAATGTTTTATGTTTTCAGATACATATATAGATTTTCAAGATTTCTATTAGTTTTAATGGATCATTTTATTCAGAATTATTTTCACAAAACTCAAGATTATGGAATTATATAAATATTTTCCTATGTTAATGCATTATTACATGTGTAATGATTTATGTTCCATGTTTTTATGTGTATGAATTTTCTTATGTTATTTTAATTCACTTTGATTATGTTATCATATAATTATGATAATCTTATTATCACTTATGATATTTAATTGTTAATGATTATATTTACCATTAATGAGTATTATAGATCACACTTATAATGTTTTCCAATTTCCAAGGTTGTGAATAAGTTTTTTAAATTAATTTTCTATAAAAAAGATTTAGGTTGAAGAATTTTTTTTGGGATATTTAAGACTTATTGTGAAACAATAAAATCTAGGTATAGTAGGAAAATTTATCATTTCATGACATGGGTATTGTTATGTAATAGTTTATCCTAATTATCTAAAACATTAAACATAATAGATCATTGGGTATACAAGTGATCCAATATTCTAATTTAATTTGGTAAGTTTTGTATGGATAAAATTGGGTCATGTTTGTCAATATCAAAGATATAAATGTAAAGATTATGTTTTTAACACCATATCTAGGAATTAAGGTTCAAGGATTTATATTTTATATCATGTTAGTGTTTAGATAAAATTAGATATTATAATATTTTCCGGTGAGGTTAAATTAATAGTTATATATATCATAATGTGTTTATGACATTAAGGTTTATTATAATTTCAAATCTATAGACACTCCTTTTTATATTTTAATTGATATGATTTTAAGGTGATTAATGATGTTATGAGAGATATTTTGTTGTGTTGAGGTATATGTAATCCTTAGTTTAAAGAGATAAATCTTATTGGGTTGAGTTATATTTATACCTAAGGATTAATGTGAAGGATTATTTTAGAAGAATACTACTATAGTTTTGGGGATGTATGCTAAAATGTACAAGACAATCTTTAAATTTAAAAAAAATTGAATGTTTAGGTTGTTGAGGTAAATAGAGATAAATGGTTATTTACTAATGTAATAATCCATGTTATACCTTTTGTGTTATTTTGGAAATTTTGGAGTTTAATATATTATTCCATAATATGAATGTTTATTCATTTTTTGTGTCATATTCCCTTGTGCTAAACATTTTGGAATTTGAAAATACTTTAGTATTGTCATTTTTTATTTTTTAAGATCATATGACCTATTAAATTTTGATTCCTTATGCCTGAGAAAGATTCATCATAAAAACTCATCACATGGAATATGGAAACAGATGCATGTGGAAACGTATTAAAACACACAACCAAATAATGAAATTTTTTATAGATTTGAAGTAAATTAAATAAGTGTATTTTATATTGTTAATAGTTAGGATAATAAAATAAACCCACATAAATTAAAATTTTTACCTTATGTAAATTCATATATTATCAATTAATGGTCTTATTTATACATTATTAATTAATGATTTTGAGGTTATTAAATTTTTCTTGATCACATTATCTATCACTAACCATCATTATTTAGATATTTGTTTCCTCCTCTATCCTCATATTTTAACTTCACACATTTTTTCTCATTTTTTGAAACATAGTAATATGTTATTTTAGATGACCTTTATATTTCCCTTTCCCTCTTTTTAATAAAATGTTGTATTAACCCTTTTTATAATGTGGGTTTTTTAAAATGGATTTTGAAATAATAAACCCATGAATTATAAGGATTGAATTTAAATTGTGAGTAAAATATTTATTTAGGGGGGTAGGGGGAATTTAATACCTTGATATTTTAAAATAAAAATATGTCCAACAGCATATACAACACACAACATTAAGCTCAAATGAACTATAAAATAAAATTATTTTAAATATGGACATTATAATCGTGTTGTTTAATTGATAGGCATAAATAAGGTTAACAATATTATGATATATATTTATTATTTTCCTACTCAATAAAAATTTATTGATTAATTTTTACAGAAAAGTTTCTCAATTTTTAGGGAATTCATTTTGTGCTTTAAAAATATTTTTTTCAACAATGGTATTTATTTATTTTTGTGATTCTATATTAAAATTAATTTGACCCAATTTTAGAATATTTTTTTATTAAAAAATATATGATTTTTTAAATCATCCTAAAAATTTATCTTAAGGTGATTATTTGGGGTTTTTTGAAAATATTAAATTTTCAATGAATAGTGAAAAAACCTATTTTATCAAAATCTGTATTTTCCATTCAAGAATTTATGATGTCTCATATTGTTGTTAAATGGTTTTAAAATTACACAAGTTGATTTTTATTAATAATAATTCAATTAAAATCATTTTAATCAAAATTAGTATTATTTTTGGAATGAAAACATTTTTATACCTAAAATGCATTTTTCTAGAAAACTATTTTCATTTTGTTTTATGGGTTTATTTAAAAGTAATTTATTCCAATTATAGGGAATGATTTTTTTAAAATATATTCTATATTTGGAATTATAATTTTCAAATTTGGTAAATAGTTCAATATTTTATTTGTTCATTATGAATAGTAATTGTGGTAAATATTTGTGACCTTTGTAAGAGTAAATCATGAAATAAGGGTTAAACATGATGTAATAAGGATTTAAAAATCTATATAAAACCTTCTTTAGTTATATTTTTATTTTTTTAGTTCACCCATCCATATCCAATATTCAAATATAAGAAAACTTGGTTCCATTTTCCTTTTAAAATGGCCTTAATAGTATCTTATCTAAAGAATAAACCCAAAAATGATACTCTATTTTATCAATAACTCTAATATTTTTTCATTAGGGTAAAGCAGGTTATGTTTAGTTACAAATTCCTATTTTAAATATTAATTATTTTTTATCTTGGTAATTTATTTTTAATTTTTATGTCTATAATATTTACCTTAAATGTTTAAACAACACTGATACAATGCTTTTTCAAGAAATATAAAAATCATGTAAATGATTTTAGAAACATACAATGTGTTATTTTTTTGTCCATTATGGTGATCCAAGAAGATTTTGGATATATATATAAGGGTTAATACATCACTTAAACTTTAATAAATCATATTATATTTTTTAATTTAGAAATTTATCTATAATAAATTCAAGATATACTATTTCTATTTCACTTTATCATGAGAATTAGTTTATATTAATTTAAAACATTAAGTAATTCTAAGGGTGACCCTCTCTCCTCTTATATAAGGGAACCTCCTCTTCTCACTTCCTCAAACTTCTTGATCCCCATAGCTATAAAAAACCCTAAAAACCCCTCTTATAAACTTTCTTATCAGCATTATATAGGTATGTTTCTTCTTAAATTACCATCCCAAGGTTCCTTGAGGAGAGATCCATAGGAGATTATTCAAAGAGGAGGTAGTCATATTAATCAAGTATTTTTATTTTAAATATTCTTCTAACAACTTCAATTTAGTCCTAACCAATAAAATATAACAATATCTATATATAATTTAATAAGATGTTATTATTTTAATTTCATTACCCTATTTATCCCCTCTTACATCCTATGGAGAATGAAAACATCATTCGTACATATGTGTGGACTACCACCTATATGAAGTGATGTGTTTAATTTTCCATAAAAACCTATAATTAATGTTTTTAATGATTAATAAAATTTATTTATATGCTATTCATAAAATATTTATAATTATTTAATGATAAAAAAAACTATTTTATTACCCTTCCATTGGATGAAAAATGGTAATTTTGTTTATGCGTACATGTGGATTACCACATCTATGAAGTGATGTGATTAGTTTTTCATTTAATACATTAATATATGGTAGAAAATTATATTTAATGCATAAATATTGCAACTATTTCATGATTTTTAATTTTGAGATGATAAAACCCTAATCTATTTTACTATGGTCAATATATAGAAGTCATTTTGAAATTATGAGTTGAACATCCTCGTCCCCCGGGGCCCGTGTCGTGACTACCCCAAGCCCACCTTTCATAGGCCAGGGGTTGGTGACTTGCACCAGAATAGAGAAACCCCAAAAGAGAAGGCATTTTCTTTAAACCTATACACACACAGACAGGGCACACTACATACAAGTAAAACATGATGGAAAATAAGTAGAACAACCACCACTAAAAACCACCAATGGGAGTAAAAGTAAGTACTCAAAGTAAAGGTGCCAGTATATAAGCCCAATCGAAAGAGTAGTACAGAAAAAGGAAAAACAATATCCAGATATCATCTACCAAGGATCCTACCTAAAGGGTAGGTACAACTCATCACTGCAGCTCACCATGCCAATCGGTCACCTCTGTGTACCATCTAGACCTGGCCCTCTAAAGTCTCAGTCAACCTGTCTGTTGTCTGCACAAGACACAACAAGGTGTGGGTGAAGCCCGTACAGGGGTGAGTATGAGAATACTCAGCTGGGACCCTAGGAACCCTGATGGTCCCATATAATTCCACAAGGAAAAACCACAATGCTTGATCTCAATCACAGGTCACAAATTAAAAGATATCTCACACCAGGTATACAACATAGAGAACTGGAATAAAGATAATTAGTATTAAGATAGATCATTTTATTCTGTTAAATGGCTCAGATAATAATCTTAAAATGGTTTCTCTATTGTCGATCCACAAAGGTTCTCTCTACCATTGATCCTCGATGGGTCACTCTATAGTCGGCCCATGTCAGGTTGCGCTATTGTTGATCCATAGAGTGTCGCACTACTGTCGATCCATAGAGAGTCTCACTATTGTCGATCCATAGAGGGTCGCATTGTTGCTGATCCACAGAGGGTCACTCTCATTTTGATCAATATAGGGTTGCTCCATTGTTGATCCATGGAGGGTTTCACTGTTTCCGGTCCATAGAGTGTCGCTCTCGTGTTGATCTATGGAGGTTTTCTCTTCACTTGATAGATATCCACAGGATTCCCTCACTTGGTGCACTTTAGTTTTGGAGATTATGCTCCTCATACCATCTTCCATACCTCAAACGCCACAAATTTTGACAAATAAGTAACCCAAAGGACCTTCATGACTTAAGGGTTCCAACATGATAGATGGCGTGCCAATTGGATGCCTGGTCTGTAACTTATATGAAAAAAGGTAAATAGGGCCTGGTTGGATTCGAGTCTGATCCAACTCATCCATACTCCAAATTCTTTAAAAACTCAATTAAATTATTTCAAAAGGACATCCTTATCGAAAGGGTCCTCACACTATAGACAGTATGTCAATCAGACGCTCGGCCTGCGAGTTACGTCAGTTTTAGTGAAACGGGGCTGGTCGGATTCGGATCACGTAGGGGTCTGGCCCGGCCTGCGGGTTTAGGCTTTCTGGAGAACCCATCCCAAGCGGTGTGGGCCAGTCACGCTGTATTGGATGTGAGGCATCCAGTTCTCCTAGCTAGCGGCACCAACAGGGCACTTCCCCATCTCCTGAAATGGTTGACATGAGTCGGTCATTGTATGTCCAGCCAAGCAGCCCGAGCGAGCCGCTCTATCTCCAAGTAGTGCATTGGCACTGCATTATCCACCCAAAATGGCTATCCGGCCACAAAACATACATATGTAGCACCTACGGGCACCGCTTTCTTCACACGGACGGCACATGACAGCCATCGTCGCCACACCGATGGCTCCTTCTATTGGCCACCAGAGATGATCTAGTGGTCCGTTTTCATTTCTGTCTATGCCCATGAGACTCTTGGGTCTCTACCTTCACTTTTATTCCCACAGTATTTTCTTTCCTCTACGTTTCTTAGTCTTCTAGGAAGAAATCTCAACACCCAAGATCAACGACGGTTTCAGGCCTTGTTTGAATTGGCTCGCGCCCTTCGCGTTAGCATTTTATCATGGGGTGATAATAATCATTATAAAGAATAAGGGAAACCCCAAATCAAGACCCCAAAATAACCTCCCAAGAGAAAAAATGAATCATGGACCAACCTGTTAGTCGGTTGACCCGCGTTCTTTGTATTTTTTTCAAGAATGGAAAAGAGGAATAATTAAACGCATAAAACCCCTACCTGGATTCGGTGGAATCCGCTGCAGATGAAGGAAACAATTCAGCGTTCATTATAGTTAAACATTATTCACTTATTTTTGATCTCCATATTGATTCCTTCAAAGATCGTCATTCTTTCACCATTCTTCATTAGAGAGGAAATTTTTCAGCTTCAGGTCATAAGATTCTCCTGTGGTTGTGAATTATTTTTCCAATAGAATAAATAATTAAAAGAATTTGTCTTTAATGTTGTGTTCATTAATGGGGTTCTTTAATGAACCATTAAATAAAAGAGTGTTTCGGATTCACAATAAAAGTAACAAATCATTAAATTACTCTCATTTAACGACCATCGTTACACTGCAGTTCTGCTAACCTATGGTCAACAGTTGACGAAGAATAAAATAACTCAAAGAGTTGTTTTATTATTTTTTTCAAAAGTAAAAAAATTATATTTTTTGTCTCACCCTTGTTGGTCAATGTTAATATTCTCCTAAGAAAATCCTGGCACTACAAATTGAATAGTTCCCTCGGATTTTCAATCTGAGCACCAGTTCAAAAGATAGAAAATCACACTCGCACGTTTACTAAACATACCTTAAAAAAAGTTCAAAACTCCATTTTGTGATCTCCAGGTCTTGGAATCATGTACCTTAGAATTTTTAAGTCTTGTAAGAATTCCATATAGTTAAAAAATATACTGAATTTTTGAGTCTTTAAATACTCCCCACCTTAGGGATTTATGTCACTGAAATCCACACAAAAAATAAGAAAACAAATAGGGGTACAGAGCACGAATCTGAGCCTCCCACGACCATGTTCTCTCTTGGAGGTTTTCATGCTGCCACCAACCTAACACTAGAGAAATCGGCCACCCCCATAGGAACTGATCCTATTATTCCTCTATCTCCACTAGGAAATCTGTGAACGTTTCCCCATCGTCAATTTCTATCTCACCCCAGTCAATGATGTGCGATAGATCATGCACTTATCCCCTCATCTGCGACACATGGAAAACATTATGAACTTGGTGTATCTGTGGGGGGAGATCTAGGAGGTACGCCACCTTCTCAACTCTTCTCATGATCTGGAAAGGCCAGATGAACCTCGTAGATAGCTATCCACCCCATCCAAATCTCCAAAATCTTGGTTGGGGTGAGACCTGAAAGAAAACATGGTATCCATCCTAGAACTCCAAGTGTCTCTTTCTTCTATTGGCATAAGACTTCTGCCTGCTCTGTGCGGTCTTCATCTTCTCTTAGATGATCTACACCTTCTTAGTGGTAGCTCGTACCAACTCTAGACTCATAAGTACCGACTACCCTAGGTCTCTCTAGCATAAAGGTGATATATATGGTCACCCATAAAAGGCCTCAAACAGTTCCATAATGATGGTGGAGTGATAGATGTTGTTGTATAAGAACTACACCAATGGAAGGTGGTCCTACCAACTACAGCGAAAATCAAGGACGCAAGCATAAAACATGTCCTCAAGTGTCTTTATAGTCCACTCTATCTGACCATCTGTATAAGGGTTAAAGGTGGTGCTCAAGCTTAGCCGAGTCCTGAATTCCTCCAATAATCCCTTCCACAATTGGGATTTAAAATAAGATTCACGATCTGAAACAATCATCTATAGTAACCTGTGAATTTGTATTATCTTCTAGATGTAGAGGCATCTCAGGCCCTCTATTGATCCATGTTCTTAGATGGGTATAAAATGGGCCAACTTGGTGATTCGGCCAACGATCACCCAGATAGAGTCGTGGCCCCCGGACCTGCATGGTAACCCAGTCAAAAAGTTCATGGATATACCATCCCACTTCCATTATAGTACCTCTAGTGGTTGTTCTAAGCCTTCTAAAACCTAATGTTCAACCTTCACTTGCAGACAAGTGAGGCATTGTGACATGAACTCTACCACTGCTTTCTTCATAACTAGACACCAATACTGATGTTGGAGGTCCTGGTATATCTTTTCCACACCAATATGTACTGCCAAAGGGGGTGTATGGAACTCCCTAAACACCTCTTCTTGAAATGTCACTATTACTATGGTGTGTCCTCTAAAAAGGATTATGTGATCCCCACCTATCAAAAATCCATCAGGAGAATGTCCTAAGGATATCTGATCACATTGGGCCTCACAGTCAATGTCCCTAAGATGTGCCTCTAGAAATCGCTAAAGTATTGGGGGATTAATAGTTATAGACTGGAGGTAATCTACTCTATCACTATCCAAGAAGGATATCTGCAATGCGGATAGCTGCTCTGTCACCTCACTCAGCAGCTGTAGACACAACCTCTTAGTGAGTGTGTCTGCTACTATGTTTACCTTCCCAGGATTGTAGTCTATCTCAAATTCATGGTCTTGAAAGAACACCATCCATCGCCATTGTCTCAGGTTTAGGTCCTTCTGTGAGAATATATACCTGATACTCTTGTGATCAAAGAAGATAGTAAACCATTCACCCATAAAGTAGTGCTTCCACATATTCAACACAAAGACCACTTTTTCTAACTCCAGGCCATGGTACGCATAGTTTTTCTCATGTTTCCTCGGCTATTGTGATCTATAGGTGATCACTGCTTTCTCCTACATCAGGAAACATCCCAGTCTAGTCCCTAATGCATCTTAGTAGACTACATTCCCAACGCCCTCTTCTGGTAGCCTTAATATGGGGGTCACTCATCCGTCTATTCATTAGCTTCTAGATTCTCTACTGGAATCTCTCCATCCATATGAAGGGTTTTCCCTTCTTTTTCAAAGATGACAAGGGTGCTACTAATCTAGAAAATTCAGGTACAAATTTTTGGTAGTACCTAGCCAACCCCAAGAAACTCTACACCTCAGTCATGCTTCTGGTGGATCTCAAGCAAACACTGCCTCTATCTTCACTAGATCCACTACAACTCCATCCTCCAAGATTACATGTCCAAGAAAGTGGACCTCTCGTATCCAAAACTGGAACTTCAAGAGATTACCATATACCTGGTTCTCTGAGAGCATATCTAGAACTATCTGCAGATGTGTGGTGTACTCCTCCTCTAATGTTGAGTACACCTAGATGTTATTAATGAAAATCACCATGAATAAATTGAGGTAAGGCTGGAAGATCCTTTTCATGAGTCCCATGAACACTACTGGGGCATTGGTCATGCCAAAAGGCATCACTAAGAACTCATAGTAGCTATACCGGCATCTGAATGCTTTCTTCCATACGTCCTCATCCCACACCAGAAGCTGATGATTTCCTAATCTGAGGTCTATCTTTGAAAACCATTGTGCTCCCTTCAGCAAATTGAAGAGATCATCAACCCTTGGTAGAGAATACTTGTTTTTTATGGTCACCTGGTTCAGGCACCGATAGTCCACCCAAAGCCTCAAACTCTCATATGCCTTCTTGGCAAACAAAATCGGAGTTTCCCATGGAGAAACACTGGGCCTTACAAACCCTTTCTTCTGCAAGTCCTCCAATTTTACCCTCAACTCACATATCTCCACAAGAGTCATCTGATATGCTGGTATAGATATCGTTTTCATCCCAGGGTATAGGTTGATGTATAAGTCTACCTCTCTACGAGGAGGTAGTCTTGAAACATCCTTAGGAAATACATCATCATATTGGTCCACCATTACAGGATATCATGGACTCCCCTCATCCACTACATTGAGGGTAAGGTTATCCAACTAATGAGAGATCATTTTTACCCTCTAGAGAGTGAATAAGTATGGTATCATTTGATCGTATCCCTATTAAATCTTATATAACATCAAAATATGTCCTATTAAATACAAAATTATTTTTAATGATCGCTTGAAATATTTATTGAAGAAAATATCCTTTAAAATTTGAAATTACTTATTTAAAGTCTAAAAATTTAGCAAACATTAATGAAAAAAATTTATTGAAAAGAATCTTGATAAAATTGAAAGGAATATTTAAATAATTGATAATTTATGACAGTGTAAAACAGTTTTCATTTTTTTTATGTTAAAATAATGATTAATTTCACAATATCTGTAAAAAGTAAAAAGTTAATTTTTTGGAAAATGATAAGAATATTTATTTCAAAAAAATTGTAAAAATCCATACATCAACAAAAAATTATATAAAAAACCATTGGTGAATATTAAAAATACATTTTATAATTTTCTATAAATTATTAACATGGAAGGGGAAATATTTTTGACTGAAGAGATAAATAAAGTTTATTTTTAATTAAAAATATTATTTTGGATTCATGAGTACATAAAGAGAAGATAAAGAAAGTAAAACATTTAATTTCAAGAAATAACCATATGATAATAATTTTTGTGATTTTTTTGAGAGGTTGATCATAATATTTAATAATTAGAAACATTATAATTAATTAACCTCATAAAAATGGGATTGTAATATAAACCCTTAATCACTTTGGAAACTTTTTAACTGTATTTCTAATGAAAGAATAATTGATGGGACTAAGTTGGGTAGAAGATTTTTTTGAAGATGAAATAAGTTTTTTGTTGAAATTATTGTCTTTTTTCAAAGAAGAAATAAATAAATTCACTTTGTAATGTTTTGAAAATTAAATAGACCCTCATTTGCAGAACATCGTACTCACATTGCTTAATAAAGTTTATCATATTAAAGAGGCATTTTTTGGAATAATAGATTCCACGGACTCTCCTTGAGTCCATAATGAATGTAAGATCTTAATAAAAAGTTTTATCAAAGTCTAGATAGATTTTATGTAACCTGATAATGATTTTTTGATCTTGAAGTTCTCATAAATCATATGTAATCTATAAAAATTTTGATACAAGACTAATGAAGAAAAAGGGGAGAGCTAGTGTTTCTAATCATATTGAGGATTGGTTGGAAAGAAAGAATATTATAGAAGTATGGGAATTTAAAATACTTCTCAATATATGTTAGATGATTCTATACTAATATTCTTTATATTCAATTTTATGAGGAACTCATAATACAAGAAAAGTTTTTTGGAAGAAGGAAGTTGAATGAAGATGAATCTTTCTGATATAAAATTCATCAGTGTAAGGTCAATAGATATAGATTTTTTTAAATTATAAGAATGTTGATTGGAAAATGAAAGGAATAATATTCTATATTTTAAATAGATGAGTAAGACACAAGATATAAATATTTGGAAAAAGAAGTTGAGTGTTGTAAGTTCATTGGTATCGTAATCAGAAAATAAAAGAAGCTGCTAGAACTAGTCCATCAGATGCAGTGTGACACTAATAATTGAAGTCATCCTAACATTGATCATTAGATGATATGATTTTTTAAAATGTTAATCGAAGGAATATTGATAAAGAAATATTTTTGAAGTGGAACTATTTTATTGGAAGTTGTTTAGACCAAGGAAAAAGATAAGAAGTGGTGTTGTTGGGATATATGAAAAATTGGATTAGAGACTAATCAACAATTTAGTCTACCATTTTCATCAGGTTGAATTAATTTGGTTTTTTTTTATTAGTTCAAGTAAGAAAAAATAACTTTGATATGATTTTATCATTTGGTTCGAGACTATCAGACTGAAGTTGACACTGATTATTAGAGTAACATAGAGATCGATTCATCAGACGTCGGCTGACACCAATAATATCATTGGACACAAGATCATCGGTCTGAGGAAAATAAGAAACGAAGAACTACTTAAATTAGTTATATATGTGTTATCAAGGGGATATCTTAATTTTAAGAGTTTAGAGAAAAAAATTAATGGAGTTTGAATCCAATGCTGAACTGCTTCCAAGAACTTTTGAAATATTTATAAGTTATAACTATGTTTCTGGAAGAATGGTTTCAGTGTGTTTATATTTATAAGTTGGTATTTATAATAATAATGATGATTTTGTATTTAATAGATTCTAGACATCATAATGAGAAGGAATATGTTTTACTTCTTAATATGTTTCAACTGGTGTGGAGCGACATAATGAAGAATATTTTGTTGAACATATTTCTTGATCATAATGAGTAAATGGGAATTAAAAAAGGAATCAGAATTAATAATGGTTAGAAAGTATGAAGAAATATGAAGTTTTGTGAAGATTAGATAAGGTTTAAGAAAAAATGAGAAGAGTTGAGAAGCATTGAAGAAGTCAATGAAGTATTATAAATGTAATGAAAATTTAAGTTTTGTTAAATTTGGTTGATATAAAAGTTTTTCAAAATCTAGGCTAAATTACTTAAGGGTATTATATATTTATTGGAAGTACATTTTACTTTCTGAAATAGATGTATTGTTAAAGATAGAAGGTAGAGTACTAAATGTTTCTAGAGTGAGAATTTTATGGATTTTTCATTCCTAAGGAAGTTTTCTAGATAGAATAATAAAGGAGAGGAGATAATATCATAATCATAATTTCCAAAATCAGAATGATAAATCAGACTGGTAGTTTTAGACTAAAGAATAAGAAGTTTAGAATTGTTTTAGTGGTATTCTGGTAGATTATATTTTTTTACATCACAATCTGACCCGGGAATCAGACTTGGAAGTTGGACTAAGAATCATTAAAATTTATAATAATTTATTACCTATTACTATGTAAGATAGAAAATAATTGTTTTAAAGATCATATTTGTGACATTTGAAAAGGAAAAATAGTAACATGTTTCTTAACTTATTACAAAAAAAAATGTATTACATCATTTCATGATACTTGAAGCACAAGCATTGTTGTATTGAACATACTACTACACAAGTTTTAGGGAATATCCTACTTATTGTATCCAAAAAAATATTTTTATCTATAGTATTGTGTGGTAATGAATTGTTTCCAAACTATACCAAGGATGTATCTACTTTTTGTGTAATGAACCTTCTAAATTATTATGATCTTGTGGATGTGTGATTATTTTTTTCAGTGAGGTGATAACTCTTTAACAAGAGGTGAAGTTTGTTTCAAAATAATGGAAACTTAAAAGAAAAATATATCACTAATTCTCCCACTCCCCATCTTAGATATAAATAATCCTTCTTGAGAAATACCAATTGTTATCAATTCCAAAGGTTCCCTTCATTTACTCTTTTCTAGTGCTTTGAAAGAGAAGTTGTGATAAAAAATCTCAATTTTGTGAACATTAAGAAGATTCTAGTATATGATGTTAATAACTATCATATCTAGAAACATATAACATTTATTTATCTTATTTCTATTGGGTATGATGTTTTTGAAGCTGTAATATATGGATTTCCTCCAATTGATGATAAAGTTCCTCTTATATCTATTGGCAAGAAGAATCTTGAGAATGATGGAAGGGATCTGAATGTTTTACTCTCGTCACTTTATGAATGTGATTTTTTAAGTGTGAAACATGTTTCAAATTCCAATGGTAAATGGGATAATCTGAAAAACATTTATAAATCAAATAAATAAATAAATAAGGTAAAGTTACAAATATGGAGGTGAAGTATGAAAATATCAAGATGGAATAATATGAATTTGTTGGTGACATCTTTACCAGGTTGAATGACATTATTATCACTATTTTATGTCTCGGTAAAAAGTTAAAATATTCTATAGTTGTTGAAAATATATTGGGGATTATTACTTATAAGTTTGATTCTAAAGTTTCCTCATTGGAATTTAGAGATCCAAAAACATTATCTCTAGATGATTTGAAAAGAACTCTCATTAATTGTGAAGTGAGAATAGAAAAATTTATGATAAGAAAGATAAAATTTGATAGAAAAATGTCTTTCAAATATTCTAAGGAAAATTAATAGAAGATTTTTTTTGATTAATAATTTGATGAATCTAATTTTGAAAATGAGGCATGTAAAAATTTTGATAAATTTTTATCTTTGTTTTATTAAAATTTGAAAAGAGTTACAAGTAAATATAATTGAAAAATTACCTTCAATGTTTTTGAATATCAAGATATTGGGAACTTTTCTACTAATTTTCCTTATTTAATTAAAAAATAGGATAGTGAGGAAGATGATATAAGACAAGAAGATAATGTAAGAAATATAGTGATAAAGATAAATATTATTCCAAATTAAATGATAAAAAACTCTCCAAATCCAATAGGAGAAGTTTTTTATCTAATGATGATAAAAAAATAAGATAGTGAAGCACAATATGAAATTTTATTGAGAAAGATGAGATTAATTGTATTGCAATAGTTAACAATGATGATTTTGGAAGCAGCAATTCTGAAGAAGAATAAGAAAAAGAAACTCAATTAGAATTTCATCTAAAAGAATAATTTAATGCTTTTCTATGAAATATTGGGAGGATTGAGAAATAAATTAGAAAGTTGAAAAGTTAATACTCTTCAATAAAAAATCAATAATTTTATCCTGGTGAGAAATTCAAGATGATAGAAGAGATTGATGATTTGAAGAAATCTCTTGAGAAAGAAATGAATCATAATGAACATATTGAATTAAATTTTAAGGAGGAAGAAAAAGAGTTGGAACTTTCCTAACAAAAACATTCTAAATATGAAAAAAGGGTTACATGTTTCAATAATTATATCTCTAAAGTTAGCGAAATATCAATAAAAAGTAAACCTAAGAAGGATAAAAAATTGCCTTCAATATTTTAGAAGAATGTTGAATTTTTTTTTAGAATAAGAAATATGGAAAAGTTATGTATGTGGAAAAAACCAAAAAATTATATAGGTTATAAGTTTATAAAAATTATTTATCTAAAAATATTTCTAATAATTCTGGTTTTGATATGGCTTAAAATAAAAATGAGCTGAAAAATAAGATTCTAGTTGATAATAGAAAGTTTGGTGGTCAACATAGTGTTGATAAGAAGGTTACTGAGAAACATTTTCACAGCTTCGGTATTATGGAATTTTCATAAGAAAATATTCTTTCTATGGATACTACTGGTATTATGGTGGATTCGTGCATATGGAAAATAAGTTTTGTTTTAACCAAAAACATTACAACTATTCCAAAAATTACAATAGGCAATGTTTGAGGGGGATCCAATAATCTCAAAGGAATAATTCAGAGAAATATTTTATAATGAAACCTAAGAAGGCTGATGTAAAAGTTGAAAATGGATTCAAACATTTGGAAACTTTTTTAAATTTTGTAAACAACCTATAAATCTCACAAAAGGGTGTCTTAATTTTTTAACATCACAAAAAAAGTTTGTTAACAATTATAATAAGCTAGATGTTAAGAATGATAAAGGGAAATAAAAGTATCTTCTTATAGAAAAACTATCAAAGAAACAAAAGGAGAACAACCATGGATCTTGGATAGTGGGTTTTCTTCTCATATGATAGGAGACATAAATTTGATTAAGAATGTGAAAGAATTCAAGGAATGAATAGTGAAATTTGGAAATAAAAAATCACTCTGAATCAATATTGTTAGATTAACCATCATTTGAGAAGAAAAGTTAAAATCAAAGAAAGCATTGTTTGTTAATAGCCTAAATAAAAAACAGTTAAGTGTTTCAAAACTTTTTGATGAAGGGAAAAAAATTTCTAGAAAATATGGGGTTTTTGTTGAGAGAGAGGTAGATGGAAATCATGTTACATGAAGAAAACTTATAAAAGTATACTTATTCCATGTTTTTGTAATAAAAAACTTTTGTTACTTAGGAATGGTTGAAGAAAATTAGTTGTGGAATAAAATTTTGGGACAAGTGTTCCAAAGAAACATGATAATGTTATCAAATCTAGACAATGTTCATGGAATTCTTGATATGTGAGGAAGAAGATATTGGTGTTTCATAATCAATCAAAAAAGGAAAGTTTACAAATTATATTCATAATAATGTTTACATTTGTTGATAACATCCCCTGGAACTTATACATTCGGCTATTTTTGTTTCATTGAGAAAATAGTAAACTCATAGAGATAAGTACTTAATTAATTTATTTTATGAATTTTCTCACATTAATTGTGTTATTTAATTGAAACATAATTCAAATTCTCATAAAATGATTAAAAAATTTAGGAGAAAAGTTGAGAATGAATGTGAGTATTCATTAAAGAAGTTGAGAATATATAATGGTGGTGAATATAGGAATGAAAAATTTTAAAGTTATATTTAGAAGCATGGAATTAGAAATTAGTTCAGTACACCATACACTCCTCAACTAAATGGTATTAGTAAAATGAATAATAGAATTCTATTTGAAATAGAGTGAACTATGTTACTTGAACATGGTATCTCTCATTACTTTTGGAGGTAAGACATGATCACTATTGTGTATATTCAAGATCTATGTTTCTATAGACCAAGTTCATGTATAACTCCATATGAAATATTTTATAGAAAAACTTCAAGTTTTAAACACTTAAAAATATTTTGGAGTAAATTCATTATAAAGAAGAAAGGTGGAAATTTTGGGATGTTTGAGTAGAGATGTGAAGATGGAATTTTTCTTGGATATGCTTCAGAAGGAAGAGGGTACAAATGTTTCAAAAAATAATTTAGGAGATTAGTTGACTTAGTTTAACTGAGAGTTATTAAAAAGGTGAGGAAGATAAATAGACTCATGAAGATAATAAAGATGAACATGATGAAATAATATTTGTTGAGAATTCTGATAAGGATTCTAATAATGGTAATCTTACTTAGGAGGAAGAATCAAACTCAGTTATTTCTAGTGATGAGTAAGAATCTCAAAAATAACATCCTAGGATGAGGAAACAAGTGGAATAGAAAAACATTATTGATGATCAATATCAAAAGGATCAAATAAAAAATAGATAAATTTATTACACATACTTTATTCTATTCACTACTAAAAATATGGGCCTTTATCAGCGCTATAAAAGGGAATTAATAGCGCTAAAAAGCACTGTTAATCGAGGAGAAGATAAAGGGGGGTCAATTTTATCAGTGCATAGAAAATCTCTAATAAAGTCCCATTTTATCAGCACTAAAAAGAGATGATAAAATGTGTTTTTTATCAGCGCTAAAAAAACAATGATAAAAAGGTATTTCATCAGTGCTTTTTTTTAGCGCTAATAAAAGACGCCTTTTATCGGCGCTTTTTTTAAGCACTCATAAAAGTAAAAAAAATAAAAATAAAAAGTTAAAAATAATATATAATGCGGGGGGGATCTTTTAACAGCTCTTGACCCCCCCCCCCCACTAGCACTAGGCGGGGCCCCCTCCCACTCTCCCACGCACTGCCTTTGCCCACACATCCACCACATTCCCGCTCACCCATCCCTGCTTCCACCCAAACTCAAACCCAAGACCTCCCCCCTTGTGCGCCTTCACCTTTACCACTAATCTATTTAGTTTTTTTCTCTATTTAATGATATATAAATTTATTCATATATATATATATATAGTTATATTTATTCATATATTAATATATATTCATATTAATATAAATATATTTAGTTATATTAATACATATA
The DNA here is from genome assembly GCA_963277665.1 of Viscum album. NCBI lineage: Eukaryota > Viridiplantae > Streptophyta > Magnoliopsida > Santalales > Viscaceae > Viscum > Viscum album. The sequence continues at coordinate 1,392,985,072 of OY728150.1, read as the reverse complement.
TATTTATTCATATATTAATATATATATATTTATTTATTTATTTATTTATTTATTTATTCGTATATTAGTATATATTTATATTTATATATATATAGTGATATCTATTCATATATTAATATAGATTCATATTAATATAAATATATTTAGTTATATTAACACATATATATTTATTCATATATTAGTATATATATTTATTCATATATTAATTTAAATGTATATTTATTTATTTATATATATATATATTTAGTTATAATTATTTATCCGTATATTTATTTGTATATTAATATATATTTATACTATTAGTTTTAAATACATTTATAAAATATGTTTTTATGTGTGTTTATAAATAAATAAATACATACATACATACATATATACAACACACACACAGACACACACACACACACACACACACACAGATATATATATATATATATATATATATGAATACATACAAATATTTGTGTATTTGAAAAGCCATAGAATATTAAAACGACCATAACATCTAATCCAGAAGTTTTTTTCAATTCTACAATCAGTCAAATCAAAGAAAATGAAATGATATTTGATATGATATATAGAATAAAACTATATGAAATCTTAATCCTAAGTTATACATGCTTAAATGTTAAAAAATCAGGGTATCTCAACTAAAAACTGAGTTTTGAAGGCCTTCTGGTCCATTTTGGGCCTCGAAAAATGTGACAGGAGGTTCCCTTGGGTTATTTTGCATAGATCTCGTCACAAGATTCGATTTGATATACTGTAGAGCTCAAATGGACACCTAGATCAAAGGTTATGGTTTTTTTAATTTTGAGTTGCATTTTCAACTTATTTTAGATCTTTTATTAATTTTTTTGATTTTTTGTGTCTTCAAATTGTTATTAAATGATTATTAATCGATGATAATTAGCAAATTATTAATTAATAATATTTTTTAAAATATTTTAAATCCATTTTCACTAAATTTCATATATATTAAATGTAATAGTTTATTTATACTTATCTAAAACATATTTAAAAATATATATATTATATTTATATAAATATAAATATACTTATATAACAATATATTATTTTTCACGAATTTGTTTTTTTTTAAACATGAACTTCATAAGTGATAGTAAAAAGCGCTGATAAAGCCCCCCCCCCCTTCAGCGCTACTAAAAAAAGCACTGATAAAGGGGTCCCCTTTAAAAGCGCTAATAAACAATGTTAAATGGGCGGCTTTATCAGCGCTAAAAAAGCGCTGATAAAGGGTCACTTTTAACAGCGTTTTTTCAGTGCTGTTAAAAGTTCCCTTTATCATCGCTTTTTCTAGGGCTGATAAATCCCCCCCCCCCCCCCGTTATCAGCACTTTTTTTAGCGCTGTTAAAGGGGACCCCTTTATCAGTGCTTTTTTAGTAGCACTGATAAAAGGGGGGATTTATATCTGAATGAATCTTTTAAACATCAATAATGGTTTTAGGAAATGAATAAATGACTAGATCAAATATAAAAAAATGATACATGGGAAATCATAACTAAACTAAATTAAAAATAATGTTATTGGTCAAAAATGGGTTTTCATGAATAATTTTAATGAATAATTGAAAGTTATAATGAAAAAAAAATGATTAGTGTGCAAAGGTTACTCATGGATTAAAGTCATTGATTTTGATGAGACTTTTTCTCTGCTATAAAGGTTAGAAACAATCATAATATTTCATGTTATTACTACATAGTGAAGTTAAAAAATATTTCAATTAGATGTGAAGTCCTCATTTCTAAATGGGGATCTTGATGAGGAAGTTTATATTGAACAACCATGTGGATTTTTTTTCAAGAAATATGGAATCTATGTGTGTAAATTGAATAAATACTTGTATGAGATGAAACAAGCTCTAAGGGAATGGTATTCAATATTGGATACTTGATTGAGTAAAATAATTTTTAATAAATGAATAGTTGATAGTAATATTTAAATCAAATAATTTCAAGAGTTTCTCCTCATTAAAATTGTTTTTGTTGATTACATTATATTTTTCAAGAATGATGAAAGAAAACGTCAATGATTTTCATAAGAGATTAAAATTTTGATCGAGATTTCCATTCTATGAGAAATGACATACTTTATTGGGTTAAAAATCATGCAAAAGAAGATGAACATTATTATTTATCAATAATATTATGCTAAGGAACTTTTTAAGAAATTATTCATGGAAAATCAGAAACCAGTTTACAAACTGATTTTAATGGGAACTAAGTTGTGCAAATATGGAGATGGTAAAGATATTGATCATAAAGAGTTTAAAAAGTTGATTGGAAGTTTCTTATATTTGATCGGCTCAATAACCAATATTGATTATATTGTTATCTTGTGTGAAATATTTGAGAGTGCTTTAAAATAATCAGATCTATTGTATAGAAAAATAATTCTTAGATATATCAAAGGCACAAAAAAAATTTAGAATCACGTATGATAGCTTAGAAACTATTGAATTTTTTGGGTATTTAGATACCTATTGGGTGGGAAACTTTGATAATAAAAGATTCATGTATAGTGGAGTTTTATTTCTAGTAAAAAGTTATGTTATTTGGTATACAATGAAATAGAATTCAGTTACTCTTAGCATGGCTAAATATGAGTATATTGTTTTCACTCAATCTGCTACCCAACATATGTGGATAAAGACTTAGTTGGAATACTTACTTGTTTAAGTGAAGTTACCCCTGCTCTTAGGTTATGATAATAAAATTTCTATCAACCTTACCAAAAATATGGTACAAAATTTTAATTCAAAACATATTGATAAGAAATATTATTTCATAAAAGAGCATGTAGATAAGGATGAATTGATGTTGGAGTATATTCCTACATCAGAACAAGTTGTTGAAATTTTAAAAAACATATTTACTAAAGGAACCTTTTCACAAATTTATGTTGAACATGGGAATCAAACCTAATTCTAATAAAGTTTAAGGTACGTATTTATGTCCCCTCTCTCATCTTGTTTTTGGTTAGTGTTTTAATAGGGGATAATTGTTTTATAAATCTATCTGTTAATATGTGATAATACTTCTAAAGAAAATTCTGTGTTGGGGGTGTTGTGTGTAAGATGTGATTTCAGTATGTAAGTGTGTGAAATATTATAACAATTTAGTAGAGTGGTTGTAGGAAAAACTTTTTCTGATAGTAAATTTGAATAAGTGATGAAAGATGTGAATAAAAGCTACAATTTTTTAATGGGACACTACTTTTTGATAGCATGGTTTACTGTCAATAATTGCTATTTTCTATAATGATTTATCTCACGTAGGCTTAGAATTGTTGATAAGTAATCCATATCTTTAGGTTACAAAGTTCAATGATTTATGAACTTTGGTTGAAAACAAAATTCAATGGGGGGTTCTTAAGACCAGATTGAATGGAAGATGTTTTTAGAAGATGGAAGTATATTTTATTGAAGGTATTATCTTTTTTTTCAAAGAATAAATAAATCAATTCACTTTTTAATGTATTAAAAATCATACTAACCATAGTTTTTAGAACATTAAAATCTCATTTCTTAAGAAAGTTCATCATATTGAGGATAAGTTTTCTAGAAGAACATATTCACTAAGCTCTCCCTGAGACCAGAATGAAAGTAAGATCATAATAAGAAGTTGTATCAAAGTCTAGATGGCTATGTTGTAAACCTGAAAATTCTTTTCTAATCTTGGATTTCTCATAAATCATATGTAATCTGTAAAACATGTGATGTAATCCTTATGATGAAAAGGGGGAGAGCTAGTGATACTAATAATATTAAGGATTTGTAGGAATGAAATAATATGATGGAAGTATGGGAAGTTAAAATACTTATAAATGTAATTTAGATGATGCTATGTCAACCTTCAATGTATTCAAATTCATTAGGAATTCAAGATACAAGAAAAAAAAATTGGAAGAAGGACGTTACTGAAGTCGAAGCATTCTGGTCTCAAGTTCATCGATGTAAGATCACCAGATGCAGATCTTTTTTAAAGGCTGAGAAGGTTGATAGTAATGTTTAAATTTGAATATTCTGGTTTTAAGTCAGACCAATAAGTCACAAGATACAAATATTTGAATAAATAATTTGATTGTTGGATTTTCATTGGTATTGTAATAGAAAAAGGAAAGAAGTTTTTGAAGTCGAAGCTACTGGAACTGGTCTGTCAGACGTGGTGTTCCACTTATCATCGAAGACATTCTGACATCGATCATCAGATTCTATGATTTTTTTTCAAAGGGGGATCATAGGTATATGGATCAAGAAAATATTATGAATTATATTTGTTTTATTGGATGTTATTGATACCATGGAAAAACAGAATAAGTAAAATTGTTAGGACCGATGAAAAATAAGATGAGAGATCAATCAAAAATGTAGTCGACTATTTTGATTAGGATGAATTATATTGGTTGTCTTTAATTTGGTACAGTAAGAAAGAATAAATATTATATGATTTTATCATTTTATTCAAGACTATTATACTAAATTTGACACTGATTGTCAGAGTGAAGTGGAGTTCAATCCATCTGACTCAAACTGACACCAAAAACATCATTGGATATAGGATCATCATTCTGAGGAAAAGAAGAAAAGAATAACTGCTTAAAGTAGTTATAGAAATGTTTTCAAGGGGATCTTGTAGGTTGAAGAGTTTAGAGAAAATTTATGTTAAGGTAGTTTGAATTTGATACTGAATTTCTACCAAGAAGTGTTGAAATCATTATAAGTTGTGACTATGTTTATGGTATAATCATTTCAATTTTCTTATATTTATGATTTGGTATGAATCATAATAAAGGGATTATTTTTATTCAGTTGATTCCAATCATCATAATGATAAGATATATGATTTCCTTCTTAATATATCTCAATTGGAGTGGAGCAACATAATGAAGAATCTATTTTTGAACATATTCCTTGATCTTAATGAGGAAATTATAGTGACAATCACAACTAGACTAAAGAATGGTTAGAAATTATGAGGTGATATGATGTTTTTAGAATATTCAAGAAGGTGAGACAAGGAATGTGAATATTTTAGAAGTGTTGAATAATTCAAAGATGTATCTGAAATATAAAGAAAAATTGTGTTTTGGGAAATTTAGTTTAGTGGGAAATGTTTTTAGAATCCCACCTAAACCACTTTTGGGTAACATATAAAAAGTGGAAATAATTTTTACTTTCTAAAATGGATGTAATGTTCAAGATATAAGGTGGAGTTATAAATGTTTCTAGAGATAGTAATTTTGTAAACCGTTATTTCCTGAGGAAGTTTTCTAGATAGAATAAGAAAGGAGAAGTGATAAGATCATAATTAGAGTTTCCAGATCAGACTAAGAAATCAAACTAGCATTTCCAAACTGAGGAAAAAGCATTTCAGAATTATTTTAGTGGTAGTATAAAAGATATTATTTTGGTACTAAATAATTATACTGGGGAATTAGAATTGGAAATAAGAATAAATATCATTATGAAGTCTAGGAAATCTTTCCTTCTGTTGGGTAAGAAAGTGAAGAATTGTTTCAAATATCACATTTGTGAAAGTTGACAAGGCATCACAGTAAAAAGTTTCTTAACATATTACAAAAAATTATATTACATAATTTCATGCTACTTGAATCTCTTTCACTTTCATATTGAATGTATTTATACACAAGTGTAATGGCATATCATACTTGTTGTATCCACACAAAAGGATTTTTTTAGTGGATCATGTGGCAATGGATTGATTTGAAACCATACCAAGGATGTAGCTACTCTTATTGAGTTGTAAACATTTTACATTCTTGTGTTCCTATATAAGTGTGATTTTTTTCATCGTGGTGATAAATCTTTAACATGAGGCGAATATTGTTTCAAAATAAAGGAAACTTAAAATAAAAATATATCACTGATTCACCCCCTCCCCCTCTTAATGAAACTTAAACCTTCTTGTAAAATATAAATAAAATTAAAAAAACATTAAATATAAGGATAATAAATACATTTATGATATAAAATTTCAAATGGTTTGTCTATACACATTAAAAAATGGTATGGGTTCATAACATAACATATGTCCCAAAGAAGGAAATTTGAGATAAAAATTCATTACCTCAAGTCTCAATTTTCTTCATACATGTTTGAACCCTCTATATAATAAATATAGGTTTATTGTACATATATTACCAAACCATAATCATATATATAATACCACATATGATTTACTTATGCCCTATTATTACCCATTTATTAACAATTACTTGTTAAAATCACATTTCTAGGAACAACTGCTTCTTTTTTTATGTATGTCTTGGTCTGATAGTTTCAGTCCTTTTATGTTGATCTTGGATAAATGATTTGAAAAATATAAAAGGTTATATAAATATCATATATATTTATTTTATATTTATTTATATCAATCAATTGAAGTTATATATATATAATGAATTTCACCATTTATAGAGACTGTGAGTCATACGTATACATAAATATTGTTTCCATTTTCTATATGAATGGAATGAAAGAAAGGTAAATAATATATCAACATTATAGAATCATTATTATTTCTTATATATCATATATATTAATTAAATATATCCTTATTACCATTTATTTCAATATAAAACGAATAACATATCACAGCGCTTTGTAGAGGCAGTGGTCTACACATACAAATGAGCGACATTATCAATTTACAAAGGATTGGAAGATAAGAAGGCATATATGATTTTATAATTTCATAAGTATAATTATGTCATAAATATATATATATTAAATCCATCATAAATTCTTCCATCAGAGGTGGATATGGAAAATGAATTACATTGGTTTGTGAGGCGGTAATTCCTTATACACATAATCACACATTTCATTTCTGATTCGATAGAAGAGTACATGGATATAGGTTACTACTTTGATATAATAACATTACGTATATGGTAGATAATTATGTTATTATATTGTCATATATGAAAAATAATTAATAGAGGTGGGAGAAGAAATAAAACAAAAACACTCAATTAAGAATGATACCACTTCATCAGACAACCTCCTTTGGTTTACACTAAAATCTATCTTAGGAGGGTTAAATAATAAATATAAGGCCTCAAACACATTTTTAGAGATTAAGTAATATATTTGGGTAGGTATTTTCCAAAAAAAAATTATTTGTAAGTGTTGGGTGGGGAGTAAAGGGGTTCCCTTTTATAATTGGAGGAGAGGACACTCTATAATTTTTGGAAAGAAAAAGTTATACCCATGTTTACACAATCCACAGGGCTCCAAAAATGGATAATTATTGAACCTTAGATTCTATAAGGCTTATATATGTTCATAAAATATTATTTTTACAATTTTTAGGTAATTTTAACACTTATCTTTTTCAATTTAATCCCCAGTAAACCAGTTTTAAGTGGTAATTAAATTTTTACTATTTTTACTATTGATTATGACCAAAGAAATAAGTTGAAATTATTAAATAATGTTAATTATATTGATTCCAAATATTTATTCCATTTTTAAAAATTAAATTCACATAATTTTTATTATTTAATTTTCAATTAAACCCACAGATGCGATAAAAAAAGTGGTTTTCAAAAGATATTATTTTCATAAATATCAAAAATTTTAATATACATATTAAATATTAAATAGACTAAAATTACCTAAATTGGATTAATCATAAAATAATTAAAGTAATTTTAATTTTAAACCATTTAAAAAAATAAATTTTATAAATGATTCCATCAAAAAACCAATTTTTAATAAATATAAGTATTTTCATAATTCATTTAAAAATTAAGATTTTTAAGAAATTCTCAAAAATTCACCTTCTAATAATTTTAAAATTTTGAGACCAAAAAGGATGTTAATTTTTTAAAATAAAATATTTTAATGTGTGAAAATTAATTTTAATATATTTTCAGATAAAGTAATAAAAATATTCTTTTAGAAAGATGTATTTTCCAAGAATATGAATACTATACTAAAAATTAAGTGCTTGTTTTTTAAAGTATTTTATTCCTGTCAAACCTTTATACATTATTTTAAAACTATGGTTAATTCTCTTCATACCACTGAGTTTAATGACTATGTTATAATGGTCATGTTTAAACAATAATATTAATATTATAGTGTGGTTCATTAAAATAGGTTTTTGGGTGTCACGTAAGAAATCAAAGAAATTAAATCTGTTTGAAAAAATATATTTCATATAATCTCATGGTATTACATATATGGTTTTTAAACAAATATTCATTAGAAATTTGGTCATTGGAAATAATATCATTGGATATTAAACTAAATTTTAGGTTTATTTATTTTATGTAATCCTTACTAACAAATTTAAAAAATCATAAATAATAAATAATTCTATAAGGAAATAATAGATAATATTTATTTAAAATATTTTACTATAAAAACATTTATTTTTATTCATTGATTCTTACTATGTAAATTTTTTAAGTATTTATAAAATTAAAATAATGATTCTAATATCATTATATTACTAAAATGTAATGGTTTGAAGATAAATAAATTATTTCATTGGGTTGTGATTTAATGAAAAAAATGTTATGTTTTCAAAGATTTAGTTTTTTATAAGTATTATAATTTTGTATTTTAATAAATTAAATTGATAAATTTTAAAGGATTATTCTTATTAAATTTCCATTTAAAAGTATAAACTAATATATTAAAACTCATTAAATTAGTATCTGATATCAAATATGATTAAGAAACTTAATTTTTACAAAATTCATTTTTCTATAAGAATAGTTTTTCTATAAGAATAGATTTTCTATTTATTTTATATTTTCATTTAAAAGTTAAATTTATCATATTTATAAATTTTATTAGTTTAAATAGAATCCAAATTTATAATCTGGACTTTGAAATTATAAAATAAATTTCATTTCATTATAAAAATAATTTACTGATGTAAAAATTTAATTGCCACAATAAAAGTAAAATGAGGTAAAATGGTTAAATATGTGGTAAAAACATATAATATTATCTCTAAATATATGTATGGTTACTTTATATGTGTTACCTTATCCCTTTACCCTTATTTTTACACTTTATATCCACTTTCTATGTAAATAAACATTCATTACACATTATGTAATAGGTATTTGAAAAAATGATACTCGGGCTAATATATAAATTTACCCCTCCTCTCTCATATGAAACCCACATAGTTATGTTATCTTTTACTTGAATACCTTCAAAAATTATCTCCCCGTGTATAATATATCAAATTTTATAATATCTATTCACATGTATGAGTCCAAAATATCTTATTTACAGGAGGTTATCTAAGGGAAGATTGAAGTCTTCAATGTATGTTTTATCCTCTGATTAATCATTTTCATTTATCTTCAGCATTCATATAATATTTAATCTGATTTATAATATTAATAAAATATTTTTTAAGTCATTAATATTTTTAAAATTTGATATTATCACTATACAAGGACATATTTTTACTCATTCATTCATTACAATGTGTCCTTGTTTGGATCAGTTTTACAACCCATGTGAAAGATGTTATAAATTTTACATCATAACTAACTAAGGGAACTTAAATACTGGTTTTAAGTTGTTAAAATGACTAAATTAATAAGTTTTAATTAATTATTTATTTATAATATTTAAAATTCTATTCACCAATAAATTTGTTTCTTTTTTAAATTCAATAATCACATAAAAAGATAATTTGGGAGTTGCTTACAAACAATATCCATAACTTCTATGATATGACCATTAAAGTCAATAAATATAACAAAAAAATACACAAAATATTTATAAACATTATATAGGTGATTATCCCATGAACATGGAGGAAGAAACAAATTTTCTAAATTAAGGATTCCATAGAAAAATAGACCAGCTAACACACAAATATTTATTAAAAAAAATAAAAAGTTAATATGTTGGTAATAATGAAATACAGGTAAAATAAATTTTTTAAAATTAATATTATTTATTTTTATATGAATATTTACAAAAAAACCTATATTTATTTAATATTTGTTGAGATCTCATTCGAGCAATAAAAAGTCGAGGGTAAGGGTTTCCATCAAAATTCAATTTGAAAATGAGATTATCTATTTCTAAATTTAAATTTTAAAAAAATACATGTTATTAACTTCTAAAACCCCATATATTTTCTAATAATATATTTAAATATATTTTTTCTTTGTATTTTTATCATTTCTCCACCATGGGATTATAAATCACTAAAAATGATTCTTGTGTGTGAAACTGACCTTATCTATTCTTTTGAGTCTAGAATATTTCTCCTAAGTTGTGATACTTTTAATATTTATTTAAGGATTTCATTATCCTCGTTTCTATGATTTATAAAGGAAATTTTCTATTAATATTGCATTAATTTAAAAAAAATTGAGCGAAATTTTTTTTAAATGTTTTTTGTATGGTCACTTTCATCCACCATTTTCTTATATTTTCTTCATAAATATATTTTTATTTTTTCTTATTTATTCAATGAAATTTTAATTTTAAGTAATATTAATTATATAAAACTATTTTTTTTAAATTATTTTCCTTTTAAAATATATTTTATAAAAAAATTAAAGGTTTTTTTTTCTTATTTTTCATAAGCAATTTTCTAATTATCTAATAAACCATTTTTTATCAATGAAATATTGTTTTATGTTTCTAATGTTTCACTGGGGATATGTTTTAATGGAATCACAAACTTTATATCCCAATATAATACAAATTTCTATTTATTATGATTCTTATGAAACTCACTCCATTATAACTTGTTAATTATACTATGATGGAATTATAATTTTTTTCATATTCATGTGGATGCAATATATATAGTTTTTGTTATATGAATGGTGGGTCTAGAATTATATAACCCTTAAATTCATTTGGTAAATCTTTATATATGATGATATGAACTATATTGGATTGGGGTGTGCACCTAATCTATTGTGGCACTCTTTACACTATGTTTTCAAGAATGGGGAGTAAACCCTATCCACTATGGGACAATATCCACAATAATATCCATGGTGGTGAGCCCAAACATTAGAAATAATTTTCAATACTTATGGATTTCCCATGGTATTATTCAATAAATACATGTTACATAACATTCCAATGTTATTCTTTCTTGGTTCATGAATATTAAACTAAAGTTTTCACACCCTTATAACGTATATCTTAAGTTATAATAAAAACCTTATGTAATTACTCATGATTCAATATCTATATTTTATTAGTTATTATTTCCTTATATTATTTTCATAAACCTTTATTATATCCCCTTACTTATATGTTTGTCATATGTTTACTTAATATCTTTTATTATTGTTTCTTATGTTTACCCTTACAGAGTGTCTGAGCACACCTCTTTATTATGTTTTCATTCCTTAGGATTTTAATAATTGTATTATGTAATATATTTCTATAATGGTTTCATGTAAAAAAAATATTTATGGGATTTATTGAAAAATTAATGTTTTAAGATGTGTTGGTTATTTATTTAATCACAAAATAATCTAAATCTATATGTTCTATGTGTGATATTTATTATAATATATAATGGATATTGATGTAAAATAATGTAACATATGTGTATGATATACTTGGGTCATCTCATTTTTTATTATAGAGGTTTTTAATTATTTTTTGGGATTTTGTTATTAATAAGGATGGGATATAATTTATATCAACCTATATTTCATAATTTTGTTATTGAATGATGCAAAAGTTTCATAAATTTAACTTAATATTTCCTTAGAATAAAAATAATTTATTATAGGTTAGGAAATCATAGAATTTATTTTCATTATTATATGATTCTTTACTATGAATGTTATTATTTAATACTCATGCTAACCCTATTTTTCATTAGTGATTAAAGATAGAGTGAGAAAATTGAGGTGGTGGAAAGTGTTAACATTATTGATAAACTCATATTTATGCTTAGTTATTTATATTCTTTAATATCTTTAAATGTTTTCAAGTTTGTTAATTAATATCCTAAATGATTAGATATTTAATTAACAATGAAAAATACTAGTGGTGTAATAATTTTATAGTAATTTTATAACTTCTCTTTGATAGAAGTCTAGGGTAATGTGCTTCTTATAAATATTATTAATCACAACTTATTTTATTTTTTTGTGATTTTTGGAATGTATTGTATCTATATATATAGATCCCACATTAATTTCTTGATATGGAATTCATATTCTATATTTCAATTCAAAATATGATCATCTATTAAAGCTATGTTGACTATGAACTTTTTATTAAAATTAATTCTATTATATAGGTATTAATACACAAATATTAGGGGTAGTTAGATTAAATGGTTATATGGAAGCACAATATTTAGGGTATGCAAATTTTGAATGAAGACATTAGTGTTTTTCTTAAAGAGATTCCTAGTCTCCCCACATACCATGTGGATTAATTTTCAATATAACTTGATCCTAGTGTTTAACCTATTTCCTGTAATTCTCATTGAATGACCCCAATTGAATTAGAGGAATTTAAGAATAAACTCCAAGAGAACAAGGTTAAGGTTTTTATATTCCTTAATTCCCATGTGGTGCACCAATATAGCAGACTAAGATTTTCATATATAAATATTACTTATTTTTATAGGAGTATTCAATATATAACATTATTATATATGATAGAATGGTAAAATATTAGTGTCTTTAGAGAATGGATGAAACACCAAAAGATTTTTTGAAATATATTTTTTCAAATTAATTTAATATTCTATATTTCACGCAACACTGAATATATATTATCTTATATAAAAGCACTAATTTTGTCCTGTTATTCACACAAAACCAAGTTAATCTTGCACTACATGCAATACATAAATTATATTTTGGTAAAAAAAACTATGTTTGCCTTGAGTTACACGCAATGCTTAGTTTCTTCGACATCCTGCATTATATTCAAGGTCGTGTTTTACCAAACTAGAATATACTATTAATATTATTATTAAAATATAATTATAGTTACAACCTATTCATTGAATTGGAAGTTACAAATAATATTAAATAAATTTTTAAAATATAATTAACACATGCATAAAAATTGAATACTTTGGGTATTAATTAGTTTTAAATGAAAGCTAGAACTATTCAAAAATAATGAAATTTATTTTATAAGAAAACTATTTTTATATGTACAAAAAAAATTAATCTTAAAAAATTAAAAAAACCAATTTTGAGTAATTTTTTTTTTAAATTTATATGTGATAAATTCAATCAATTTTTTTGACACAAATCTAATAGATTTTATAGGTATAATATAAGAATAAATCTAATTTTATGAATAAAAAGACGTATTTTTCTAAAAGGTGATTTGACCACCTTTTAATGGTGCACCTATTTTAAATATAATTTTTTCCAATTTTGTAAATTTTATTTTAATAAATAAACTTCATTTTTAAAATATGAAAATAAAAAATTACTTTGGGAGATTTTTTCTTATTTTTCGGAGAAGTTTCATTTTTTATGAATAGTGAGAAACATTAAATTTTAATTGAAATATTATTTTTAATATAATTTATTTATCTAGTTAAATTATTTTTTAAATTATTTTTAAAGTATAAAAATTTTAATTATACAATAAAAATACAATTTAGGTCATTGGAATCAATTTCACACTAAAATTTGATATAAAAACAATTGAATTTTTTGATCTTTTTACTTTAAAACTACACTTTCCCATCACTTATGCAGGATTAATTTTAAATTAATTAATAACACATATGTTTTTTAATTTAGAAAAATTTATTGAATATTTTAAATCAACATAATTTATAAATTATTGTAAGGTCAACTTAGTTTTTGTCCAAAAATATTAGTGATATTTATTAAAATTAATTAAAGTGATTAAGGAAAAATGAGTTTACTTAGTGGTTAAACCTTAACTTAAGGGGATAAATATGCTAGAAACATGTCCAAAAGTCATTTTATATTCATATTTCCTCCATATCCTACTTTTTCTAGAAAATTTAAAATTATTTGAGGCACATGTTGTAATGAATACCTCTCAATAGTGTTTACCTTTTTATATTTATAAGAATGACACTCCTCCTCCACTATATTAGGGCACTCACCCCCCCCCCCCCCCGACTTCTTCACACCTCCAAAGGCCATTTTACTATAAAAAATATACCCAAATAATATCCCAATTTTCCTCAAATCATCTTATAATCCTCACTTTGTGCACAAATCCATCCAAGGAAGCCATATTGTTCAATCTAAAAGGAGTTACCCAAAGAATAGGTAACATTATTCAATAATAATTTTTGTTTTATTTCATTATCTATCCTCTAAATTCTTATTGTTACATTATTATATAATAGTAATAATATAAATAATATAATGATATGTTGTTATTCTATGGGTATGACCTACACTAACACAAACTTCCATTAAATGGGATTCATAATGATCATTCCAGTGTATGGCGGACTACTGCCTCGCAAATTGACATCGTTCATTCTTCCATTACCACATTTCATGGTTGGGAATAATGATTTAATTTAGGTTTATATATGATATATATTATATTTATGATGTATTTATTCTTACTTAATTATTATATAACACATAACTTCATGATTTCCATTTTTCTGGAAATATGATAACTTTGTTTGTGGATGTGTGGACTACCGCCTCCTCAAAGCGATGTGATTCATTCACACTTACATGGAATATATTAATGATGGGTTTAGTGAATGTATATGATTTATATGAAATTATAATTATAATTGAATGATAATATAAATATATATATATATATATCATTTACTTTTCTTTCTTTAAAAATATGATAAGAAAATGGAAACAATGTTCATGCGTAAGTATGGTCTACCATATCCATGAACGATGTATTTAATTTATTATTTATATATTTTATATATTATTATAAATAAATAATATATATGTTATTTATACCATGTTTTACATTCTGTAAATAAGAAAATCATGATCTAAGTAAGAGGACTAATAATAACAAGTCAAGTCGTGTATGAAAAACAAAGTGGTTATTACCCGAAACGTAACATTAACAAGGAATTTTTAATTAACGGGTAATATAAATTTATAATAAAATAATATATGATTTTATATATAATAATATGGTTATGTGGTATATATATAATAAACATATATTTATTATATAGGAGGTTTGAATGTATATGAATAAATTCAATACATAAGGTAAGGGTTTCCTCATCTCACTTTTATTTCCATGAGATATATGTTATATTCACCACTTATTCTTATTGAGTGGTGTATAAAATTACCCATGAAATCTTATATCACGAATTTAATTTACATAACTTTATTAAATTTTTCAATTGATTTTATTATTTCATGGATTTTATGAATTGATAATTTACTTAAGTAGTAAGGGGATTTCTCGTCTCACCTTTATTTCTACGAGACTTATGAAATATTATCCACTCATTGTTTAGTTTGTTGTATATATTACACATAAATGTATTCTATTATTATTATATTTTAATTTATTTTTGTTTACAAATCCATTTTATAATTTCTCTTTCATTGGGTTTATGGTTTAGAAGATACCAAATTAGTAAGTAATTTTGTCTCAATTTTCCTTATTTGAGATACATGTTATGTCATGCACATATATTATTTTACATTTTGTATTTAATTCCCATTGAAATTTTATGTCGTGAATATAATTATTTTTATGATATTTTATGCTTCATTTAAATTTATTCTTTCATGGTGATTTGGATTCAAAGTTACCAATTTAATAAGAGTTTATTACTATAATCTCATCATTTATCAGGATATCTTAGGATTTTTCTTCCATTTATCTAATATTATGATCCATATTTCAATAATTATCATGAATTTTATTATAATCTGGTTATTAATGTCATATCCAATTAATGGTTCCATTTTTTCACTCTTTGGTACAAAATATTGTTAAGAAAAAAAATTGAAAATCCGACATTATTTTTCTCTTCTGTTTGAAATCTATTTTATTCGAAAAATAATGTATCCTAAAAATTTTTCAATTTTTTTTAAATTATCCATTAAAATAATTTTCAAGGAAAAGGATTTTAAAATTTCTCTAGGTTCCAAGAGAAAAAATATACTATTTTCATGATTTCTATATAAGTTGTCAAAGATATTTTCAAAGAAATGTTTTTCAAATTTATTTTAAAATATTTTTTTATAATTTTTCAAGGAAAAATGTTTTTAAATATGTTTTATCTTTAAAGGTGTTTTAAATTATTTTCAAATATTCCATTATAATTTTTCATGTAAAATTTTTTTCAAACATATTTTATGTTTAAAATTTTTTACAAAATTATTTTCAAATATTTATTTATAAGTTTCCAAACAAAAATGTTTTAAAAAATGATTTATGCTTAGAAGCTGTTTTAAATGATTTCCAAAGCTTCCTTTATATGTTTTCATGAAAAATGTTTTTAAAACTATTTTATTTTTGAAAAGTATTTTAAATGATTTTTAAATATTCCTTAATAAGTTTTCAAGGAAATAGTTTTATAAGTTGGTTTATATTTTAAAGTGTTTTAAATTATTTTAAAATATTACTTTATAAGTATTCAATGAAAAGGTTTCTCACAAAAAATCTATTTTGCATGTATTTTAAATTATTTTAAAATCTTCCTTTATAAGTTTTTCAAAGTGTTTTTCAATGAGAAGGATTTAGAAAATGTTTCAAGTTATTAAAAGTGGTTTTAAAATAAGTATTAATTTCTATAAGAAGTGTTTGAAGTGATATTTAAAAAAAGTATGCATATAAGATGTTATACATTGATATATTTTATTATTTACTAGGGATATGATTCAATGACACCATTCTTATTTCCTCTTTTAGTTTTTTATTTTTATGATGTTAAGTTGTTTATGAAACCAATTTCCCATCCAAGGGTTATATCATGATAAAACATTTATGAAACCTACCTCCTTTCACAGGTTATTATATTATGAAATTATTATCATACCTTTATATTTTCCATATTTTATAATATGATAACATTTTTATGATACCAATTTCATTTCATGGGTTATAATATGATTTTTATGAAACCCATCTCTTTTTATGTGTCATGATATAATGAATGTTTTGTTATATTGTGGCACATGTATGTATGATTTTATTATGTGATGGGTGGGACCTATATCTTCCTCTAATAAATTGTGTAAATATATATATTTAATCGGATATATATGGATGGAACATGGAGTAAACTTGGTTCAGTAAAGGATCTTTCCACTAATATGGTCTCAAGAGTGAACCTTGACTACAAAGATGGTATTGAGAGTGAACCTTGACTATTAAGATAGTTTGGGGAGTGAACACATTCCACTATAAGGAATAGCATATGAAATGGGATAGTGGTGTATATCTACCAGTAGGTGTATTCCTAATGAAGTTCCTTAATAGGTTTTATAAATAAGCCTTGACTAATAGGGATTGAATTTATATGCTTATGTGTATTCCAAAAATTATATGTCATCTTCCTATGTTATGATTTCATGGATTATAATCTTGATTCCATTAGGATTCATGTCTTATAAACTTCCAATCATAATTACATGATTCATGTTTATGTTATTTGATATATAGGATATAATTTTACAATGTTATTCTCTTGTTAGCATACACATATGCTTATGTTATGCTTATATATCTACTTTATTTAACCTTACTAGAAAACTAAGGTCACCCTTTTTTATGTTTCCTTTCCCTATGTTATAAATAAATGTTTTTATTGTTATTAATAAATGGGAAAATATTTTTTGGAAACATTAAAGATCTTTCACCAAGTTAAAGTATTTTCTTCAATGTTTCCAAATACACTAAACTATTACAGTCCTTAAGAATTTACTTTTATAATGTTCTCAATATTAATATAAAATGTTTTTAATAACCATGTATGTTAATCATAGGTCTCTATAATTGGACTTAAAGGGGGTTTTAGTCAAAATTTGGAAATAAGGATGATAAAACATTAGTGAGATACCTACAGGTATGTCTAAGGATATTTCTAGGGATTTATCTAAGGATAAGCATATGGTGTAAAATATTTAAAAAAAGAGTCATAATTTTTACATCATATATGTTATTTTTCATGATTATGTGGTTTTCTTCTATGATAAGTGATGTTCACACTATGTTTTTTGGTTTTAGTTAACGGAATCAACCATAAGAAATTGGGTTAACATTGAATGTGATGGAGAATTTATTGGTGAGTAGTCAAATGAGATGATCACTAGAATAAAGTATATTGTGATCATTCCTAGTAATTTTTCAAACAACATGATTAAAACCATGTACCTTAACTAACTCTCGAACTCACCAAAGAAGATAATGAAAGATTTCACTGAGAGTTCAGGTAATGGAGACCATAGAGGAATAGAGATTCAATTTTTTTTAGAATGTGGAAATAAGAACCAAAGTGAATGACTTAGAGGAATGGGAAGATGTTTTGACTTCAGAAAAGGACATAAATCGAGTAAGTGTAAAGGGAAAATGAAATGTTTGGTTAAAATAATTAATGAGAATATTGTACTCTCTAAGGTATTATCAATAGTTAAATGTTTTATGTGTGGAAAGTATGGGAATTATGAAAATAAATGTATTAAATGGGAATATCATGAAGTTACTTAACAAGGTTGTATGAGTAATGGTTTTTTTGTTGATGATGTAGATACTAAGAACTACATATGAAAGGTATGTGATATTCTAATACTATTTTTTATATGAACAATTAATATGAGTTTTATGAATGTTAAGACATGATTTATATTTTTTATTTTATGAAAGTGGTATTATGGAATAAGATGATTAATTATGGTTAATTTTTTAAGTATTAAGTGGAATAATTAAAGTGTTTATGTATTTAAATACATAATTTTTTTATATGAATTGTAAATTATAAAAGGATTTTTCAGTTTATATTTTTCTCTAAGGATTTACAAGAATATGTTGAATGGTTCTGATTGACTAGAAAAGTGATTTAATGGCATAGTTATATTAATGGTAAACACATAACTAAGGTAAAGATAAACCTTAATATATTCTCAATGTTGAGATGATTTTTTTTGGATAAAATATATTTTGGATATGAATAAGTAAATTAGGCATTATTGATTTCCTTGGAACTGATTAAGGATTTGTTGAAAAAGTTATTTATGGTATCATGGATGGAGTTTACATCATTTTTGGATTTTGTTATGTATCAACTCATATTTGGAATAAGATATAATATATGTTTTCAATAAGTATTTATGGTAATTAACATGTTTCAAGATAATTCATGATGAAGGTAGTCACATGTTTAGTAAGTGACAATAAATAGATACTTTATGATATACGGTGGATCAATGCTAAGAACTTTTTGAGAAATTTAGTTACCTTATTTCTAAATTTTAGGACTTAGGGTAATAAATTTAACTATTTGTGGAAATTTTTATGTTAAAACATCAGATGAGGTTTTAGAGATTAAATTATTATCTCACCACATGAGGATTTATGTAAATTATAAAACATGTTCCAAAAATTTCCTTGTGATGTTACCTAAAGATATATGGAATGACCTATCATTTTATTTATAAATATCATGATTGGATAATGCATCATGAATGAAAATTTTAACTTCATTTCTTGGAATAAGAGATGAATTGTAAATTGATCTAGGCACAAAAAAGTGTGATATTGTGATGAAATAAAGTATATCTTCTCATGAATATTTTTCAACTTTAAGAAAGTGGTCTTAAACTAAAAACAAATTCCCACTATCAATATTTTAGATTATTTTAATGACCTTTTTCAAGCCTCTTTGGGTGTGTCATCCCACTTTTTTAATACATAAATTTTCATTACTTCAAATGGCCCGAAGGCCTTCTTTTTTATTTTATTATAGATAATCCCCCTTTTAAGGGTTGAAGGGGAACCTGTACATGACCCGTAGGTCCAAGGCACAAGGCCCGACATGACCCGTAATACATGACCCGAAGGCCCAGAGGTATACCATGCCCATAACATGACCTGTAGGCCCAACCCACTAGAACTGCCCCTCCCCAGCTTCTGTATCATTGGTCACCTTCAGCTCCCCACCTGGATTGTTGATCGACTATAATTTCCCCGTACAAAGCTGCATGGTGCCTGGTCCCGATGGTAGTTTCCATGCCCTCTCATTCATCCAATCTGGTTAGCTCTGCTTTTAGTGACTGTTATTGGTGCTCTGATCCTCTTATGGGGCCTGCTCTAGGTGAACAGGGCTACTTTATGGTCTTCAATGGCCCGAAGGCCCTGTGTCTTGAAGTCCTTTGATGGCCTGAAGGCCCTTGAGACCCATAGTCCCAAACCGGTGGCCCGAAAGCCCAAATCGGGTGAATAGTTCCGGCTGCTACAGTACCGAATAGTGCCTTCTACAGTACTGCTACAGTAATTCTACAGTAACTCATAAATTCACCTCCACCCAGTTTTGAACCTGGGTCTCTTGGATGCCAAGCAGGAGCCCTTATCACTCGGTTATGGGCTCGTTGGCACATAACTTTTCATTACATTTTACATACAAAGGATCTTTAAAGTCTAGTGTCTTGGAAATCAGGAACAATAAAACTTGAATACAATATAAAAAATTCTTATAATAAACTTTTAAGGATTCATCATAAGATCATCCTAAGTATAATTACTGCCTTTCATATCCTAGAGACATACATCAAAGGAAAGGGTGATCAGAAGGCCCAGTAAGGGTAAACAAGGAAATCAATGTACTTGTGATATCAATAAGAACTTGAATAACAACATAAAGATATGAGAAATGTAAGTATAGGCATATCATAATAAAAATAACTTGAAACATAACTTTAATATGTGGCTACAACATTTCATTTAGACATTCATGAACATATCACCAAGGTTCATCCCCAAGGTGTCATAAAAATTACCAAGGTTATTCACCAAGGAATCATAAAACTCGTCATCTCAAGAGATTAAATATTTACCTAAGGAATTGGAGTGCTATCCGGGCACACCTTTAATATGTATTTACTTACATGTGAGCCACATATATCATAATAAAATATTTCATAAATAACCCATAGAGAAAAAAAGAAATGGGTTTCATTTCAAAATCGTGACGTTTTAAAAGCTCTTAGAATTAAGATCATTTTATCATTTATAACCCATGGAAAGGGAGTGAGGGTTATATGTATTTCAATTAAAAAATCAAATATATCATATTTATATATTTATGAACACCCATAGAAATGAAATAGGTATGGGTATTCACATAAATAAACAAGGTAATCTCTTGAGAGAAAGAGATAGAAATTTTGAGGCGAAATTTCTCCAGCATGACGGCTATATAACATGGTTTTAGAAAACATTGGAAAGAGAGGGTACAAGAGTAACCCACTAATAAATAACTTATAATACAGTATAAATATATAACAACATGGAGATAAGAACATGGTATGAAAATTTGAATGACATAACACATGAAAAGGAAACATGAAAGAAAAGAGAAGACGCGATTCCTTTTACGAGAAATTCGGCAGCCTAACGGCGTCACTTAAAAATTCAGAAAACAAATTGATGAGAGAAGAAATGGTATCTCATCATTTGGAAATAAAATTGAAAGTAATAAAAACATATAATAACATACACTCAACATAAAGATATGGAAAATATAAGACACAACATAAAGGAAGTCATGACATAAAAGGAGGGTGAAAGGATCCCTTACCTTAAAGAGTAACTTCGAAAGCTTGAAGGTCGGGACCTTGGGAGGATTGAGGGCACCTTGGGAGGACTAATTTGGAGGTAAGGAGAATAGAACATCTTTTAGGAGGATTTTTAAATGAAAAGGATGAGGGAAAGTCTTGGTATTTATTGGAGAAGTGAGGGGACAAGTCATTAATGGCCAAGGGACACCCCATCGTTGGTATTGGAAAAACCATGGGCTTGCCCATGGTATTTTCCCATGGTATTGGACACTTGGGAAACCTTATACCTTATATTACTATTCATAAGTAGACCATAATGATTACATAATTATTATATCCTTAATGATGTCATTAAACACCCGAAACTAAAAACTGTATTTTCACTATTCACCGAAAATTCATTTTTTTCAAAAAAATCTCTAAAAATCACCATAACCTAATATCGATGATCCGAATTCAAAAATGAAATCTATTTTATAAAATTAATTTTTTAAATTTTTTTAATTTAATTTTTAATTAAACAACACTATTCACCCGAAAAAACTAATACTTGACTAAATAATTTCTGAAACAGTTATTTATCTATTTTATTGAATCACATTACTTAATTAAGGTGCCTAAATTATATTATTACTTTCTTTAAGTGAGATTAATATTCCATATGGTCATATTACTAATCCTAAGTGTAAAATCACTATTCATAATTTACTATTCACAAAAAAAATTAATTTGATCTTATTAGACTCCAAATTTCTTACTGAACACATTTTCAGAAGACAATTTTTTGAAAATCATTACACATTATTAATTATTTAAGGTTTATATAAATATTTTAAAATATACTTTTTCTAAAATTCATCAATAATATGCTTACTATATTTATCGGGACATTTGAAAATTCACAAACTTCA
Organism: Viscum album; assembly: GCA_963277665.1. Taxonomy (NCBI): domain Eukaryota; kingdom Viridiplantae; phylum Streptophyta; class Magnoliopsida; order Santalales; family Viscaceae; genus Viscum; species Viscum album. The sequence goes on along the minus strand of OY728150.1, from coordinate 1,392,962,403 downwards.
TCATAAGAAGAAATCACAATTTTATTTATCTCAAAGGATTACACAAAGCAGTTACGGTCTCATTACATAGCCCCTTATAACCCCATCATAGGACCTAAGTGTAAGGTGTGCTAAGGTTAGAGAATCTGAGGGCGGTTCGGCCAACATTTCCCGAGTAGTGATTTTTATAAGCTTGAACTTCTCTCAAATTCAATTCCATTCCATCTTCACACAATGAAGTTTGGCTTGGGTTTGGTCCAGAGCAAAGCCCAATGGTGCTACCTCCTTCCCAAGTTCTGTCAGATGGGCCTCGATTGGCCCGAGACTACTGGATGCGGCCATCGTATCTCCTTTCTATATGAATTAACCAAGATCACTTGTATTTAGAGACAATAGTCATAACATTTAGTTTCCGACGGTCATATTGACCAATGGTCATATAACAATCAAAACCCAACATTCTCATTTTAATTATACGCACTTCATTAATTAAAGAATATAGTTTTATTGAGTATAAAATAAAATAACACACAAAAATTAAGAAATGAAAAATAATAAAAATTTTGGGTCGTTACATTCTTCCCCCCCCCCCTTAAGAAATTTTGTCCCTGAAATTCTTAACTCGTACCCTCAGAGGAGAAAAGGTGTGGGTACTTCTGCCTCATAGACTCCTCTGGTTCCCATGTGGCTTCTTCATATTTGTGGTTTCTCCACAACACCTTAACGAGGTGGGTAGTATTTTTGCATAGAACCTTCTCTCTACGATCCAATATCTCCACCGACTGCTGCTCATAGGAGAGGTCATGTTCCATTTGTACCACTTCTGGGTTTAGTACATGTGAAGGGTCAGGTATGTACTTCCTCAAGAGGGATATGTTGAAGAAATCATGAACCTGTTCTATATTTGGAGGAATTACAAGCCGATAGGCCACTACTCCCACGAGATCAAGGATTTCATAGGGGCCAATGTACCTAGGGCTGAGCTTCCCTTTCTTCCCAAACCTCATGACTCTCTTCTAAGGTGAAATTCAAAGAAAGACCTTTTCACTGACATTAAACTCCAAGTACCTCTGACGGTTATTGGCATAGCTCTTTTACCAACTCTAAGCAGCCTTAATGTGTTGTTGGATGGCATGGACTTTTTCTTTCATCTCTTGCACAAGATCAGGCCCAAGAATATTTCTCTCACCAACTTCATCCCAATGAGTAGGAGTTCTACATCGCTTCCCATATAAAGCTTCATAGGGTGCCATTTGAATTCTCAAGTGGAAGCTGTTGTTGTAAGAGAACTCAAATAAATGGAGATGTTTATCCCATCCACCATTAAATTCCATTGAGAATGTTCTCAGCATGTCCTTGAGTGTTTGAATAGTCCTTTCAGATTGGAAATCAGGTTGGGGGTGATAGGTAATATTAAAATTCAATTTAGTGCTCAGAGATTGTTGAAGACTTCTCCATAATTGTGATGTGAACCTTGGATCACGATCAGATACGATAGAAAGTGGAACTCCATGCAGCCTTACCACTTCCTTCACATAAATCCTAGAAAGTTGATCAAGAGAGAAATATTCCTGGATAGAGATAAAATGGGCAGTCTTGGTGAGACAGTCCACAATAACCCATATCGCATTGTTTCCTTTGGAAGTTCTTGGAAGACAAGTGATGAAGTACATAGTGATATTGTCCCACTTCCATGCTGGTATGGATAGTGGTTTCAATACCCCTTTAGGAATTTTTCGCTTTTCCTTCACTTGCTGACATACTAGGCACCTTTAAGTGTAGTCAGCAATCTCCCTTTTCATATTATCCCACCAATAATGATCACGAAGGTACCTATACATTTTTGTGCTTCTAGAATGTATAGAGAAAGTAGATCTATGAGCTTCATCCATCAGCTCCTTATTTATTTCTGGAATATATGGAACACATAGTCTTGTACGAAATCTCAGTACACCTTATTGATCAATATTGAACTCAGGAAACTTCCCATCATTTACAGCCTCAAACTTCTCTTGTAACAAAGGATCTTCTTTCTGATCTTTCTTGATCCTCTCTAGTAATGATGGTTGAGAAATCATTTGGGTTAGGGTTGATGATGTCCCTTACCTTATAATTCCCATGTACAGCTTTACTAGGTCATTGATCAAAGGATCTTTTTGAATCCACATCATGGAAAGAACAATTGGTTCTTTCCTACTTAATGCATCAGCAACTTTGTTTGCTCTTCCAGGGTGATAATGAATTGAACAATCATAGTCTTTAAGAAGTTCCAACCATATCCTTTGTCTCGTTCTCAATTCTTTTTGTGTGAAAATATACTTCAAACTTTTATGGTATGTGTATATATCACATTTCTCCCCATAAAGATAGTGCCTCCATATCTTCAGAACAAAAATGACCGTATCCAGCTCTAGATCATGCATAGGATAATTCTGCTCATGAATCTTCAACTGTCGAGATGCATAAGCAATGACCTTGTCATTTTTCATGAGGATGCACCCAAGCCCTTTTAGAGATGCATCACTAAAAATAATTAATCCTTCTCCATTTGAGGGCAGAGTTAACACAGGTGTAGTAACCAATCTCTTCTTCAGCTCTTGGAAAATTTCCTCACACTCCTTTGTCCAGATTAACTTGACCCCTTTTCGAGTTAACATGGTTAATGGATTAGAAATTCATGAAAAGTTTTTCACAAACCTCCTATAATATCCTACTAATACAAGAAAACTAGGAATCTCAGTTATTGTTTTAGGTTGAGGCCACTCCTCTACAAATTTTGTCTTTGCAGGGTCAACTGTGATTCCTTCATTGGTTACAATGTGACCTAAGAAAGTGACTTGTTGTAACCAGAAATCACATTTACTAAACTTTCCAAAAAATCCTCTCCTTCTGCAGAGTTTTCAAAATAACCCTTATATGATCTTTATGCTCCTCCCGACTTTTGGAATATATCAGAATATCATCAATAAAAACTACCATAAAGTTATCAAGGTAGTCCTTAAAGACTCTATTCATCAAATCCATAAAAATAGCAGGTGAATTAGTTAGTCTGAAGGTCATAACAACAAATTCATAATGCCCATATCTTGATCGGAAGTTATTTTTTGAAATATCTTCTTTCTTTACCCTCAATTGATAATAACCAGATCGAAGATCAATCTTAGAGAATAATTGATCCCCAAAAAGTTGGTCAAATAAGTCATCAATTCTTGGAAGAGGGTATTTGTTGTTCACTATGATCCCATTCAGTTATCTATAATCAATGCATAGTCGCATTGATCTATCCTTCTTCTTCACAAAGATAATAGGTTATCCCCAAGGAGACACACTTGGTTGGATAAACCACTTCTCCAAAAGAACTTGGAGTTGTTTCTTTAATTCCTCCAGCTCCACATTTTCCATCCTATATGGGGTCTTTGATATCGAATGAGATCCAGGTATGAGTTCGATGGAGAACTCTACCTCTCTTTCTGGGGGAGGTCCAGGAAACTCCTCTAGAAATACATCAAAGTATTCCTGGATGATGGGGACATTTTCTATCATCAAACTCTTATCTCCTTATTCTTCTTCACTGATCAACTCCATAAAGAAGGATATATGGGGTTCTTTTAGACAAAGATGAGGTTCAGATATCTCTCCTTGGAAGATAACTGTAGGTTTTCCATTCAAGACTACTAATATTTCCTTGCTTCTGTAATTGATCTTAGAATTGTACATTGAGATCCAGTCCATCCCTAGTATAATGTCAAATTCCAGCATGGGAATGACTACTACATTTGCGATAAGATTGTTCTCACTAAAGTAAATACTAGAGTTTTTAAACATTGACGATGCTTGGATAGTCCAAACAGGAGTCTTTACTGACAAATCTGATTTTAGCAATTTGGGGTTTGATTTTAATTCCTTACAAACTTAGAGGAAATAAAGGAATGTGTAGAACTAGAATCAAACAAAGTACTTTCTATCTTTGAGAGGACAACAAGAGTACCTACTACCACATCATTCAGAGCATCAACTTCAGCTCTCACGATAGAAAAAGAATGGACTTGATCCTTTTGCCTTTGTTGAGGCTAATGGTGTATCCCCTCCACTGCCCTCAGATTTGGACAGTGATTGGAAAAGTGCCTACGTTGTCCACACTTGAAGCACTGAACATCGGGTAGGTCATGCACCATCTTCCCCTTGTCGTTTGTGTTTGGTAGTTGAGGTTTCACCTCACCATGACAATTCCTCACAATTTGGCCATCTCTTCCACACTTGTAGCACTTCCCACTCCCGAGCAGGCAGTTCCCCGAATGCTTCCCCCCACATTTATTACACGTGGAAAGTTTCACTTTCTTTCCTCCTCTTCCCTGATCAAAATTCCTCACTAAGATGGGTTCAATAGATTTATTCTTTTCATTGGATTTATGAGACCATTGTGTCTCACCAAACTCTAGCTCGACTTTCATCGCACTCCATACGATCTCCTCATAGCTATCATAATCTTGGTTGGATAGATTCTTTCGTAGATTAGGTCTCAGTCCACCGAAGAATATATCAACCTTACCGTTTGGATCCATAACAAAGCTAGAGGTGTATCATGAAAGCCTTGTGAATTTCATCTCGTAGCTTCCCACAGATTCATTCTCCTTCTGTTTCAGCTCGAGAAACTCTTTCTTCATTCTTTTTCTCATTGAACGAGGGAAATACTTACTGAAAAAGATCCCTCTGAACTCTTCCCACTCCATATCTTCAACTTACACTCTTTGCCTCATGCTTTTTATCAGTTCCCACCACTGATCAGCTCCTCCCTCTAATTGATAGACAGCCAGGGTGACCTTCTCTTGCTCTGAACAACATAGCACAGAAAATATCTTCTCTATAGAGTTGATCCATTGCTCAGAAAATAATGGGCCAGTCAATCCATTGAAGTTTGGTGGTTTTGGAGTATAAAGGACTCAATAGAATGTTGTTCCCTTTGTGGTGAGATCATCCTCTCAGCTTGATTCAAGTTATTACTCATAACTTGAGTCAGTAGTTTCATCATTCGCATGAGTGTTACCATTCCTGCTTCCATCAGAGGGTCATCAGTGCATGGTCCATTGCGGTCACCATTTGCACGGTTCCTCCTATTTCCAGCCATTTTCTAAAAGAATAAAATCTTAGTGAGAAACCTGTTTCATTTACGAATATTTAAACTATAAAGTATTCTATGTCTTAAAAATTCATGCTTAAACAATTATATTTCTTTATAATTCATTCATAATGATTCATAAAAAGCTTGTGATTAACCAAACATATCCCTCGGGGGTGTCATAACCAAGAGTGCAGCAAGGCCCATTATCGTGCACCAGTTTCTGTTCGAGTCTAGCTCAAAGCGGTGTTTTTTGGTTTTACCCCTATGTACATCTGTTCCAGAGCCTCCTTTACCTGCTCATATCCAGACAGGGATGTATTTGTTTGATAAACCATTTATTCATTACTCACTAAAATACCAGGAATTTTTCCCTATATTTAAACTTTTTTATAGGGTTCTTCCTAAAGTTTTCATAGCATAATTTCCATAAATAACTAAACTATCCTTGGATACCAACTATGGCATCCTACCTTTTTAATACATAACTTTTCATTACATTTTACATATAGAGGATCTTTAAATTCTAGTGTCTTGGAAATCAGGAACAATAAAACTTGAATACAACATAAAATATTATTCTAATCCACTTGTAAGGATTTATCATAAGATCATCCTAAGTAAAATTACTGCCTTTCATATCCTGGAGACATACATCAAAGGAAAGGGTGAGAAGAAGGCCCAATAAGTGTAAACAAGGAAATCAGTGTACTTGTGATATCAATAAGAACTTGAATAACAACATAAAGATATGAGAAATGGAAGTATAGGTATATCATAATGAAAATAACTTGAAACATAACTTGAATATGTGGATACAACATTTCATTTAGACATTCATGAACATATCACCAAGGTCCATCTCCAAGGTGTCATAAAAATTACCAAGGTTATTCACCAAGGTATCATAAAACTTGTCATCTCTAGAGATTAAATATTTACCCAATGCATTGGATAGATATCAGGGCATACCCTTAATATGTATTTACTTACATGTGATCCACATAGATCATAATCAAACATTTCACAAATAACCCATAGAGAATAAAATAAATGGGTTTCATTTTAAAATAGTGACGTTTTAAAAGCTCTTAAAAATAAGATCATTATATCATTTATAACCCATGGAAAGGGAGTGAGGGTTATATGAATGTAAATTCTAGAATCAAATATATCATATTTATATATTTATGAACACCCATAGAAATTAAATAGTTCTGGGTATTCATATAAATAAACAAGGGAATTTCTTGAGAGAAAGAGATAGAATTTTTTTGGTGAAATTTCTATAGCATAACGCCTATATAACATGGTTTTAGAAAACATTGGAAAGAGAGTTTACAAGAGTAACCCAATCATAAATAACTTATAATACAGTATAAATATATAACAACATGGATATAAGAACATGTTATGGAAATTTTAATGACATAACACATGAAAATAAAACTTGAAAGAAAAGAGAAGACGTGATTCCTTTTACGAGAAATTCGGCAGCCTAACAGCGTCACTTAAAAATTCAAAAAACAAATTGATGAGAGAATAAAGGGTCTCTCATAATTTGGACATAAAATGGATAGTAATAAGAACATATAAGAACTTAAACTCAACATAAATATATGGAAAATATAAGACACAACATAAAATAAGTCATGACTTAAAAGGAGGGTGAAAGGATCCCTTACCTTGAAGAGTAACTTCGAAAGCTTGAAGGTAGGGACCTTGTGAGGCTTGAGGACACCTTGGGAGGACTCCTTGGGAGGTAAGGAGACCAGAAAATCGTTTAGGAGGATTTGTAAATGAAAAGGATGAGGGAAAGGCTTGGTATTTTTAGGAGAAGTGAGGGGACAAGTCATTAATGGCCAAGGGATACATCATCAGTGGTATTGGAAAAACCATGGGCTTTCCCATGGTATTTTCCCATGGTATTGGCCACTTGGGACACATAATACCTTATCTTACTATTCATAAGTCAACCAGAATTATTACATAATTATTACATCCTTAATGATGTCATTAAATACCCGAAACTAAACACATTATTTTCACTATCCACCGAAAATTCATTTTTTTTAGAAAAAACCCCAAAAATAACCATAACCTAATATCAATGATCTGAATTAAAAACTGAAATCCATTTTATAAAAATAATTTTCTAAATATTTTTAATTTAATTTTTAATTAAAAAACACTATTCACCCGAAAAAACTAATACTTGAATTAATAATTTCTGAAACAGTTATTTATCTATTTTATTCAATCACATTACTTAATCAAGGTGCCTAAATTATATTAATACTTTCTTTAAGTGATATTACTAATCCATATGGTCACATTACTAATCCTAAGCGTAAAATCACTATTCATAATTTACTATTCACAAAAAATTAAGTTGATCTTATTAGACTCCAAATTTCTTACTGAACACATTTGTAGAAGACCATTTTTTGAAAATCATTACACATTATTAATTATTTAAGGTTTATATAAATATTTTAAAATATCCTTTTTCTAAAATTCATCATTAATATGCATACTATATTTATCCGGACATTTTAAAATTCACAAACTTCATCATAAGAAGAAATCATAATTTTATTTATCTCAATGGATTACACAAAGAATTTACAGTCTCGTTACATAGCCCCTTATAACCCCAGCATAGGACCTAAGTGTAAGGTGTGATAAGGTTAGAGAATCTGAGGGTGGCTCGGCCAACATTGCCCGAGTAGTGATTTCTCTAAGCTTGAACTTCTCCCGAAGGCGATTCTGTTCCAGCTTCACACGATGATGTTCGGCTTGGGTTTGGTCCAAAGCAAAGCCCAGTGGTACTACCTCCTTCCCAATTTCCATCAGATGGGCTTCGATCGGCCCGAGACTACTGGATGAGGCCATCGTATCTCCTTTCTGTATTAATTAACCAAGATCACTTGTATTTAGAGACAACAGTCGCAACATTTAGTTTCCAATGGTCATATTGTCCAATGGTCATATAATAGTCGAAACCCAACGGTCTCATTTTAATTATACTCACTTCATTAATTAATAATATAGTTTTGTTGAGTATAAAATAAAATAACACACAAAAATTAAGAAACTAAAATTATTAAAAAATTTGGGTCGTTACATTGGGTTATGGATTTTTTATTATTAAATTCCTCTAAACCATGTTTGATATCACTCTCCATCAGAACTTGATAGTTATATTTCTCTTTCATGTCCATTTTTTTACTTTCCACCTTTGTTCTCCTATGTGAAACCTAGTTATGAGTTAATTTGTGTAACTATTATGTTTCAAACTTTCCCTTTAGAAATGTAGTTTTAGTAATCACTTTTATGATGTTTGTTTTTATGAAAGGAACTTTCAAGTATTAAACCTTTGATTTCCCAAATGAATTTAGATGGTGAAATTAAAGGGGGTATAATGTAACACCTTGAGATTTTTTGAAATACTTTTTTATTGAATTAATTAATTGTTTTTCATTTCACGTAACACTAAATATAACTAGTGTTATATGAAAGTACTAAGTTTTTATTTCATTTAACGCAACACAAATTTAAATTTAAACTACCCAAAACTCTAAGATTATCCCATGGTACATGTAAAACTATTTTTGTCTTGTGTTACACACAATTACGAGTTCCTTTGATAGCATGAGTTAAATACAATGTCGAGTTTTGAAAAACTAAAATATACTATTAATATAGTTATTAAAATATTATTATAGTTTACACCTATCCTTTGGAATGGAAGTTACGAATAAGATTAATGAAATTGGGAAAATATTATTTACATATGTATATAAAATGAATCTTGTGGTTATCAATTAGTTATAAATTAAAGTAATAGATATTTGAAAATAAATAAATTTCATTTCTAAGAAAACTATTTATCTTTGTATAAACACAATTTTATCTCAATAAATTAAAAAAAACAATTTAAATGAATATTTTTAATAAAATTTATATATTATAAATTAAATAAAAAAAATTACACTCATCCTATAGATTTTGTAGGTATGAGAAAATAATTAATCATATTTTTTGAATAAAATGAAGTATTTTTCTAAATGGAAATTTTACATCATTTTAATGGCACACCAATATTAAATATAATTTTTAACCCTTTTATAATTTTAATTGGAAAAGATAAACTTAATTTTTGCAATAATAATATAAAAATTTACTTTGGGTGAATTTTTGGTATTTTTCTAAGAAGTCTCATTTTTTTATGAATAGTTAAAACACTAAATTTTAATTAAAAACTTCTTTTTAATCTAATTTATTTAAATAGTTAAATTATATTTTAAATTAGTATTAATGTATAAATATTTAAATTTTAAAATAAAGAAATCCAATTTAGGTCATTGGAATCAATTTCAAACTAAAATTGGATATAAATACATTTAAAACTTTCGAACTTTTTACTTTAAACCCCTGGTTTCCCATCACGTTTATAGGATTAATTTGAAATTAATTTCTTCCACTTCTGTGATTTGAATTTAGAAAAATATATTCCATATTTTTAATATTTATAATTTATAATTTCTATTAATATAAACTTATTTTTTGACCAAAAATTTTGATGAATGTTATTAAACTTAATTACATTGATTAAGGTAAAGACGAGTTTACTTAGTGGTTAAAGTTTAACTTAAGGGGAAAATACCCTATAATGATGTCCAAAATCCATTATGTGTCCATATTTAGACCATATCCTTCCATTTATCTAATATGGAAAATTATTTTAAACACATGATGAAAATAATACATCCCAATAGCATTTACCTTTTTATATTTATAAGAATGTCACTTCACCTCCATAATAAAAGAGAACTCACCCCCCCCACACACATGACTTATTCAAACCTATAAATCCCTTTTTATAATCCTAAACCTAAAAAAATAAGCTCAAAACATCCCTTCCTTAATCCTATAATCCTCTCTTTGTGTAGAAATCCATTCAAGGAAGACCTTTGGTGCAAACCAAAAGGAGTTACCCAAAGAAGAGGTAACATCCTTCAATAAGAACTTTTTTTTATTTCTTTCTCCCCCATAAATTATTCTTATTATATTTTCATTTAATAAAATCATTATCCATAATATAATGATATTTTTTAACTTAATTATAATACCTACACTCATGCACACATCCATCAAATGGTATACGCATTTATCATTTTTGTGTACGGTGAACTACCGCCTCATGAACCAATGTCGTTTGTTTTTTCATTTCCACCTTTAGAGGTTGCGAATAATTATTTACAATATAATTTTATATTATATATATTATATTTATGATTTATTTATGCTTCTAGAATTATTATATAAAAATTAACTTCATGCATTCAATTTTTTGGAAATACGGTAACTTCATTTGTGGACATGTGGACTATTGCCTCCTCAAAGTGAAGTGATTTGTTCATGATTTACCTAGAATGTATTAAGGATTATTTTAGTGAATTTATATTCTTAATATGATATAATAGTTATATTATATATATCATTTTCTTTTCTTTCTTTAAAAATATGACAAGAAAATGGAAACAACATTCATGCGTACGTACGACCTACCTTCTCCATGAACAGTGTCCTTCATTTCTTATTTATATAATTTATATATTATTATAAATAAAAATATAATGAATATATATTATATTTATACCATTTTTCACATTCTATAAATAATTAAATCATGATATAATTAAGAGGACCAAGAATAAAAAGTCAAATCATGTACGAAAAAAAAAGAAGTTATTACCTTAAACATAACCTTAACATGGAATTGTTAATAAAAGGGTTAAATAAGGTCATAATAAAATCATACATGGTAAGATATATATGAATATGGTTTTTTTTAATATCTATAATAAAATTATACTTATTATATAGAAGTTTTGAACATGTATGAAGAATGTCAAGACTTAAGGTAAGGGTTTTATCATATCACTTTTAATTCTATGATATATATGATATATTAAACACTTATTCTTGTATTATGATGTATATACTTACCTATGAAATGTTATATCCTAAAATTACTTTACTTTAGGTATGAAAAAAGTCATGGCTGGTTCAAAGTAAATCCAGACTCAAAATGACTTTAAAATTAATCAAAAATATCCTAGAGGTCTTGGTTCATGAAGACCTTCATAAGGTTGTCTCGTCTCTTTGATTGCGAGAAACCTTGATGGACCCTCTATCAGTCCAAATAATCCCGACACCCTCACGACATCGTATTCTATCTGCATACCACTCTATTATGGATGCCTCCATGATCCCCTACATGACATGACGGGCCCTCGGTGAGTTTGACTAAGTCTGATGAATCCCTACCTCTCAGTGGTATATGTTGTTCTCTATGGATAGATCCATGATCGTCACTTTGAAAGACCCTATACAAGTCCTACTGATTCCTATACCACCCCTTTGGATTCGCGGTGTCACCTCCTATTCACGGCACCTATATTTTCTATACATCAAGCTCTGCGACCCCTGTGGACCTCCATTACCAATAAAAAGAAGGCTCACCCCCCCCCCCCCCTTCAAAAAACTATCACTCTACCCTTTCACCTTCCAAGATCCTATTTCGAAAATACCTTCATGAAGTTGAAGAATAGATCACCAAAGGTACTTGGCCTCGGTGAGTCGTGCCTCCTTGTGGTCTTTATGGCCCCTACCTATAGTGGGGATGCCCTTTGTGAAGGCATATTCTCCTCGCAATGGAGGGAGCCCCTTTGAGGTGATTGAGGCTTCACGAAGCACTCTCCAATTAAAGAGTACTTTGATAAGGTAAAGATATACTCTATTGAAAAACTCCCTTCACGAAGCATCAGTCCTTCACAAATAACCTTTCCTTCACAAAGACCATCATCTTCATGAAGCACGAGAGTTTCATGAAGACCATCCCCTTTGTGAAGCACCAGAGCTTCGTGAAGGTCTTCTGCTTCATGAATCACCAAAGCTTCATGAATCGCCTCTTTATAAGGTTTTCTACTTTACAAACCCTCTTTCACATGGCCCTCTAGGCTTTTACGAAGTGATTTCAAGGTTCCCTAAGTGGTGATTCATGTTTCATTGCCCGGCCTTGTGCTTCTTTACATAGGCATGCTAACAGTTATTATATCTTCTCATAGTCATGCTAATGTGAACCTCTCAATGGATCACTCCACAACCCCAAATATAGGGCGTGTCTTGTAAATTACCCTCCTTAAGTTTGGGTTGGTACAAGTTATGTAAGTCCTAAGGGTGAGGAGTGAGTCCTCAGTGTCCAAGATATAGGATGCTAAACTACTAAGAAACCTCACATCCTCAATACATGATGTTAAACTATGATCACTGCATGAGTGACAAGCTTGAGAGGACAATGAATGGTATGGGCACTAGTGCCCTCTAACTCCTCCTCTCCCACTACGCTTTGTTTCCATGTGCACCTTGGGTCGTCCCTACATAATACCTAACCCAACTTGATAGGATGCTCCCTGTATGATGAGCCCTTCTCTACTCCTCCCTGATGCACCTTTCACGATGTGATTGTCAAGTCTATTGTTGCCTCTTGTTTCTCACACTGAGAATGACTCACATAGTCTTAGATTAAGCATCAATCATGGCATCCTATTTGAGAATCCTTAGCATGTAATCCCTATCCCCCTCTTTACTAAACTACATGGAATTTGATTCCCTACCATAGGGATATGTATGAAGCCTCTCTAAGGTTCAATCCTATCACCCATTGGTCCCAACCACTTCACATTGGTTCACTCTTCTCCAGCATGATGTTAAACTGCATTCCCATCTCATTCTGCATGATGTTAAACTATATGATTTTGAACTATGTGGGTTTTGATCCATGTCTCCTAGACATGGTATGTAGGAATCCTCCCTGATGTTCAATCCCAAACACCAGTAAAATTCAATGTCCCCTTTGTTGGGACCCCCATCCTTGTTCCACACTTTAGTGGTGTCATACCATTTCCAAGTAGTTTACCATGTGTAAGACTCATAATAAATCCATACTTCTCTAACCAAGAGTGTCCCTCTTGTGACGGGATGATAACCATGAATCATCCTCGAGCATGTCTTCAAGTTGCTTTCATTTGTGTACACCCTGACTCATTTCCCCATTCTTGAACTATGTGGAATTTTATATTTTCCCTTTTTTAGAAAGGTACGTATGAATCCTCTCCGAGGTGCAAGCCCATCACCCAATCCTCATCTGGATCTCTCCCTCATGCCTTTGTGTCTTAGGGAGATCATGCCTTAACCCATTGGTTCCAATTCCTTTGGGTCCCCATCCACATGTCAATTCTCATGAGTTGCCTCCTCAAGTGACTCATCAGCCCATTCCAAAACTACATGGACTTTGATTCTCGACCACTGGGATATATAGGAAACCTCCCTAAGGTTCAAGCCCAATAATTTTACTTTCACACAGGTACTGGGTTCCATCCCCATTCATTAAATCCTTAGACACTTCATCTGTATCCATACTGATTTCACCTAGACCACCACATCCCGATGAAATCATTCCATCCATACACGCAGTTAACCATATGTAAGAACCATTCATCTCATTTATCTTTGTAGAACTTGGATCACAAACCATGCATAAGCCCCAACATGCTTTCAGGTTGTTATCCATCATGTATTCTCTAATCCCATGACTCACCCTATTGAACTATGTGGGTTTTGATCCCTGAATTCTAAATAGGGTATGTAGAAAACCTCCCTGAGGTTGAATTTCATCCAATGGTAAACCTTGGTGTCTCCTTTACTGGAACCCAACATCTTCTGATCCGCCCTTTGTGGTGTCTAGAACAGCCTTCATGGTGTGAAACATTCCCCTTTGTAAGACACACCATTCTAGGTCCATCCTTATTGGGTATTCTGACCCATCCATCTGGTAAACTTTCCAGGTGCTCCCTCCTAGGGACATACTTATCTAGTCCACTCCCATCAGTGTTTTGATCAGTCTAATCTGTCTTCCCTAGACACTAAACTCGTGACATACCTCGTTTTAAACATGGGAAGCTGAGGAAAACCTTGGAGACATGCATCTGACACATAATTCCATGCATTCAATATGGGATGCCTAGGGATTTCGTGCCATCAAGAAGCCCTCTGATAAGGGAAAATCTAGGTGTACCAGTGTTTCAGCATGCAAACATGTCAACGATTCACAATGTGACTACTCTCCTGACCGAAGGTCGCTTCCATAACTTGACCCCTTTGTAATGTCATGATAGATGCAGAATAATTAACCGACATCCACAGAAATATGGCACTAGGAAGAGTTTCATTAAAAACATCTTAATCTTTAAGGGAGACCCAGACTAGGTGATGAATTATGAGGAGGAATCCATGGAAGGAGAGACTAACATCCCATCATCCCATTTTAATCAAGGATAAAACATGCCTCAAGAGGTGATGGATTCCACCTGCCTTTGGAAATAGGGAATTTGGGGTGACAATGTGAACCATCTGGTCAAAGCATCCCACGCCCATGGTACAATGAGGCCTACCCTGGAATAAAAGTGTTGGAAACAAAAATGGTGAACCCTACATGATTTTATTTCCCTCAATATAGAGATTATTATCATATAAGGCATCAATAGATGAGAATGTCCTCGAATCCAGTTATCCAATTCCAGGTCCCACCAAGAAAATAGTGGTTCTGGTATGAAAATCACTAGGATTTGGGATAGTTAATCAATCAGAATCCCATACTGTGATGTTTTCAGCGTAGATCTTTCTATCCAGCAATGGAAGAATGAACAGTGCTGGGAAACTATACACTGATTTACTAATTTATAAATTGATTTTTAAATATTTCTTCTTTATAGGACCCAAGCTAAAACTAAGGAAACCAATCACCTTCTACCTGCAGATGTAGAGGCAGGGGCAGAAGCAATACTAATGCGGGAGCCTCTCCCCAGAACGATCTTATGACTCACTCTCTTACACCAATGAAGTAACGGTTGTTCGAGTCATCCCAGATACGACCTCGGTTATGGATCCACCAAAGAGGGCTTCAACTAGGCCACATCATCATCGCTAGCCAGCCCACAGACTGAGGAGCAGGTGATCCATACCCATACACAGCTGACCCTTGCTCGGTTGACCTGACACCAACGTCGAGTTCAATATCAGGAGGATACCTATCATGGGGCATAATATTCTATGGATTTAGTGGCCCAATCCACTATAGATGTGTGATATCACCTCTATATTACTGCAAAATAGGGACATCTTTATGTCAGATCAGGATTGAGGCCTCAATCACCTCAAGAGAATGATGAGATGACTTTCCCAATCACTGACGCAAGTATAAGCCATCACGGGTCAACCCACAATGATGAGATTCAATATGGAGGTCCACCCCATACCATCATTATCCAGAGTGGAGGTCCTCCCCATCTTGTTAATTCTCAACATGTAGTTCCTCCCCGTGTCTGTGATCCCAGGTTTGGAGGTTTTCCCCATATTTTAGGTCATCAACATGAAGGTCCTCCTCGCATCATCATCATCTCAAGCGAGGTCCCTCCCCACCGTGGAATTAATAAAAGAAAAGGTCATCCTCAACATATCACCCATCATCATGGAGGTCCTCTCTATGTTCCATTTGAAATTTTCCTAAGTGCTCCTTGCACCCCAGTCCATCCAAGTGGGATTCCTCCCTACTCCAACACCAACTCTTACATAGGTCCTCCCCAAGTCAAAAATCTAACCTACCCTAAAGAACCATCCCGGGATAGGAGTGAGGGTCATCTCTACTAAAGTAATAATCTAGAGAAGCCTCATATCATGGTCAATCCAGTCCATTTTTAGACTTTGAGGCTCGATAATGGAGCCCTCACCATGATCCTCTATGTTAGGGTCTGGGGAAGGAACTCGGAATATTATCCTTTTCCTCTAAGAAAGTGATATTCACTAGATCTCTAAATCCCTTCACATATACATACAGGAGGAGGAAGATTTGTATTCTTTCCAGGGTCTTATTGTGCAATCCTCTTTGTCATCACTTGGATCATTCTCTACTTCGATAAGAGATCACGGATAATTTTTATGGGGACCGGTCGATAATGAGCACCATTATAATCCACCATCAATGACTGCCACACCTACACAATAAGAAATGGTAAAAACCCCATCCTACAGGGATGCGATGATATAGAAAATTCATTCCCCGGGAGATATCCCAAGATATAGTAGTTTGTTAGCTCACACACCATAATCTCCACTGACCAGTCTACTACTACAACGGTCCACGTCAGTTCCGTTACCAGTCCCTTAACCACCCCTAGTCGATGAATGGGGAAACCAAGGGCTGGATCCCAAGTCTAAACTGAGACGTTTATGGGACATTATCATAGTGGATCATCTCCCCAAGATGTTCTGGCCAGTCGTAATTGCATGCTTCAATATTCAGAAGTCTCTCACCCAAGATGAGGTGTGTGCTTCCGTTGAACCTTGGGGATGACGCATTTTCATCTCCATCATCAATGGTTATCTTACCCTAAGACTTGGGAACACTTCGATGACATTGTCCAATAGTGCCTCCTGGTTGTTTTGGTTGCACTCCCTATAACTCAACACAATGCATCACCTATTTATCATCAAACTCTCCAGAAATGATGAATCCAGAGCTTTACTCTTCTCCATATATTTATTAAGGAGGATTTTTCACATGTCCAAATCTGTGGTTGGGGGTAATATGTTGCCCTGCATTTCATTCCTATCCTACACCAACTCGGTTCACCCAGTGATATCGAGGATATTCATTCGGGCATCAACATGGTAAACATGGTCTTTTTTGAGATATATTTAGAAGGGGGGATCAACATAGGGCATAGAGAGTATAAACAACCCACTGGGGCAGCACAACACCCAACAGACCCTGCAGGTGTTCACACTCACCAAAAAAGATAGATTCTTGGAATTCATGAACCTTTTGAGTCATTGCCTCTCAGTCAATATCCAAGAAATGGAAAAGTACATACTAGGATAATCAAGTCCCCCAACCCATCTGATTTAGTGCAGAAGACGGAAGAGGATCCCAAAAAGGCCACGTTGTGCCAATAGCTCATGGAATAGAGAAGGATCATCGAATATCTCTCCACTATGTGTGCTACAAAATAATGACTGGATTATATAAATCCCTGGTATGATCTCGACTATCCTCCACTAGGGTAGTAAGGGCAGGTACAACTCTCCCCGACAAAGTTCCCTTGGGTGATTTCGATAACCCTATCCATATAGACAGTGTAGAGGCCAGTGTTTATCAAAAAATACCCCGGTATGAATCACTAAATCCACCAAAGATGTGTGACAACATTCCTCAGGACACATCTCATGTCCCCCTGGCTACTCCACAAGTTCCACCGACCACTCCGTAGGTTCCTCTAGCAGCCCCTCAGGTCATTCCACTAGCATATCCATGAGATGCTCAGCCATTTTACCACATTGAATAACCTGTCAATGCTCTGGTGGTTAGAAATCCTCCATAAGATAAGAATAATATTTAAGATGATCCAATGGATACTCTCATCACTCACCTCAAGGCTCTTGAAACCCAATAGGCGGCGATCCTGCCTGATGGCAAGCCATATCTGGCATGGGTGGATGACATGATAGTAACCCCAGGCTTTGGGAATCCTACCATATCCCCTTTTAATGGGATGGGAGATCCACTACCACATCTAGACCACTTTATTTCAAGGTGAGGACCCATGCTGGGAACTCCAGTGTAGTAGTAATTCACTAATCTCTTGTGTTTTGTATAGGCACTAGAAGGGCCCACATTCTTCTGGTACATCTAGTTAGACTTGGGGTCTGTAGCTAGTTGGGAGGATCTCCGTAGGAAGTTTTTGTATCATTTAAGTTATACCACCCACAATTCTAGTATTCATGACCTCTTAAAGTGAAAGAAAAGTTTGTATAAGCAAGTCGTGGACTTTGTTTCCAGGTGGAAGGGCCTCACATACTCTCTTGATATGCTGCTAACTCAAGAAAAAATGCTAACAATATGTGTAGGGAATGTAAAGACTTAATTGGTTCCTTATACCATCACTCATAACTTCCTAGAGGAATCCCTGACAATGCTCAAATCCTAGAGGGATCCCTGTATAAATACAAGAAGGCACACCCATTGCCTCCTCCAGCTATCGTAATAAGATCTGCCAAGGTCAAGACCATTGATGTTGCACAGATAAAGGCCCATAGATAGATGGATTTGTTACTAGTAGATCAACTTCCACAACCTCCCTAAGTTCCACTACCTCAGGATCAACCTCCAGCTATGAATCTTCCACCTCAATATCGGCAGATGTTATTGCGTAACACACCACCGTAACCTTGGCGAGACAACCAGGTTCCACCTCCTCACCAGGCTTCAGACCCTCATAAGGGACAATCTCTCAGAGTCCCTTTCCCGAATATTAGAAACTAGACCTACTCATTCAATGAAGTTCGGGACCCCATCTACTTCCAGAGTGCATTGGACCATGGAATCATATGGTTTCTAGAATGCAGGAGGCCCAAAGAGGCAGATCTCACTAATCACCCCAATTACTACCCCTATCACTGGTTCCTTGGACATACTCTTAAGAAGTGTTATGTGTTTAAAGACTAGATCTAGGACTAGGTCGATAAAAATATAGTCATATTGGGTCTGGCCTCGGCACAGGTGGAATGTGTGTTTGAAAAGCCTGATAGTGACAATAATGGTGAATGGCAGTAGGTCGCCGGTTGCGGGTCTCATAAGTACAATGATCAGATAGAACGCAAGGTAGTCACCCATGACCATGGTATTATCCATTTCTATTTTAATCAACACAAACCTTTCAAAGTTGATGTACTACCCTTATCTACTACTTTTTCATCTACATCTCACCTTTCACCTCCTCAGGAGAGCATGCATTGATGGTATAAAGAGAAGCAAAGTCCTTCATCAGTACCAAATCCATCTCGTACTCTTAGAGAAATCATGCCCCCAGGGATGGGGATTTCCCTTAGAATCCACCTAATAATAAATTATTCCTCAAGTGATGATCAGGAGTATGCCTCAGTGAACATTGTCAAACTGGTGGACCCATACATGGTTCCCAAAGACAAGGGATTCTAGGTAAACCATCCTAATCTCCCTAGCTGATGCTAGAATTGATGAAACTATGGATATGTGAATTGTAAAAGTGTGATAGCTAAAAATTCCAACCAAGATGTGCACACCAGTAATACTAAACAATAGGATCAGCACAGGACTTAGCATGCCCAGACCTCTTACCCTATTTCATCAGATCCACTTCCCCTGCCATTTGTGCTGCTCGACCAGGCATAGTTGTCGCAACCATGATATGATCAGCCATGTGCAGCTAAGGTCAGTCCATAGTCATTCAAAAATTTGTTAGTAGTCATCCTATGAGATTCATCTAGTGAGCAGAGAGATACCCCCAGTACCAGCTGAAATCCGTTGGTCCGACCTACAATGTCTGCTATACCTCCTACCATGGAGAAACCTCCTATCAGCAGAAGTGTGTGCCTTGCGCAGAAGTATGATATACCTAATAACCTTTCCATAATTCTAGTAAGGCTCTCAATCCTAGTTTCTCTCCACCTATCGGCAGACATGCGTGAATCCCTCATAGATGCTCTGAGAATCCCCATTTAGTTTGAAATAGAGGTAGCAACTGCAGATACATTCCCTACTAAAGAAGTCAAGCATACAAAATTTTCATCCACCATCTCATTCTCTAGAGAAGATGAAGGTTCTCCTATGAATAGGAACATATTTCTGTTGTATATAACTGTCTAGTTCAATGGTGTGGAGGTTTGTTGATGTCTTGTCGACACAGGTTCTGGGATCAATCTCATCCCAACCCAGACACTCCACAAGCTGGGACTGACTGAGATAGATCTGAATCCCCATGACCTGAAGATTCAAGGTTATGAAAGAACAGAGAATATGCCTGTTGGAAAATTTTTCTTTAAGACCCAATTCAGTGGACTGATTTACAGCACAAATTTCATGGTTGTATCTCAATACACCACCTACAATGCATTAATGGGTAGACCCTAGATTCATCTACACGTGGACGTACCCTCTGTGTATCACCAATGCCTCAATTACTCCCCTAATGGTCAAGTTGGTGTGATCCAAGGTGATGCGTCTTCATTCTCCTCTTGTGAATATCGCTACCTAGATGTCAAATATTAAAAGAGCAAGGATAAGCAGGTTCAGGATAATGAGGTGGAGCACACTACTGTTTTGGCTGACCCATGGACAGACTTGGATGATGCCTATATCCTCCCAATTCACTGACTAGAGGCCACAACCCCATACATGAGACACTACTTTGTTGTCTCTGGGATAACAAGAAATCATGTTTCCATGTGTAGGGAGACTAGGAAGATCACTTCGTAATCCTACACGAATCAGGCTCGAGTGATCCAAGAACCCATTTCCCTTGTAAGGTATCGGGATGTTCACTCTATAGAAATATAATTATTCCATACTTACTTGTTTTACCAGGATGCTTTGAACCAACTTAATCCGATGTGCCACTACTGCTTCGATATTATCAAGCATGGTCCCTTAGGTTGAAGGCCTAATGGAATTGAATTGACATCTTTCATCACCATGATTTCAGTAGTGTGGGAGTCCGCTAATAAAGATTCCACTGCCACTCAGGCTAGCACCAATATTCCATCAGAGTCAGCTAACTCATAAGTATTTCCCCTGCCGATGATCATCTCACTATGTAAAATGAAGAGGCTTTGGAGGAATCCCCTCCTGCATTTTAGGAAGGTGTCTCCCCAACCATTGATGAGTTGGTATATGTGAACTTCAGCAGTGAGGCAAATATAAAACCAACAATGGTCAGCACAACCATGTCTGAAAAGGAGAAGCAGTCGTATGTGGGTTTTCTGAAGTAGTATCGAGATGTATTTTCCTAGAGTTATGGAGAGATTCCAAGACTGGATTCTCATGTCACCATCCTCCACCTTGGTCTTCTAATAGACCATCGTGGGTTCAAACAACCTTCCAGAAAGATGTATCCTTATCATGGTGACATGGTAGAGGCTGAATTTGATAAGCTCATTAAATCCAACTTTATTAAGGAATTACAGTACCCAAAATGGATATCAAAAAATCATTCCTAGATGGAAGAATAATGGATAGATCAGAGTCTGCATCAACTTCTAGGATCTCAACCATCACTATATGAAGGATGATTTTCCCCTTCCTGTGACAGAGCTATTGATCAACACTACCACTAGATTCCAAGATCTCTCCTTCATATAAGGGTATTATTGATATTATCAAATAAGAATGTCCCCTGAGGATGAATATTCTACCACCTTTAGGGAACCACAGGGTATTTTTTATTACCAAGTAATTTCTTTCAGTCTTAAGAATACATAAGCCACCTACCAACGTACCATGCACTGCATATTCAAACTGATCCTCAGGATATTGGTGGAATGATATGTAGAAAATTTGTTGGTAAAATTCCACTAGTGTTAGGACTATCTTAGAGATCTTGAGAAAGTGTTCAGCTTCCTACACTCCCACCATCTAAAGATGAACCCCTTGAAGTGTTCCTTCAGGGTTACCTCTAGAAATATTCTCGACTTTGTCATCAGATATAGAGGTATCAAGATCGATCCAAATAAGATTAGGGACATTAGTCAAATGCCTCCTCTGAGAAACATTCAAAAGATCCAAGGATTTCAAGGCCACTTATCCTACATACACTAATTCATTACGAATTTTTACAAAAAGTGTAAGCCCTTTTCCCAGATCATGAAAAAAAGTGTCGACTACCAATGAGATGAATAGTTTCAAGATGATTTTGAGGAGATAAAACAACACCCGCTACAGCCTTTGGTTCAAATTCCACCCATCTCTGTAAAGCAGCTGGTCCTTTATGTGACCGCCCTGAAATAGTCCCTCAGTGCCCTTCTTGCCCAGAAGAACAAAGAGGGGATAGAGAATAGTTTATACTATCTCAACCATGGATCCTTGATACAGATACTAGATATTACACTATCGAGAAGAGTTGTCTCATGCTAGTATTTATAGTCCAAAAATTGTGACACTGCCTATAGAACCCTGAGATACAGCTGGTGTCTCACATAGACCCACTGAAATATATTTTGAACTTCCCCATGTTGACAGGATATCTTACTAAGTGGGCAGTGATCCTTTAGTAGTTTTACATCATGTTCATTCCATAGAAATTCTTTAAGGTTCAGGTACTAGAAGACTTTATTTCCACCCATCCAGAACCTACAGATAAGTCTCTAGATCATGATTTCTAGATGAGGAAATCCTCTCAGTGGATCAAGATGTGCCATGTTGGCATATGCACTTTGACGGTACCTCGCGAAGCCCTATTGGTAGGAGGCTCAATGATCCTAGGCTTAACAGAGTGGGATAGGGTATCGTCTTCACCACACCTACACAAGAAATCCTTACCTATTCATTATTGTTGTCAAAAGGTTTCACCAATAATAAGGTGTAGTATCATGCCCTTATCAATGGTCTTGAACTAGACCTCAAGATTGATGTTCCCCACCTACATGTGAAAGGGGACTCTGAGATGGTCATAAAGAAGATCAACGGTGACTACATCATCAGGAAGTTGGAGCTAATATCCCTTATAAAGCACACTTTCCAGCTGATGTCTCAGTTACCTTCTCTACCAGAGATTACTCATGTTCCGTGATCATAGAACGGTCAATCTAATACCTTGTCCAGCATTGTCGCATCTCTTGTAGAGCCTGACTAAGACGATTTCATTATCCATGTAGCACATCTAAGAGTCATTTCTCTCGTCACTATAGATGATGATGATAGTCAGAAGGTAAGTCATCTCACCACTGGTAAATCCACATCAGGACCTACATGTCCCCCAATCATAGCACTAGAAGGGACCCATGGTTGGATAACTCCCTTTATCGATTATCTCAAACATAAAAATATCTTGATAGGATGAGCCGAACGTGAGTGAATCTATTGGAAAAAAGTGTAGTTCTCCATCCAAAGTGGTCCCAAAATTGATAAAATCCTCTAAAAACATGGCTTTGATGGGTTTCTCCTCTATTGCATTCAAGGAGACAAGATCCCCCTGGTCATGCTGGAAGTTCATGTCGGTTCTTGTGAAGCTTGTCAGGAAGGGTCAAAACTCTCTCATCAGATTAGAAGGTTGGGATACTTCTATCCCATCATGGTATATGACTGTATTGAGTTCTCCAAGAGGTTTCAAGCATGCCAGGTCTATGCTGATTTTGTGTATAGGCTGCTAGAGCCTCTCTATACCACCAAGTACTCTTGTCCCTTTGTAGACTGGGGGATCGATGTCATGGGACCGTATCCACCAGTGAAAGATCACCAATTCAGGTTCATCCTAACCAATATAGATTTATTTTCCAAGTGGTAAGAGGAAATTACACTAAAGGAAGATAAGGCTTGTTCTATCATTGATTTCATAAGTTCCAATATCATCCACCAATTCAGAGTCCCTTAGGTCATCCTCACTGATAACAGTACCAACTTCCGAGCATCCGAGCTAAAGAAATTATTCACCAAGTATAGTATTGTATCAAATCATACCTATCACTATCATGTGCAAGAAAATTGGTAGATTTAGGCATTCAACAAAACCCTCTCTAACATCTTATAGAAGATGGTTGGTCCGAAGAAGAATAGTTAGTTAGAAAATATTCTCAATGCTCTTTGTGCTTTCCAGACCATGACTCATAATTCCACCCAGGTGACCCCATATTCCCTGGTGAACAGAATGAAGGTGGTCCTTCCCATTTAGATTTAGTTTTCGTCACTCTGTACAACCATTTATGATCAATAGACGTCAGACAAGGTTGTAGAAGTCCATCTGGCTAAAATAGAAACTCTTGATGAGAATAGGCTTCGTGCATTGCAAAATCTGTAGAGGTTTTATAAAAAGATATCTAGATATTTCAATAAGAAATTTCATCTTCATTCCTTCCTTAAAAGAGACACGGTATTAGCCTTGAGAATGCCAATGATGCCTGGTAGGAAGCTACCAAAGTTGGATCCCAAATGGGAGGGATCATATATCATTCACAAGGTTTATCCCAATGGTTCATATTCCCTAGTCACCATGGATGGTGAGCATGTAACTCCTCCCAGAAATGCAAAATTCCTCAATAAGTACGTCACATGAGTGGTCCCTTTCATCCTAAATGAGGATAAACTGTAAACATTCTGAGCTCTATGACCTTAAACTAATATCCCTTTAATCCTGCATGAAGATAAACTTCAAGTGGTAAACATACCTCATGGTCCAAGCTCTACGACCTTAAACTAAGATCTTCCTCATCTTTATCGTGAGATATTAAAATGCATGGTTACCTCCATGTTTCATGTGTTCCCTTTATTTGGGTCTTCGGCATCTTTCACATCCTAAAGGACCTGATAGTGGCCCGGTCTCATTCCACCTTATCTCACCTACCATTCTGGGCCAACGTCCCAAAGTATCTTGAACGATAATATGATACAAGTATCGCATTATGAATATGTTCAGTAGTCGATGTTCAATTATTTTTTCTCATTTTAGGTCTCATGATATGAATATTTTGTTTTGAACATGGTCAGTATTTATCCTCTATCGTTATCGCCATCCTCATTGAGTCCCAAACATTGGGTGTGGTGATTCACCTTTTTTTACCCTTTTGTCCCATGCACACAACATTAAACTAGTCATCTATAGTCCATGATCTATGACCTTAAACTAAAATCTTTTTCATCCTAACCACATTATGTTAAACTACACAACGTTTTATGAACTATGTATGGCTTGATTCTCATCCTTATAAGATACATAGGAACACCCAGACACTTTTTCTTCACGTCCAACCCCAGGTACCATAGATTCTCCATTCCTTATGGCCTCTTGGCATAATTATCCTAGAGCATGTGACACCATGTGTACTTATTTTGTACTCATTCAAGTTGGGATTACAACTAATGAATCACTTATTCCCTTCAAAGATATCTTACTTTCCTTATCTTTGCCGCATGAAGTTAAACTATATAGAATTATAGAACTATGTGTGGCTTGATTCCTTCCCTCACATGATATGTAGGAATGCCTATAAATGTTGTATTTAGGTCAAGCCTGGAAAATATTTATATATTTTTGGTTCCCCCTATGGGTTTAGTTCTCTTCGAGGGTTTCATATGGTATGATGTGGACTTATTTTTTCCTCATTCACATCAGGTTTACAATAGCCGCACCATGTGCCCCTCCCTCCAGTACATCCCATTTACCTTACATCTTTACCACGTGATGTTAAACTGCTCTGCATTTCAAGAACAACGTATGAATTGATTACCATCCTTATGGGATACGTAGGAACACCCAGACATTTCGTTTTTAGGTCCATCCCTATGTCCCTTGATCTTTTCAGGCCCCTTGGCCTGATGTTCCCCCTTAGGATTGTGAATAGTGTTGTCTGGACTTCTCCTATCATTATTCATGTCAAGTATGCTTTATCAAACCATGTTCATTCCCTTTAGAATCATGTTCCTCCACATGTGTCCTTACTATATAACATTAAACTAAACGGGTCTTGATTCCCGTCCTTATGGGATACGTAGGAAGGCCCATACATTTTGCCTTCAGGTCCATCCCCAAGTTCCCCATTTTTGGTCTTACATCCTAAAATTCTTTTTTAAATCATGCGGTGTTGTGTGGATTTTTTTAGTCTCCATTCATGTCAGGTTTACAACACTGCACCATGTGCATCCTCTAGTAATACCTCCTTTTCATATTTGTCCTTACCACATGACATTAAACTGCATGGAGTTTTAGATCTATGTGTGGATTGATTCCCATCCTTATGGAATAGATAGGAATTATCAGGTATTTTACCTCTGATTCCAACCCAAACTCCACAAATTATCTCTTTAGGTATTATGCAGTGTGGCATGTGGACTTATTTTACCTCATTCATGTCAGGTTTACAATAGTTGCACTATGTACCTTCCCTATTAGGTTTACCCTTTCATCTTTATCCTTGCCACATAACGTTAAACTACATGGAATTTTAGAACTACGTGTGGCTTGATTCCCATCCTTATGGGATATATAGGAATGCCCATACATGTTTTCCTTGGGTCTAGCCCTAAGTTCATCAACCTACTTTTCCCCTTTTCTTCAACTCATCACCTTGATTCATCCACTCTTAATTGGACTCCCCAACCCCCTTATTATGCCTCAGCATCATGCTCATAAGCACTAAGGGTTAGTTCTTAGAGTTTCGGATTCTACATGGACATGATTTTGTTTCATTTCCATGCTTCACATGTCCCTTTATTTGGATTTCCATCATATTTTTCATTCAAAAGGACCCCTGAATGCTATGGATTCTAAGACTTATGGATCACATACCATTTTGGGCCAACGTCCTAGAAGATTTTGAATGAAATTTTGAGACAGGTTTAGCATTTCGAATACAATCAGCGACCAACTCTCAGAAGTTTGTTCCCACTTTAGGTCACACGATATGGAATTTTTTATTCCAATACGGTCAACAGTTATCCTTCATCATTATTTAAACCCCTTTATTCCCTAAATATTTATTTCATGATTAAAATTATTTTCTATTTTATCATGTTCATACATAACATTAACACCCTCAGTTTTATCCCTTTGTTCACCATTGCACATTGAGAGGATAAACCTGCACCATGTGGTTATCCCTAACTTTGCACCTTCATCCCCTACCATGAGCTTCCCTATATTGTAAAGATATTATCCACACTTGTTTACCATGATAATAAGGGCTCACGTTAGGTAAGGTTTGTTCCTGCAAGGAATAACCACACTACCCCATGGTCTGAGCTCTACGAACGTAAACTAAGATCTCATGTGTCTTTATCATAGGATGTTAAACTACACCTTTCACATCTAGGCTATATACTAATAAACTACATAGTTGTATGATTTCTTCGAGGAGACGTTTCCCCTTTAGCATTGTCCCTCTGCCATGCCACATTCCAAGAACTACTTATGGATTTATTCTCACCCATGTGAGATATAGTGATGTCCGGGTACTTTACCTCTAGGTCCAAATGTTGAGTCATGAACCTTTTCCCCTTCTTGGTCTGGAATTTGCTTTTTTGGAAAGGTGTAGTTTGGTGTGGAATTATTTTTTCCTCATTCATGTTTAGTTGCCTCATGAAGCTATATTGAACCTCTCTAACCCATATGGTCCGAACTCTATGACCTTTAAACTAAGACTTCTCATGTCCTTACTTCATGGTATTCAACTGCATGGAATTCCATAACTATGTTTGGCTTGATTCCTTCCCTCGCAGGATATGTAGGGACACCTGGGCATCTCACCTCGGTCCCAGCCACAAGTTCATTAAGTCGTATGGATAGTTTCTCCTAATTATGGTCCAAAATCTATTACCATGAACTAGTAGTCCCCATTTTGTGTAACATGTCTTTAAACTGTTGACCAGGTTCCACACAATATAAACATAAACTATATGTAACATCCTGACTATATAGTGATAAACTATTTCACACATCATCCTCATCTACATGAAATAAAGCTTTGTGGTATTTTAGGTCCTCTCTGAGAGGTCCCTTTTGGAAAAAGGTTTGATCTTGATTCTAGCCAATACACCCACACAATTCACTTTCTTTATAGTGGCATAGTTTCAAGAGTGTCAGAATTCATTCGAACAACCCATCATTCCATTTCCAAACTTTGTGTTCCCTCTATTTTGGATCATCATCCCCTTTCACATCCAAATTTACCCCCAATGGTATGGATGATCAACCTCAAGTATTACCTACCTTTTTGGGCCAATGTTCCATAATACATAGATGACACTTTGAGTTTTGGCTCCGTGTTTCAAATTTAGTCAGTGGCCATCCCTCATTTTTCCCCCGTTTTAGGCTAACGTGATATGGATACTGTGTTTAGAACATAGTTCAATAGTTATCCTCCATCATCATGCCACCCTCATTGTGTTCCGAATTTCAGGTATCTTGATTCACACTTCTCATTCCCCTCTGTTCGGATTGATTCTAACACCCCTAGAATTAACCCGCTTGTGCGCTAGAGCATGTTGATAAAGGGAAATTTGGTTGTTCTAAGAACTCTATTCTCTAGTCATGGCCCCCTATATTCTCCTGAAAACCCTAAATGGTCATTTAGACCCTGGGTTTCTAGTAATTTTTTCATTCTCTTGTGTTTAAGGTGAACGGTTACGTGGTCATCCCTTATTTCTCACACCAATCATGACCCACATGAGCTTAGGAATTGATTGTTGGTTGTTTCACAAATACAACTGAGATAAAGTAATCAAATAAGATAACGAAATTCACTAATTCAACCAAAATAAGTAAGTGACCATGAATGTATGTTTGTGAGTCCATGAAAATTACATCCCCCATGGATTGGCCCCTCCAATAGATGAGTTGACCTCTTTTATGGAATGTCTCAACTCCACTATTCTTTAGTGTGTGGACTCCAGGATTTTTTATCACCTGCTAAGATTCCTCTCTTATTTGATGGTTGTAAGGCATAGTTCATTATCCCTAATTAGTGCTTGATTCTTATCAGCTTGGATGTTTTCCATTTCAAGATATGCATGCCTTATCTGCTCTTCAACTTCTGCCAGCTGAGCTCGTAATTGTGATATGAGATCTGCTTGGCTGTCAATGAAGGAGGAATGCTCATATTATCTCATTCCTAAGCATTGGATGTCCTGTTCAGCTTCCTAAATCTTCTAGGTGTTGATTTCATTCCTCCTCTTCCAGCCAACACTGAGGTCACGCTCATCCCCCCACACCTTCTTAGCAAGGTAATCTCAAATGATCATATGAGGAAATTAGGTATACACTCCTCTAGTGAATAGTTTTCATAGTCGGGGATGAATTTTTCCCTTATAGATTATCCACTATGATTTTTGGGGTGTTATCAATGAAGTGTCTGATCAGTTTCCATGACTGGAGGCAGACAGCCTTATTATCATCTTCATCAAAAGCGGTCTCATCACGCTACTATAGGTTAGCAGGTTTATTTTTGGGAAATTCCTCTAGGATCTTAGTAGTAGGATCTTCTTCAGGTTGGTCTTTATCACTTGATTCTAATTCAATTATGTCCACTCGACCAACTCTAGACTTTTTCCCACTGGCGGTATCGTTCATTGCCATCGGTTTCCCATAAGGGGCTATGGCCTGGTCATCTTGGGAACTCAGTTCTATACGGACCAACATCCCTCTTTGGAGGGGATCCTTGAGTCCTACATCCATTTGGACTAGCAGAATGCATGAAATCTTGAGAACTATTCAGATATGGTTCATATTATCCAGTTTGATTAGGTAGACAACAGATACGGACCTGAATGTGGGGAACGTACATTGTTCATTCACACTATCCCGCCTCAGGCTTGTCATTGTCGAGATGCCAGGGTTTAGTCCTCTATAAATGATCATGGACTCTAAAGGTTCTCAGGAGACCACCCTCACTTCCCCATCACTGCTAGACTTTGAAACTATCATCTCCCCAATTTCGGGTCCTCGTATTCGGTTCTCCACACCTTTCCTCATTCCTTCATTCCCATCAGTGGGAGTGCTTACTTCAAGATCCTCCTACATAGATAGATGTCAGTTGAGAGAGAAAAATAATGTAAAAATGGAAATGACACAATAGAAATGAGTTAAAGCTTACATAAAGAGTTGTGGAAGACTTACTCGGAGAAGTACCCTCCAAGGCCACTATTTCGCCTTCTTCTAGAGAAACCCCATTGGAAGATGCCTCCTCATCACCCTTACGGAGGTATTCCTCACAAACCTATTCACCCTAGGAAATTTCTGAGTCATCGGAAAGGGGATAGAGTTCTTCCAATTAAGTCACTAACTCCATTGGGGGGTGGTTTTGTTCAACAACACCCTCAATCACTCTGTCAATGATTGTAGAGTACCCCTGGAGTGCACCAGTCTCTCCATCTCCAATACAAATTTTCTTTACTCAGGCATATCCATATTGAAGTTGTACTTCTCAAGACTGAGTTCCCCCAGCTCCATTTCATGCTTGTTTAAGTTCACCCAAAGGTCATCAGTACTGAGGTAACCTTTTCAGAATTCCCAATCCTTCCAGGCCTCTGGATAAACAACATCAAAAGGAATCACTAATTGGAGAACCTGATTTTATGGGACCTAAGGAGACCACCCATATAATCCCCTTGATGATTCCCCTCTCTCTTGGGTTTCTCCAGTCGATGTAGTTGGGCTTACCTTGGCGATTCCCTTTCTTCACCTTCCATTGGAGTAAGTTCATGGACTGTTGCATCTACTACTATAGCCTCATCACTATGATGCACATTATCACCACCCTTGTGATGTTCCCCATTGTCACTCACTAGTTTCGAGGTGTTGGGACTACTGCTTTTCTAGCCCAGATGGTTTTTTTCTTCAGCATCTCTCCCAGGTATCCATCTACCCAACTTAATGCATATATGCAAACCAATATGAATGCAGTGGTGGTCGGTGGAAACTCGTTCCACATCTTTCCATCCTCTTAAGTAAACATCAGCCACAACTATATCATCAAAATTGGGTGGTTCTCATGACTCATCCCCAGATACACCTTCAGGGTTAGCCTCTTCATGCATCTAAATTATCTCACGAATCGGTGTGGAGTATAAGGATCACATATAGGCTCATAGTACACCCACACCACCATAACACCGCCCCAAAAAGACAGTAAGTATGATCATTTCTCGATAGTATCTATTCCATCATCAATATATGCTCTAGTAGGTAGAGGAAATCGGTGTAAGATGAATTATTATGTCTGCCCCACCTTACCCAACATGGCTGATGTGTCTAGTTTAAGCGGGTCGCTCTCTGTGATATTCAAAATTATTAGTCGAGATTGTATCCCAGGTAGAGATATGGGGTTGAGATATTAGTATCCCCTTGTATGTTTTACAATCTAGTTATACAGGAAATGGAATGAGCCGCATACCCACAACGACCTCTTTTCCTTGATAATGTGCCAAAGTAAATGATAAAACTTATCCAGCACTGGTAATCCCAGGTTGACATGTTCTCCACCAACCAGTCATGACACCATAATGAATGTGCTCAGTCATACTACCATGTGATCATCTCTAACCGGTAGCATCCACCAATAGATCAATGCTAAGATGAATGCAGCCAGCCTGACTGTTGGTTGCTGATCAATCTTCACACTGTAAACCCATAGATTCCAATGGCTATCCTCCAAGATCTACCAGTATGAACCCTCTTTTCCCCACTGAGCTCTTATTGAGCATGTGGGGGGCCTTGTTGGTAGTGTATCTTCCTCTGGCGGGAAGTTCAGAAATTAGTTGAACTACTGCTTAAATTAGACATATCTGGTATTATTCTTATCATCGTTTGTGACTAGTACTAAATTCAGCGATTCCTTCACTAGAGGAAGCATCTATTATGCATCCTCCCAGACATTCATAGTAGTAAGTAACTCATTGTACATCCATCTCAGGATTAGGATGCTAGCAATTTGATGAAGGTCTCAGAGACCGATGCCAACGTCCCCATGGTGCAGGTGGAATGTGTTGTTATCTGGTGACCACCAGCTTAGCAGTTCTGGTATAAACTGTTTCATTTGGGAAACACTAAATTGGAAATACTAGGCTGATTCATATAGTCCTACGCACCTCAGCACAATCTCAAAATCTTAATAGGATGTGCCCACCTAGTAGGCCCAGGCCTAGCCATAGGTGAAGTTGACGCCCTGGAACAGATCCCATCTTTTTATCCATCCCTTATCTGGATTTCCAAGCCTCGCCTTGATAATAGTCTTGTACAGAAGAGGAGACTTCTTCTTCTATAGTGAATTTCAATCGATGTTGTTGACATTTTTGTGGAGGTAGTACATTGTGATGGGAGTATGATGTTTTTCCCTCTTGGATATCCACAGCCATGTACCATTGATATTGTTTTGGTGTGCTTCTAAACCAATAGGTTATTTTATCTCTACTTGCCTCTAGGATGAAGACTTAATCTCGCAAGCTGAATTCATACAGTGGAAAGTGCTTGCACAGCATATATTCCTTCTGCACCTATGTCAGCAACTCCATCAATGATTGGTGATCAGAAGTGCTTCATATGTATTCCCCTATTTGGATTTTGTTCTCCATGGTCTCCCTTCGAGCAGCGTCGGCATGAACCTCTCGAGAAACCTCTTGAGAATCCATCATCCCAATACTTAGAAAAATTTTATGGTTGGTCACATAGATGGTTTCAGAGGCCCTTTCACGAATATGGTTCACAAATAGATAGCCCTCCATGAAACAGCCTCGATCTCAGCCTGTGTCACAAAGAAAGTAATAGATTGTGATGCATTGGTTCTCTAAATCATTCATAGAGCACCATACCAAAGAACTTGGTTCGCATATTCACATTCATGGGGAGTATTTCTTCATGAAGAGATAGAAACAGCATAGTATTTCATGGAGAACTAGGTATGAACAAAAAACCCATGTTCACCTATATATTAGCACGGTTGGCCCAAGTTTTGCGGTAAGCTGCACCTGGAATTCGCAACGACCATCACCCGCACTTCATGGTTCCCTTATTCCATTGCCACTTCACAATGACACTTCAAATTTCCCTTTTTCCAGTTCCTCTTCATGATGACACTTCTCGATCACTCTTTCAGATCCAGCTCTGTGATCCAATTTCATGATCTGTATTTTTGAAGTCCTTGTTTTTCAGAGACTTGCCCTCCGAATCTAACCCTCTTTTACTTCAACTCCCATTCTAATGGGGGAATTTTTTGGAACCAAAATTAATTCCACTTGAGGTATGAAAAAATTTGTGTCCATTTCAAAGTAAATTTAGACTAACAATGGCCTTAAAATCCATCAAAACTATCCCATAGGGTCTTTTTCACAAAGACATTCACAGGGTTGTCCTGCCTCTACGATCGCAAGAACCTGTGATAGACCCTCTATGAGTCTGATGAATCATGACGCCTTTGAGACGTCACATTATATCTGCATCTTATTCCATGATATCCACCTCTGTGATCCTCTACATGACTTAACGGACCCTTGACGAGTTCAAAGAAGTCCGACGAAGCCTTTCCTCTCTATAATGCTCATTTTTCTCTGCAGACAGCTCAGCAATTGTCACTTTGATGGACCCTCTACGATTCTGATCAAGTCTGACATCACCCCTTTGGATTCACAGCATCACTTCCTCTTCACGGTGCCCAAATTTTCCATTTGGAAAGCTCTACAACCCCCACTAATCTTCATTACCTATAAAAAGAAGGATCACCCCCCCCCCCTCCAAACCATTATCACTCCACCCTTTCTCCTTTTAATATTCTAGTTCACAAAGACCATCACTAAGTAGAAAAATGGACCTCCAAAGGAACTTGGCCTCTGCAAGCCATGCCTACTTGTGTTATGGACCCTGCCTATGGTGTGAATTCCCTTTGAAAAGTCTTATTCCCTTCACAAAGGAGGGATCCCCTTCGGGGTGCTCGGGGATTCTCGAAGCATTAATCCTTCACAAAGCACTCTCCAATTAAAGAGTCTTTTTCTAATGAGAAGCTATGATCTGTTGAAAACCTCCCTTCATAAAGCATTAGTCCTTCATGAAGACCCTTTCCTTTACAAAGACCATCCTCTTCGAAAATCCCCTCCTTACAATGTCTCCTACTTTATGAACCCCTCTTCTGTACAACCCTCTAGGCTTGTACGAAGTGATTTCAAGGTCCCCTAAGTGGTGCTTCATGTTTCATTTCCCTTCCTTGTGCTTCTTCACATATTCATGCTAACAGTTATTTCTTGTTCACATATCCTTGCTAATGTGGACTCCTCAATTGATCACTCCACAACCCCCAATACAGGGAATTTCTTGTGCCTTCCCCTCCCTAAGTGTGGGTTGGTACAGTTATATAAGTCCTAAGGGTGAGGAGTGAGTCCTCAACATCTGAGCTGCAGGATGTTAAACTGCCAAAAAAAACCCACTTCATAAACAAACATTGTTAAACTATGATCACCACATGAGTGACAAGCCTTAGAGGACCATTAATGGGATGGGACCAACTCCCTCTCACTCCTCCTCTCCTACTACACTTAATCACCATGTGCGCATTAGGCCGTCCCTGCATAAGACCCAACCCAACTTGATAGGATGATCCCTTTATGATGACCATATCCTCCTCATTGATCTAGAAGTCCTCTTTAGGATTACTTCCTAGAGTAAGTCCCAATATTTTTTCCCTAGGATATCAATCATGTGTAATCTCGTGTTTCCTCTTTGGGCCACTAGTCATGCATAAGCCCCACTCTACTCCTCACTGAAGCTCCTTTTGCGGTGTGATCGTCAAGTCTATTTCTACCTCTTGTTTCTCATAGTGAGCATGACTCACGTGGTCTTAGAGTAAGAATCAACCATATAATCCTCTTTGGGATGCCTTACCATGTAATCCTCATCCCCCTATTTATTGAACTATGTGGACTTTGATTCCCTACCATGGGAAAATGTAGGAAGCCTCCCTGAGGTTCAATCCCATCACCCATCGGTCCTGACCAGTTCATTTCGGTTTAGCATCATCCTACATGACATTAAATTTTATGCCCCTCTCGTCCCACATGACGTTAAACTCTATCCTTTTGAACTACGTGGGTTTTGATCCCTGTCTCCTAGATAAGGTACGTAGGAAGCCTCCTTGAGGTTCAACCCCAAACACTGGTAAACTTCGATGTCCCTTTTGTTGGGATCCCCATCCTTGGTCTGCCCCTTAGTGGTGTCAAACCAGTTCCTGGGCAGCTAACCATGTGTAATCTCTATACTCAATCCATACTCCTCCAACCAATAGTGTCCCTCTTGTGACGGGCTTCTAACCATGCATAAGCCTAGAGCGTGTCTTCGGGTTGTTTTCCTTTGTATACACCCCGACTCATTGCCCCTTTCCTAAACTACATGGACTTTGATCTTTTCCTTTTTTGAGCAAGGTACTTAGGAAACCTCCCTGAGGTGAAATCTCATCACCTACTCCTCATATTGGTATCTTCTTTAAGCCTTTGTGTCTCGGGGAGATCATTCCTTAACCCATTGGTTCCATTTCCTTCGGGTCCCCATCCACACGTCCATTATCATGGGTCACCTCCTCAGGTAACTCATCACCCCATTCTATAACTACATGGACTTTTCATCCCTTCCACTAGGATACATAGGAAACCTCCCTGAGATACAATCCTAATACCGTCACCTTCACATAGGTTCTCGGTTCCATCCCTATTCATTCCATCCTTCGACACTTCATCTATATCCATCCTGATTTTACCTAGGTTGCCACATCCTAGTGAAATCATGCCATCCATATGAGCAGCTAACCATGTGTAAGCCTCATTCATCTCATTGCTCTTTGTATCACCTGGATCGCTAACCATGTGTAATCCCCAACATGCTTCTAGGTTGTTGTCCATCGTGTACACCCTGATCCCATGACTCACCCTCTTAAACTACATGGGTTTTGATCCCTATTTTCTAAATAGGGTGTGTAGGAAACTTCCACAATGTTTAATCCCATACAGTGGTAAACCTTAGTGTCCCCTTTGTTGGAACCCACCATCCTATGATCCACCCTTTGTGGTGTCCAAAACATCCTTCATGGTGTGAAACCTTCCCCTTTGTGGGACACATCATCCTGGGTCCGTCTGTAATACCCCAGAATGATAAAGGGTTAAATGACAAAATTATATGACTCATGTCAATAAGGTGCACTTTTATTTTTGTGAGCCGACCTAATTAGAACTCCACAGTTAAGCATACTTGTCCTGGAGTAGTAATTAGGATCGGTGACCTTCTGGGAAGTTTTCTAGGGAGTGTGTGAGTGAGGAAAAAGCACATTGTAAAGGACATGTGTTGGCCTGTGGGAACATTTATTGGTCATATGACCCGTTCGGGCATGTGGGTGGGACCCATGGTGGGAACCACGTGTCTGTGGGGTAACTGGCTGTACCTAGAAGGCCAAGACCCGATGGCCATGTTAAGGTGGAGTTTTTGTGCTTTCACCGGGACCCAATTGTTACATTTGGTACGAGAGGAGGAACCCAGCCTTAAGTGTGGTGCACTGCCTGTGTTGAGATATAGGGTCCATAAAGAGGATTTTGTGCTCTAAAGGGGAGTGAATGTAACACCCCAAAATGATAGAGGGTAAAATGACTAAATGATATGACTCATGTCAACAAGGTGAATCTTCCTTTTCGAGAGCCTACCTGATTAGAACTCCACAATTAAACATGCTTGGCCTAGAGTAGTGATCAGGATGGGTGACCTTCTGAGAATTTTCCTAGGGTGTGTGTGAGTGAGGACAAAGCATTAGAAAGGACATGTGTTGGCCTGTGGGGATATTCATTAGTCAGATGACCCGTTCAGACATGTGGGTGGGCCCCAGGGTGGGGACCACATGTCTACGAGGCAACTGGTGGTACCTGGAGGGCCAAGACCCGATGGCCATGTTAAGGCGGGGTGCATGTGTTGTCACCAGGACCCAGTTGTAACATTTGGTATAATATGATGAACCCATCCTTAAGTGAAGTGCACTGCCAGGGTTGAGATGTAGGGTCCACAACGAGGACTTTGTGCTCTAAAGGGGAGGTGAATGTGGGTGGGACCCAAGGTGGGGACCACGTGTCTGTGGGGAAACTGGTTATACCTAGAAGGCCAGGACCTGACGACCATGTTAAGGCGGGGTGTATGTGCTGTCACCGGGACCCAGTTTTTACATTTGGTATTGTAGGAGGAACCCAGCCTTAAGTGTGATGCACTGCATGGGTTGAGATGTATGGTCTACAATGAGGATGTTGTGCTCTAAAGGGGGGTGAATGTAACACCTTGGAATGATAAAGAGTTAAATGACTAAATGATATGACACATGTCAACAAGGTGCACCTTCCTTTTCGAAAGCCTACCTGATTAGAACCCCACAGTTAAGCATGCTTGGCCCGGAGTAGTGATCAGGATGGGTGACCTTTTGGGAAGTTTCTTAGGGTGTGTGTGAGTGAAGACAAAACACATTGGAAATGACATGTGTTATCCTATGGGGACGGTCATTAGTTAAATGACCAATTCGGGCATGTGGGTGGGCCCCAGGGTGAGGACCACGTGTCTTTGGGGCAACTGGTGGTACCTTGTGGGCTATGACCTGACGGCTATGTTAAGGTAGGGTGTCTGTTCTATCACCAAGACCCATTTGTTACACTGTCCTTATTGGGCATTCTGACCCATCCATCCAGTAAACTTTCCAGGTGCTCCCTCCTAAGGACGTACATATCTAGTCCACTCCCATTACTGTTCTGATCAGTCTGATTCATATCCTCTAGATGATAAGCTCGTGGCATACCCCATGTTTAACATGGGAAGCTAAGTAAAACCTCAGAGACATGCCTCTAGCATAAAATTTCTCGCATTCGATGTGGGATTCCTTGGGCTTCCACACCCTCGAGAAGCCCTCTGATAAGGGAAAATCCAGGTGTACCAATATTTTAATGTCTAGACATGCCAATGATTCCCAACCTGACTACTCTATTAATCAAAGTTTACTACCCTAAATTGACCCCTTTGTAATTTCATGACATAAGCAATGTAATTAACTAGCATCCACAAAGATATGGCACCAGGAAGAGTTTCACAAACAACATCTTAATATTTAAGGGAGACCCAGACTAGGTGACGAATTCCAATGAAGAATACACAGAAGGAGAGACCAACATCCCATCATCATGTTTCGATCAAGGAGAAAATGTCCCTTAAGAGGTGAAGGATGTAGCCATCCTTTTTAAAGCGGGAATATGGGGTGAAAACATGACTTGTCCGGCTGAAGCGTCCCACGCCTGTAGTACAACGAGGTGCACCCTAGAGGAAAAGTGTTGGATATATATATATATATATATATATATATATATATATATATATATATCATTTACTTTTATTTCTTTTAAAATATTTCAAGAAAATGGAAACAACATTCATGCTTACGTAAAACCTACCTTCTCCATGAACATTGTCTTTAATTTCTTATTTATATAAATTATAGATTATTATAAATACATATATAATGAATATATATGATATTTATACCATTTTTTACATTATATAGATAATTAAATCATTATCTAATTAACTAGACCAAGAATAAAAAAGTCAAATCACGTATAAAAAACAAATCAGTTATTACCCGAACCATAACCTTAACATACAATTGTTAACAGAAGGGTAAAATAAGATCATAATAAAATCATAAAAAGTAATATATATATGAATATGATTCATTTTAAGATATATAATAAAAAAATACTTATTATATAGGTTTTTTTAATGTGTATGAAGAATTTAAAGACTTAAGGTAAGGGTTTTCTCGTCTCACTTTTAATTCTATTAGATATATGATATATTAACCACTTATTCTTGTTTTGTGATGTATATAATTACCTATGAAATGTAATATCCTGAAATTACTTTAATTAATGATATTAAAAGTTTCAATTGATGTTATTATTTCATGGATTTCATAATTCAAAATTTACTCAAATAGTAAGGAGGTTTCTCATCTCCCTTTTATTTTGATGAGACTTATACCTTATTCACCACTCGTTTATTTTGTGCAGTGTATATAATTACAATAGACATATTATATTATTATTATCCATAAATTTATGGGTATTTACATATTGATTTGATAATATCTCTTCCATGTGTTTTACAATTTAGATGTTACCAAATCGGTAAGGTAATTTTGTCCTAATTTTCCTTCTTTGAGACACATGTTATGTTATGAACCTATATTCTTTTACAAGGTTTATATACTACATTTGAAATGTTATATCAATAATATACTTATTTTTATTATATTTTAAGCTTCGTTTAATGTTATTATTTCATGGCGATTATGATTCAATGTTAACAAAGTGGTAAGAGTTTATTTCTACAATCTCATCATTTATCAGGATTGTTTAGGATTATGCTTCCATTGATGAAATATTATGATCCATATATAAATAATTCACATGAATTTTATTCCCCTATTTTATTCATGTTATATCCAAGTAATGGTACTATTTTTCCACTCTTTGGTACTTAAGATAAATAATAAAAAATTGTGAAAATATGACATTATTTTTTCCTTTGGTCGAAAATCTGTTTTATTCAAAAAACCATGATTCCTAAAAATGTTTGAATTTTTTTAAATGATATTTTAACAAAATTTTCAAGGAAAATTATTTTTAAAGTGTTTTATTTTTTAAAAAATTGGTTTTCAATATTTTTTTTTGAATTCGTTTACGTCACGACCCGACCCATATTAGGGCTCGAACCGTAACTACCCCAAGCCCACCTCTATAGGCCAGGGGTGGAGACAAAAGTAGATGGCACAAAAACTCGAGGAGGAAATTTCCCAAGTCCCTATAAATACACACACACACACATCCAACTTGATGCAAAATTACAGATGGAAATAAGAAAAATATGAAACCTTCTATAAATAAACCAAAACATGCATGGACCACCAAAATAGTAAGAGTACATAATTGTAAATAGAAAGGGAAAAAAGGAAAAATACACACCCCACTAGAAATAGTTTTCCAACCTGATAGAAAATTGGTAAAGTAAAGTAATAGAGAAATCCCTACTCTAGGAACCCAAACGGCGACCATCGCATGTGGTCCAAGCACCCATAACCCTAAAATCACCAGAGTCATGATCAAACATGTCCATCATTTTCATAATGCATAATAAATGTGGGAAAATACCATGAAGGTTTGAGTATAAGAATATTCAGTATAACACCCTAAAAAAGGGGGTAGAAGTAAGAGATATAGTAGTAAAGGAAAGTAGTAGATGGAGAAA
This sequence comes from Viscum album, assembly GCA_963277665.1. NCBI lineage: Eukaryota > Viridiplantae > Streptophyta > Magnoliopsida > Santalales > Viscaceae > Viscum > Viscum album. The sequence goes on along the minus strand of OY728150.1, from coordinate 1,392,922,371 downwards.
AGTAAAGTAAAAGAGTATAGCTCAACTCAATAAGAGAGAGATATAAGCCCATCCAATCACAAGGAGCTAGAAATAGTGAGAATATGAACTTATCATCAGGTATTATCTACCTATTGTAGGAGAGTAGACTCATCCAACCATGATAAGCTAGACACAGAAAACATGTGGCATACCCCATGCGTCTTCACCACTCCTGGAAGGAGAGTAATAAAAACCCAAGGAGTGGATACAGAAATAGGATATATATATATATATATATATATATATGATCAGTCAAAGAAACCAAAATGAGAGAGTAAGGGGATCTCCATCTCATAGCTCAACCCAGGAAAAGAGTCTCCAACAGTTCCAGGAGTAACCACCATCGATGCCCAACATCCCCCACATTTTCCCTGAACTGCAAATCAAATAGGCTCAAACACCTCACCTTTATACTATCCGCTTTGGGTGAGTCTGTCTCACCCACAAGGTTTTAGGTCACATCACAAGGATGTGTCTTAGTATGGAAAGTGTCCCTCTTACTCATGAGTCCAAAGTAATGTATAATTATGTCTCATCACTAATCTATGTAGTCTATAGGTCACCTCAAAGTCAAGGTCTCATTCCCAACCTAGCTGGAGGGTGCCACTCTAGTGTCTTCGAGGACCCATGACCATGCCGGCTAGAGGGTTCCACTCAGAATAGGTTAAGTACCCATTCACATCCCAGCTAGAGGGCTCCACTCTAGTGTTATTGAGAGCCCATTCCCAACTCGACTGAAGGGTTCCACTCAGATTAGGTTGAGGTCCCATGCCCAGTCCAGCTGGAGGGTTCCACTCTAGTGTCATCGAGGACCCATGCCTAGCTCGGCTAGAGGGTGCCACTCGAAAGTCTCTGATGTCATCACCTGGTCATTGCTTCTTCCAAACACCACCTGAAGATGCGTTATTCTAGGAAAACCTCTCATTGTAACCCAAAAATCATAACTGAGATCATCATCATGTTCTACATGGAAAAACACATAGGATAGGCTAGTCAATCACCCCAATCGGACATCTGATGAAAAGTTGTATAACTCCTCATTACACTCTAAAATAATTTCATAGGTACCACACCTCAATATAAAAATAAAATAAATGGATTTCACCATTTCAATCCTCATGGAAAAATACACAATATTGACTATTAATTCATTCAAAATGGATTTATGGTGAAGAAGTTTCATTTCAACGCAACGCGCACGAATCAGGATTCATGGGGCCCACACCTTGAATTTGGTTTAAACACCCTAAATTAGTCTTGAAAATTCCACCCATGTTCCAAGGTATCACCTCCGTTAATGGCACATCAATCAGACATTTCATGTAGATGCCGCATCTGATACAAGAAACCCCAAATAATAATAATTAAATTATTATTATTAACTTGGATGTTTCATGCAACTAAGACATGAAATTAAGTCTTAAAACTACCAAAATAGTCTAAAAAGATCTTTCTCGATGAGAGGAACACATTTTCTTAGACTATGTGTCAATCGAATGCCCAAATTAGAAGATACGGCTATTTAAAGCCATCCTGGCCTGACCCAAACTGTTCTAGCCGGACCGCTCTACCTAGGCCGGCCTATGGCCCAACCGCCTAGCCTGTGGCCGAGTCTTCGCCCTACATCAATGCGTCCAACAAACTATATCACTTTTTAGTATTGTTCATCGCCTGGGTCATGTCACGCAACCCTGCTCGATCGACCAATCGAGCCACGCGACTCTGCTAGGTCGTGGTGTCGTCGCACCGCGGCACTGCCGAGTCACTGGGAGAAGCATTCTGGTGGTCCCTTCTACGGACCACCAATCTCCATCTATTCACCTGATCACGAATCAGTCAATAGATCAGGGACTCTTGCAAAGAGGGCTTCACTGTTTCGACCTCTTCTCAAAAATCCACCATCTATTTGTCATTCCCAAAGGTAGATGGCAGATATCTGCAATGAACGGATGAAGAATGGTTGAAATATGGGATTTAAAAATGGATCGATGGCTATGTTCATGTTTCCATTTATGATTTATGAAAAAAACAATGAATTTAAATTTCATGGAAATATTTTAAATTTAAAATCTGAATTGAAAACAAAAAGTATAATAAATCCTACCTCGATTCGATCTCTCATCATTGAGGACATGTTCGCTACGCTTCTGCTTTGATCCACTGAGGTTTCATCAATGAAATATCCTATATTTTAAGAATAATGTATGAGAGATATGGAGAGATAGATAGAGGCTTAGTAGAGAGAGAATGGATTAGGGATAACCATAATCTCAGATTCCCGAACATTTATTTATGGGAGCCTTGCTTGGTGTGAAATCTGAATCTCCTGGGCCTCCTAATTTTATGTCACATTTAGTTAAAACACCCCATTTTGAAATCAACTACAGTCTCAGAGTTTCAATCCAATTTCTCATTCAAGATTTATTCGATATAATTTCAGGGGAAAATAATTAAGTTTAATTATTTTATTTACGATTTTTCCCCTGAGTGGATTTTTTAAAAGAAGTCTCGCGCCGAAAAAAGTTATATCCCACCTAGGGTAAACGCCATGTTTTGGACTCAATAGTGGCCTAATATTTCTGATCTAAATTTATTTTTAAGAGTTATCTTGTTTCCTTCATGTGCATAGTATAAAATATACTTAATATTTGTAGAAAAAATTAATTCTGGGCACACCGGGCCTTAGAATTGAATGTCTTCTCGATGCTTAGCTATGGAAATATATATAGAAATATTTAGAAATATTAAAAGGAAAAAAATGAGTTTCTACATCATTATTTACTTCAATATTTTCATCCTTGAAAAACAAAATTAATAAAACAGCTCGGGATACTAAGCTCGCATCTAGATATCTTGTTCCCAAGAACTCTCTTGTATGTTTCTGTACTGCCACACCATGTGAACCAAAGTGATAGACCATCCACATAAGGTTTGATCCTCTTGATCCTTGATCACCACTGGGTTATCTATAAAGGTGGCTCTATCTTCAATGTTCAGATCTTCTAGTCGATGACGGTCATAGGATCATGCACATATCTCCTCAACTATGACATGTAGAATACGTCATGCACCCACTCTAGTTGTGGGGGTAGTGCAAGGCTATAGGCAACCTCACCAACCCTCCACATGATCTTGAACGGCCCTATGAACCTCATGGATAGCTTACCTCCCAGACCTAACCTATTTATTCCATGTCATGAGGAGACTATCAAGAATATGTGGTATCCCTTCTCACACTCCAAGGGCCAACAATGGTGGTCTATATACAATTTTTGTCTTCTTTGGGCCATCTTCATCCATTCCTGGATGACCTGCACTTTCTTCATTGTCACTTGCACCAACTCTAGGCCCATGAGGGATGACTCCCTAACCTCCATGAAACACAGAGGTGACCTGTAGGGTCTCCCGTATAGGGCATCAAAAGGTGTCATATCGATGGTAGAGTGGTATATGTTGTTGTAGGAAAACTCTACCAAGGGTATGTGATCCCCCCAGCTCCGGATTAAATCTAACATACAAGCCCTAATTATATCCTCCAACACCTAGATAGTGCACTCGGTATTCTCATTGGTCTAGGGGTGAAAGGTCATACTCATTCGTAGTTGGGTCCCAAATTCCTCTTGAAGGCCTCTCTATAATCATGATGTAAACCATGCATCATGATCAGAGACAGTCGTCGTGGGTACCCCGTGAAGGCAGACGATCTTCAGTACGTATAGCTACCCCAAATTCTCCATCGATATCTCCTCACTAATATCAAGGAAGTGTACCAAATTGGTGAGTTGGTACACTATCACCCAGATGGAGTCATGTCCCTTTGTTGTTAACAAAATCCCTGTGATGAAGTCCATGGATATTCCATGCTATTTCTATTCTAGGATGTCGAGAGGTTGCAACAAACCTTCCAGAACTTAATGCTCATCCTTCACCTGTTGATAAGTGAGTCATTATGAGATGAACTCAGCTATACTTCATCTCAATTCATACCACCAAAAATGTCATTGAAGATTCTTTTATATCTTCCCCACACCATGATGTATAGCTAAAGGAGAAGTATGGAACTCCCACATCACCTCCTCCCACATCACTACTGGAACCATTATTCTCCCCTAGAACAAGATCTCATGATTCCCTCTTTTAGAATACCCATCAGGTGTGTCACCTATGGATATCTAATCACACAATACTTTGCATTTGATATCTCCCAGTTGGGACTCTTTCACATACTCAAGGAGAAAAAGAGTCAGCACCATCGAATATAGGAAAATTGTACCCTCCTTCTCTACCAGGGTCAGCTGAAGGGAAGCTAACTGCTCTAAATATTCCTATACTAGAAAATCTCGATACTTCCTAATAAATGCATCTGCTGCAATATTTTCCTTACCCATATTATAGACTATCTTGAATTCTTAGTCCTGTAGGAACTCTAGCCAGCGTCGCTGCCTCAGATTCAAATCTCTCTGGGTAAAGATGTACTTGAGTTTTTGGTGGTCTGAGTAAACCACAAAGTGCTCTCCCAAAAGGTAGTGTCTCAAAATACTCAGGGAAAATACCACCACTATGATCTCTAAGTCATAATTTTCATATTTATGCCCATGTGGTCTCAACTACCTTGACCCGTATTTAATGACTTCCTGGAGTTTCATCAAAACAAAACTAAGACCATCTCCTGAGGCATTGCAATACACTATGGAATCAATGACCTCCTCTGATATTCTTAGAACTAGAGTGCTCATCAGCCTCTTCCTTAACTCCTTGAAGTCCTTTTGTCACTGCTCAGACCAGTTAAATGGTTTTCCCTTCCATGTTAGGGTAGTCAAATGGGATACAATCCTGGAGAAGTATTCCAAAAATATCCTGTAGTACCCAGCCATACCAAGAAATCTTCGCACCTCTAACACATTCTTGGGTGGATCCCAAGAAAGAACTTCTTCGATATGCAATGGATCCACACTTAAAACCTCTTTAGAGATGAAATTCCCTAAAAAGTGAACCTCATGTATCCAGAACTGGAACTTCCAGATATTTCTATAAAGATAGTTCTCTTGAAGCAAATAAAGAACCATCCGCAAGTGCTTTGAATGATCCTCCTCCATTGTAGAGTAAACAAGTATGTCATTGATAAAGTCATCAAAAAAAATTTCTATGTATGGCTAGAAGACCTAGTTCATCAAATACATGAAAATAGTGGGGGTATTTTTACACCAAAAGGCATCACTAGGAACTCGTAATGCTCGTAGAAACAACGAAAGGAAAACTTCAGAATATTGGCCTCGTAAACTCGTAGCTGGTGGTAGTTAGATATGAGATAGATCTTAGAGAACCATCTCTCACCTCAAAATTGGTCGAAGAGGATGTAGATCATCATTAGAAGGTACTTTTTCTTTATCTTGACTTGGTTCAGGTGATGATAATGCACACAAAGCCACAAGCTCTCATATTTCTTCTTCACGAATAGAACCGGTGCCACCCAGGGGGACATGATGGGTCTGATAAAACCCTTCTTGTGAAGGTCCTACAACTGTAAATGTAACTCCTAGATCTCTGTAGGAGTCATCCAATATGACGTAGAAGATATTGTCATAGTCCCTAGTTGCAAATCAATGAAAAACTCCAACTCCCACCTCATAGGTAGTATTAGAACATCTTCAAGAAATACATCCATGTAATACTACACAACTGAAGGGACCCAGGTTCCTAAATATTCCACTACACCAAGGGTAATGTTTGTTAAATGATGGGTGAAAGGATATACCCTCTTTCTCACGGCACTCATCCACCCTACTACGAGGTGTCGTTCACCCAGAGAGGTGGACACCATCCCATCAGTGTGGAGGCATCTGACTAGCCTGCGGTGACATTCAATCTATGCTTGAACCATGGAAATATAATTCATGCCCAAGATGACATCATAAATATCCATTATGATGACCAGTAGGTCCCATGTGAACCATTCTCCTCCAAATGATATCTCTCACTACCGACAAATAAAAGACATAGAAGAAGTGCTTCCCATAGGAACCTCATGATAAAGATGATGTGCTAGCGCCTCTACTAGGAGCTCCAACCCTCGTACCATAAGTAATGATATAAAGGATTGAGTAGAACATGTGAATAATAGTACTAAAGAAAGAGTATAATAAACACAGAGTGTTCCTTAGGTTATCTCATGCATTAGAGGATCATGGGAACACATAGCCTATAGTTGTTTGTGGTCCCGGTTTCCGGCTCCCTGAGCCTGGCATGGGATGCTCGGTGGTGGTGGTGGGAGTATCTCATAGAATTTTTTCCCACTTATAGCTTCTCCTTCTCCTCTTATAGAATTTCCTCCCTGGGGACCAACCTATCTCCTCCTGGGGGGTCCTGGGTCATGGTGCTACCTTTGCTGTGATAGTTCATCTACTATTAGATAGGGATGCTCAGCATGCCTGATCGGGTAGTCTCATGCCATGTGACCTTACCTGTCACATGTAAAGAATTTTCCTTCTCCAGGATGACCTGATACTTCGCATGGAATTGGTTCCACCCGACCACATGGTTGAGTCTGATCCTGAGAAGGTCTCCTGTATTGCGGACCTATCAAGAGACATTTTCCAATAGTCATAAACATCTATGCTCTGAAGTGTACATTGTTAGTCCCATCCAACTAGAATCCTTCTGATAGGAAGCTCTCTATCACAAGAACCCGCTCTAGCACCCCGGTGTAGGTGGGGATGCACAGGGGCACTATGCTCACATGGATCTCTCATCGGAGTCCCTGCTCGAACATCTGTTCCTGGAAGTAACTATCACAAATCATGTATAGAGAGTGCCGAGTCATGTCTATAAACCTCGATGAGTACTCTTCCATTTTCATTCCTCCCTGTTGAAGCTCTAGAAACTCCTAAATCCCGATGAAGTGTAAGCACAATGGGAAGTACTCCTTGTGAAACAACTACTGGAACTCATCCCATGAGAGTGCTGACTCATCATGCATCTAGGTAACTAAACTCCACTAGCGCCCAACCATCCCATGGAAAATACTGGCTTCCAAATCCACCATCTGATCTTCTGTTGTATGCACAAGCCTAAAGAAGTGGACCACTGGCTCTAACCAGTCTTCTATTGCTTGCAGGTCTAGCTCACCACGAAACCTCAGTGGCCTCTAGCGTTGGAACTCACGAAGAATTCTCATCATGTGTTCATCATAAACCTATGATTCCATAACAATATACTAATCCAAAAGAGGAGGTTTTACTACAGGTCCACCTGGAGGAAGGGTATTGCATTATGGGGCCTAAACTGATGTTTCATCACTCACGAGGTCATCATTACGAACTGGAGCGGGTATCCTAGTTGGCTGCCGTTGTAGAGGAATCCTAAAAGTTATCAAGGAATACTGCGGTCAGGTGAGAATATGTATATATAAAAACAAAAACAATAACAAATGACATATGAATCAATAAGGACAGTCAAATACTCAATCTTATATGATGCATGTACCAAAGTTACCTGTAATAAATGTCTCATCATGCTAAGTCGACGAGCGGGTAATCAGGGTCCTGGTGAATTTCTATGTTAGTCATCGCACCATCACTGGACTCCCTAGTTTTAGAGTCTCTATTGAGACACATTGAAATTGTTTTCAAAAACCCAACCAAGACCTTTTTAGGAAAACATCCGAACAACGTCCCAAGGGTCATACCAGCTCTAATATTACTTTTTCATGACCCGAACCATGTTGAGGCTCACATCATAACTACCCTAATCCCACCTCTATATGCTAGGGGTGGCGACAAGAACTAAAGGCACAACAACTTGATGAGGCCTTTTCCTAAGTACCAGTGCACACACACACACATCAAACTAAATGAAAAAGTGTAGAGGGAAAGAATTAAAAGATGCAACATGCTGTAAATAAACCAAAACATGCATGGACCACTAAAATAGTACGAGTACAGTAATGTAAATAGAAAGGAAAAAAAGGAAAAATACATGCCCCACTAAAAATAATGTCCCAACCTGATAGAAAACTAAGAAAGTAAATTAATTGATAAATTCATACTTCGAGAACCCAAACAGTGACCACCACAGGCGGTCCAAGAACCTATAACCCTAAGCTCCCTAGGGTTAAGATCAAACTTGTATGTTATCTTCATAAATCATGATATATACAGGAAAATCCCACACAAGGGTGAGTATAAAGATACTCAGTAGGACGCCCTGAAAAGAAGGGGGAGAAGTAAGAGATATAGTAGGGAAGGAAAGGAGTAGATAGAACAAATTACAGTAAAAGAGTGCAGCTTGACCTGACAAGAGAGTGAGATAAGCTCATCCAGACACAAGGAGCTAGAAATAGTGAGAATATGAATGTCTTGTTGATTCTTTTCTACCTATAGTAGGAAATTAGACTCATATAACCATGAGAATCTATACACAGAAAACATGTTTCATAACCCTCATGTCTTCACCTCTCCTAAAAGGAGAGTAACCAAAACCTAAGGAGTGGATAATGAAATAGGATATATATATATATATATATATTATCAGTCAAAGAAACCCAAAATAAAGATTAAGGGGATCTCCGTCTCACTGCTCATCCAAAGAAAAGTGTCTCTAGTAGTTCCATAAGTAACCACCATCGATGCATAGCATCCCTAAAATCTGCCCTAAACTACAATTCAAAGGGGATCAAACACCACACCTCGATACTACCCACTTTATATAGGTCTATCTCACCCTCATGGTTTTAGGTCACATCACAAGGATGCATCTCGGTGGGGAAAGTGAACCTCTTACTCGTGAGTCCAAATTAACGTTAAAGTATGTCTCGTCACTGATCCATGTAGTCTAGAGGTTGTCTCAAAGTCGAGGTCCCATGCCCATCCTGGCTGGAGGGTGACACTCTAGTGTCATTGGGGACCCATGCCCAAACCGGATGAAGGGTGACACTCTAGTTTCATCGAGAACCCATTCTCATCCCAGCTGGAGGGTTCCCCTCAGAGTAGGTCGAGGACCCATGCACAGTCCAGCTGGAGGGTGCCACTCTAGTGTCATTGAGGACCCATGCACAACTTGGATGGAGGGTTCCAATCAAAAGTCCCAGATATCATCAACTGATCACTAATATGGTCAAACACTGCCTTAAGATGCATCATGCTAGGAAAACCTCACATTGTAACTCAAAATTTGGAACTGAGGGCACCATTGCGTTCTATGTGGAAAAAATGCAGGATAGGCTATTCACTCATCCCAATCTGACATCCGATGAAAAAGTTATATAACACCACATTACACTTGAAAAATGTATCATGGGGCCACACCTAAATCCTAAAATAAAATATAAATATTGCACCATTGTGATCCTCATGAAAAAACACATGGGATAGACTATAAATTTGTTCAAAATGGATACCCAGTGAAGAAGTTTCATTTCACCACAACGCGTGAAAATTGAGATTTGTAGGTCCCACACCTTGAATTTTTTTAAACACCAAAAATTAATCTTGAAAATTCTACTCAAGTTCTAGGATCATTCTAATGTTGATGGCGTGTTAATCAGATATCGTATGCAGATGCCACATTCGATAAAAAATCCCAAATAATAATAATAAAATTATTATTATTAAATATAGTAATTTCATGAAAATGACCCAAAAAATAGGTATTAAAATTACCAAACTAGACTAAAAAGATCCATCTCGATGAGAGGAATGTGTGGCTACAGACGGTTCATCAATCAGACGCTTGAATTAGACGATACGATGATTTGAAGTCATCTGGGCCCGACCCAAACTGGTTCGGCCTGGTCTGGCTAGACCACTCCACCAGGACTGGCCCGATCCTGCTGGCATGGTCCGTTTCGCCATCCTAGAGCCCAACTGTGCGGCCCGGACTGCTTCCGACACTATCCTGGCCTATGGCCGAGTCGCCTCCCCATTTCAACGCAGTCGACTGGCCGCCGCACTTTGCTGCGGTGGTTGCCACCTGGGTCACGCCGCATGACCCCGCTCAGCCAACCAACTAATCCATGCGGCTCTGCTTTGTCGTAGAGCTTCTGATTCACTTCCTCCAATTCATCACCATTGAGTCACTGTCACCAGCCTCCATGCTAGTGGTGGTCTAGTGGTCCCTACCACGGACCACCAGACTCCATCTGTTCACCTGATTTTGAATCCGCCAGCAGATCATGGACTCTTGTGAGGAGGGCTTCACAGCATCAGCCTCTCCTCAATGATCCTCTGTTGATTTTTCATTCCTAAAAGTAGATGGATTATATCCACAAAGAACATATAAAAAAGTGTTAAAATATGGGATTTAAATTCGGATTGATGGCCATGTTCGTGCGTCCATCGATGATTTATAAGAAAAATAATGAATTTAAATCTCAAGGAAAGGATTTTCAATTTAAAATCTTAATCAGAAACAAAATTTGAAGAAATACTACTTTGATTTGATCTCTCTTCATTGACTAAGTGTCTTTTGTTCTCCTGTTTCAAACTGTTGAGGTTCCATTAAAGAAATCTCCTTTATTTGATGAAGAACGGATGAGAGAGAGGGAGAGAGAGAGAGAGAGATGATTAGTAGAGAGATAAGTGATTAGGGCTAACCCTAATCTCAGATTCTCAAACTTTTATTTATAGGATCCCATCTTGGCGTGGAATTCGAATCTCCTATGCCTCCTCATTATATGTTGCAATTAGGTAAAATCCCCCATTTTGAAAACAATGGCGGTCTTGGATTTCTAATCTGATTCCTCTTTCTAGATTTATTTGATATGATGTCAGGGGTAAAATAAATAAGTTTAATTGTTTTATTTATGATTTTTTCCATAGGTTTCTTTTTCTATAGAAGTCCCATGATGATAAAAGTTATGTCCCACCTAGGGTAGACGCCACATTTTGGACTCAACTGTGGCCTCAGATTTCTGATCTAGTCATCTTTTTAAGAGTTATCTCATTTCATTTTCATGTATCATATAAAATATACATAATATTTTTATAAAAAAATAATTATGGGCACACCGGTCCTCAGAATTGCACACTATCTTAGCGTCTAGATCTGGAAATACATATAGAAATATTTCAAAGTATTACAAGTAAAAAACTTGGTTTCTATAGTTTATAATATTTCAAATATATTTTCAATGAAAAGGTTTTCAAAAAAAAATTTCAAATATTCCTTTATATGTTTCCAAGGAAAAACATTTTAAAAAAGGTTTTATTTTTAAAAATTATTTTAAATGGTTTTAAAATATTCCATTATAAGTTTTCATTTAAAATATTTTTCAAAAATGTGTTATGTTTAAAAAGTGTTTTAAATAATTTCCAAAGATTATTTTATAAGTTTTGAAGGGAAAAGGTTTAAAAAAATTATTTTTTAAAAAATTAGTTTTAAATTATTTTTAAATATTCCATTATAATTTTTGAAGTAAAAAAGTTTTTCATATTTTTTTTATATTTAAAAAGTGTTTTAAATTATTTTCAAATCTTCCTTTATATGGTTTCATGGAAAAGGGATTTAAAAATCTTTTGATGTTTTAAAAGTGTTTTAAATGGTTTTCAAATCTTAATTTATATGTATTTCAAATATTTTTTCAAAGAAAAGGATATTGATAATGTTTCATGTTTTTAAAAGTAATTTAAAATAAGGATTACTTTCCTTAAGAAATGTTTCAAGTAATCTTTCAAACTAATTCTCCATATAATATGTCATCCTTTGATATAGTTTATTCTTTACTAGGAATATTTTCTGATGATTCCATTCTTATTTGTTCATTGAATTGTTTGTGTTTAAGATGAAATGTTATTTATGAAACTTATTTTCCTTCTATGGGTTATATCATGATAAAACTCTTATGAAACCCACTTCCATTCACAGATTATTCTATGATGAAATTATTATGAAACCTGTCTCTTTTCTACTGGTTATTATATGATAAAATTTTTATGATACCCATTTCATTTCATTGGTTGTGATATAATGATTATGAAACTTGTCTCTTTTTATGGGTCATGATATGATGAATGTTTTATTATCTTATGGAAAACATGTGTATGATTTCATTATGTGATGGGTGGGACCTATATCCCCCTCCAATGAATTTGGTAAATATTTATTTCTCATGATATAGACATGTTTGTAATAGGGTGTGAACTCGATTCAATAAAGGACTTTATCTGCTAAGATGGTCTTGGGTGTGAACCTTGAATGTTAAGATGGTTTTGGGAGTGAACCAAGGATACTAATATGGTTTAGTAAGTGAACACATTCCACTACAAGGAATGGGATGTGACTGAGGATGGTGGTTTGTCCCACCCAGTATGCATAGCCCCTATGAAGTGCCATAATAGGTTTTGTAAATAAACATTGACTTATAGGGAATGATTTTATATGCTTACATGTATGCCACAAATTCTATGTCTTCTTAATATGTTATGATTTCATCGATTATTATCTTGATTCCCTTATGATTTATGTCTTATTAACTGATAATATTTATTCCATTATTCATGTTTATATTCTTTGACATACAAGGTATGATTTTCCAATTTTATGATCATATTATCATACACTTATGATTATGTTATGCTTACATATCTATTTTATTTACCCTTTTTGTGAATCTAATATTTCCCTTTCTTATGTTTCCTTTACCTAGGTTATGATGAAAGGTTTTAAGTATGATTAATAAATGTGAATATATTTGAAGGAAATATTGAAGATCTTTCACTGAGTAAGAATATTATGTTCTATGTTTCCAAATACATTAAAATATTAAGTTCCTTTGGAATTTACTTTTGTAATGTGGTGATTATTGATCTAAAATGATGTAATATCCATGTATGTTAAACATGGGTCTCTATACTAGATACAATAACATTTTATTTTGGTACATTCTTCATTATCTATCATAATGATCTTATAACATTATAACCTTTTTCACATATACTTATTAAAACATTTATTCATAACCAAGGGAATAAAAACATAAGAATGTGTGAGATCATATGATTAGTAAGGGTGAATAAGGTAGATATAAATCAATAAACATATTAAATCATGAGATAATAAAATTGGTATGATATCCAAACCAAAACGTACAAATTTTATACAAAATCTATCATATATCATAAAAATGATTCATGGCATAAATATTTATCATTTCAAAAGAAATGAATCATATGGGTGAGAAATAATCACTAATAAAACATGAACCATAAGTTCAAATCACAAGCATAAAAACATTTCTTAAAATTGCAGCACCAAAGTATAGAATCCATTTCTTATGTCATGGTTAACAACTAAGACCATAAAATCATAGTGGATTAGGCATAAAAATTTACTATATCATAACGGATCTAGAATCATCAACATTTTCACATAGGGGATCATGAATCACCACCAGCTTCCAAATTTTGATCTATCACTTTGACATGTTTCCTATAGTGTACCAATCACATCATCTTGTTTACCATAGTGGATCAATAACATTGACTTATTTCCCATAATTATCTCATGAGATATAAAACTTACCCAATTCATTGGAGGGATATATATTTCAAATATCACCCATCACATAATGAAAACTATATATATGTGTTCCATAAGATCATAAAAAATCATCATATCATCATAACATAACATTTGGAAGGGAAACATATTACATAAACATTTCATCATAGCATTACCCATGGAAAATAATAAAGTTCCAAAAAATATCATAAACATAATATTAAACCATCCAACGAAAAAATAAGGATTATATCATTAGATCAAATCCCAAAAAAATAATAGGTATCATCAAAGGTTGTTAACAATGATAAAAAATATAATTAAATTACAAATATATTATTTCTTAATGAAAATACCACTATCATTTTGAAATTACATATTTAAAAAATTTCTAAAATATTATGGAAAATTTTTTCTTTGAAAAATAATCCTATAAACATGTAAATAAACTTCAAATCATTGAGTGTTTATGAATGTAGAATTTATATTCATGTCTTGTGCATTAAAAAAAGATTATTTTCACTTTTTTTGTTAAAAAGTAAAATTTAATTCCTTAATAAAACAAAAAAAGATTAATTTTTAAAAAAAATAAAACATGGGTAAAAATGAAATTAAACATTTATAGGATAATAGTAAAACATTCTTTAAAAAAATAAAAAAAACACATGGACATGGTAGAAAAATGTACTCTGATCGAAAGGGAAAAATATGGTTTTATTTTCTTAATAATATTCTCTGAATGATTTTGGATACCATAGAGAGAAAAATGGTATAATTCCATGAAAATTATATTAATAACCAAATTAGAATAAAACAAAATGTATTTATCATTTTATGATCATAAAAATTCCACAACATAAATTCTATCATAAATAATCTCAATTAAAATTGGAATGAAATATAAATCCTTTACATTAAGTATTATATTTATTTATATGCATTCAAACCTCCAAAATGATAAATTTAGATTTATTATACATGTATTATCTAAATATAATCATATATATCATTCCATTTATGATTTAATTTTAATATCTTATCACCCTTTTATTACTAATTCTTTATTAAAATAACTATTTCGGGTGATAACAACTTCATTTTTCATGCATGTTACAATTTGGAAGCCTCGGTACATATAATTGGATGAAAGATTATAGTGAACCTAGTTTATAATACATAGATATTATATAATTTTCTATGAATAATCATTACATTACTCAGAAACATTCTTAAGGACTGTATTATTTTATTACCTTTGTAAACTTTGAAACATAAACCCTAGTCCATAAGTGAGTCGCATCATCTCCCACTACACTCTTCACAACTATAAACCCTCTTAGAAATATCATACATAATACATTTCTTCATAAATAGGGGAAAGGAAACAAAGTAAAGGGTAATCTTGTATGATCAGTAAGGGTAAACAGGGGAGATATATAAGCATAACATGAGAATAAGTGTATAATAACGTGATCATAACAACTAAAAAACATGCCTTGCGTAGTAGAAATCATAATCTTGAATCATGGCATAAATATTGGAATTTCATAAGACATGAATCAGAAGGAAATCAATGAACATGATCCATGAGATTATTACATTTGGATAAGTCGTGGAATTTTTGGCATACGCATAAGCATATAAAGTTGTTTCCATATTAGTCGATGCTCACTGATAATACCATCATAGCAGACAAATTACTTTACTAAACTGAGTTCAATCCTTTTTCCATCCCTGTATTACTAAACCAATTCACTACTCATTCAAGACCTCTCTATCTCATAATATATATAAATATTTACACAATGCATTGGAGGGAGATATAGGTCCAACCCATATGATTATGAAAACCATATTTATGTATTCTATAAGATCATAAACATTTATAGTATCAAAATCACATGAAATTAATTGGGTATCATAAAATTTTCTTCATATCATAACTTGTGGAAAAAATATATCTTTCATCATCATTTCATCACATAATAACCCATAAAAATAAGCAGGTTTAATAAGAATTTCCTCATGGTATAACCTATGGAAGAGAAATAGGGCTCATAAATATCATGAAAAAAACCCATTAAGAGAAATAAAATTAATGGTATCCTTGGAACATATCTCTAGTAAGGCATAGGTAACACCTATGGATAACATTTTATATGTAAAATAATTTCAAAAAAATATTTAAAATATTTATTGAGAAAAATAACCTTTCCACTTTGAAAACTATTTTTAAACATAAAATATTTTGAAAAAAAATACATTGAAAATATACTTGAAAACATATAAATAAATCTTCTAATAAATTATTGGTTATGATGGTGGATAATTCTATTCATGTTGTACATGTTAACACGAAGGTTACTTTAACATTTTTGGAAAATGCCGAATGGGAATTATTTTGGAAAATGACATGAAGATTCCTTTAAAAACATTTTTAAAAAATTTAAACACGTGTAAAAATAGATTTTATAAAATTATAATAGATAAATAAAAAAATTATTTTTTTAGAAAACATGGTTTTGAAAGAAAGCATATTTCTGACCAAAGAATGAAATAATATAGGATTTTCATAAAAATCATAATATTTTCAAGTACCAAAGTGTAAAAAAATGGTTCCATTACACGAATATATCAGGAATAACTATATTAGAATAAAATTCATGAAAATTATTGAGATATGGATCTTAATATTTCATCAATAGAAGTATAATCATAAATAATCTTGATAAATGATGATATTATAGCAATAAACTCTTACCATTTTGGTAACTTTGAATCTTAATCCCTATAAATGAATAAAATTATATGAAGCTTAAAATTTCAGGAAAATAAGTATATTAATGATATAAAATTTCATAGTGGTATTATATACACCTTTTAAAATAATATAGGTGCATAACATAACATGTGTTTAAAATAAGAAAAATTTAGAAAAAATATCTTACCATAAGTCTTTACTTTTGTCATACTCATTGAAATATCATATATAATAAACATAAGTTTATTATACATTTATTACAAAACCATTTTCATATAAATCATACCATATATGAGTTACTTATTCCTTTTTATTACCTATTTATTAACAATTCCATGTTAATATTATGTTTAGGGTATTAACCACTTTGTTTTTCATATATGTATTGATTTGTTGTATTTTTTGTACTCTTACACTGATCAGGGTTAATTATATCGATAATGATATCCATAATATAAATATCATATATATTTATTATATATTTATTTATATTAATTCATAAAACTTATAGGGAGAAAATAAAATACATCGTTCATGGAGATGGTAGGTCGTACATATGCATGAACATCATTTCTATTTTCATATCAGATTGATAGAAATAAATGTATATGATATATATTATCATTAAAAAATAATTTATATGTCATATATACCAGATATTTTTATTAAATAAATCCTTAATACACTCCATGTAAAGAGTGAACGAATCACATTAGTTTGTGAGGCAGTAGTCTGTCGTACACACGAGTGACGTTATTGTAATCCCATAAAATTGAGAGTATGAAGGAACATGTGATATAATAATTACAGAATCATAATAAAATCATAAATTTCATTAATATCATATATAAACATTATTTCCATCATTATTCCCAACCTTGAAAGGTGTTAATGGAAAAACAAATGACCTCGATTCGTGAGATAGTAGTCCTCCATACACACGAACTATAGTTTCGTAACCCAATTGATGAAAGTATTTGTGGTTTTTGGATGTAACCATAACATAAAAACATAAAATTATATGGAATATACAGATTTTTTATATAATAATCATTTCATAATAATTTTAGGGTGTGAAGGAAGATATAAAACAAAAAATCCCATTGATTAATGATACCTCTTCTCTAGGTAACTACTTTTGGTTTGCACCAAATGCCTTCCTTTGTTGAATTTATGAACAAATTAAGGCTTATAGGATTTTTAGAATGTATTTTATAGGTTATTTTGGTAGGTACTGTTCAATCCAAATGGTTTTGAAATTGTTAATAGGGGGAGAGGGGGTTCCCTTTTATAAGTGAGGTGAATGACATTGTTGTAATTTTTGCAAAGAGAGAATTACACCCATGTTTTTTCATGTATTTTAGATATAATAATAGAATAATATCAATCTTATAAGTTAAAAGGTATAAATGTTTCCATCCAATAGACGTTGGAAAAGTTACTAGGCTATTTTACCCCTTAAGAGTAATGTTTAGTCCCTTGGCAAACTTGTTTTTCTCGTAATCGTCATGATTAATTTTAACTGCTTTCACCAATCATTTTGGTAAAAAATTATGTTTACTTATTATAAATTATATATTATTATAATTAAAAATATGGAATATATTTTTATAAATTTAATTCACATTATTGGAAAAATTGAACTTAAAATTAATCCCACATATGTGTCAAGAAAGCAGGTTTTTAAAGAGAAAATGACCAAATGTTTTCAATGTTTTTATATCCAATTTTAATGGTAAATTGATTACAATGACATAAATTAGATTAATATATGTGTAATTGAATTAATTTAATTAATTATAAATTAAATATAATTTAAAATATAATTTAATTATATAAATAAATTTTATGAAAAGGTAGTTTTTAATTAAAATTCAGTATTTTCACTATTTATTAGAAAATGAAACTTTTCAAAAAATCCCAAAAAATCACCCTAATCTAATTTTTAAATTATGAATTAAAAAATAATTTTTATTTTATCAAAATAATTTTTTAAAAGTTTCAAAAATTAATTTTATTAATGATCATGAAAAAATACATAAAAAAGAATATTTTTGGGAAAATTATTTTTTCAAAACATATTAAGATTATACTGAAAATTATGTTATTTTTTACAAATATTTTTCATTTATATAAAACCATTATAATTAATGGTTAAAAATTAGTTATTATTATTCTTATTTTAATTTTTAATTTATAGGTTATAACTATCACATTTAAATAACTATATAAATTTTATATTAAGGCTTTAATAAAACTCAGTGCTATATGTCATGTAAGCTAATAGAGTGTTATGTGTAACACAATATTTACATGGTGTTTCATATCTCAAAATATTCACTTGGAATTTTATATATTGTAACATTAACTTGGTGTTTCATATCTCAAAGATATAACTTGGTGTTTCATGTAACACAAGGAATCAAAAAAATTAATTTAATCTATAAAAAATTGCATAAAAAAAAGAGGTGTTACATTATACCCCCCCATAAAATGAATTTTTCCCTCAAAATCTATCTCTATGGTTTAAAAAATGATGATACATATGACCAATTATATCCTCATGTTCCCATGTAGCTTCCTCAAATTGTTTGTTTCACCAAAAAACTTTGACCAGGTGAGTGCTCAAGTTTTGTAAAACTTTCTCTATATGATCCACAATCTCCATCTATCATTCCTCATAATAAATTTCATTCCCCAATAGTATGACCTATATGTTTAGTACATGTTAAGGGTAAGGTATGTAATTACTTATGAGAGATACCTGGAACACATCGTGGAGTTGGTGAGGTTTGGTAGAAGTGACAAGCGATGGGCTACCATCCTGATATGATCAAGAATAACAAAGGGACTGATATACATAGGTATTAGTTTCAATTTATTTGACAATATCATAACATTATTCCATGGATAAATTCTTCATAACCCCTTGTTTCCAACATCAAATTCTATATCACACTAGTGATTATCAGCATAACCTTTCAACCAACATTGTGCTTACTTGATTGGTTTCTTAATGGCCCTAACCTTATCTCCCATTTCTTCAACTATCTCAGGTCCCAATATATTTATTTTTTCAAAATCATTCTAGCATGTAGAAGCAATACATTTCCTTCCTTATAGGGGTTCATAAGGATACATCTGATTACATGACTGAAATCTATTATTATAAGATCCCTCAACTAATGTATGGTGTCAATACTAGCCACCTTTGAAATATAGATAAAAAGATCTCAACATATCCTATAGGGTATGAATTATTCATTTAGACTAACCATCTACTTGGGTATGATACATAGTGTTGGAACTCAATTTCGCGTCAAGATATTGTGGAAGACATCACCAGAACTTTGAAGTAAACCATGGATCCCGATCAAATACAATGGAATGTGGTACTCTATAAAACCTTACTACTTCCTTAATGTATATAATAAAAAGAAGATCTAGAGATATGTATTCTCTGATAGTGATGAAGTGTGCTGACTTATTATGGTTATTGACTATAACCCGTATAAAATTATTCCCTTTAGACATTTTGGGGAGTTTGACAATAGGATCCATGGTGATGTTTTCCCATTCCCATTCTAGTATGGGTAATGTATGTAACAACCCCTTAGACATTTTTCTTTCATCATTAACATTATGACATACCATGAACTGAGATGAAAACTCTATGATAGCTCTCTTCAAGACATCCCACCAGATTTACTCTTTCAAATTGCTATAAATCTCTATACATCCCTGATGAATATAAAATGAATAATTATGAGCATCATCTAACAACTCCTTCTTTAAATATAGTATGGAAGTAACACATACATGATTCTCGTGCCTTATCATTCAATTATAATCAAGGTTAAACTCAGGAACCTTTATTACCTTCTTTTTTAGCTCCAAATCTTCCTTATGTGCCTATTTAATCTTCACTTGTATAAATAATTTTACATTCAATTAATCAAGATAATATTTTCCCCTTAATTTTGGATTTATAGATCCATCCTTTGTAAATACAAAAATATGGAATTTTTATTCAATCATCATCATGGATAATCTAGCATTATCCTTTCAACTCAAAGCATCAACCAACTTATTCACTTCCCTGGGGTAAGATTGTATTGAGTAGTCATAATATTTAATCATCTTTAACCATATTCTTTTTCTCATATTCAACTCCTTATGTGTGAATATATACATCAATATTTTATGATCAGTATATATATAACAATTTTCTCCATAAATATAGTGCCTCTGTTTCATTAATGAAAAAATTACCATAGTTAACTCCAAATCATTAGTTTGGTAATTTTTCTCATGAATCTCCAATTTTCATGAGTCATATGATATAACCATTTCATTATGAATAATAACACATCTCAATTCTTCATGGATTCCTCAGTAATGAATACAAAACCTTCTCTACTATTGGGTAAAGTAAACACATGTGTTCTGACAAATCTTATCTTCAATTCCTTGAAATATTACTCAAATTCATCTATCTAGAGGAACTTAGCTCCCTTATGATTTAACATGGTTGGTGGATTATATATTCATGATAAATTATCCATAAATCATTGATAATATCTATCTAAACCATTAAAACTATGGATCTTGGTCAATGTTATTAGTCTGGGCCAACATTCAATAGCCTCCATCTTTGATGGTTATACTGATATACCCTCTCTTGATATTATATAACCCAAAAATGAAACCTTTTTCAACCAAAATTCAATATTTGTAAAATTTTCATATAGTTTCCTATTCATTAGGATCTGTAGTACAATTATCAAGTGGTATTCATGCTCTTCACTACTCTTTGAATAAATAAGAATATCATATATAAAGACTACCACAATTAGATCAAGGTAATCTCTAAAGACTATATTCACTAAATCTATGAATATATAAGAGGAATTATTAAGACCGAATGGTATCACTATATATTCATAGTTTCCATATCTTTAAAGGAATTTGGTATTGAGTATATCCTTCTTTTTGACCCTTAATTTATGATATCTAGAATGAAGGTCAATCTTGGAAAAGTATTGAGCACCGTGTAGTTGATCAAATGTGACGTCCCAGACCTAGATGCCACTTAACGGGTTCCCTGAGCCTAGTGGGCCACATGGCCTCAAGCGCATCTCCCCAAATTCCAGAGGCTACCGACTAGCAATGAGGGCCTAGGGTGTGTCTGTGGGGATATTATGCCCTCATTAGCATAGTGTAGCATAGTGAAAAGAAAATAAATGAATAATGAAAATTGGAATAAATATTATTAAATAGAGGAAGAAAACTAATTCAATAGATAAAAGAGAATAACAATAACTGCATCAACTGAAATAATGATGATGTAATGACATGTTACTAGAAAACTAGAAACATGCATACAAGAAAATAGGCATAACATGTTCCACAAAGTTAAGGAAAACAAAGACTACTCCAAGCATCCCAAGATCCAACTTGGTCATCTACTATCAAGATCCATCCTATTGGAAAGAACTCAAGTGTTCAAAGTTGTATGCTTAGCTTTATCAACACGTGCAATCATGTAATCTACTCTAGGTACCAAACAGCACCTAGAGAGGGTGTGAGATAAATCTCAGTGGGCCACCACCAACAGTGTCTATAACATCCGACCCGTGAAATGGAATATAGTAGTGTGAAATCATGAATATATAACTAAAGAAAGCAGTATAATATAACTAAATACCCAAGTACCTAATTCATCCCTTGGCTAGTGTATGAACATGTAACCAGCTCATTAATTAAGTACTTACCATTTAATATTAATAGGTCACATGAGGTGTATCCAGGACTAACATCACCTCGTGATAGTATAAGTAGTGAAGGTCTCAAGACATAATAAATCAACCTAAAAATGATATCCAATGAGGGAGTTATAGGGTAATAACTAAGGTAATGTAGATCTCACATAATGATAACTCAGTAGTATCTAGGTCTAGATAAGGGGTAAGAGTGTAATCTAATGAGCGTAATCCAAGGCATTCCACAATAAGGATCCTACTGAGTCTAAGGTGATCGACCAAGGTAAAACAGGGATAATCAAAGATAGGTCTTTGTGGGCTTTCACAATGGAACCTACTATTTAATGCTGGATCCAAGGAGTGTATCCAAGGTATCCTGTAATAATGTAAAGGACCCTACAGTAGTATATTGGGCATATGATAAATAGACAAGAACTGGAGTTTATGTGGGTATCAACCTAAGAAAACTGTGTCCTTGAATTTGAATGGGGTTCCTGAGACCCAAGGTATTCTCCTCTCATAATCCAAGGTGAGCTCAACTCAGTCCATTTCTATTTGATATTGTAGTCATGTAATCATTCATTAGGTTCAATACTTGTCTTCCATTAGTGTGGATAGGCCAAGTAGCATTGCAGACACTTAATCATGTCTTAATTAACCATTAAGTCATATCTAATTATTGAGGTTTACTCCGCTACCTTCCATCAATATGGAAAGGGGTGATATAGAAAATTAACCTTTATTCAAACTCTTTTAATAGGGCCAAGTCATATACTTAGTATACTTGTCATTTCACATTTCACATTTAATAATCATGTTGAAGCACTTAACTTAGGTGATTCAAGTGGTGAGCATACATGGTACATGCCATTATACAATTCTCATTAGTAACAATACATTTATTATAAGAAGACTCACCTTTAGAAAGCTCAAGCAAGGTCACACTCAAACGGTGGCTCAAACATGCTGAAACACTAAAAACCCATATATGGCATAACCTTCCACATGGGGTAGATTGAGTTGTGGGTGTAACCACTAACAACAAATCATATATTTGGGAAGAGAATGACCATACGATTCTAACAAGTATAATCATGACATGTAAATTTGAGAAACGGCCTCCGATGAAATCAGTGGGCCCCACAAGAATATTCCAAAATCAACAAACTTTAAGGATGGGTTATAGACCACCCACCTTAGGGTTGTGCGATCATTCTCCTCTTGTATCAGTCATTGATTTTCCTCAGATTAGAGTATATCTAAGAAAAGGTGAAATGTGCTCACACAATAATACCTAGGTCGAGAGAAAGAGAGAATAAGAAAAGGTAAAGAGGACTCGATAACTTACTGTTTCACATCCAATATAATAAATGGAATCTCGATCGGATATCGGATGAAGGAGATATCTTGATCCCTAGATTTAGCCTTAAAAAATCTCCAAAATTAGAGGAAATGGGTTAATCCCGCTGGTCCTTCGATTAGGAAGGAAGGGTTGTCTTAATAGATCATTAAGGAAAAAACTGGATTTTTTCCCATAATTGTATCATGCGCACAGTTTGTCTGCACGGTTTGTCAAACTGTGCACAAACCATGAGAAATGGATCTACCCAAAAAAAATACTCCACATGGTTTGATCAAACTGTGTGAAAGTCATGCACGAGTACTGAGGAAAAATTAGGCAACTTCACAGTCAGGCCGCATAGTCATGCGCCAATAGTGCGAGGTGGTTCTATCTGGAAAAACACAATCTGCACGGTTTTCCAAACCGTGTGCAAAGTCAGTTTTCTCTAAAAAGATGGGTTCTGAGCTCTGAACAGGCCCCAGACACCGTTGGAACCTTTACTAAGTCATTAGGCATCCATATTAGGTCCAAAGTAAATATTTAGACTAAAAATTAAAGGATCTATACCTGAGTGAAAAAACGGGCTCTTATAATCTTCCCCCCTTAAAATAACTCACCCCCTAAGTTATCCTTCCAAGGGTAAAGAAACATTGTCTAAG
Source organism: Viscum album (assembly GCA_963277665.1). NCBI lineage: Eukaryota > Viridiplantae > Streptophyta > Magnoliopsida > Santalales > Viscaceae > Viscum > Viscum album. The sequence goes on along the minus strand of OY728150.1, from coordinate 1,392,898,332 downwards.
AACAACTCTGGCCATTGGGAATGTATGTCGGATTCCCTCTCCCAAGTCTCTTCATGTACTCATTTGTGCTATCATAGAACCCGTATGAGAGGGACATAATTTCCCCAAATAGCCTTCATGATTCAGTCAATGACGCGGACTAGATACTCCTCAAAGTTAGCATTGGCATCTGACTCAACTTCCTCTGGATCAAAAGTATGATATGGGTCGGCATGATATTGGTGAAGCTGTGAGATGTGAAATATTTCTTGCATGGCTTGATACCTATGAGTTAGTAGCAACTGATAGGCTACCATCCCGAATCTCTCTAGAATTTCAAATGGCCCGACATAACGAGGTGATAGCTTTCCCTTCTTCCTTAACCATCTATACCCAATCCTGGGTGATACCCAAAGGAAAAACGATCCCCGACCTCAAACTCTGGAGGTCTTTGATGGTGATTGACATAAGTTGTTTTTCTATAATGAGTAGTAGTCATATGTTTTCTGATCAGCTGAACTTGTTCTAAATTCTCTTGAACAAGAAGAGGACCTAGTAGGGCTACCTCACCTGCCTCTAGCCATAATAATGGTGAATGGAATGGCCTACCATATAAGGCCTCAAAAGGATCCATCTGGATCATCGCCTGAAAACTATTATTATAAGAGAAGTCGATGAGGGAGATATGTTTCTCCCAAGAACCGCCAAAATCAAGGACACATTATTGGAGAATATCCTCTAGTACATGTATTGTTTGTTCCTATTATCCATCGCTCTAAGGGTGAAAAGTTATTCTTAGAAGAACATGAGTTCCCATAGAATTCTGCAAACCCTTCCAGAACCATGAAGTGAAACGAGAGTCCCAATCTGAAATGATAGTATGAGGAACCCCATGTAGTCGTATGAAATCACAGAAATACAGTCTTCCCATTTCATCAACTGAGAAAGTCTCCCAAATAGTAATGTAGTGGGATGATTTTGTTATTTGGTCAATGACTACCTAGATAGCATTGTTACCCCTTAGTGACCTAGGTAATCCGACTAAAAAATCCATAACAACATATTCTCATTTCCATTATGGGACTGGAAGCGGCTGTAACAAGATTGTAGATCTATAGTGCTCCGTCTTCACCTGCTGATAGGTGGAACACCTAGTGATGAAGCCTGAAATCTGACATTATATTCCAGGCCACCAATACTAGCATCACATATCTCAATACATCTTCAAGATTTCTGGATGAACTGCCCACTGAGAATCTGGGACTCTCTCATCAACTCCTCTCTCATATCTGTAGGAACCCAAATACGTCTACATAGACGCCGAATTTCATCTTTATCCACAAACTAATCTGGAGGTGGTTTATCTCCTAATATAATCTCACAGAGAACCAAACCTTCAGGATTTAAAAATTGCATAATTTTCACCTTCTTAAGGAGGGAATAGGTAACTATTAAGAATGATGGGTAATACTACTCGTTACTATCATGAAACTCCAGATAAAGTTCAAAAAATAGAACCATTAACTTTTATTCATCATTGGCTTCCTATATGGCATGTGTTTGAGTTTTCCAACTCAGTTCATCAGCAGACACCTTTCCCTTTCCAGGCATATAGTCAATCTCAAAATAAAATGATTATAGATATTCGACCAATATTCATTATCTGAGGTTCAATTAATGCTAATAAAAGATATACTTTAGGCTCTTGTGATCTGTATACACCACAAAGTTCTCACCCAAGAGATAATGTCTCCAGCAATGTAAGGCATGGAAAACTGCTGCTAGCTCGAGTTCATGCGTTGGGTAATTTCTCTCATGCGGTCTCAAATTCTGAGATATATATATAACAACTTTTTCCTTATGCATCAACACTACTCCTAGGCCAATTCTCGATGCATCGCAGAAGAAAATATAACCTTTATATGGTTCTAGAAGAATCAGAATAGGTGCCGATACTAGCCTCCCTTTTAGATCTTGAAAGGATTTCTCACATGATTCTAACCATGTGAACATGAAACCCTTATTTGTAAGATCAGTAAGAGGTGAATCAAGAAATGAGAAGTCTTGTATGAAATGCTTGTAATATCTAGAGATCCCTAAGAAACTCTTGATATCAAACACATTCTTAGGATTCTCCTAGGATACTACAGCACTAACCTTTTCAGGGTCAATAGATACTCCTGATTCTGAAATTATATGACCCAATAAGTGGACCTTGTTGATCCAGAAGTCGCACTTAGCAAGCTTGGCATAAAGCTTATGCTCTCTCAGTGTACTCAGAATGATCTCAAGATGTTTGGCATGGTCGTTATGAGTGTGAGAATACACCAAGATGTCATCCATAAAGACCATAATAAAAGATTCCAAATAGGGGTGGAAAAACCTATTCATCAAATCCATGAAAAGGGAAGGCATGTTCATAAGACCAAACAGTATAACAAGATACTCATACAAACCATACCTGCTACAGAAAGATGTATGTGGTATGTCTGGTGTTCTGACTCACACCTGATGATAACCCAATCTCAGGTCGATCTTAGAGAACACCTTGGCTCCTTAGAGATGGTCAAATAGATCATCTATTAGAGGAAGTGGATACCGATTCTTGATTGTAATCTGGTTCAACCATCTGTAATCCATGCATAGACGAAGAGTTGTATCTTCCTTCTTATCAAAAATCATAGGTGAACACCAAGAGGATGTACTAATCCATATAAATCCTTTGTCATCTAGGTCCTCTATCTACTACTTGAGCTCCTGAAGCTCAGTAAGTGCCATTATGTATGGAGGAATAGACACTAGAGATGCTCTTAGAACAAGCTCTATTGTAAACTCTACCTCTTTCTTAAGTGGTAATCCAGAAAAAGTCATCAGGAAAGACTTCCCTGAAATGATCAACTAGTGGAGGGAAAAACAATTTAAGCAAACCCTGATCCTCCATGAAAATATTTTCAATCTGGCTGGTGACTCCACCGAGCCCATGATGCTTTGGTCTATCTCTCCCTACCCAGACATCACGCTCACCTTTGAAAAGATAATTTTTGCCTTATGGAGATGTAAAAGAGACCCTATGGTGATAGTTTTCTATAAAGGCATGATAGTGGACTAACTAGTCCATCCTGAGAATGACATCAAAGCCCTTCATCTTGAGAACAAAGAGATTCCATAAGAAAGGGTAACTACCAACATTAAGGGGGTAGTCCATGCACTAGAATATTCCCTCCATCCATAATCCCAACAGTGTATCGAGGGTCATTACACCATAGTGATATTTTATCTCTAGTCTGAGACTTTACACAATAGATACATAAATGAAAGAGTTTTAAGCACCTGTATCAAAAAAATCAGAGACAATAGTGGAGGCTACTAGAATAGTACCTTGTACTTTAGATGGTACCATAGCTTGATCCTTGAGTATTGGATGTAAATCATGCAACCGATCTGATCCACAACCTTGTGCAACAGATAGACTACCATGATCATGACTGCTCTACTGGCACTACTGGTGATTAGGGGTCAGACTACCATGGCCATGACCTCCTCCTCAGCCAGACCTACCGGTGTTATTCTAACTCCCTGCCTAACGTGGAGCAAAAGAACTCACTCTTATAGGTGGAGCGGGTTTTTATCCTTTTCCACTTGAATCTGGTGGAAAGGTCTTGCAAAAATGCCGAAGATGAACCATAAGACCGCAAGACTAACACTCAATAGGGTCTTTGTCACATTGGGGCTTCTTATGGCCTAGTCTTCCACACTAATTACACTACATAGAGTTATCAAAATAGATACTCTGGATGCCACTTCCCTGACAAGAAACCTTAAAGGAATGTACCCTTACACTAGAATAATTACTATCCTGATGTGGTAATGGTCCTTTAAATTTGGTACTTGTTCCATCCCTTAGGTTATTTTTAGTGATAAGGGCATGATAAACTATTTTAGAAAAGGTATGAAGTCAAAAGACATTTGCATGAGTTCATATAGCATACTGGATCCTATCCTCAAAACGTCTAGCACATAAAATCTCATCACTGTCTAGAAGCGGTGAAAAGAAGTGTAAATCAGTGAAACATTCTGAATATTCCATAACTAACATAGAACCCCACTTGAGATGCATGAACTCTCTAGGTCTGTCAGCTCTTATTTCCTGAGGAAAGAATTGGTCATAGAAGAAAGCCTGGAAATAAACCCATAACATGACCTGATGACGACCATCCTGGGTAACCACATCCCACCAATGCTTGGATGAATCTCGAAGCATGTATGTAGCAAGCATGACTCTCCTATTTAGAGGAATTTCCAGATTCTCAAAGATAGAAAACATGGCCTTTATCCAAGACTCAGTAGTCTGAGAACCTCCATCCCCTAAAAAGTAGGAGGATACTACTACTGGAACTTGCGGGTCATATCAGCCATCATAGGTGAAACCCATGGAGCACCTTGCATGGACTGCATCAGAAGTAGGAAACTATCAAGAACTTGGGCATTAGTGCCCATATCAAGTACACCATGTGGTGCCTCAATTGGCACTCCTAGAGGTAAGATTGATAGCTCAGGTCCCACCATGTTTGGAGTATGATCATCACCACCCTCATGGAGAATGACATAAGGACGTCATGGCGGCATTGGTATACAAATGTCAAGAACACGCCTTAGAACAAGCTTAAAATCATAATATAGCATTACTAGTAGAAAATGAACATATGAAAACCCACTACCCAAGACATACTACCCTAACTACCCGCTTAGACAGCCAGGTATCGGTAAGTGCTCAAGTATAAGTTTCATGTCATTTTACAGTTAATTTCTAGGTTCACTCCTTTACCTTTCATAGACATGATAATGTGGGGTAAGGATTTTCAACCAATTAATTTTAGATTTTAGGATTAACTTTATAATGGATAGACATTTCTGATGAATCGGTACCCATACACCTATCACCAGAAATGAAACCAATTTCTTTATATCATAATGAATTGACTTGGTAAATTACTCACCCCAACCGATGAAGGCCCATACACCTCATGAATTTAGATAGCCAATCACTCAATTGTGGTCAATAGTAGTACATGTAAAATCAATTATTAGAACATCACTCAATAATCACAATCATATCAAGTAATGAAAAACAATGAAATGGACCTATATGGAATGGAAATATGCATGTCATGTGAGATCTAGGTGCCTATAATGGTGCATGTAGCAATGCTTCTTTCCGTCATGTCATCAGGATAAGGAAAAAATAATACCCTCAAACAGAGTAATAATCAATAACACCACACAGCATGTGTGTCACCCAATGGTGGAATAATATCAACTTTAATATGCAAAAGTAAAACCATAATTATAATTTAGGAAACTTGGTTTTTACCCTGAACATGGGTTCGAAACACCCAAGCACGGCTTATAACCAAGTCCCAAACGTTTCTATTCTATAATATATTATATCCAAATAGTAAAGTAAGAAAATAAATTGGATATGATACCACTTTGTGATGTCCTAGACTTGGATTACACTTAACGGGTGCCCTGAGCCCGGTGGGCCACATGGCCTCAAGCTCATCTCCTGAAACACTAGAGGCTACCGACTAAAAATAAGGGCCTAGGGTGTGTCCATGGGGAGACTATAACCTCATTTTTAGAGTTTAGTAAAATGAAAGGAATATAAATGAATAGTGAATAGTGTAAGAAATATTATTAAATAGAGGAAGCAAACTGATGAATAGATAAACAAGAATAACAATAACTGTATCAACTAAAACAATGATGATGTAATGACATGTAACTAGAAAACTGGAAACATGGATACAAGAAAATAGGCATAACATGTTCCACAAAGTAAAAGAAAACAAAGACTACTCCAAGCATCTTGAGATCCAACTTGGTCATCTGTTATCAAGCTCTATCCTATTGGCAAGAAGTCAAGTGTTTGAAGTTGTATGCTTCCCTTTGTCAACACATGTAGTCATGTAATCTACTCTGGGTACCAAATGGTTCTAGGAGAGGGTGTGAGATAAATCTTAGTGGGCCACCACCAATGGTGTCTATAAAATATGGATTGTGAAATGGATTGTAGCAGTGTGCATGCATGCATATATAATTAAAGCAAGTAGTACAATATAACTAAATACCCAAGTACCTGCTTCAGCCATCAGCTGGTGTCTGAACATGTAACAAGTTCATTAATTAAGTAATTACCATTTAATGTTAATAGTTCATGTGATTTATAGCCAGCACTAACATCACCTCATGATAGTATAAGTAGTTAATGTCCTAAGACATAACAAGACAACCTAAAAATGATATCTAATGAGGGAGTTCCAGGGTAATAACCAAGGTAATATAGATCTCATGGAACGCTAACTCATTATTATCTGAGTCTAGCTAAGGGGTAGAGTGTAATCCATGGAGCTTAATCCAAGGCATTAAACAATAAGAATCTACTGAGTCCAAGGTGATCGACCAAGGTAAAATGGGTCTAAGAAAATATAGGGCCCTATGGTATTTCACCATGGCACATACTATTCAATTATAGATCCAAGGAGTGTATTTGAGGTATCCTGTAATAATGTAAAGGACCCTATGGTAGTATACCAAGAATCCAAGGAATAGACAAGAACTGGAGTCTATGTGGGTATCAACCTGAGCGAACTGCATCCTTGAATCAGAATGGGGTTCCCGAGACCCAAGGTATTCTCCTCTTATAATCCAAGGTGAGATCAAGTAAATCCATTCCTATTTTATATTATAATCATGTAATCGTTCATTAGGTTCAATTCTTGTCTTCCATTAGTGTGGATAGGCCAAGTAGTGTTTCATCCATTTAATCAAGTCTTAATTAACCATTAAGGCATATTCAATTATTAAGGTTCACTATGCTACCATACATCAATATGGCAATGGGTTCTATAGACATGTAACCTTTATTCAAACTCAATTAATAGGGACAATTCATATACTTAGTATACATTCCATTTCACATTTCATATTTAATAATCATATTGAAGCACTTACCTTAGGCAGGTCAAGTGGTGAGCATACATGGTACATGCCGTTATGCAATTCTCATTAATAAAAAGACATTTATTATAAGAAGAATCAACTTTAGAAAGGTCAATTAAGGTCACACCCAAACGGTGGATCAAACATGCCGAAACACTAAAAACCCAAATATGGCATAACCTTTGACATGGGGCAGATTGAGTTGTGGGTGTAACCGCTAACAACTAATCACATATTTGGAAAGATCATGACCATATGATTCTAACAAGTACAATCATGAAATGTAAATTTGAGAATCGACCTCTGATGAAATCGGTGGGCCCCACATGAATATTCCAAAATCAAAAAATTTTAGGGATGAGTTATATACCACACACCTTAGGGTTGTACGATCCTTCTCCTCTGGTATCAGCCCTTGATTTTCCTCAGATTGGAATAGATCTAAGAAAATGTGAAAAACGCTCACACGATGATACCTAGGTCGAGAGTAAGAGAGAATAATAATGGCTAAAGAGGACTCGAGTACTTACTATTTCACTTCCAACATGATGAATGTAAGCTTGATCATATGTTGGACGAAGGAGATCTCTTGATCCCTAGCTTTGGCCTTCAAAAAGCACCAAAATGAGAGGAAAATGGGTTAATCATGTTGGTTCTCAGATTAGGTAGGAAGGGTTGACTTAATATATCATTAAGGGAAAAATTGAAAATGTACCCATAATTTTAGCATGTGCATAGTTTGTCCACACTGTTTGTCAAACCATGTCCAAACTGTGCGAGACAGCTCTTCCTGAAAAAAACATCCTCTGCACGGTTTGATCAAATCGTGGTCAATCCATGCATGGGTACCTAGAAAAAAGGGGGCATTCACATGGTTAGGCCACATAGACATGTTCCAACCGTGCGATGTGGCTCTGTCTAGAAAAACACAATCCACACAGTTTTCCAAACCATGTGGAATTCTTCACAGTTTACTCTAAACCATGCGTAAAGTTTGTTTTCTCTAAAAAGATGGGTTTTGGGATCTTAAAAATCCCTTGACACCCTTTTAACCTTTACTAACTCATTAGGAATCTATATTAGGTCCAAATTAAATATTTAGACCAAAAATTAAAGATCCATACTTGAGTGAAAACTAGGTTCTTACATCAAACATATCATCAAATTGGGGAAGATGAAACTTGTTCTAAATTATGATCTTGATGATCTCCCAATAATAAATATAGATTCACATAAATCCATATTTATTTTTAACAAAAATAATAGGTGTACAAAAAGGAGACACACTTGGCTGAATGAATCCCTTATCATGGTTTTCTTGTAGTTTATTCTTTAATTCCTGCAACTCAATCATGGCCATTCTATAGTGGGTCATTGAAATTGTTGTGACACCATGTAGGAGTTCTATTGAGAACTCAAATTCACATTGTTTAGAAGATAAATAAATTCTTATAGAATGGAATCAAAAAATTACATCACAATAGGAATATCAAAAATTTCATGTTTCTCCCAACCCACTTGAGATAAATAGCCCATACAAATGGGAATTAATACCCATATAGTATATATAATTTCCATCATAAGTTTGTAATTATCGTCACATTGATAAACATTCATAGGTTGGTTTTGTATCAAATGTGACTTCCCTTCCTCAATAATTGATATTTGATTTTTGTAGAGAAACCCAAATCATGCCTATAATGACATCAAATCCTGCTAGAGGAAGAATGATAATATATTCATTAAGAACATTCCTAGAAACATAAACCGGGGAGGAATCATCAACTTGAGATGAGATCATTGAACCATTAAGGGTTTTTACTCCTAATTCCACATCTAATCATCAGGTTGGAATATTGATACTCTTAGAAAATTATTTAGATATGAATGAATGGGTTGATACATTTTCAAATAATGCATTAGCAGTTATAGAGTATATGGTAAGTGTACCTTTCACCACATCATTATCGCATCCCTCATTAGAAACAATGATCGCATGAGATTTCCATATATCACTCGGATTAAGTTGTTTTTAATGTAGATCATCATCATCAATCCTCATGTTTTGGCATTGTTTATAATAATTTCCATTCTCCTTACACTTGAAGTACTGGAGTGTGGTGGGTGCACTTCATGTAGCTTTCTCTCTATTTGCATCATAAGGTAACTTCTCTCCATTACTTCAGCAATCAATTTCATAATGACCTTCCCTTACACACTTAAACCATTTAATATTCCCATTGAGGTAATTTCCTTCATGCTTCTTACCACATTTTGAGCATAATGGAAAGATCTTCTTCTTATCTCCATTATTTTGAGATTTTAATTTGAACTCCATTATACTTTCCTTGACAAAACCATGAGATTTATATGTAACTTCAACCTCCATTTACACATTGATAACACATCAAGAAATATATTCATAGATAGAGAAGTAACTTATGGATAACTCCCTTTATAAACTTGGTTTTAAGACACTTAATAATAAATTGACCTTACTTTTAGTTTAGATGATAATACCAAAAGTGTACCTCGTAAGTCTTAAAATTTGCCTCATAGATACCAAAATATTCATCATCCATTTTCTTTAGCTCAAGAAACTCCTCCATCTTCATACAGAGAATACGAGGGAAGTAATAATTAAAAAATATGTTCTTGAACTCATCCCAATCGATGGAGTCAATTTCATTTTTTTTCTCATATTCTTGATAAAAGTCTACCATTGATCTACTTCACCTTCCAAATGGTAGACAACTAAAATGAATTTCTCATGTTCTAAACCTGTAGAACAGAAAATATAATTTCAGTGGTACTAAACCATTATTCAAAATCTATTGGATTAGAAGTCCAATTGAATGAAGTTGGACGTTTCCACATGAAGGACTCAATGGAATGTTGTTCCCTCCTTTGTTCATTTGGAATTCCCACAATATTCATAGATTGTGAATGTTGTGTAACCATATAAATGAGATTTTATATTCCATATCCCAAAACATTTAACTTTTTAGGAGTAAAATCATTACATTTTCCTTCACAATTAGTATTATCGTAGTTCTTTTAGATTCTAGTAATTCAATAAAACCAAAAAGCATAGTGTAAGAAACATTAATCATGATAAGGAACCACATAATCTTAAAAAATCACTTATAGGATGTCTAAATCATGACACCTTCTTTAATCGATTAAAATTTTAGTTTATCATAGGTTATTTATTTTCATATTTTATTTAAATCATTCATCATGTTTTGTAAATAGTTTTTCAATTTCTAAAGCATATCCCTCAGGAGAATCAAACTAGTTGTGAAATAAGGCATGTTTTCATGCACCAGTTCTTGATCGAGTCTATAATAACACAATGTTTTTTGGATTGTTACCTCTAGGTACATATGTGAAAGATCAACATCCACTTATAGTATCTAGACATTCATATATTTTTATGAAACCACTCAGTTTATCCTTTACCAAAATTCTAGGAAAATTTACTAAATTTTAACTAATCCTTAGACTTATCCTTGTACATTCCCTTATAGGTATCAATAAGATTTTATCATCCTAGTTTACAAAGGTTAACTAAACCTATCCTTTGATACAAGCTATGGTGACCCTGGTTTATCATACATAGATATTACATCATTTTTTATGAATATTAATTACATTAAACAAACACATGGACAAGGACTATAATAGTTTAGTGCCTTTGAAAACATGGAAACATAAACACTAGTAAATAATTTAGCAACATAATCTCCCACTACACTCCTCACAACTAGAACCCCTATTAGACATATCATATATACTAAATTTTTTAATAACATGGGGAAAGGAAACATAAGAAAGGGTGAGCTCAGATGCTCAGTAAGGGTAAATGAAGGAGATACGTAAGCATAACATGTGCATAAGGGTATGAGAACATGAGAAACACAACTGAAAAGAATAACCTTCATATCAAATATCATAATCTTGAATCATGGAATATATATTGTTAGTTAATCAGACATGGATCATATAGAAATAAAAGAACATGACCTATGAGAGAAAAATATTTGGCATAATACATATAATTTTTTTCATTCAAAAAACATAGAAAATAATTTCCATATTAACTAAGGCTCACTTCCAAGACCTTCATAGTCGAAAATTCCATTATTAAGCTAGGTTCACTCCCCATTCCAACCCTATATTACTAAATCAGTTCACTCCCTATTCTGATCCTTACTATCTCATGATATATATAAATCATTACCCAATGTATTAGAGGGAGATATATGTCCCACCCATCTAATAATAAAAAATGTATTTATGTGTTTCATGATATCATAAACATTTATTATATCATAATACCTTGAAATGAAATGTATATCATAAAAATTTCATCATATCATAAACTAGGGAAAATATAATGGTTTCTTAATCATTACATCATAGAATAACCCATGATAATAACTGGTTTTCTTAAGCATTTCCTCACGGTATAACCTGTGGAAGAGAAATAGGTTTTATAAAATTCATGAAATAAAAACAAAAAAAAATTAGAGAATAAATATGAATGTTATCCTTGGATCATATCCCAAGTAAGGCATAGGTAAAAAAATGTATGTCGTCTTATATGGAAAATAATTTTTAATGATCATTTAAAAAATTTAATGAAGAGAATAGCCTTTCTGCATTGAAAAATGCATTTTAAAACATAAAACTTTTTTGAAAACATTTTTATTTTAAAATATACTTGAAAACATAAAAATAAATCATTAAATAAATTATTTTTCATTGTGGTGGAGAATTATGATCATTTCATACATGTTAAAATGATGGTTCCTTTCACATTTTTAGTAAAAACAAAATAGGAATTGTTTTGGAAAAGGACATGAATATTCATTTCAAAATATTTTTTCAAAATTCAAAAATTATAAAAAACTCTTTTAATAAATCATAAGAGAGAAATAAATCTGGTTTTAAAACATTTTTAGAAAACACGGTTCTAAAAGGATGTATATTTTTTATCAAATAAAAAATAAAGTTGGATTTTATTAAAACAAATTTCTAAATTATTTCAGGTACCAAAAAGTTGAAAAATTAAACCATTACATGAATATATCCTAAATAACTAGAGGATAAGAAAATATATATGATAATTATTTAGTTATTTATCATAATATTTCATCAATGGAAGCATAATCATACAAAAATACCAATAAAGGATGAGATTGTAGCAATAAAATCATACCACTCAAGAAACTTTGAATCACAATCCCTATGATAGAATAACATTACATGAATCTTAAAATATCATCAAAATATGGATATTCATGATATAACATGTCAAATGGGCTTTATATACATCTTGTATAAAAATATAGATGCATAACATAACATGTGTCTCAAAGAAGGAAAATTGAGACAAAATTATCTTACCTTAAGTCTTGACTTCCGTTATACTCATTGAAACATCTTGTCTAATAAATATAATTTTATTATACATATATTATAGAACCATATTCATATGCATCATATATATTAATTCATAAAATTTAGAGGTAGAAAATAAAATAAACCATTCATAGAGACGGTAGGTTGTATGTACACATGAACATTGTTTCTATTTTCTTCTCATATTTAAAGAAATAAAAGTAAATTATATATATATTATCATTATAGAATTATTTATATGTAATATATATCACATATTATTATTAAACTCATCCTTAATATATTCCATGTAAAGTGGGAACAAATCACATCACTTCGCGAGGTGGTAATCTGTCGTACTCACAAGCGATGCTATCGTATTCCCAAAAAATGGTGAGTATAAAGGTATGAATGATAAAACAATTAAATATTTATATTAATATCATAAATATTATATATAAACATTATTTAAATCATTATTTTCAACCTTTAAAGGTGGTAATGGAAAAAAATGACATCGGTTCACGAGGCGGTAGCCTACTGTACACGCAAATGACGATTTCATAACCCATTTGATGGAAGTGTGTGTGGTTTTAGGTTATAACATTAACATAAAAAAATATCAGTATATTTAATATTCAGGGTTTTTTATATAGTAATTATATAATAATAATTTAATGGGATGGAGGAAGATATAAAACAAAAATTATTGTTGATGAATGATACCTCTTCTTTAGGTAACTACTTTCGATTTGCACCAAAGGCATTCCCTAGTTGGATTTATAACAAAAATAAGGATTATATTATTAGTATATATATTTTTAGAGGTTATTTTGGCATAGATTTTCTAAAACAAATGGGTTTTAAAGTGTGAATAGGGGTGGATAGTGGGTGGCTTTTTATAAGTAAGGTGAGTGAAACTATTGTAATGTTTGAAAAGATATAATTACACCCATGTTTTTTTCATGTAAATTGGATCCAATAATGGAACAATATATTTAATATAAGTTATAAGTTTTATATATGTCAATATAATGTGTTTTTAACAAGTATCTAGGTCATTTTTTCCTTAAGATTAAAGTTTATTCCCATGGTAAACTCATTTTTCTCTTAATCACCGGGATTAATTTTAACTATTTCCATTAATATTTTTTGTAAAAAAATAATTTTGAATTATTATAAATTATAAATTATTATGATTAGAAATATTTAATCCATTTTTATAAATTTCATTCACCTATGTAGACAAATTAATTTAAATCTAATCCTGCAAACGTGTTGAGTAATCATCCATCCAATGGCCCGAAGGCCATTATTTGTTATTGATTTATTGATAATTCACCTTTCAAGGGGTGAGGTAGAACCCTTAAAAGTCCTTTAGGCATAATTATTACATGACCAATGGGCCTTAAAGGAGTTCACTACCCGTAGGCTTTAACCATTACATACAACCCAGACTAACTACTTGGAATTGCTCCTCCCCAGCATCTTCATCATGAATCATCTCTCCACCTTCACATGGCTATTCTGATAGGCTATCCCATGCATGAACAGGCTTGTCTTGATGGTAGGTTTCATACCCTATCATTCTTGCAATCCGTGTAGCTTCTGCTGTGGTGAATGCTCCTTGATCATCCTCTTATAGAGCTTGTTCCTTGTAGGTTGTCTGGTTTGCATCTGCATTTAAGGTGGCCCGAAATCCTTGAGGTGACCCGAAGGCTTGGGTGGCCCGAAGGCCTTAAAGTACTCGGGGACCAAATCGGTGGCCCAAAGGCCCAAACAAGGGTAAATTTCTGGCTGCTACAGTGCCAAACAGTTCCTGCTACAGTTCCCACTATAGTGCCCGCTACAGTAATGCACAGTTCCTGCTACAGTGTTGCACAGTTCCTGCTACAGTAACCCGAAAATTATGCCTCCGCATGGATTTAATCCCGATTCACCTGGATGCACTTAAGAGTCCTCATCAACTAGGCTGAGGCTCATGTGCTTGTTGAGTAAGCAGGTTTTTAAAGAGAAATAATCAAATGTTTACAAAGTTTTTATATCCAATTTTAATGTGAAAGTGATTCCAATGACCTAAATTGGATTGATATATGAATAATTTAACTAATTATTCTTTAAATACAATTTTAAATATAATTTAACTATATAAATAAATTAATCGAAAAGGTGGTTTTCAATTAAAATTTATAATTTTTTAGTATTCATCAAAAAATGAAACTTTTCAAAAAAATACCAAAAATTCACCCTATGATAATTTTGAAAGCATGATATCAAAAATTATATTTATTTATCAAATTTATTTTTTAAATTTTTCAAAAAAGTATTTTATTAATTTTCACAATAATACATAAAAATCATATTTTTGTGAAATTAGTATTTTCGAAACATATAATGACTTTACTAAAATTTAAGTTCCTTTTTTATCAATAAGTTTAATTTATATAGAACCATTGTAAATAATTTTTTACAATTATTCATTAATATTCATATTTATATGTATATAAGATAGCTTATAACGGTATTTTTTAAATAATTATATTAATATTTTATCATGGTTTTGTCAAAACCCAGTGTTGTTCATCACACAAACTAACCTAGTGTTGTAGGTAATGAAAGATTAAATTTTTCTTGCATATATTTCAAGAATAACTTGGTGTTTCATGTCTCTCAATATTTAAATAGTTTTGTGTATCTCACCGTAATAACTTGGTTTTTTGTGTAACGCAATCCATAAATAAAATTTAATTTATTAAAAAAATCATAAAAACATTGGGTGTTTCACAGTTTCAAAACCTCTAGAATTTTTATAATTATATAAATATTGTATATATTAATTATATATAATTATATATATTTATATTAATACATAAAAGATATATATAAAATAATTAATTACACCATTCATGGATATGGTTGACCATACAGATGTATGAATGTTATTTTAAATTTTTGATGAATTGAACAAAAGAAAGGTAAATAATAATTAAAATTTCATGAATCATTATTATATAATATATTTCATATATTTTCATTAAATTTATCCTTTTTACCATATATTAAAAAACTTAAAATTGAATCGCATCACTTTGTAGAGGTGATAATCCACATGTATGCACGAGTGGAATTCTCATTTTCCATCATATGGGAAGAAGGTGGATAATGGTTATTCCAAATTCATAATAAAAATTTAATATATTGATGATAATGAAGTCATTTTTTAAATTTTTATCATATATTCATATGATGCGTAATAAGAAATAAAATAGAAAACACTCGGTCAAGAGTTATACCTCTTCATTGAGAACAAATCTTTGGATTACACCTTATGCTTTGAAAGGATGGTCTTTTAGAAAGAAAAGAAGATCTAGTAAATAGATAAGGAATATATTAATTTATTATTACATGTATTGGTATAGTTAGAAGGCTCAAAATGTGTGGGTAAGAGATGATATGAGGTTCCCTTTTAAAAGTAATGGTAGGGGCACTATTAGAATTAATTAAACTATTAACTTTATATAAATTAATTTTTATAATTAAGTGTCTCAAAATTGATTATTTAAAATATGTGGTGAGTATAAGTTGATATAATTTCATAAAATAATATTTAGTAAATCTTAAATTCATATTTTATTATTATCACTTAGTTTTAACTCCTGTTAATTCTTTTGAAAATTATATCAATATCAATATTTTACACTCTTTAAGGGTAATGAATGTTACCATAAAAGAAAAAGTGACCCATAATTGAATCATGGATTATATGTTCAAAGATATACCATTAAATAAGCCTAATATTGTTTTTTATGAATTTTAAATCATTTGATAAAATATTATTTATTTTAAAATATCAGTAATGTCTTCTTTGGATCTATTCATTTAATTTGACTTTGAAATGAACAAGAAGGAAACTAATTTGAATCTATACATTTTAAAAATACCTAATATGTTATACTTGTTTATAAAATTAATGGAATACAATAAAAAACTTAAATAAAATTTGATTTAGTGTTTTCAAAACAATTTACTTTATTTTTTTACTACTTGCAGAAACACTATATCAGTATTGTGTAAACTTTTAAGGTAAATATTTAATCACTAAAAATTTTAAAAAAAACATGATAAAAAAATTAATTCACCTATCAAATATTATTTTAGAACCAAACTTATCCTCTCTATAACAATATGTAAAAATTCTAGAGATATTAATGTCAAGAGAGTGATATTTTGTATTTTTTCTTCTATTAAATTAATATAAAGTTTATAATAAAATAAAAATGGCACCAAGTGGCCATATATTCAAGACATGGATGTAAATTTCTAGTATCCACCCATACAATAGTACAAATACAAGTGTTATAGAAATTTTAAGGCCTTATCCCAAAGTTGATACCCTATTTTACCTATTCTACCCTTACTGGGGTGATTTTTTACCAAGGTTACTATACATAATTACCAAAAATAAAAGGGGAAAATTTAAAAAAAATAACTTCTTATTCGAAATATAGAATAAAATTTTCAGGATTCAATTTATAAAAGTGATATAAAACTATTAAATTTAAAAATTCTAGATGCAATAAGAATAGTTTTCTAGAAAAATGACTTTTTAAGTATAAATAAGCTTTTATAAAAAATTCAACCATAAGATAGATTCCAATTAACACAATTGGATTTTAATTAATATAATAGAACTAACATTACTTTGAAACCATTTAAAAAAAATTAAAAAACTTAAATGTTCAAGAAAAAGACTTTTTAATAAAAATCATTATCATTTATTATCTAATAGAAAAACAATGTTTTTAGAAAAATCCCAAAAATTCACCCTAAATAATTTTAACATGATTATTTTAAAAATGATTTTCACTTTTTCAAATAAATTTTCTAAAATATTCTCAAAAGAAATTATTTTATTTGTACATAAAATGAAATAAACTCATTTTTTAGGAAATTTGTATTTTTAAAGAATGTAATAACATTACTGAAAATATATTTTATTTATCTAAAACCATTATACATATTTTTTCCAGAGTTAGTTATTCTTATTCATTCAGAAAATTTAATAGTTAGGTTATAATGATATACTATATTACAGTTTATTTAGACTCGGTGATGCATGTATCACAAGCTATCGAAGAAATAAAATTTATTAATATATCTTAATATCTCAGGGTGTTACATTCCACCCCTATATAATAATTTTTTCATCAAAATTCAATCACTTTGATATAAAAAAAATAAGGATACTTATACCTCATCACATCCTTAGGTTCCCAAGTAGCTTCCATTAATTTATGGTTTCAACACAAAACTTTTACCATGTGGGTGGTATTATTTCGTTGCACTTTCTCCCTATGATCCAGAATCTCAATCATTTATTCCTCATAAGAGAAATATTTATCGAATAGTTAGACCTCTGAGTTTAGTACATGTGAAGAATCTAGTATATACTTCCTTAGGATAGATAGATGGATCAAATCTCAATCTTGGGAGAGAATTGGTGGAAGTGATAAATGATAAGATATTATCTTAATATGATCAATAAAATCAAAGGAACTGATATATCTAGGGATTATATTTCCCTTCATTAAAAATATCATAACCTTCTTCCATGGATATATTTACAGGAATACCTTTTCACCAACATTGAACCCTAGATATCTTCGATGATTTTCATCATAACATTTCTTTCTACTCTAAGATTTCCTTATATATTGTTGAATAGATATATCTTTTTATTCCATCTCCTTATCTAGTTCTGGTCCTAATATATTTCTTCCTCTGATATAATTTCATTGAATTGCAGTCCTAAACTTTAGAGAATAGAGGGATTTATAATGATCAATATGAATGGTCGGGTGAAATCTATTGTTGTTAGAAAAGTTGACTAAATAAAGGTGTCAATCCCAACCACATTTGAAATTCATTGAACAATATATCACTATATCCTCTTGGGATTGAAAGGTTCTATCACCCTAACCATTCTTTAGAGGATGATAAGTAGTACTGAAACAAAACTCTAAAATTAAACCTTTTTAAAGGATTCTCCAGAATATCAAGGTAAACATTGTATCCTTATCAGGTACAATAGAAAATGGAACTTCATACATTCTCACCACATCTATAATGCATAACATAGAAATGTTATCAATAGATAAATCTTATCTAATGGAAATAAAGTTTTTTGAATTCTTAAGGTGACCAACTAAAACACAAATATAATTGTTCCCTTTATATGTTTTGGGGAGTCTGGTGACAAAATTCATGATAATATTTTTCCATTTCCATTCTGGTGTGAGTAATGACTATAACACCCCATTAGATGTTTTTATACCATCCTTAAGTTACTAACATACCAGGAATTGATATACATACTCTACAATATCCCTTTTCATGTTGTCCCACCAAAAATATTCTTTTAGATATCTATACATATTTCTACATCCATTGTCAATAAGAAATGATGAACCATGATCTTCATCCAAGAGATCCATTTTCATGTCTTGTATTTTTGGGACAGATACATGGTTCTTAATGCTTATCATTCCATCATAATAATGGCTAAACTCAGTAACACTCCTTATTATCTTCTATAGTTCTATATCTTCCCTATATTCCTCTCTAATATTAAAAATCTTGGATGTTTAAACATTCATATGAAAAATGTAGGATCTATCCAATTTCTTTAGGATTTAAAGCTTGATCTTCTAAAAATTCACATGTATCTGATCTCTTTCAATATTTATAACGCCCAAACTGGCATGGTCCTTCTGACTCAAAGCATCATCCACCCTGTTCACCATCCCTTGGTGGTAATGTATTGAGAATTCATATTTTTAAATAATTCCTATCATATTCTATGGTTCATATTAAAAAAAATCAATGTGAATATATTCTTCATGATTTTATGATCTATATATATGTCACACCATTCACAATAATGATAGTTCATCCATATCTTTAATGAAAAATTTACCGCTTACAGCTCCAAATCATTACATGGGTAATTTTTTCATGAACCTTCAATTTCCATGAGGCATAATCTATCACTATAGAATTATTCATGATGAAACATCATAGTCTATTATTTAATGCATCATTATTGATCGCATACCCTTCTCTACTACAAGGTAGTGTGAGAACTTGTTCAATGTCAAACCTTATCTTTAGGCCCTTAAAATTCTCTTCACATTCATTTGTCTATAAGAACATAACCCCGTTTCATGTAAACTTAGTGAGTGGATTAGATAGTCATGAGAAATATCATAAAATGTGTCATACTATCAAGACAACCAAAGAAAACTATGGATCATAGAAACCGTTGTTAGTCTGGGATATTTCTGAAACTTCTGTCTTTAAGAGACCCAGCGATATACCCTCACTTGAGATTATATGACCCAATATTGAAACTTTATAAATCCATAATTAACACTTGGTAAATTTTTCATAAAACTTATCCTTCCCCAGGATATTTCACAAAATTCTGAAATGATCTTCATGTTATTCCTTTATCATTGAATATATCAAAATATAATCAATAATTACTACTGCAAACTAATCAAGGTAACATCTAAAGACTCTATTCATTGAATATTTGAATCTAGATGGAGAATTTGTAAGTCCAAATTGCATTACAATAAATATATAATGACCATACTCATATGTAAAGTTGCCTTGGGTATATCCTCCTTCTTGACCCTCAATTGATGTTACCCAGAACAAAGTTCAATATTAGAAAAGTATTGATATCCTTGTAATTGAAAAAAAAATTGATATGGGGTAGATGATACTTGATCTTTATAGTGATATTGTTAAGTTTATGATAATAAATGAAAAGATGCATTGACCAATATTTCTTCTTAATAAAAAAATTGTGAACCCCAAGGTGATGCACTTGGATGTATGAATCCCTTATCAATATTATCCTAGAGTTTCATATTAAATTACCACAACTCAATTTGTGCTACTAAATAAAGATTATTTGAAATAGGTATATCACCAAGTATGATTTCTATTGGAAAATCAACTTCAAGATTCATAGGAAGACCAATAAATTATTCTAGAAATACATAAACAAACTAATATAGAATAGGAATATCCTAAATTTTTAGTTTCTCTCCGACCACCTAAGATAAATACCATTCATATAAAGTAATTAAAACTTGGGAGATATAACTAATTTCCATTGGAATTTTGTATTCATCCTCACATAGATAAATTGATTCATCAAAAGAGGCTTTGGGTTTACTCGGTAATTTATTATGGGGGTTGAATGTGTTACATAATATTTCATGTCAGGTTCACCATTTTTTATCTTTCATGGAAACATTTAATGGTTCCCACATCCACAACTAGGTAAAAATATAATTTTCAAAGGAATCCAGTAAATTGGGGGTTCAGACGCAACGATGCTAGGAACTCATATTGGTCTAGAGGATGGGAGTTTGGGTTCATCATGACCATTTGGAGGGAATTTTTTCTTATTGTGGGGCTCTCTTATTTATTTAAGATATGTTCGTGAATATCTTCATATTATAGAAATAGAACTGGTTAACCTAAAAAATGATAATGGGTTGAATCCTTTTATATATAAGGGGGAATATATTAGTGAATCTATCTGTATGTATCTGAGGTTCTTCATAAAATTTCCATTAATGGGTAGATGCTTATATTTTGAATACATGTAACCAGGTACTCCAGAATTTTCTAGGGAAATGATTAATATATAGAGGATGGGATTAAACCTTTATGATGCGTCTTACATATCCCGTTTTAACCAGAATCAAAATACATATAGTTCTTTAAACTCGTGCAGTTTAAAATCATGTGGAAAGGACATATATGAGGGATCTTAGGCATCAGGTTTTAAGATTGATCCTTATAGAGGTGTCATATTTTTCTTGGTTATAGTAGGAATCATAGTCGTCGTAGTTCGACCATGCCCTCAGAACTTGACCTGAGGTGGATTCCCTTGTATGGGGCATCCATATAATTTCATGAATTTGGTAATACTCATTGATGTTTCCATTACTGGTGGGGATTTGTAACATCTCTTTACTATTTTATGTATTCCTAAACCTTCTTGTGTTAAATTATTATTACATTAAATGGAAAAAAATAGTTTATTAGTGAAAATTTTCATTTTTTTAAACACGTCATGGAATGGTAAAATGATCAATTAATACTTTAGAATATTCAATTAAATATTTTCTTAGTTAAACACTGTGTAAGTATGAGTTTTCGAGGTCTGGAAAGTCTGAAGGATGTCGGAATAAAAATATTAAATATATTATTTTAAACATGGACAATTTATTCAAAATAATTGAATAACTCCAAAATGGTCTTTTTTATGAGAAATTTGAGACCACAGTTATGTCTGAAATATGGTGTTTACACTAGGAGGGGTATAACATTTGAAGGCACTAGACTTTTGGATGCCTCGCTAGTGAGATAAAGTTTTTAAATAATATTTAAAATATTATTTATTAAAAATAATTTAATATATCCCAAACAGTGTGTTGTATGGGAAATCTTAGACCACTAATGGTTTCAAAATGAGGGGTTTACCCTAGACGAGGTATAATGTTTGTTAGCGTTGGGCGTTTGGACACCTTGCTCACAAAAATAACACTTTTTATTTTAATTAATTAATTGTTCTAATTTTTTAATAATAAATCATTAATATATTTTAAACATTGTGTCATATTAGAAATCTGAGACCATTGTTGGATCTGGAATGGGGTGTTTACCCTAGGCGAGGCTTAACTTCCATTAGCAACGATCATTTGGTCACATCGTCAATTAATTAAAATTTTTAATAACTACATTAAATAATTAATTATATTAAATTCATTTAATTATTAAAAAAATGTATCACTATTCAATCATCCCTAAAACCATGATGGAACATGCTAAAACTCCATTTTTAACGCTGATAGTTTTCAAAACCTTCCATTTCCACCCATTTTAAACTGTTTCAATCATCAACACACTAATGGGTTGAATTAAAACCCTCCATCGTCAAGATTTAGATGAAACGGTGGATTAAATTACGGTATTAATTGTTGGATGAATGAACCTTAACCCAATTGGGTTTATACATACCTAAACCCTTTCGGTTGTGGTTCTTGGTTATTTAGGTCTAATCAAAGGACTTGTTTTCTTCATCCTTGTAATCAGTGATGTTCTATCTCCCTTCTCGGACTTCTCCTCCAGCAACTGTGACTCGTTGGTCTTGTGATTGGCACCCCTCATATGTGCGTTTATTTCCTTTATTTTAATTTTTGTTTTATTTCATTTCTTTATCCTCCCATCTTAATAATAAAAAAAATATTGAATAATAATTTGAAGAAACAAAAATTATAAATAAATATTTCATCAAATTATTGGAATGGGTAATTATTTAAAATTATAAAATGATGATTATTTGAATTATCAAAAGATAATGAATTGTCAAATGTTGTTTATCTGATTATCATATGTAATTTTTTCAAAAGATAAATATTGTGAATATATCAAAAGATAATTGTTAAGAATTATCAAATGATAATTGAAACGAATTATCAAAGATCAATTGCATGAATATATCATGGATATTTTTTTTATATTATAAAAGGATAATTAATATAATTATCAAATGATAATTTCGAGATTATCAAAGGTTAATTATTAATATTATTAAAATGATAATTTTAAGTTTATCAAAGATAATTATTCTGATGGATAATCGCGAGCACGTGCATTGATCTAACGATAAACTGAAAATTTTCCATGATAGATAAATATTATTGCATGTGATAATATATTTTTTTTTAAAACTTATCACGGTGAGATAAATTATCATCGCATGTGATAATTTAAATGATAATCTAGAGATTATCAATGAGAGAAAATATAATTGCATATAATATGTTATTTCATTGAGAAATAAAATAGAGGGATATAATTATCAAATGAGGTTTATAATTATTCTTATGGATATTTCTTGCAATTTCATGTGTTAACATAAAATGATAATCCAGAGATTATCCAGAAGAGAGAAAATGTGATCGCATGTAATATTTTTTCTTCCTTCTGAAATAAAATAGATGTTTTGGTTCTAGGAACCCTTGACAAACGTCAAACATTGGTGTGTCGACACTTATGATATTAAAGTTGTGAAGAGGTTTATTGAACCACATATGGTGGTTTATCGTTCCCGCTGACATCGGTGATCTTGAGGTAGGTGGTTCTGTCCTGATTAGCCCAATTGATCAACCTTTAATTGCATGATTTATTTCAATAGTTTATTTAAATTCAGTTTCTTAAACTCATTTTCAATTGATGTAATAAAATTTGATTCTAGTGAATTGATAGATTGAAATGGTTTTGGCATGAGATTTGGAAAACCTCCAATTCCATTGAATTGAGGCGTGTTTATGGAAATTGGATAATTTAAATTGTTGAATTGAAATTGTGAATTTGAGGGAAATTTTTTCAATTAAATTGTTAAATTTAATTGTGTAAATGAATTTTGAAATAATGGAATTTGTTTTTAATGGACTTCAAATTGTGGAAAATGGCTTAAAATGATTTGATAGAAACCCAGTGGTTTTATCTTGTGAAAAAGTCGTGTTTTTTGAATAAAACATGTTTTGGTTTTAAATGGAAGGAAACTGGCACTTTTGAAATGGAAGATTGGGATTGGTCGTATTTTTAAGCATTCTTAAAATAGTTCTCCCATCATATAAGAGTGCATGCAAGCCTTAGGTAGTTATTGAGTTATTTGGATACACTCTACGCTACAACAACATTCTAAAACATACTTGCGGCGGGTCACATCCCCGATAGGTTGGTGAAGAGTCTTCTTTATCCAGTGTCATAGGGATGTGTGTATACACATTTTGCTGAGTTCATATAGAAAGTGAAGAATCCTATAACTGGTTAATACTATCGTACCTTTTGGCAGATGACCATGTTTTCTTGTTTATTTATATTTGAGATATAAAGGTATGCCAATGTTTTTGAACTGCTTTACATGCCTGTTGTTTTTACTTAAAATGTTTTATGTAACTGTTTTATTTAAGCCATTGTTTTAGAAATATTCCATCATTTTGTAAAGTCTTTACTTAAAGTATTTTTCTATCATTTGATCTGTATAACATGATTTGATTAATTATGATTTAAAATGTCAAACCTATTTATCTTTAATATTGAAAGAATTCATTTGGTTAATCAATTTTTGACATCTGTTATGGAATCTGTGGTGAGACCCTACTGGGATTTTTAGCTCACACACTACTTTTGTCTTCGGGTGTTTGTATACTTTCTCCTTCCAGGTTCGAGTACAGGGAAGAGATCCCTTGGAGTTGGATCTAGTTGTTCAGCTTTGGTCTTGATGAGTTGTGTCCTTAGGGACCTTGGGGTTGTTTTCCCATTTTAGTACTTGGGTTTTAGTACTTTGGGCTTTTTATGCCTGGTTGTATTCTGGTACTTCACTCCTAGTGGAGTTTCTTTTGTTATGCATACTACCTTGTTTTCTTTTGCTTTTGTATTCTTGTGGAAAAATTATCCCCAATTGTATGTTGTATGATGTCAGGTGCTAGTTGTCGACCCGTGGTGGTTCGGAACACCCTTCGGGCTATGTCAGGGCTGGCTTAGTTATCAGGTTACTAGGGTACCCGGGATGGTTCGTGACAAAATGGTATCAGAGACGGGTTAAGCATCTTGCCTTGATGATAGTATGCATTTGAGTATTCTTGTCGGGACTTACGAGGTAGTTGCGATTAAGTGTATGGTCATCTCTCACCATAATAAACCTTAAGTCACCAGGGGTAGTTAGGGAAACACATCTTGTGGTGTAGTTCCAATCTCTTCCCTATTGTGATTTGGATTGTCATGACCCGTCCTCGGGGCTCGTGTCGTGACTACCCCAAGCCATGACCCGTCCTCAAGGCTCGTGTCGTGACTACCCCAAGCCCGCCTTCCATAGGCCAGGGGCTGGCGACTAGAACCAAGGCGTAAATCCTGGTAAAAAGGGAAGGCATTTCCTTTGTAAAGTAAACAAACACCACAGAGTAAGCAAGCAGAAGAAGTAAACACTAAGTAAAAACTGAGTACAACAGTAAGTGCGGAAAATTAAGTGGGCCAAAATACAAACTCAAAATGAAAGTAAAGTACAACTCGAAAGGGAAAACAGCAACTGAAAAGTAAGCCATAGCGTCGAGCCATCCACTGGAACTCCCACCTGAAGGGTGAGTACAGATAGCCTCCACAGCTCCTCGGGTCCAACCGTCCACTCCGAGTACGTCCCGCTAGTGGTCCACCTCCAGGTATCGTCCTGCTCCGTAAGCCTCAACCACGATTAGCGTTGTCCGTCGTCTGCAACCAACACAACGTAGTGCGGGCATAGCCCGTGTAGGGGTGAGTATAAGCTACTCAGTAGGGACCCCGAGACCCCCGAAGGTCTCCCAGAATCCACAAAGGATAATCCACAAAGGAAAGATACAATCACGAAGTAACATCCGACACTGCTTAGGTATATGCCCATACATATACCTAAGTCATCAATTCTCATTCGGCTCCATCATCCGAGATCAAGTACAACCCAGTCCACATAGGAAAGCAAAACGTAAATCCACATAGGATAGCACAACACAATCCACAAAGGAAAGAAAACAGGATTCAGCTCACACAGGTATACATCTTCGTATGATGATAGAGATGATCAGATATATCCACTGATTCATCTAAGTCGTCGGACCCACAAAGGATCAATAGGTACTAATCCCCGAAATGACCCAGGAAGGGTCTGACCCACATAGGATCGATAGGTAACTAACCCCCGCAAAGACCCACACAGGATCGGACCCACACAGGATCTGTAGGTGCTGGGTCACACAGAACTGCTGAGCGCTGACCCACACAGGATCGGACCCACACAGGATCAGTAGCACTGATCCACGTAGGATCGCTGAGTGTCGTAGTCATCGTCGTCGAATCCACTGAGGATCTATGTACAGTCGTCGTCGTCGTCACAGTCGCAAACGCAGCCAGCTCTAGAGTTCCCGCACACAGCAAGCTCGTTCGGGAGGGTCCGATCCACAAGTCGAGAGTCTGATACATCAACTGACACATATTCCAGAGTTGATGTATCCAAAAGTTCCGTATCGTCAACAGGAACTCAACGTCGCAGACGGCGCGTCAATCGAACGCTCGGTCTGAGAGTTATTGGTTTTTTCGTCCCAGGGGCCCGGTTGGTTTTTAAGGCAAAACCAACCCGACCGTACTCCACATGCGTCCAAACCTCGGACGGAGTAAGCCAAAAAATCCATCTCACTAAGAGGAATTCAACAAAGTCGACGGCACGTCAATCGGACGTCCGGAGCTCAAGTTATGAGTGTTTCCGCTACGAGGGCCCGGTTGGTTTCGTGTATAAACCTACTAATCCGAACCCAAAGTATTCCGAAACCTTGAGTGTGATACACCGAAACGACCGTCTCGATCCAAGGATTGCATCGCAACTGACGGTGTGTCGATCGAAGGTCCGTAGCCCAAGATATGGGCAAAAGACCGAAGAGGGTCTGAAAACGGGGGTTTCGGGCCTGGACTGACCCGACCCGAGACCCCCTTGGTCGACCCGAACCGGGTCGACCCGACCCGGGTCCGGGTCGGCCCGGCTGGGTGCGGCCCAGCCCGGTCCGGTGCGCGGTGCCAGATGGCTCGGCGGCCCGCTTCCGGCCGCCGGTTCCCATGCTCCGCCGCGGCCCGGTATCGGCCGCAGCCTTCATTCGTCTGGTGCGGCGCGACGGCGCCACACCCCTCCGCCGCAGCCCCGCTCCGGCCGCGATGCTTTTGCGGTTCTCTGGCGCGGCGTGACGGCGCCGCGACTTGGTTCAATTTCACAGCGCGGCGCGACGGCGCCGCGCATTACTTGTCGCACGATCCCACGCGGTGCGACGGCACTGCGCCATTCCCGTTCCAACCACATTATAAACAATAACATGGATAAGAGAGGAGGGTCGGCCGTGTTTGTGCGGTCCGGCCCCCTCTCATTAATCGATAGCAATTAGTCGTATTTACAGGAAGAACTACAAGGTAGTATTCGCGAACAAAATAAATAAATAAACCCCTACCTCGAGCGTAGCTTGAACGGAGGTTCGTTGAACGAGGATTCGTCACAAAAAAACCATCGCGGAAAGAGACGTTGCGGAAGGAGGAAGTCGTGTCAGCGTCGCGGTACACGGCGTCGCGTAATCGGTTTCCGAGAACTCGGCGTTCTTCGTCGGAGACCGATGTGTTCTTCACGTTCTTCGTCGAAAACGAAGAAGTTCCTCAAGTCCTTAGCCTTTTCTCCCAAAAACTCCACCACATGGTTCCAACCCCAAATAAAATAAGCTCATCTCTATTTTATTAACATAACATAACTTTTTAAATTCAAACATCCACACTTAACTCACTTAATTAATAACATAAGTTGTCAAAAATTAATGGTGAGTTGAGGGGGGTTGAAGAATATGAAGGGGTGGGGTTCGTGTGGGCCCCACCACCCTCATAACCTCCCTTGGAAAGTTGGGTAGTTACCCAAATTCCACCCAAAGCTAAAACCACTTAAAGTAAAAATGAAAATTGTTGCCTAATTTTTATTTTACCTTCCACAAAAATTAACAACTTCTATCGTGTAAACGCAACTCCGGAAATGGAGTTCCTAAGTAATTACCGGCGCTACGGTTCCATCGATGCCCTCAGAATTCGATTCCGAGCACCGGTTCAAAAGTTAGAAATTCCCGCTCGTTCATTCACTGAACGTACCCGAGCTAAACTTCGGATAGAAATTTCGGGCACACCGGGCCTCGGAATCATGTGCCGTCAGAAACTGCGTTCTTGTAAAATCCCAAAGAAAATTAAGAAAAAAAATTCCTTGAATTTTATGGGTCTTTACATTACTCCCACCTCAGGGCTTTACGTCCCCGTAAAGATACATCATAATCTAGGGAAACAAATGTGGGTACTGAGCACGTATCTGAGCCTCCCGCTCCCAAGTGCTCTCCTGGAGATTCACGTGCTGCCATCTGATGAGCACAAGAGAAATCGACCGTCCACGCAGGACCCGCTCCTGTCGATCCTCGATCTCCACTAGGACCTCCGTAGAAGTCGCCCCATCATCAACGTCTAGCTCCCGATGGTCAATGATATGCGTCGGGTCATGCAAGTATCTCCTCAGCTGAGATACGTGGAAGACGTCGTGCACCCGGTGCAACTGAGGTGGTAGAGCCAGGCGATAAGCTACCTCGCCAATCCTGCTGAGGACCTGGAACGGTCTGATGAAGCGTGGAGATAACTTACCGCCTTGGCCAAATCTCCGTAATCCACGTCGAGGTGAGACACACAAGAAGACGTGGTCACCATCCTCGAACTCTAGTGGCCTCCGCCTCCTGTCATCATAAGACTTATGTCGGCTCTGAGTTGTCCTCATCCGCTCCTGGATGACCTGGACCTTCTATGTCATGGCCTGGACCATCTCCGGTCTCACAAGTGCTGACTCCCCAGGGTCTGTCCAGCACAAAGGAGATCTGCAAGGTCGACCGTACAACGCCTCGTATGGTGCCATCCTGATGGTGGAGTGGTAGCTGTTGTTGTACGCAAACTCCACCAAGGGTAGGTGGTCCTCCCAGCTGCGACCAAAGTCGAGGACACATGCGTGGAGAATGTCCTCGAGATTCTGAATGGTCCTCTCCGTCTGACCATCCGTCTGAGGGTGAAAGGCTGTGCTCAGACGTAGCTGTGTCCCAAACGCCTCCTGCAACCCCTTCCAAAGCCGGGAAGTAAAGCGAGCATCTCGATCGGAGACGATAGATGATGGCACACCATGAAGTTGCACAATCTCTGAACGTAAAGTCATACCAAGCTCTCCACTGAGCCCTGCTCTCTGATGGGTAAGAAGTGTGCCGACTTGGTGAGTCGGTCGACAATCACCTAGATGGAGTCGTGACCTCTGGAAGTGCGTGGAAATCCAGTCACAAAGTCCATAGATATGTCGTCCCACTTCCACTCTGGGACCTCCAAAGGCTGTACCAAGCCTGCTGGTACCTGGTGCTCTGCCTTCACCTGCTGGCAGGTGAGGCATCGAGAAACGAACTCTGCCACAGCCTTCTTCATACCCGGCCACCAGTGTTGTCGTCTGAGATCCTGGTACATCTTCGCCACACCAGTATGTACCGCCAAAGGAGAAGTGTGAAACTCTCTCATCACCTCCTCCCGTAAAGAAACTGGTACCAAGGTATGTCCTCTGAAAAGGATGTCATGCTCTGCTCCAAAGGAGAAACCATCAGGTGCTTGTCCTGAGGATATCTGTGCACGCCGCGTCTCATAGTCAGCGTCCCCACACTGTGTCTCTCTGACCCGCTGCAGTAGTGGAGGGGTGACTGTGAGAGATTGAAGGAAGGTTGTTCCATATCTATCCACGAAGGATATCTGCAAAGAGGCTAGCTGCTCTGTCGCCTCATCAAGTAGATGAATGCCCGTCCTCCTGCTGAGAGCATCGGCTACCACGTTCCCCTTCCCAGGAGTATAGACTATCTCAAAGTCATAGTCCTGGAGGAACTCGAGCCATCTCCGCTGTCTTAGATTCAGGTCCTTCTGAGAGAAGATGTATCTGAGACTCTGATGGTCAGAAAAGACTGTAAAGCGCTCGCCCATCAGGTAGTGTCGCCATGTCTTCAGAGCGAAGACTACTGCTGCTAACTCCAGGTCGTGGGTAGCGTAGTTCTGCTCATGCGGCCTCAACTGACGTGATCCATAGGCGATCACGGCCTGCTCCTGCATCAGGACACATCTGAGTCTGGTCCTTGATGCATCACAGTAGACTACGTACCCTACTCCCTCCTCAGGCAACCTCAAGATAGGTGCGCTGGTCAATCTCTGTCTCAGCTCCTGGAAGCTCTGCTGACATCTATCTGACCACACAAAGGGTTTCCCCTTCTTCGTCAAAGCTGAGAGTGGTGCCGCAACTCTGGAGAAGTCTGGCACAAATCTCCGGTAGTATCCAGCTAGTCCCAAGAAACTCCGCACCTCTGTCACGCTCCTGGGTGGCTCCCAAGCTAGCACTGCCTCGATCTTCACAGGATCCACTGCAACTCCCGCCTCAGAGATGACGTGTCCCAAGAAGTGGACCTCGCGTATCCAGAACTGACACTTCGAGAGCTTTCCATAAAGCTGGTGCTCTCGGAGTGTGTCTAGCACAACCCACAAGTGGTAGGCGTGCTCCTCCTCATTCGTCGAGTAAATAAAAATGTCGTCGATGAAGACCACGACAAATCGATCGAGGTATGGCTGAAAGATCTTTTTCATGAGGGACATGAACACTGCTAGAGCATTGGTTACGCCGAATGGCATAACCAAGAACTCATAGTGTCCATACCGACACCTGAAGGCCGTCTTCTGCACGTCCTCGTCTCGAACTCTGAGATGATGATAGCCTGACCTGAGGTCTATCTTTGAGAACCACCGTGCTCCCTTGAGCTAATCGAAGAGGTCATCAATCCTCGGTAGCGGATACTTGTTCCTCACTGTCACCCGGTTCAGGCGAAGATAGTCGACACAAAGTCGCAAGCTCCCGTCCGCCTTCTTGGCGAACAATATCATGGAAGCCCAGGGTGAAACACTGGGTCGGATGAACCCCTTTCCCTACAAATCCTCCAACTGTACCCATAGCTCTCGAAGCTCAGCGGGGGCCATCCGATATGCTGGAGTCGATATCGGGGCTGTCCCGGGGTACAGGTCAATATAAAAGTCTACCTCTCTGTGAGGAGGTAGTCCTGGAACGTCGTCAGGAAAAACGTCTGCATACTGATCCACCACTACAGGAAAACCAGGACTCCACACGTCAACTGCTCCTAGAATGAGACTAGCCAACTGATGAGTGATGGGTTGTCCTCTCCTCTACGAGAGTCCATCCTGTGCTGCAAAGGCTCCCTTCTCGCCGATGAAGGTGAACCTGCTCCCGTCGGTGCATACACATCGCACCTTGCACCTAATACAGTCAATCTATGCATGGACTGTAGATAACCAATCCATGCCCAAGATGACGTCGTAAGGCCTCGACGCCGCTACAAGAAGATCTCAGCCTAAGCTCTCACCCCCTAGAGTAAGCTCACACTGCCGGCACTAGTGCGTAATCGTCAAGTCTGCTCCCGTAGGAGTCTCTAGCCGTAGAGATCGAGCCAACGGCTCTGTCGGAATCTCCGAGCTCCGAATAAGGGCAGCGGCTATGAAAGAGTGACTCGCTCCTGTGTCTATAAGAACTGCAGTAAGGGTGGAATAGACACAGATAGTACCTTGAATCATCTCGGGCGCGCCATGGTCGTAGGCCTCCGTTGCCTGGAGTTGTGCCTGTCTCTGCCCGCCAGCTCCCTGTGGTCGGGGTGGACCTCCTGGTGGTGGTGGTGGTAGAGTCTCAAAGCGTCGCCCACCACCTGCTGCTCGGCCTGCTCCTCTGCCTCGTTCTCCTGCTCCCTACGAACCGCCACGGTCGACCTTCTTCCTCTGCCTCAGTGGTCCCTCAACCGTCTGCTGCTCCTCGGCACGGCGGGTCGGGCAATCATGAGCCATGTGGCCCTACCCGCCGCATGAGTAGCACTGCCTGCCTCTCGAAAGACTAGACCCGCATTGTGTGCCCCGCACAGCTGAGCCAGTGTCCTGAGGTCGTCTGCCTGAGGGTCTGGTCTGCCTGGACCCATGAGTCATCCGTCGACTGCCTACTGCAGAAGACTCTGCTACCTGCCGCCCTGCGGTGGGTCTCAGCGCTGATGAAGGCTCAGCAAGAAAGCTCTCGATCAAAAGGGCTCGCTCCAGTACTCCTGCCTGAGTCGAAATACTGAGGGAGATCAGCGATGCAATGATCTCATGCCTCAATCCCTGCTCAAAGGTCCGGGCCCGGAATAATGGGTCTCGTACCATGTCTGTCGAGTAGCGCGAGAGATCGGTAAATCTCACCGAGTACTGGGCGACCGTCAAGCTGCCCTGCCGCAGCTGTAGAAGTTCCTGGATGCGCACCGCACAGAGGGTGGCTGGGACGAACTCCGGGCGGAAGAGGCTCTCAAAGTCCGTCCAGAGGAGAGATGCCTCGTCGTGCACCTGGAGCATCAAGCTCCACCATCTGCCTGCTGCCGCGTGCAGTAGGCTCGCTGCGAGGATCACCATGAGGTCTGCTGGTGTCCTCACTAACCGGAAAACTTGTACAATTGCCTCCAGCCAGTCCTCGGCCGCCTGGGGGTCCGTCTCCCAGCGGAACCTGGGCGGTCGCTGGCGCTGGAACTCGTGCAGTGCACTAAGGCGACGTGCATCGTCAGCGGCTGGGGCTGGAAGCATCGGTGGCTCGGCGGGTAAAGGTACCGCTGGTGCCTCAGCTGTCAAAGGGCCCTCCTCCGAGGCCTCGTCGCTCGGTGGGCTGTCGTCACGTACAACTCTTGGAACCCTAGCTGGCTATCGTCATGGGGCCATCCTGAAAAGAAACAGGTGTGCCACGGTCAAACAGTATACCTGGTGAGCTGACATAGAGTAATCACATAGAAAACTTGAAACACACATGCAATCAATGTTTTCATGCATTAAGTCGGAAATCAGTAATCAGGGTCCTGGTGTACAGATACGTCAGCCGCCGCACTAACACTGGACTCCTTGGACTGATAACCGCACCCAATATGCTTAACACTATTGCTTCACATTGGAAAAGATCAGAGTCCCAAGTTCTTCGGTAGAACCGAACTCCTCTGATACCAATTTGTCACGACTCGTCCTCGGGGCTCGTGTCGTGACTACCCCAAGCCCGCCTTCCATAGGCCAGGGGCTAGCGACTAGCACCAAGGCGTAAATCCCGGTAAAAAGGGACGGCATTGCCTTTGTAAAGTAAACAAACACCACAGAGTAAGCAAGCAGAAGAAGTAAACACTAAGTAAAAACGGAGTACAACAGTAAGTGCAGAAAAGTAAGTGGGCCAGAATACAAACCCAAACTAAAAGTAAAGTACAACTCAAAAAAGAAAACAGCAACTGAAAAGTAAGCCGCAGCGTCGAGCCGTCCACTGGAACTCCCACCCGAAGGGTGAGTACAGATAGCCTCCACAGCTCCTCAGGTCCAACCGTCCACTCCGAGTACGTCCCGCCAGTGGTCCACCTCCAGGTATCGTCCTGCTCCGCAAGCCTCAACCACGATCAGCGTTGTCCGTCGTCTGCAACCAACACAACGTAGTGCAGGCATAGCCCGTGCAAAGGTGAGTATAAGCTACTCAGTAGGGATCCCGAGACCCCCGAAGGTCTCCCAGAATCCACAAAGGATAATCCACAAAGGAAAGATACAATCACGAAGTAACATCCGACACTGCTTAGGTATATGCCCATACATATACCTAAGTCATCAATTCTCATTCGGATCCATCCTCCGAGCTCAAGTACAACCCATTCCACACAGGAAAGCAAAACGTAAATCCACACAGGATAGCACAACACAATCCACAAAGGAAAGCAAATAGGATTCATCTCACACAGGTATACACCTTCGTATGACGATAGAGATGATCAGATATATCCACTGATTCATCTAAGTCGTCGGACCCACAAAGGATCGATAGGTACTAACCCCCGCAATGACCCAGGAAGGGTCTGACCCACACAGGATCGATAGGTAACTAACCCCCGCAAAGACCCACACAGGATCGGACCCACACAGGATCTGTAGGTGCTGGCTCACACAGAACCGCTGAGCGCTGACCCACATAGGATCGGACCCACACAGGATCGGTAGCACTGATCCACGTAGGATCGCTGAGTGTCGTAGTCGTCGTCGTCGAATCCACTGAGGATCTCTATACAGTCGTCGTCATCGTCACAGTCGCAAACGCAGCCAGCTCTAGGGTTCCCGCACACAGCAAGCTCGTTCGGGAGGGTCCGCTCCACGAGCCAAGAGGCTGATACATCAACTGACACATAGTCCAGAGTTGATGTATCCAAAAGTTCTGTATTGTCAACAGGAACTCAACGTCGCAGACGGCGCGTCAATCGGACGCCCGGTCTGAGAGTTATTGGTCTTTTCGTCCCAGGGGCCCGGTTGGTTTTCAAGGCAAAACCAACCCGACCGTACTCCACCTGCGTCCAAACCTCGGTCGAAGTAATCCAAAAGATCTGTCTCACTAAGAGGAATTCAACAAAGTCGATGGCACGTCAATCGGACGTCCGGAGCTCAAGTTATGAGTGTTTCCGCTCCGAGGGCCCGGTTGGTTTCGTGTATGAACCAACTCGGCTGAACCCAAAGTATTCCGAAACCTTGAGTGCAATATACCGAAACGACCGTCTCGATCCAAGGATCGCATCACAACTGACGGTGCGTCGATCAGAGGTTTGTAGCCCAAGATATGGGAAAAAGACCAAAGAGGGTCCGAAAATGGGGGTTTCGGACCCGGACCGAGACCCCCTGGGTCGGCCCGAACCGGGTCGACCCGACCCGGGTCCGGGTCGGCCCGGCTGGGCACGGCCCGGCCCGGCGGTCCGGCGCGTGGCGCCAGCTGGCTCGGCCGAACGGCCGAGCCGTTTGGTTTGTGGGGGGGGGGGGGCGCTGCCCCCCCGCGTTTTGTAACTGTGGCCCCCCTTAATGGGGGTCGCTAGCTGACCGGCCAGGGGTTTGAACCCCCGGATCCTCTCCTGCCCGGTCGGCCCTCCCCAACCGGCCGGTTTCTGCCACCACGGGACCGGCGACGACCGGTCCCCTCCCTGCTCCGACACCAGCGGCCCGCTTCCGGCCGCCGGTTCCCATGCTCCGCCGCGGCCCGGTATCGGCCGCGACCTTCATTCATCCGGTGCGGCGCGACGGCGCCGCACCCCTCCACCGCGGCCCCGCTCCAGCCGCGGTGCTTTTGCGGTTCTCCGGCGCGGCGCGACGGCGCCACGACTTGGTTAAATTTCACGGCGCGGTGCGACAGCGTCGCGCATTACTTGTCGCACGATCCCGCGCGGTGCGACGGCACCGCGCCATTCCCGTTCCAACCACATTAGAAACAATAACATGGATAAGGGAGGAGGGTCGGCCGTGTTTTTGCGGTCCGGCCCCCTCTCGTTAATCGATATCAATTAGTCGTATTTACATGAAGAACAACAAGGTAGTATTCACAAACAAAATAAATAAATAAACCCCTACCTCGAGCGTAGCTTGAACGGAGGTTCGTCGAACGAGGATTCGTCGCAGAAAAACCGTCGCGGAAAGAGATGTCGCGGAAGGAGGAAGTCACGTCGGCGTCGCGGTACAAGGCGTCGCGTAATCGGTTTCCGAGAACTCGTCGTTCTTCATCGGAGACCGATGTGTTCTTCGCGTTCTTCGTCGAAGACGAAGAAGTTCCTCAAGTCCTTAGCTTTTTCTCCCAAAAACTCCACCACAAGGTTCCAACCCCAAATAAAATAAGCTCATCTCTATTTTATTAACATAACATAACTTTTGAAATTCAAACATCCACACTTAACTCACTTAATTAATAACATAAGTTGTCAAAAATTAATGGTGAGTTGAGGGGGTTGAAGAATATGAAGGGGTGGGGTTCGTGTGGGTCCCACCACCCTCATAACCTCCCTTGAGAATTTGGGTAGTTACCCAAATTCCACCCAAAGCTAAAACCACTTAAAGTAAAAATAAAAATTGTTGCATAATTTTTATTTTACCTTCCACAAAAATTAACAACTTCTCTCATGTAAACGCAACTCTGAAAATGGCGTTCCTAAGCAATTACCGGCGCTACGGTTCCATCAGTGCCCTCAGAATTCGATTCCGATCACCGGTTCAAAAGTTAGAAATTCCCGCTCGTTCGTTCACTGAACGTACCCGAGCTAAACTTCGGATAGAAATTACGGGAACACCGGGCCTCGGAATCATGTGCCGTCGGAAACTACGTTCTTGTAAAATCCCAATGAAAATTAACAAAAAAATTCCCTTGAATTTTACGGGTCTTTACATGGATAGAGTGAAATCCAAATCATGTTTGTTCCTTCTGTTGAGAATAATTTCTCTCATTACTCAGACTGAGAGTTAATCTAATGTCTTCCTATTTATGGTTGATGTTATGTAACTAAATGCCCTCGAGAAGACGTGAGAATGGGATCCAGGAGGAGGCTGGTGCTGAAAGTTAGCGATTGAATCATGTTGTGAATCCGAATCTAGTTGAGGTGGGATCATCAGAACCATCAAAAACTGTGGGGAAATCAAATGCTTCACATACAAAAGGATTCTAGCCATAGGCATCCGGAACGAAGCTTATTCATGTAATGTAAGAGTCACCAGAGGAAGTTGATACAGGTCCGGCGATCGAGATAGGTATCATTACTATAGCTTTGTCTTTAGTGACTGCCCTATTTAATACAGGTGCATCTCACTCGTTTATTTCAACCCATATTATTAATCTGCATAATATACCTATGGAGTTTTTATCTTGTGTAATAGATATTACTACACCCCATGGCATGAAGAGAGAGCAGGGTCTATATAGTCCCTTTTGTGTCTTTTCTCTATTAGATGTCAAACTTTCTTGGAGTTTTCTGGTACTCAACATGAAATCTCTAGATGTCATATTTGGGATAGATTGGCTCGTTGCCAATAAAGCCCATATTTATTGTTATCTTCGATGGGTTTACCTTACCACACCCAGTGGTGTGTTTATTTTCTTTCAAGGAGAATGGGACCCAAGGTTAAGAAGGTCCATACCTTCTTATCTGGAGTTGGGGAAGGTTATATTAGTGTTTGTTTCTGATTTGGAGTAGCGATCTCCCTCTAATTTTCATCTAGTTTCCCATCGTATTTCCTTCTGATTTTTCTAGTTTACCACCGATAAGAGAGGTTGAGTTTTCCATTGACTTAATGTCAGTACTCAACTAGATTCTTTTCCCTCTTACCAAATAGATCCAACTGAACTGAAAGAAACTAATGTCCCAGTTGAATAATCTTCTTGAGAAAGCCTTTATTCACCCAAGTGTGTCACCTTGGGCGGCATCGGTTCTCTCTGCTAGGAAAGCTAATGGTTCTCTGAAATATTCTCTTCTCAAGATGATTCTTCAAGAACCGAAGCTTGTTGATGAATTTTGTAATCATTAGAGACTCTCTTTATGGCGGGGAGACTGATGCCCAGTGGTCATTCTCCAAAGAGGGTGCTCTATGTTATCGAAACTATTATGTTGCACTGTTAGCGAAAAGGAAGGCTATAATAGGGGATTGCCATATTTTCCAATGGGATGTGCACTCAAGAAGCACTAATACATTCTATGACTTGAAGAAGTAGTTTTGGTGACCATTTATTCTTGAAGGTTTCACCCCGATTAGGTCATCGACGACTTGGGAGGCAAGGGAAGCTTGCTCCTTATATTGTGGGACCTTTCGAGATTGTTGATCAGGTGGGGAAATTTTCTTACCATTAGGAACTACCACCATATCTGATGTCGATACATAATGTTTTTCATGTATCTCAACTTCAAAGGCATTTATTTGACTTATCCCATGTTCTGAGTTGGCGTGATCTTAAAGTAAAACCTGTTTTATCTGTGAATGAATGATCAGTCATGGTTGTTGATTCTGAGACCAAGGTACTTTATGGGAGGATGATACCTCTTGTCCATGTGATATGGAATCATGGTTCTAATTCTCATAAGACGTGAGAGAGGGAGGAACTGATGAGAGAATAGTGTCCTTGTCTTTTTGAGGTGGAGGTTTCTTCATAGGCTTTCTGGGGATAGAAAGTTCCTATGGTGGGGGAGGTTGTAACATCCCATTTCTATTTTAGGTATTCCTAAATCTTCTTGTGTTAAATTATTATTATGTTAAATGGAAAAAATGGGTTATCAGTGAAAAGTTGTGTTTTTGTTAAACACGTTGCGGAATGGAAAAACGCTCAATTAATACTCTAGAATATTCAATTAAATATTTTGTAAGTTAAACATTGAGTAAGTATGAGTTTTCGAGGTCTGCAAAGTCTCGAGGAGGTCAGAATAAAAATATTAAATATATTATTTTAAGTATGGGCAATTTTTCGAAATAATTTAATAGTTCCAAAATGGTCTTTCGTATGAGAAATTTGAGACCACGGTTAGGTCTGAAATATAGTGTTTACCCTAAGAGGGGCATAACATTCGAAGGCGTCGGACTTTTGGATGTCTCGCTCATGAGATAAAGTTTTTAAATAATATTTAATATATATTTTATTAAATATAATTAAATATATCTCAAACGGTGTGTTGTATGGGAAATCTGAGACCACCGATGGGTCCAGAATGCGGGGTCTACCCTAGACGAGGTATAATGTTTGTTAGCATTGGGCGTTTGGACACCTCATTCGCAAAAATAACCATTTTTATTTTAATTAATTAATTGTTCCAATTTTTTAATAATAAATCATTAATATCTTTTAAATGGTGCATCATATTAGAAATATGAGACCACTGTGGGGTCCAAAACGGGGTGTTTACCCTAGGCAGAGCTTAACTTTCATTAGCAATGAGCGTTTGGTCACATCGTCGATTAATTGAAGTTTTTAATAACTACATTAAATAATTAATTATATTAATTTAATTTAATTATTAAAAAAATGCAGCACTACTCAATCATCCCTAAAACCAGGATGGAACATGCTGCAACTCCATTTTTAATGCCGAAAGTTTTCAAAACCTTCCATTTCCACCAGTTTTAACCGTTTCAATAATCAAGACACTAATGGGTTGAATTAAAACCCTTCATCATCAAGATTTGGATGAAATGGTGAA
Source organism: Viscum album (assembly GCA_963277665.1). NCBI lineage: Eukaryota > Viridiplantae > Streptophyta > Magnoliopsida > Santalales > Viscaceae > Viscum > Viscum album. The sequence goes on along the minus strand of OY728150.1, from coordinate 1,392,859,186 downwards.
TTAAATTATGGTATTAATTTTTGGGTGAATGAACCGTAACCCAATTGGGGTTATACATACCTGAACCCTTTCGGTTGTGGTTCTTGGTTGTTTAGGTCGAATCGGAGGACCCATTTTCTTCATGTTTGTGATCAGTGATGTTATATCTCTCTTCCGTGAACTTCTCCTCCTACAACTACGACTCGCTGGTCCTGTGATTGGCGCCCCTCATTTATGTATTTATTTCTTTTATTTTAATTTTTGTTTTATTCCATTTCTTTATCCTCCCTTCTTAATAATAAAAAATGTTGAATAATAATTTGATGAAACCCAAATTATAAATAAATATTTCATCAAATTATTAGTGGATAATTATTTAAAATTATCAAAAGATGATTATTTGAATTATCAAAAGATAATGAATTATCAAATGTGATTATCATATGTTATTTTTTCAAAAGATAAATATTGTGAATATATCAAAAGATAATTTTTAAGAATTATCGAATGATAATTGAAATAGATTATCAAAGATCAATTGCATGAATATATCGAGGATGTTTTTTTATATTATCAAAGGATAATTAATATAATTATCAGATGATAATTTCGATATTATCAAAGGTTAATTATTAATATTATTAAAATGATGATTGCGAGTTTATCAAAGATAATTATTCTGATGGATAATCGCGAGCGCATTCGTTGATCTAATGATAAACTGAAAATTTTCCATGATAGATAAATATTATCACATGTGATAATATATATGTTTTTTTGAAACTTATCATGGTGAGATAAATTATCATCGCATGTGATAATTTAAAACGATAATCTAAAGATTATCAAGGAGAGAGAAAATGTAATCGCATATAATATTTCATTTCCTTGAGAAATAAAATAGAGGGATGTAATTATCAAATGAGGTTTATAATTATTCTTATGGATATTTCTTGTGATTGCATGTGTTAACATAAAATGATAATCCATAGATTATCGAGGAGATAGAAAATGTGATTGCATGTAATATTTTTTCTTCCTTCTGAAATAAAATAGATTTTTTGGTTTTAGGAACCCTTGAAAAACATCGATCATTGGTGTGTCAACACTTATGATATTAAAGTTTTTAGGAGTTGTATTGAACCACATAGGTTGGTTTATCGTTGCTGCTGACATCGGTGATCTTGAGGTTGGTGGTTCTGTCCCGATTAGCCAAATTGATCAACTTTGAATTGCATGATTTATTTCAATAGTTGATTTAAATTAACTTGCTTAAACTTGCTTTCAATTGATGTAATAAAATTTGATTCCAGTGAATTGATAGATTTGAAATGGTTTTGGCATGAGATTTAGAAAACCTCCAATTCCATTGAATTGGGGAATGTTTATGGAAATTGGTTGATTTAAATTGTTGAATTTAAATTGTGAATTTGATGGAAATGTTTTCAATTAAATTGTTGAATTTAATTGTGGAAATGAATTGTGAAGTGATGGAATTTGTTTTTAATGGACTTCAAATTATGGAAAATGGCTTAAAATGATTTGATAGAAACCCAGTGGTTTTATCTTGTGAAAAAGGCATGTTTTTTGAATAAAACATGTTTTTGTTTTAAAGAGAAGGAAATTGGAACTTTTAAAATGGAAGAATGGGATTGATCATATTTTTAAGCATTCTTAACATAGTTCTCCCATCATGTAAGAGTGAATTCAAGCCTTAGGTAGTTAGTGAGTTATTTGGATACACTATACGCTACAATAACGTTCTAAAACATACTTGCAGTGGATCACATCCCCGATGGGTTGGTGATGAGTCTTTTTTGGCTAGTGTCATAGGGATGTCTGTATACACATTTTTTTGAGTTCACATAGAGAGTGAAGAATCCTATAGTTGGTTAAAATTATTGTACCTTTTGGCAGATGACCATGTTGTTTGCTTGTTTATTTATATTTGAGATATAAATGTATGCCAATGTTTTTGAACGGCTTTACATGCCTGATGTTTTTACTTAAACTATTATATGTAACTATTTTATTTAAACCATTGTTTTAGAAATATTCTATCATTTTGTAAAGTCTTTGCTTAAAGTATTTTTCCATCATTTGAACTGTATTGCATGATTTGTTTAATTATGATTTAAAATGTAAAACCTATTTATCTTTAATATTGAAAGCATTCATTTTGTTAATAAATTGTTGGAATCTGTTATGGAATTTGTGGTGAGACCCTACTAGCCTTTTTAGCTCACACCCTACTTTTGCCTTCGAGTGTTTGTAGACTTTCTCCTTCCAGGTTCGAGAAAATGGAAGAGATCTCTTGGAGGTGGGTCCAACTTTTGAGCTTTGGTCTTGGTGAGTTGTGTCCTTAGGGACCTTGGGGTTTTTTTCCCATTTTAGTACTTGGGTTGTAGTACTTTGGGATTTTTATAACTTGTTGTATTCTGGTACTTCAATCCTAGTGGAGTTTCTTTTGTTATGCATACTGCCTTGTTTTCTTTTCCTTCTGCATTATTGTGGAAAAATCATTCTCACTTGTATGTTGTATGATGTCAAGTGCTAGTTGTCGACCCGTGGGGATCAGGAACGCCCTTCGGGAAATGTCAGGGTTGGCTTGGTTATCGGGTTACCAGGGTACTCGGGCTGGTTCGTGACAGGATTCATGATGCGGATGATATGATAATTGAAAATCCCTAAGCCCACATGATCCATGCTTGGTGTCATAAATAAGGGATAAAAAGTAATCAGTCTCACTGAATATGGATGTGGGAATTATTCATTGAGGTGGCCCTTTGGATTTATAATATGGAGCTCAGGCCTTAGGAAGGTTCCCTATGTATCCTGATTAAGGCAAGAATCAGAGTCATCGTAGTTTAATTGCTTTATCAATCTACTAGTGGATAAAGAAGAATGGTCATCCCATGGGAGAGATTGGGTATCAATTTTTGGAATGTCAGATACATAATGGGACCTACATTGAGGTATATTACCATTGGATATCGGGCCTTAATAAGGCATCCTATGTATCCTAGTTATAGTAGGAATCAGGGTTATCGTAGTTTAGTTGGGGGTATTGAAGGAATTACACTGAAGTGGGTTCCCATTAGAGATCAGGCCTAAGAGAGGCATCCTAAGTATCCTATTTATAATAGGAATCAAACTTCTCATTGTTCATCTTTATTAGGGATTACACGTTTAGGTTTCCCTTATATACACACTGGACAATGTTATCATTTCTTGGGATGTCTGCTTGGCATGGCTTGAATGTCGGTCTGATGCGTCTGATTATCTTCTCAACATGTCTGAAGACAATCGCATGGTCCAAGATGACTTGTCCAGAGGATGTCAAGTGACCCTAATGACTTTTTCTGGTTTTCTTCCTAACATGTTTGAGGATGTTTGGGCATGTCTGAAAATAATCGCATGATCCAGGATGACTTGCCTAGAGGGTGTCACATGACCTGGCTGACCTATCCTGGTGACATCCTGAAACCTATCTAACATTCCTTGGCGTCGACGAATAATTTGGGAGACATGCCTAGAGGCAATCTCAAGATTTTTATGGAAATCCCAAAGGGGTTTTCAAGACTTGGGTTTCATGCTTGGAGGGCACCATGTGTCTTTATTGACATGTCAAGGTGACATTGCATAATCCAAATGGAAAGTTGAGGGAGTGTCGTATGACTTGAGTGACATGTCTCGGTGATGTCACATGATCTAGGAAGATCATGATAAGTGCATGAAGATTAGTTAATCCTTCTTCTCATAAGCCTCATGTCATTTTTATTCTTTAGTTCCAACCTTTATTGCATATATGCCTCTGGTTTTTCCATAATTAGTTTATTTTAGGTTTCACCTGACACAACATACATGCAGGTCCTCCTTCGCATAATATGAATGAATTTCCAGAAGTCTTTAATTTGATCTATAGATTGATCAGGAGAATCACCTGTTCATTTCTTTTGATCATTTAATTCATTCCTCAAACTTTACCTGGAAGAATCCATATGTGGTTGCATAACTAGTCACTCTGAGAAGTCAGCTCCTACGCTCCTATGTGTGATCGATCATTGATGCATTTTTTTACTGATGGGGGGGTTATAGGTCTCACCGCCCCAATTATATGTTGCCTTGTGTGGAACATATATCATATATATGACCTTGATTCATTGCAGGGTTTTGATTTCACATGCTTTGCATGATCATGTCATGGGTCATCCATGGCACTGCATGATATTCAATGATCATGAGATTGTTCCGCAATTACCATTTTTATTAAACTCGGGATGATCAAAGGGACTTCTATTGACCATGTGTACATGTCAAGGAGTTTTTACAGTGTAAGAACAACATGTCTAGGATTCTTCATGAGATAAGGATGCCCATTGAAATCATTTTTCATGAATCAAGATGACTTGTCTGGGGCCATTAATGAGATAAAGTTGGCTTACAAGGAAATCCTTCACTAGATCAGGATGACATGTCGATGGGTCTCAAAAGATCATGTTGTATTATTGAGGGGGGATCACATGATCAATATTGATCACCCAGGGTGTATAACCCCTTTTGTGTGAAGATCAGTGTATCTTCTCTTCACAAGAAGCTTTCGTATTTCCCCTTTTTAATTAAATCCTTATTTTACAAAGATAAGAGATCTCATACAGCCATGCAAGTGTTGTCGAAGACAATTAATCTCCTTGTCCATGGTGCATCACATTACAAATAATGGATATAGTGGTGATGAGTGAGCATTATTGTGGACACCCCCTCTTCTTGTCAATGGATTTGGAGGGACAGCACATGATCAGTGATGCATCTCACGATGGCGTACAGACATTATGAGGGACATTCGCTCTTCATGCCTTTGATGTGTCACATGTTCAATGATTGATCTTGTGATAACATGCAAACAATGTCAGGGATAGTCAGTTTTCTTTCCTTTGATGTGTCACGTGTTCAATGATGGATCTCATGATGCCAGGAAAACATTATTAAGGTTACTCGCTCTATTTTCCATTGATGTGTCACATGTTCAATGATGGATCTCATGATGGCTTGCAGTCATTTTCATGGACATTCACTCTACTTTCCTTAGATGTATCACATGTTCAATGATGGATCTTGTTACGGAATGAGTATATTTTCAGGGATAGTCGTTATGCATTCCTTTGATGTGTCAAGAGTTCTATTATATATCTCAAGATGGCATGCAAACATTGTCAGAGATAGTCGCTCTACTTACCTTTGATGTGTCGTGTGTTCAATGATGGATCTCACGACATCATGTAGAAATTTTTAGGGAAATCACTCTCCCTTTAATGCATTCTGTGTTTTTTGATGGATATCACAATGACAAGTGGACATTATCAAAGAGAGTATCTCTACTTTCATTTGATTCATTACATGTTCATGGATGTATGACTCCATAGTGTGATTGAGGGTTTTTTCAGGTCAAGGTTGCATGCCAAAGGTCCTTCAATTTCCTTAAACAATGAACACATCCCAAATTTCATTAGCATATGTCATTATTCATTATGATCATATAAGAAATCATCGCATGTGTCCTTTCATGGAAAAGTGTGCGGCACACATTTAGTGGTGTCAACAAAATTCCCCCTAGAAATAGATATGTTCAAAACAAAAAGACTTTCATTATAAGGTAAATATACAACATTTTTCTATAAATCAGAATGATAATGAATTCCTTTCGGGTGTAGCTCACAGATAAAGGGTGTCCTGATTATTCCTAGGCCAGTGGACTTAGAGAGAATAGCTTGATTTTTGAGAGGTCCATATGATGGACCCTAGAAGCTTTGTATCTCTTTATTTATATTTCCCTATATTTTTTATCATCATATATAGGAATACCTAGTGTGTATAGAGATTAGCTTGATTTTATGTCTTGTGCAACCCCATTCAATGTTTTTAATCTCTTAACAATAGAAATATAGAATCAACCAGGGTTGTATCCCAATGAAACTGCATTTAAGAAGTTTATTTTTCATGATTTTTATTATTAATAATTATCTAAAATATTTATATGGGGGTTTTCTATAGTAATAAATGAAACTAAACTAATTTCAAAACTAACAAAACATGTAAATAGAACAAAACATGTATCAATGAATGAAAACTAGAAAGAGGTCAAAAAAGATTGGTGGCCTTCCCAAGTGACTCAATGGGTTAACTTCATTTTTCATTACTTTGAAAGAATTCAATATATAATTCTATCGATACACAGTCCAAAATCTATAAGTTGTGTGTCTCATTAAGTTTGAGAAGTCAGGATTGTCGACTAAGATCTCAATTTTAACCTTCTTACATTAAGAGCCGATCAAAACATTCAACAATCATTGAATGCTTTGACATAGTTGAAGTGCCATGATCACAATTATGGATCAAGAATTGAAAAGCTTCAACAATAAGAATTGAACAATGAACTCCTAACTGGACTGACCTAAGAGTCTATGTCCGATGAAAAATACATGGTGATTAGTAATTTATCAGTCATCAAATGGAAGATAAAATAAAAAAAATGATAGAAGAATAATTATCAAATAGAAATCACATATCTAACAACTGAAAATCTGAAGAAAATCATAATTTGATAAAAATTATGAAAAATCGGAATGAATTCACCAAAAAAATCACAAGGTTTTACCACTTAAAAATTAGAAGATCATGTACGAGAAATGCGATTAGTGTTCTATTTTCATCTCCATGCTCGAAAACAGTTCTTCTAGTTCACTGAAAGATTTCTCGGCTCCGCTCTCCATCACTCCACTCTGGTGACCTAAAATAAAATGTTTTCTGACTATTGTCTTCTTTATGTCCGGGACTCCACCAAAATCACAACAGTCTTGTCTTATATTATTTTACCCAAGAACCTCGTTAATTTGTTGGTCTCGCTTGTCTATCCTCACAGATATCATTTCCTTATATTTGGCCTTCTATCATTGTAAATCACTTTAATAAATCCTCCAAAAAATTCTAACATGTGGACATTCAATTAATAATTTCTTCTCGCATAAGATTTTTATTATTAGCCCATTGTCCATTCCCATTGGCTTCCATTGTTAAAACGGAAGTGCTGAAATCCAACTCCTCCAAACTTGCAACTCATTCTCTTATTTTCATATACAACACTGAAATAATAAAGACCAATAAAGACCCTTGTTTAGGCAACCAACCTCTTCAATGAAGACCCTTGTTTAGGAATTTTCCAGAACATCTAATGAGCATCCTCTTACACCTTCCCAACCACAACAGTGTTGATGAGGGAGGCCAACATAAAACCTATAAACAAAATAAAATCCAACAACAAACAACCATTTAATCCAATGATCCCAGAAGTTAGACTTGAAAATGCATAAAAACCCAATTGAGGAATCATCTTCATCATGCTTGGATTCCCTGTTCATCCTCAGTGTGGATCTCAACAAACCTCAGGTCGAACAGTTCAACTTTGTGGATCAGTTCATCATGACTCAAGCCATAAAAGTAACATTCAAAAAAATCTTTGGCAGAAATCATAGGATAACATCGGATTCAAATGATGGACCATGGTTGGCTTCACTTGATGAACATCCAGTTGAGTATCTGTTTTGCATCCCGCAAATCATCGGCTTGGATTCAGATCTGGGTAGGCTCGTGCATGTTCGGAAACACCTATCTTCAATCGGCATGCAAAAATTTCAATCCCGACTTAGATTCTTCCACTTCTATAGAAACAAGACTTAACAGACCAAAATCAATGTTCGGCATTAAAATCAGCAGGTTCAGCTAGATCTCATTTCATCTTCCTCAAACAACAGCCTCTATGGTGCGAGATTGAATTACGGGGGCAGCTTGATTCTGATTCAACAATACAGGCAGCCTTAGGTGTTCCTAAACATTTATCGAGCTTGGATCTATGTTTGGTTCTCAAAATCTTCAACAACGGTGGTGGCTTTAGTGTCTAAACAATGGTATTCTTCCTCTTCTATTTCTGGGTCTTCATTATCGTCGGTGCCTTCAGCTCAGATCCAGTGGAGGGGTGGTTGACTTCATGCTCGGTTTGGTTCTTCAAAATTCATGCCAAAGACTTCTTCTCCATCGATGACAAGGCTGAGATCCACATTAGCATTGACCTAGGTTGTAGTGGTTGCCTTAGATCTAGACTGTAGTGATGGCTCAACTTCTTCAAATGACGTTGTTGAGGAGGTAGCAAGATTTGGAATACCCCAGATCCGGTGGCGGGTGTCAGTCACCCACACTAAGGTTTTTCTTCTCCTCAAGTAATAAATGAATCAAATCTAGTATATTGAAATAATTATTAAGTTTTAAATACTAGGTTGCCACAACAAATCTGTTTTCAAAATGATATTCACCCTTGGATTTTTATCAAGTGAAGAAGTTTACTCAATAAATTATGTTTTATTTATGTGGAAAATTTCTTCCTATTTTACAAAAATAATTGATCCTAAAAATTCGAATTAGGTTTAAAATATTTTCAATTTTCATTTAAATTTAAGTTCAAACTTCTCTTTTAACTCCAGGAGAACCAACTCACATAAATTAGCAATCAAAAAATTTAGACACTTTTTTTATAAGCTAATTTAATAAATTAAAATGAGTATAAATAACTCATCTAAAATCATAATGAATAAATAAAAAAGTTCAACATGGATTATGATTTTCATTTCATAATTCATATGAATGCATGTATTATGTTTTTGAATTCAAATTTAATGATTTAAGGGAAATGATAGTTGTCAAACATTATCAAAATTCTATTCCAAATCAATCACTTTTTAAGAGGGTAATGAAATATGAATTACGTGACTAATTTCAAGGTTAATATAAAACTAACCTCTTTAAATTGGCTACACAACACTCAAACTTCTAAAAAAATTAAATCTACTAAAAATGTTTCATTAAAACATGAGAAAAAATCAAAATTAAAAATTTTTAGGGGATTTTGATGGGATCACATTGTTGTATAGTTATCACATTGAAATACCCCTCCCCCGTACTAAATATCAACATTTTCCTCAATATTGATCCTAAGGTGGAGAAAACATGTTGATTCAATTCTAAGTTCAAAAGAGATTGACAATTTAGTAGAAAAAAATCACATTCAAAAGGGTTACATGAAAGTCCAGTGTAGTTTTCCTACAAAACAGATGCATGAAAACAATTAACATCATGCATATAAATTTACTACTGGTTACCACTTCAAAAATTTCAGTTCAAAAATATAATATGTATACTATTGCAATTTCAAAAAGTGTGCAGAAAAATTTTCAGCAAAGCAAGAGATTATTCAACACTAATACACATGAAAAATAATTCATTTATTGGCAGAAAAGAGCATGTTTAAGCACAATATTTAGCATGAAACAATTGTTTTTAGATTTCAACTTTTCTAAATAATTAAATAACATAGCAGTAACAAAAATAAATTAAAAGCATTATAAAGTGAGTAAAATTTTAAACTAAAGAATTCCATGAATTGGAATCTTTATTTTTCCTTAACATAGATTCAAATACACACATTCTTTTCTTGGATGAAGTACCTCTAGTTAAAGTGAAAGCTCCATGTTTTAATATGTGAGGGTGTTGATCCAAAATTATAAAGTATCTATTCAAAATAATGGAGAGTGGCTCCAAGTGGATTCCTCATAGTGAGTCGAAGAGCATAGTAGATGGTGGATAGCCTTGGAAAATTATGTATCCAGTGGTTGTCCACTTTATTTTCTGTAAGAAAAACTAATAGAAATTAGAAGTTTACTAAAATTGAAAAACTAAAAACAAAAAGTAAATGGAAAAGGGTAATTAAATATTGGGTTAAAGCACCAAGAGGTGCTATAGTTTATGTGGATAACGTTATCCACAGATAGACATCGTGTTGTTTATCCCCAACCCATTGGTAAATAGGGATTATGTGGTAAGAACCACCACATCCTTTCTTTTATGCAATTGTGAAACTTTACGTCTTTATGGTGAGCCTCTTTGAAAGTATATGGTGCATCCACCCCCCTCAAATTGAGTTTAAAATTTTCAGATGGGGTGGAAGAATAAAATAAGGGGTCTTTTATTCAACATCTATAGGAGGGTTCTCCTATAGCCACTATACATGTTTTAGGGCATCCATAGTAGGGGGACATTTTCTTCTTTTCCCTTAAACAAATAGCCTCCTCTTCGATTTCCAGCTTCAAATGTTTTCCACAGATGTTGTCTCTATTTCCAGCATCATCTCCTCCTGGACATCTTCATACACTAATCCTTACTGAAAAAACACTTCCAAAACATCCCTGATCAGTAAAGGGGGTACTTTTCCTTTAATGAAACAACAAGGAGATTCAGTTGAAATCTCATATTCCAAAAGATCTAAACAATAATGGTCACAAATATTGAAATCCCCCTGAAGCAAAATGGCAGAAGACCCTTATTCATCCTTCATGACTAAATGAAAATCAATCATATTGGGAAGTGAATGTTCTCTATGTTTGACCTCAACCTCTTTGATTTATTCCTTAAAAGTTGAAGTGTTGAGCACTCCTACATGGATCTTAGGGAAAATGTGAAAAATTGTGATATTTTCAACCAAACCTTACCGCACATGTAGATTAATATCTTCTTTATATTCCTATATCATTGTTTTAAATTAATTTTTATTAAAAGTCTTGAAAAACTCTCTAGTTTTGTAGTAAAAATATCTACCAATATTATCCAAGGGCGTGTCAGATTCCATTTGATCATTATTTTTTAATAGTTATATTCACATTTTTGAATTTTTTATGTTTTCTTGTCTTTTTTTAAACTCATTGGAAATCTCCCCAACAACAATGCTAATTTAAACAACGGTTTTGTATAGTGTTTAACCCTATTCAAGTCGTCATCCAACGAGGCTGCATTTAATGAGTTTCTTTGTAACGATTATTATTATTAATAACAATATTATACATTTCTATGGGATTATCTGTGATAGGAAATGAAACTAAACTAATTTCCAAACTAACAAATCATGAAAACAAAACAAAACAAGCAGCATCGAAAGAAAACTAGAAATAAGCGAGAAAATATTAGTGGCCTTCCCTAGTGACTCAACTCGTTGATTCATTATTCATTACATTGAAAGAATTGATTCCATAATTCTCTCGATGCACAATCCAAAATCTCTAAAATGTGTGTCTCATTAAGTTTGATATGTCAAGGTGGTCAACTGAGATCTCAGTTTTAACCTTATTCCGTTTGGATCCGATGAAAACATTCAATGATCACTGAACACTTTTATAGAGTCAAAACGTCGTGCTCGGAATTCTGAATCGAGAATTGAGAAGCTTCAACAAAAAGAACCGAACAACGAACTCCTAATTGTAATGACCTGACAATCTGCATCCAATGAAAAATACACATCGATCAACAATGTAACAGTCAATGAATGGAAGGGAAAATGAATCTAACTGATGAGAGAACAATTAGAAAACAACAATTTCATATCTAAAAATTGAAAATCTGAAGAAAATCACAGTTTAATAGAAATTATGAAAGCTCGGAATGAATCAACTAGAAGAAATCATAACATTTGGAAACAAGAAAATTATTCAATCATGTTTGTGAAATGCGATCAGTGTTTGATCTTCATTTCCACACTCGGTAGTAGGTCTTCTTTGAGATCACGGAAAGATCTCTCAGATCCGCTCTCCATAACTCTTCTCTAGTGACCTGAAATATTTTTGTTTTTTGCTTGATGTTCTCTCTATGGTTGAGAATCCCCCGAAATCATGACAGAGTCCCTTCTTATATTTTTTTATCCAATCACTTCCTTAATTTTTTAGTCCTAATTGCCTTTCATCACAGGTCACATTTCCTTTTCTTTAGCCTTATATCACTGTACATCACTTTAATAAATCCTCCAACAAATTTTGACATGCGCTTAGATAATTAATAATTTCTTCTTACATGAGAATTTTCCTACGATGCCATCATCCCTTCCCATTAACCTCCATTGTTAAAACAGAAGTGCTGAAATCCAGCTCCTCCAAGCTTGCAACTCATGCGCTTGCAACTCATGCTCTTATTTTCTTCTAGGACATAGATATAATGAAGATGATCAGGACCAATGTATCCAATTCATGGTTAAGAAACAACCCATCCTCTCCAATGAAGAACCTTGTGGAGGCATTCTGCAGAACATCTAATGAGAATCCTCTTGCAACTTCACAACCACAGTTGTGTTGATGACCGTGGCCACCATCAAACCTAAAAACTAAATCAAATCCAACAACAAACAACCCATTAATTCAATGATCATAGATGATAGATTCGACAATACAGAAAAAAGTACCCAATCTCAAAATCGTCTTCATCAAGCTTGGATTCCTAGTTCATCCTCACTGTGGATCTCAGCAAACCTCAGGTCAAACACTCCACAACAATCATCATTGCTGATAATTTCATCGCGAATCAAACCATCAAAGGAACATTCAACAAAATCTTGGGTAGTAGTCTTCAGATTTCATTGGAAAAACATGTCATCAATTGGTTCGAAGGGATTTTTTTTAGACTACTTCATCACGACACTGAAATTTCAACCCCGAACCAGATTCTTTCACTTATACAGAAACACGACATAACAAAATGAAGTCGGTGTTTGACATCGAAATCAACAGGTTCAACCGGATCTCGTTTCTTCCTCCTCAGATGCCAACCTCAGTGGTTTGAGATTGAATCACAGGGGCGACTCGATTCTGATTCAACAATATAGGTGGTTTTGGGTGTTCTTAATCATATTTCGAGCTGAGATCTATTACCGGTTCTCAGAAGCTTCAACAACGGTGGCGGCTTCAGTTTCGAAACAATGGTCTTCTTCCTTTTCCGGATCGTGGTCACCATTAGCATCGGCGCCTTCAGCTCAGATCCAATGGAGGGGTCGGTCAACTTCAATCTTGGTTTGGTTCTTCAACATTCACACATGAGTCTTCTTCTCCATCGACGGCAAGGCCACGATCCACATCAGCGGTGACCTAGGTTGTATAAACGACCTTATATCTGGACAGCGGCGATGACTCATCTTCTTCAAACGACGACGATGAGGAGGTCACGAGATCTGGAATACCCTAGATCTGGTGGCGGGGTTCAGTCAGCTCAACGGCGGCGATGACTCATCTTCTTCAAACGACGACGATGAGAAGGTCACGAGATCTGGAATACCCTAGATCTGGTGGCGGGGTTCAGTCAGCTCAACGGCAGCGAGGACCTCATCGGCTCGACCCCTATTCAGATTCATACTTCCTCATGATGGTGGGAGACCATAGTGCAGTCATATTATGCTATGGATGTCCTTCACTAAAAATAAAAATTCCAAACAATTAGATATTAAAATGAAATAAATGAAAACAATACAATTTGTTCACAAATTAAAAATGTAAGTTATATTTTTATAATTAGAAAAAAAAAATAGCAATTCAAAATTAAATTAAAACTAAATTTCTTTTGTTAATTAAGTAAAAAACAAAAATAAATATTTAAATAAAATCTAAACTAATTAGTTTTCTAAACTGAAAATATTGCTAAAAGTAATTAACTAGATAATGAAATTATAAAATTCATTAAAAGGTTTAAATTATAATTACATGTCTGGGTTATTAAATTATATGAATACAATAAATTAATTAATTAATTTAAAAAAACAAGGAAAATATTAAAATGAATTAGGAGAACTTAAAATTAAACATTGACATTAGAATAATATTTTAAATAATCTACCGAATTATATTTTTAATTCAAATATGAACAAAATTATTATTACAATATAAAAAAAAACTAATTAAACATAAAATCATTATTTAAAAGGTTTTATTATTTTAATATAAAATTAAAAACAATGTAAATTAACTAATTAAAAAATTATTTTAATAAATAAAATTTAATTAATTAAAAGAAGTTATTTGGAAAAAATGTATCAAAATATGGCCACATGATGAAACCCTCATACTTTGCGCCTTTTCCATTGTATGAGTGCTCAATATTACCTAGATCACACAAAGTAAGTGTTTAGAGAGTAGAGATTCAACTTTTTCCTAGGGTACCCTTTTCTAGTTTTTAACCCGGCAAGCATTATGTCTCTTTCAGTCTTGCACACTACACCAATGTTGTTCTGTAGTTTATGTTCTTCGATCTCAACCCCTATATTGTTGTAGTTTAGGATATTGTAGCACGAACCATCAATTGATCTAGTTTAGGGACTTTTAGCTCAGATGTTTTGTTTCTGTAGTTTATTTTATTTTGACCTTGAGATGTCATGCAGTTTAAAGTCTTTCTAATAGAACTTGATTGATGGATATGGAATATAGGGAAGAAATGTCAGGGATGACCAAAAACACTATATGGTTCTGAGTTCAATGTGGTGTATCCAGGGCTCATGAGGATTATATCCCCTTTCTTGCACTGAGGGGATGCCTCTGAATGGTAGTTCAAAGTCATTTTTCACCACCAACATGGTAAAACAGAGGTGTCCCCACTCTTTTCGAAGGGTCATGAAGGATTTTAGAGCTGTTATCGATAGTTGGTAACAATATTAGGGAAGATTAATCCATCGATATAGTTGGAATATGGGTGTTGTAATTCATAACCAAAAATTTTGAATTAGTGAATATGAAATGGGGCAGAAAAAGAAGGGATGACCCAAAAAACCCTAAGGTGTTGAGTTATGCCGTGGTGTTACCAAGGATCAAAAGGATCAAAGTTCCTTTCCTGTAAGGAGGAGATGACTCTGGTTGGTAGGCCAAAGACCTTATATCCAATATCATAGGTATTACATGAATAGTCAAGAAAAGATGATCCTATCTCCACTCATAGGTGTTGGTCGGAGTGGATACTCAAGAGGGGGGTGAATTGAGTTCCAATTAAAAATTTCTGTTAAAAAGATTTCTATTAAAAATCCACCGATTTAAATAACAAGCTAAAGATGCGCCCGTAAAGGGCTCCGCGACGCTAGGGTTTCCCCGTCGCCGCCATCTCCTCTGCCTCAGGCGACGGAGGTCCTACTTCTCGACGCTTCTCGGTGGTCTCGCGGCTTGACCCTCTCTCTGTGGCGGAGTCGATTCGAGATCCAATCTTCATCGGCGTTGCAGGTCGAGTCCCTTCGTCTCAAGGGTTCGCGGTTTCTTACGGCGTTCGAGAAGGCTTTTGCGGCGTCGATGGTCATGTTCTTCGGTGGGATCTGCTTCAATGGCGGCGCGGTGCTGGTTCGAGATCGAGTTCTGTTCTACTGTGGGCTGAGGTTGCTGCTGCATTCTCCGCCTGTGATGATTCGGGTGGCTCTATGGCCTTCTCGTTTGAGCGCGATGGTGGCGACGGGTCTCATTGTGTTTCAGTCTGCTTGCGACGAAGCTCCCTCCTGCATCGCCTCTGATTTCCGAAAGCTTGGTGATGGGATTTTATCTTTGATTTTATGTTTTTGTTGGGTGATTTTTGTTGTTGCTGTGTATTCGGTTTTGGTTGTAGGATCGAAATAACGATGTAGATGCTCAATATACAAGAGGGGGGGTGAATTGTACACTTTAAAAATTCCTTTGGAACCTTTAAAGGTGGTTACGGATAACTATGTTTTCCTTAGACAAGGAAAGTTCTAAGTTTAACAAAGTTAAACTAAGCAGATTCACAACACCTCTAACACCAATTGGAGAATTGGAACTAAGGTTTACAATATGAGATTCTACCTTAAAGCGTATAGAATCTAAACTTATCAGAGTATAAGTGTAAGGAAATATAAGAAGGTTATACTTTCCTTATAATACAATATGCAGCGGAAACAAACAAGTAGTAAAACTACAAGTAACAAGATATAAGTCTTTTAACCCAAAGAGAAGGGTATCCAACAACCTTGGATAAAGGTCCCTTGATTTATACTTTCAAGCAAGTCTGTCTTACCCACACCAGGGTAAGCCCTCGATACGAAGATCAGAATCTCTGTCTTGCTATCCCCGCAAGCCCTCAACTTCAAGATAGTTGGAACCTCTGTCTTCCTCAGCAAGGAAGCCCTCGAACTTCAAGGTAGTCGACACCTCTGTCTTCTTATCCTCGAAAGTCCTTGAATGTAATCACCAACATTCGGAGTCACACAAAGCAATATGAACGAGCAGTTCAGTACGCACAAGGCATGAAAAGCTTCTCTCTCTAGAAATCACCTTAAAAGCGCGTGGTCTCTAGATCAATCAACTTCATTATATCTCGAGCTCTTTCAAAAGAGCTCCTATTTATAGGCAAATTTCCAACGGTCGGTTCCCTCCTCCAACGGTCATATTTTCCATGAAATTCGGAGGGACCAGTACACGTGTAACTCAACCAACGGTTAATTAGAAACAGAATATACGACATCGTTTAATAATAAATCATGTATAACTGAATGCACGACATCGTTTTGAAATGGAGCAAAAGTAAGTAAGAGCCATATAAAATTTCGGAGTGTAAGAAAATTAAAAGCTCGGAGTCTAACCAAAGTGAAATTCGGAGTCTATGTTAAGAAATGTTCGGATTCTGTTTTATAGGAATTCGGATTCTGGTTTCACCAGAGATCGGAATATGAACTTGCAAAGTTTGAAGTCGAACTAGTAAAAGTTCGGAGTCAAACTTCATAAGAGTTCGGAGTCAAACTTCATAAGAGTTCGGAGTCGAACTACTTAAGAGTTCGGAGTCGAACTACTTAAGAGTTCGGAGACGAACTACTTAAGAGTTCGGAGTCGAACTACATAAGAGTTCAGAGTCAAAATACTTAAGAGTTCGGAGTCGAACTAATGAAGAGTTCGGAGTCGAACTGCTCAACAGTTCGGAGTCGAACTTCTTAAGAGTTCAGAGTCGAACTCCTTAAGAGTTCGGAGTCGAACTGCTTAAGAGTTCGGAGTCGAACTACTTAAGAGTTCGGAGTCCAGAATTCGGATTGGAACTTCATAACAGTTCACATCCAGAATTCAGATCCTAAAAACAGAATGATCCAAATCTTTACATTATATGATTCTGAGATTTTGGTTAAGAATCCGGTTTTTGAACTTAAGAATAATATTGCTATGTATAAGAAAATTTAGGTTAGGGTAAATTTCCTTAAAGAAGTAAATTTTCCTTATGGAGGTAAAACATACATTTGCTTAAGTATAAGGTGTTTGTGATTTTCAAAACAATAAGGAATGGAAAAGTCATAAGGAAAACCTTATTGACTCAAAAATCTCCCCCTTTTTGAAAATCACAAACATCCTTTCGAAAAAGCATATAAGGATTTTGAAAAATTCCATTAGACTTTGAAATTAAAACTTATCTCCCTTTGTTCGTGGATGAAAGTGAATACAACTAACTCCCCCTTAGGCATTGAAACTCTAAGGATTGTATTCTGAGTTTCTGAAGTGGGGTTCTCATTTTCATGGGAATGAAAAAATTCGAAGTGAGAAACTCCCCCTTACTTTAAGAATATTTCTCTTAGAAATTTTTCTTTCTCCTCCTTATGAGTAGTTCTTTTCCTTCTCCCCCTTTGTGATTTTCAAAAATAATTAAAGGGTATGGAAAAGAAAATATGGTACCTAAAACATTAGTATATGAGAAGATAAAACGAACCAAATAACATTTCATTAGAGTTGGGAAAAACTTTACAAAGAAAGACAACTACAAAAAAAGATCGGAGTGGGTTCATTTGTCTTCCTTTTCCTTCAGAATGAGCTTCTTTAACAAAGTTTTGAGCTTCTTTAGGTCTCTTTGGTCTTCCTCGACCTGCCTCTCCAAGGCTTTTGTCTTTTCTTCTTGGACTTTTAAAGCTTCTTCCTGAGCCTCCATAGCTTCTTTCTGCAACTTTATTATTTCATCTTGCTGAACGACTCTTTTTTCAAGCTCAATCCATAGATTTCTATCATTTATAAGATTTTGAGCCAGAGAATTTGCCTTGTCATTTAGTTCATTCACTTGTTGACTCCGGGAACTCTGCTCAATAATAATCTCATCTTGAAGATTCTTAATCTTTTTATCTGTTGTGTCAAAGGCATTTTGAACTTCAGCCTGAAAACTTTCAAACTAAACTAAATCTTTATCAACTCTCTTAGACCACTTTGTTATCTTACTGCAGGACCTTCTATGCACATCATAATCAATAAGAAAACTTTTTTGTTCATCTTCGAGATTCAAAAACTTATCCATGACCATAGATAAGGAATCTGATTTCTGATTCATACTTTGTTGTAGCATTTGACATCTGGAGTCTATTGTTGGAAAAATTGGAATGGTGTCCACCAACTTCCTCAGAGATTGAACTACAAAATCATGCCCATGAGATGATGATTCCAAATCAGATACATCTCTTTGAGATTGCTCTTCTTCAACTTGCACCAGCTTCCTTCTAGAGGTACCACCAACCTCTTTCCTCCTAATGACATATTTTATAGGAGTATCTATTGCATCCCACCTCTTTATCACATAAACTTTCATTACATTTTACAAAACCGAGGATCTTTAAGGTTTAGTGTCTTGGAAACCAGGAACTTTAAACATGAAAACATAAAACATTCTTCTAAAACACTTGAAAGGCTTCTCCTCATGTTCATCCTAGGTTCATTACTGCATCTCATAACCTGGGGACATACATCAAAAGAAAGGGTGAGCAGAAGGCCCAGTAAGGGAAACAAAAGAAACATTTTACATGTGAACTTGAGATACTTCAATAAGGTCATGAAAAGAACATTAAGGCATGAGAAAGAAATCACGAGGCATATCATAATAAAAATAAAATTTTTCATAACTTGAAGATGTGGCTGCAACATTTAATATTGACAATCATGAACATATCACCAAGGTCCATCCCCAAGGTGTCATTTGAAAATTACCAAGGTTATTCACCAAGGTATCGTGAAAATTGTAATCTCTAGTGGTTACATCAATACCCAATGCATTGGAGCGCTATCAGGGCGCACCCTTAAATTTGCCTTTATTATCATGTGATCCACATATATCATCATAAAACATTTCATAAATAACCCATATATCATAAAATAAATGGGTTTCATTTCATAATCATAACGTTTTAAAAACGGCTTTAAAGACATGATCTTTACGTCACTTTAAACCCACGGAAGGGGAGAGAGGGTTTCATGTATGTAAATCCCAGAATTTAAAATAGAACATTTTTGTATATATGTGAATAAACCTATAGAAATAAGAGCTTTGAGTATTCACTTAATAACATGAAGTAATTTTGAGAAAAAGAGAGAGGCATTTTGAGACGAAAATTCTGCAGCACAACGGCTACGTTACAGGGTTTTAGAAAACGTTGAAAAGAGAGGGGACATGAGTCAAACAATAATAAATGACCCATAAAAAGTAGAGGGACAGAATATAAGGTATTTAAGAACATGGTAATGAAATTTGAAAATATACCATATGAAATGAAGAACATGAAAGGAAGACAAAAAATAAGATTTCTCTTATGAAAATTCGGCAGCCTAACAGCGTTACATAAACTTCAACCCAAAATGAATTGATGATGTCAAATAGGGTCTCTCATCATATGAACATAAAATATCAGTATGATAGATATAGAGATCATACCCCAACATAATAAAAAGGAACTTGCAATACTTGACATGGAATTAGAACTTTGAAAAGGAGAAGGGTAAAAGAATCCCTTAACAATTCGGCAGCCTAACGACGTCACTTAAACTTCAACAAAAAATGAATTGATGAGATCAAATAGGGTCTCTCATCATATGAACATAAGAGTCCAGTATGATAGATATAGATATCATACCCCAACATAACAAAAAGGAACATGAAATAATTGACATGAAAGTAGAACTTCAAAACGAGAAGGGTGAAGAACCACTTAAAAATTCGGCAGCCTAACGACGCCACTTAAAACATCAAAATACTGAATTGAAGAGATAAAATAGGGTCTCTCATCATATGAACATAAGATTCAATTATGATAGATATAGATATCATACCCCAACATAACAAAAAGGAACTTGAAAGAATTGACATGAAAGTAGAACTTCAAAACGAGAAGGGTGAAGAACCACTTAAAAATTCGGCAGCCTAACGGCGCCACTTAAAACATCAAAATACTGAATTGAAGAGATAAAATAGGGTCTCTCATCATATGAACATAAGAGTCCAGTATGATAGATATAGAGATCATACCCCAACATAACAAAAAGGAACTTGAAAAAATTGACATGAAAGTAGAACTTCAAAACGAGAAGGGTGAAGAACCACTTAAAAATTCGGCAGCCTAACGACGCCACTTAAAACTTCAAAATACTGAATTGAAGAGATAAAATGGGGTATCTCATCATATGATCATAAAATATCAGTATGATAAATTTAGAGATCATACTGTTGTACCTCTCGTACCCCTCGTGGTTTGATTTTCATGATCACAATCACTCACTTATTTATCTAATCCTCTTTCAAGTGTTTTTGGATGATAGGAATCATTTCAGGTTACCAAGGAATTGGGCCAAGCAAGCTGAAGCCACAAGTGCACCGGCCAACCGGTGGCTCAGCACCGGCCAACCGGTAGTGCCTGGGCAGAGAGTCTCCTCACTGTCCAGAGCACCGGCCAACCGGTGGCCTCGGCACCGGCCAGCCGGTGGCACCCAGAAGAATAGTGTTTGCTACTGCCTCAGCACCGGCCAACCGGTGGCCTCACCACCGGTCAGCCGGTGGCGCCTGGACAGAAGCATCCACCCATCTCCAAGGCACTGGCCAACCAGTGGCCCTGTACCGGTCAGCCGGTGGAGGTAGTCAAACTAGTCGTTGGGCTTTTGACCAGCCTGTCCACTTGGCCTCCAACGGCTCCGAAAGCCTCTCCAACGGCTCCAAAGGCCTCTAACAGCCATATGAGGGTTCCCCCTCTATATATAAAGGACCTTGAAGCCCCGTAACCTAAGACACATATACGGAAGCCCACGGGACATATTTAACATCATTTGGAGAACCTCCGGCGGACTTCCTCCAAGGAACCCCAACTGCTCCAATCCAATTCCACATCCAAGGAGCACCACCATAGAAGCTTGGGAGTGCACGTCTTCAACTCCAATCATCCATTGGCGCCCAAGGCTTCTCCCCAATTACGGTTTTTCTTGTTTTATTCATTTTGAGCATCAAATTGGGTTTGTGCCTACAAACCCCCATCTCTTTCATTCCTCTCTTCATTTGGGTTTTCACACCACCTTTAAGGTGTGAAGAGGTTAGTCAAGCCTTTCCTTTTAAAAGTCTTGAGTCAAAGGTGAGCTAGCCTTCACCCGTAAAAAGGCTAGTGGGTTTCTTTCTCAAACCATTAAAAAGCAAGCTGTAATAGGTGAGCTAGCCTTCACCTGTAAAAAGGCTAGTGGGTTTCTTGCTACAACCATTGAAAAGCAAGCGGTAGTAAATCTCTCAACGGTTGAGTTGGGAGTGGAGACGTAGGCCGGGTTTTAGGCCGAACTCCGTTATCAATTTTTGTGTCTTGCCTTATTTATTTCCGCTGCACTTTCACTTTGTTTTTTAATTTGTTAATTATTTTTTAAAAGGCAATTCACCCCCCCCTCTTGCCATCACTTCCCTTTCTTTCTCCGCCCAACAATTGGTATCAAAGGGAAATTTGAGTAATACCTTCACCGGTTTCAAATTCAAGATCCATTGTGATGGCTTCAACTTCTTTCGCCCCCGAAGGCTATTCTTTGGGTCGTGCTCCATTCTTTGATGGAACCGACTATAATTATTGGAAAACCCGCATGACCACTTTTCTTAGAAGTATAGGTTATCCTATTTATAAAATTGTCATGCATGGTTACACTCTCTCTTCTCCCGATGAATCCAAATGGACCCAAGCCGATATTAAAAATTTCGAGCTTGATGGCAAAGCCATGAATGCTCTACATTGCGGCCTTGATCGTAATGAGTTCAATCGAGTTTCCACATGCACCTCCTCACATGAAATCTGGAAACTTTTAGAGGTTACCCATGAGGGGACCAACAAAGTTAAGGATACTCGATTGGACATGTACCGTCAAGATTTTGAGTCTTTTACGATGCATCCATCTGAAAATATTACTGAAATGTTTACACGTTTTACTGATGTTTGCAATGGGAGAAAGTCCATTGGTGATGATGTGTCTGCAGAGACGATGGTCAAGAAGATCCTTTGGATCCTACCAAGCACATGGGCACCGAAAGTCACATCAATCCAAGAAGAAAAAGATATCAAGAACATGCCGTTCGAAGAACTCATTGGATCCCTCATGACCTATGAGATCACCATGAGGAGGCAAGCTGAAAAGGAAGGCAAACCGATCAAAACTCCAAAGAACATCGCCTTCAAAGTTCAACAAGAAGAAAGCTCCTCCTCCTCATCGTCTTCCTCTTCAAGCGGCGATTCCGAAATGGAGAATCTTGCCCGCAAAATGCACAAGTTCATGAAGAAGCACAAGAAGAAGAAATCCCGCAAGGCTCGAAAAGAAAAACACGACGAAAAATCCGAGCCCGAGGTAACATGCTACGGGTGTGGCAAGAAAGGCCATTACAAGCCTGATTGCCCACTCAACAAGAAAAAGGCCAAGCAAAAGGAAAAGAAGAAGGCATTCAAAGCCACATGGAGTGATAGCTCCTCCTCCTCCTCCTCCTCAAGCGACAACGGTAACAAATGCCTAATGGCATTTCATGAGGTAACATCTTCCGACTCCTCATCCTCTTGTTCTTCAAATTCTTTCAATCATCTTTCCTATGAGGATCTCCAATTTGTAAGAGATCAATTGGAGGAAGGTTTTCACGAACTTTCTTCCAAATTTGTTGCTTTAAAAAAGAATTTCAAAAAACTCTCTTTCGAAAAGGAACAACTTCTCAAAGAAAAGGAGGAGTTGTCCCTCAAAATCCAAAACCTTCCCGATGTTGATTCCATGGAATCAACTATCAAAGACTTAAGGGAATCTCTAGCCAAGTTCACCCAAGGGGGACAAAATCTGACCAAAATACTAGGTTCCCAACGTGTATCTAGAACCACCGAAGGGCTTGGCTATTCCAAGCAAGCTTCCTCTTCCCATGCTCCAACTGTTTTTGTAAGGGGGAGCTCCCAATTTAAATTTTGCAATTATTGTAAAAAACCCGGGCACTTAATTTATGAGTGCAATTGCAAAAATGCCCGGTATGGAAGGCCCAAAACTATTTTATTCAATGATGAATTTTATAGTAGAAGACCCGCCACAAGACAAGTATGGATTGAAAAATCCCTCTTAGCGAGTCTCACCGGACCAAAATTTGTCTCGGTTTCAAACACCTCTCCCCGGTGATTTGTTGTTTTATTTAGGGGGAGTTAGGTTTGTTTAAGCATTTTTTTTTTTCAAAACTTTCAATTCAAACTTTCAATTTCAACACTTGGTATCAAATTTTTTAATTCAAAATTTTCTATTCAATTTTCATTTCAAACTTTCAATTTAAATTGTTATTCAATTTTTCACTCAAAACTTTCAATTCAAACTGTTATTCAAATTTTCATTCAAAAACTTTCAATTCAAACTGTAATTCAATTTTCATTTAAAACTTCCAATTCCAACTTTGATTCAAAACTTTCAATTCAAATTTCAAAAATTTCAATTGGTTTAAAATCTCCATCTTGTTTTTCAACGCATTCCCTCAATCAAGTTTTATGCCCCGTGCTATTTTGATAATCACAAAGGGGGAGAAATTCTTGGTTGATTGGGGGAGAATTCTCTATCATACTTTGCTTTCTTTTCAATTAATCCTTTAAAGCTGCCTCTCTTTTTTTGTATTTTACATTGATTGTTTTGGTGATTGTGATCATCAAAATAGGGGGAGATTGTTGTACCTCTCGTACCCCTCGTGGTTTGATTTTCATGATCACAATCACTCACTTATTTATCTAATCCTCTTTCAAGTGTTTTTGGATGATAGGAATCATTTCAGGTTACCAAGGAATTGGGCCAAGCAAGCTGAAGCCACAAGTGCACCGGCCAACCGGTGGCTCAGCACCGGCCAGCCGGTAGTGCCTGGGCAGAGAGTCTCCTCACTGTCCAGAGCACCGACCAACCGGTGGCCTCAGCACCGGCCAGCCGGTGGCACCCAGAAGAATAGTGTTTGCTACTGCCTCAGCACCGGCCAACCGGTGGCCTCACCACCGGTCAGCCGGTGGCGCCTGGACAGAAGCATCCACCCATCTCCAAGGCACCGGGCAACCGGTGGCCCTGTACCGGTCAGCCGGTAGAGGCATTCAAACTAGCCGTTGGGCTTTTGACCAGCCTAGTCCACTTGGCCTCCAACGGCTTCAAAGGCCTCTAACGGCCATATGAGGGTTCCCCCTCTATAAATAAAGGACCTTGAAGCCCCGGAACCTAAGACACATATACGGAAGCCCACGGGACATATTTAACATCATTTGGCGAACCTCCGGCGGACTTCCTCCAAGGAACCCCAACTGCTCCAATCCAATTCCACATCCAAGGAGCACCACCATAGAAGCTTGGGAGTGCACGTCTTCAACTCCAATCATCCATTGGCGCCCAAGGCTTCTCCCCAATTACGATTTTTCTTGTTTTATTCATTTTGAGAATCAAATTGGGTTTGTGCCTACAAACCCCCATCTCTTTCATTCCTCTCTTCATTTGGGTTTTCACACCACCTTTAAGGTGTGAAGAGGTTAGTCAAGCCTTTCCTTTTAAAAGGCTTGAGTCAAAGGTGAGCTAGCCTTCACCCGTAAAAAGGCTAGTGGGTTTCTTGCTCAAACCATTAAAAAGCAAGCTGTAATAGGTGAGCAAGCCTTAACCTGTAAAAAGGCTAGTGGGTTTCTTGCTACAACCATTGAAAAGCAAGCGGTAGTAAATCTCTCAACGGTTGAGTTGGGAGCGGAGACGTAGGCCGGGTTTTAGGCCGAACTCCGTTATCAATTTTTGTGTCTTGCCTTATTTATTTCCGCTGCACTTTCACTTTGTTTTTTAATTTGTTAATTATTTTTTAAAAGGCCCCCCTCTTGCCATCACTTCCCTTTCTTTATCCGCCCAACACATACCCCAACATAATAAAAAGGAACTTGAAATACTTTACATGATAATAGATCTTGAAAAATGAGAAGGGAGAAAGAATCCGTTACAAAAAATTTCGGCAGCCTAACGACGCCACTTAAAACTTAATAAAACGAAATAATGAGAGTAAGAGGGGATCTCTCATTATATGAACATGAAAAGGGCAGTAAGAGGAGTATAAAAGAACATCCTCCAACATAAGAACATGGAGCATAAAAGGAATGACATAAAAGAGATTACTTGAAATGAAAGAGAGAGGTCGGATCCCTTACTTTAAAACATAACTCTTAAAACTCAAAGGTTGGGACCTTGAGGGCTTGGGGGCACCATGGGAGGACTCCTTGGGAGGTAAAGAGACCAGAACTTCGTTGGGGAAGAGTGGGGAGTTAAATGGATGAGAGGATGACTTGGTATTTATAGGGAAAGTGAAGGGACAAGGCATTAATGGCAAAGGGACACCTCATTAGTGGTTTTGGCAAAACCATGGGCTTGCCCATGGTATTTTCCCATGGTATTGGCCACTTGGGACACCTCATACCTTATCTCACTATTCATAATTCGAAAATATTGATTACAAACTTAATACATCATTTAATGATGTCATTAAACACCCGTAACTTAAAAATTGTATTTTCACTATTCATCGAAAATTCAACTTTCTCAGAATAATCCCAAAATTTCACCTTAACCAAATATCAAAGCTCTGATTACAAATATGAACTCCATTTTATAAAAATAATTTTCTAAATATTTTTAATTTAATTTTTAAATAAAAACACTATTCATCAAAAAATCATTTTTTTCAGAAAAAACCCCAAAAATTACCATAACATAATATCGGTGCTTTGAGTTCAAAAATGAAATCCGTTTTATAAAAATAATTATCTAAATATTTTTAATTAAATTTTTAATTAAAAAAACACTATTCACCCGAAAAAACTAATACTTGAATAATAATTTATGAAACCGTTATTTAACCATTTTATTGAATCATATTACTTAATCAAGGTGCCTAGATTATATTAATACTTTCTTTAAGTGATATTACTAATCCATTTGGACACATTACTAATCCTAATCATAAAATCACTATTCATAATTTACTATTCATCAAAAATTAAGTTGATCTTATTAGACTCTAAATTTCGTACTGAACATAATTGTAGAAGACCATTTTTCGAAAATCATTACACATTTTTAATTATTTAAGGTTTACACAACCATTTTTAAAATATCCTTTTTCTAAAATTCATCAAAAATATGCATACTATATTTATCCGGTCATTTGAAAATTCATAAACTTTATCATAAGAAGAAATCCCAATTTTTATTTAAAACAAAGGATTACACAAGGCAGTTACGGTCTCCTTACATAGCCTCTTATCACACCAGCATATGACCTAAGTGTAAGGTGTGCTAAGGTGAGAGAATCTGAGGGAGGCTCGACTAACATCGCACGAGTAGTAATTTCTATTAGTTTGAACTTCTCGCAAAGGCGATTCCGTTCTAGCTTCACACGATGAAGTTCGGCTTGAGTTTGCTCCAGAGCAAATCCCAGTGGTGCTACCTCCTTCCCAAGTTCTGTTAGATGGGCTTCGATCGGTCCAACACTACTGGGTGAGGCTATCGAATCTTCTTTCTATAAATATTAACCAAGATTACTTGTATTTAGAGGCAATAATCAAAACGTTTAGTTTCTAGCGGTCATATTGACCAATGGTCATATAACCGTCTAAACCCAACTGTCTCATTTTAATTATACTCATGTTATCAAATAAAACATTTTTGTTGAGTATAAAAAATAAAATAACACATGAAATTAGGAAACGAGATTTATTCAAAATTTCGGGTTGTTACAATCTTCCCCCCTTAAGAAATTGCGTCCTCGCAATTTTTAAAAAATTGGGTTTTGAAATTTCATTGAAAGTCCCACATCGGAAAAAGAGTCAGTAACACTATTACTTTAAAAGAAAGAAAAGGAAGTACAAAGGCCACCCAAGTTTACTCATACTAGGATTCCATGTAGGAAACATGGACATGGAGGGGGAAAAAAGGGTCACGTTCTAAAGGAGAGTGATAGAAAATATGATTAGGTGAAAGTTAACCATAAGAAAATCCCAAACTTATGATGTGTGTAAACGATCTTTGATTACCTAGTAGGAAACGTAAACCAACAACATGTTTGTTTTATGTTCCTTTTCATAATTTTGAGGAATTCATTTACAACATAGAACAAAAACATAAGGAAATATATCTACCTTCATGTAGAGTTTCACCCTTTAATAAGTTTCTACCAAAACTAATCTTTTCTCCCAAATGATGAGCATTCAAAACTACTTGGTCTCATCAAAACACAAGAATCATCTTCTAGAGAATCACATAATCCACAAAACATTAACTATCTATTTCTTCTATCTTTAAACATTATCCCAAAAACAGAAAGGGTAAGGTTAAACAACTCTTCAAAAAGGAAGAATCTCATAGGAATGGAAACTAATTTTAAATCTTCAATGTTCCATGGTAATACCCAAAGTTCATCATAGACCATCCCATAAATAACGGTCCTTAAAATTCCTCAAAATAAACCAAACTAAGATTGAAACCCAAATACAAGAAGGATTTGATAACATAGTCTTCCAAAATAAACTTCATTGTTCATCTCCAAACAACATCAACCACTCCTAACATCTTATAAAAAAATTATCTAAACTAAACATATTTTACCCAAGATAGGTTAATCATTCCCATAAGTAACCTAAATTACTATAAGTCCACCATAAATTCATCGATTCTTCAAAATATAAGTCAACCTTACTCCTCAATGAAAATACCGTAGTAATATATTTACCTCGATCATATAGGGTCCCCAAAATAGTGATCATATTCCAAAATAATAATCATTTTTTAACCCCCTAATCATCTCTGTCATATTAATACAACAATCTTCGCATTTCCTATCACATTGGTTTTTGGGACATGTTCTTCCATTTCCCGCCATTAACTAAGAAAAGAAACTATAATTAGGGGCTTATTTACTTAGCTAATAATCATGAAAAGGAAACTTTAAGCATAAAAGGATAAACATGTAGAATAAAAGTATATCCTAACTTGTGATCCCCTAGGTTCAAATCTAGGTTATCCATGATCATATATTCTTATGTGAATCTTTATTTTGTTTTATCCTTGTTCCTTTAATAATGGTTCATACTAAGCTTATGAATTTACCAAAGCATATCCATTGGGAGTGTCGTAACCAAGAGTGCAGCAAGGCCCGTTGTCGTGTACCATTTACCGTTCGAGTCTAGCTCAAAGCGGTGTTTTCAGGTTTTACCCCTATGTACATCTATGCCAGAGCCACCTCTACCTACTCGTATCCAGACAGGGATGTATTTGCTTGGAAACCCCTTACTCAATACTCACCAAAATACCAGGAAGATTTCCTATATTTAAACTTTTCTATAGGGTTCTTCCTAGATTTTTCATATCCTAATTTCCACAAATAACTAAACCATCCTTTGATACCAACTATTGCATCCCGCCTCTTTATCACATAAACTTTCATTACATTTTACAAAACCGAGGATCTTTAAGGTTTAGTGTCTTGGAAACCAGGAACTTTAAACATGAAAACATAAAACATTCTTCTAAAACACTTGAAAGGCTTCTCATCATGTTCATCCTAGGTTCATTACTGCATCTCATAACCTGGGGACATACATCAAAAGAAAGGGTGAGCAGAAGGCCCAATAAGGGAAACAAGAGAAACATTTTACATGTGAACTTGAGATACTTCAATAAGGTCATGAAAAGGACATTAAGGCATGAGAAAGAAATCATGAGGCATATCATAATAAAAATAAAATTTTTCATAACTTGAAGATGTGGCTGCAACATTTAATATTGACAATCATGAACATATCACCAAGGTCCATCCCCAAGGTGTCATTTGAAAATTACCAAGGTTATTCACCAAGGTATCGTGAAAATTGTAATCTCTAGTGGTTACATCATTACCCAATGCATTGGAGCGCTATCAGGGCGCACCCTTAAATTTTCCTTTATTATCATGTGAGCCACATATATCATCATCAAACATTTCATAAATAACCCATATATCATAAAATAAATGGGTTTCATTTCATAATCATAACGTTTTAAAAATGGCTTTAAAGACATGATCTTTACGTCACTTTAAACCCACGGAAGGGGAGAGCGGGTTTCATGTATGTAAATCCCAGAATTTAAAATAGAAAATTTTTGTATATATTTGAATAACCCTATAGAAATAAGAGCTTTGAGTATTCACTTAATAACATGAAGTAATTTTGAGAAAAAGAGAGAGGCATTTTGAGACGAAAATTCTGCAGCACAACGGCTACATTACAGGGTTTTAGAAAACGTTGAAAAGAGAGGGGACATGAGTCAAACAATAATAAATGACCCATAAAAATTAGACGGACAGAATATAAGGTATTTAAGAACATGGTAATGAAATTTGAAAATATACCATATGAAATGAAGAACATGAAAGGAAGACAAAAAATAAGATTTCTCTTATGAAAATTCGGTAGCCTAACAGCGTTACATAAACTTCAACCCAAAATGAATTGATGATGTCAAATAGGGTCTCTCATCATATGAACATAAAATATCAGTATGATAGATATAGAGATCATACCCCAACATAATAAAAAGGAACTTTCAATACTTGACATGGAATTAGAACTTTGAAAAGGAGAAGGGTAAAAGAATCCCTTAACAATTCGGCAGCCTAACGACGTCACTTAAACTTGAACAAAAAATGAATTGATGAGATCAAATAGGGTCTCTCATAATATGAACATAAGAGTCCAGTATGATAGATATAGATATCATACCCCAACATAACAAAAAGGAACATGAAAGAATTGACATGAAAGTAGAACTTCAAAACGAGAAGGGTGAAGAACCACTTAAAAATTCAGCAGCCTAACGGCGCCACTTAAAACATCAAAATACTGAATTGAAGAGATCAAATAGGGTCTCTCATCATATGAACATAAGAGTATAGTATGATAGATATAGATATCATACCCCAACATAACAAAAAGGAACTTGAAAGAATTGACATGAAAGTAGAACTTCAAAACGAGAAGGGCGAAGAACCACTTAAAAATTCGGCAGCCTAACGGCGCCACTTAAAACATCAAAATACTGAATTGAAGAGATAAAATAGGGTCTCTCATCATATGAACATAAGAGTCCAGTATGATAGATATAGAGATCATACCCCAACATAACAAAAAGTAACTTGAAAGAATTGACATTAAAGTAGAACTTCAAAACGAGAAGGGTGAAGAACCACTTAAAAATTCGGCAGCCTAACGGCGCCACTTAAAACTTCAAAATACAGAATTGAAGAGATCAAATGGGGTCTCTCATCATATGATCATAAAATATAAGTATGATAAATTTAGAGATCATACCCCAACATAATAAAAAGGAACTTGAAATACTTTACATGATAATAGATCTTGAAAAATGAGAAGGGAGAAAGAATCTGTTACAAAAATTTCGGCAGCCTAACGGCGCCACTTAAAACTTAATAAAACGAAATAATGAGAGTAAGAGGGGATCTCTAATTATATGAACATGAAAAGGGAAGTAAGAGGAGTATAAAATAACATCCTCCAACATAAGAACATGGAGCATAAAAGGAATGACATAAAAGAGATTACTTGAAATGAAAGAGAGAGGTCAGATCCCTTACCTTAAAACATAACTCTTAAAACTCAAAGGTTGGGACCTTGAGGGCTTGGGGGCACCATGGGAGGACTCCTTTGGAGGTAAAGAGACCAGAACTTCGTTGGGGAAGAGTGGGGAGTCGAATGGATGAGAGGATGGCTTGGTATTTATAGGGAAAGTGAGGGGACAAGGCATTAATGGCAAAGGGACACCTCATTAGTGGTTTTGGCAAAACCATGGGCTTGCCCATGGTATTTGCCCATGGTATTGGCCACTTGGGACACCTCATACCTTATCTCACTATTCATAATTCGAAAATATTGATTACAAACTTAATACATCATTTAATGATGTCATTAAACACCCGTAACTTAAAAACTGTATTTTCACTATTCATCGAAAATTCAACTTTCTCAGAATAATCCCAAAATTTCACCTTAACCAAATATCAACGCTCTGATTACAAATATGAACTCCATTTTATAAAAATAATTTTCTAAATATTTTTAATTTAATTTTTAAATAAAAACACTATTCATCGAAAATTCATTTTTTCAGAAAAAACCCCAAAAATTACCATAGCATAATATCGGTGCTCTAAGTTCAAAAATGAAATCCGTTTTATAAAAATAATTATCTAAATATTTTTAATTAAATTTTTAATTAAAAAAACACTATTCACCTGAAAAAACTAATACTTGAATAATAATTTATGAAACCGTTATTTAACCATTTTATTGAATCATATTACTTAATCAAGGTGCCTAGATTATATTAATACTTTCTTTAAGTGAGATTACTAATCCATTTGGACACATTACTAATCCTAATCATAAAATCACTATTCATAATTTACTATTCATCAAAAATTAAGTTGATCTTATTAGACTCTAAATTTCGTACTGAACATAATTGTAGAAGACCATTTTTCGAAAATCATTACACATTTTTAATTATTTAAGGTTTACACAACCATTTTTAAAATATCCTTTTTCTAAAATTCATCAAAAATATGCATACTATATTTATACGGTCATTTGAAAATTCATAAACTTCATCATAAGAAGAAATCCCAATTTTTATTTAAAACAAAGGATTACACAAGGCAGTTACGGTCTCCTTACATAGCCTCTTATCAAACCAGCATATGACCTAAGTGTAAGGTGTGCTAAGGTGAGAGAATCTGAGGGAGGCTCGGCTAACATCGCACGAGTAGTAATTTCTATTAGTTTGAACTTCTCGCAAAGGCGATTCCGTTCTAGCTTCACACAATGAAGTTCGGCTTGGGTTTGGTCCAGAGCAAAGCCCAGTGGTGCTACCTCCTTCCCAAGTTCTGTTAGATGGGCTTCGATCGGTCCAACACTACTGGGTGAGGCCATTGAATCTTCTTTCTATAAATATTAACCAAGATTACTTGTATTTAGAGGCAATAATCAAAACGTTTAGTTTCCAGCGGTCATATTGACCAATGGTCATATAACCGTCTAAACCCAACTGTCTCATTTTAATTATACTCATGTTATCAAATAAAACATTTTTGTTGAGTATAAAAAATAAAATAACACGTGAAATTAGGAAACAAGATTTATTCAAAATTTCGGGTTGTTACAGTATCCATGAGAACTTGCTTCCCCTTATCATATTTTGGAATGAGTTCCTCATTAGGAGACACTTCCTCGGATTCAGAAACTTGAATAATATGGTCTTCATCTGGTTTCTGTTTTTCTTGTCCTTCCTCAAGAAAATTCCTCTGATAGGATTCTTCCTCATCATACAAGACATTTTATTCTTCTTCTTCTTGTTGTTGCTTGCTAGCTTCCTCATCTCCCTTTCCTGGAGTTAGTAACTTTGCAGATTCATCCTTATCTTTATAGTCCTGTACTTTCTTGATCAGGGTATCCAAATCTTCACTTCCCTCCTCCTCTTCTTCTTCTTCTTCTTCTTCTTCTTCTTCTTCTTCTTATTCCTCTACCTCTTCAGCAACTTCTTTTTCAGCTTCTTCAACTACTTCTTTAACCTTGACTTTTTCCAGAGTGGTATAGTTCTTGGCTGGAGTTTCTGGTAAAGAAGGCTCTGTTAGGAAAGATTTCGGAACCGGAATCAACTCAAACACTAACTCTATAGCTCTCA
Source organism: Viscum album (assembly GCA_963277665.1). Classification (NCBI taxonomy): domain Eukaryota; kingdom Viridiplantae; phylum Streptophyta; class Magnoliopsida; order Santalales; family Viscaceae; genus Viscum; species Viscum album. Next base: position 1,392,826,328 of record OY728150.1, on the reverse strand, counting down.
GCAAAGATTGCACCCCTTCAGCTCCAGACACTTTCTTTTTCATTTTATTCTCTTTCTCCTACTTCTCTAACTCTTACAAAACGTTTTCTTTTAAGGCTTTAGCCTCTGCAGGGTCCAATCCGAATTGTGGATCCCCTCCTTTCCTATTCTCTTTGTCTTCCCTCCACTTGTCTGCCACTTCATCTATATATGTTTTCTGCTTCTTCGGCTTGGGGGGAGAAGATTGAGTTTCCTTATCCTTATTATTTTCTTCATTAGGAACCACTTCCTTAACCTTTATCTTCTTCCTTTGCTTTTTGGATGGTTCTGGAGTGTGTGTTTCTTTCTGAGCTGCTTCAACCTCTTCCACAGATAGAGGGTAAAATTCTCCGGATTCTTTGGAAAAACCCATCTTCATCCTCTTCAAGGTATCATCACTAACCAACATAAGCTTGCAATTCCGAACTTTTAATGTGCACGCAACCTTGAAGGATTCTAATCACCGAACTATCAGCTTAGATAGTAAGGCAGGGAACATGATTATCTGAGCTCTCAAATTGCCTTCTTTGATGTTCTTGATCGTAACCAAGACATGCATCATCAGATTTATATTTCTTAGATTTACCAAGAAATCTAAGACATAGATATCACTTTTCTTCAAATTGTCTTTATCACCTCTTCTTGGAACCAGAAATCCTTGTACCCAAAGCTAAAGTATTCTATTGTTTGGAGTGAGACGAGAAATATTAATGGTTAAATCATTCTTAAGTCCAAGACACTTCAGTGCCTTCTCCTTGTTGAAACTTCCTTGCACATTGGGAAGTTTGTGTGAGCAGAATTCAGCTTCTCCTTCATAGGATAAACCAACCAAGCCCACGGCCTTGGTGTAATATAGCTTATAAGTCTTCCCATAAGACTTGAAAGAAAACCACTCTCTTCCATCTTCCATCTGGAAGGAAACATACTCGTAGAACTCGATCAGCAAATCAGTATAAACCGGATCCTGTTTATCTGACTTTGCTACGCAGACATCTTCCCATCCATTTAGTCTAATATTCTTTGAAATAAGGGAATCAAGCTTATAGAAATCCGGATGAACTAACCTTTCCCTGAAGACTAACCACTTAGATATTGGTTTTGCAGTTGACATATCTTGAGATGTTGCTTCAGCAGACATTCAGATTGAAGAATTCTAAAATATTCAGAACAACTTTGGAAAGTTCGGAACCGGTCTTAAGAAGAGAAGCAGGGCTTCGAGACGCGAAAGATTTCAAAACCGATGTGGGATGAGTCTTTGGGGTCCCCTTTATATAGGCGATGGATGTGACCGTTTGTCTTCCAAGAGACATCAAACGATTGAAAAAGCTTTGATCTGATCTGACGGTCAAAAACACTCCCGCAAGGAAAAACTTGACTCTGATATTTTGAGGTTTTAAAGAAAACATTCGGATTTGAAGAAAACTAGAATCCAAACTTTTAAAAACTCAGGAAAATACCAGCAAGAAAAATATGATTACGAAACTATAAGTAAGGAAATCATAGTTCTCGGATTGGCTAGAAATATTGTTCGTAATTGGTAATATTCTTCTTGAAGAAATAAATTTAAAAACAAACTCATTACGAAAATTCCAGTATGAAAATATCATTACGAAAACTCCAGTACGAAAATCTTTATTCTGAAAGTTTTCAGTATGAAAATCTCCATTCCGAAAGTTTTCATTCCGAGAATGAAAATATCAGTTTCGGAAATTTCCATTCCGTAAATTTTAGTTTCAGAAATTTCCATTTCGGAAACTTCAGTTCCGAAAAGTTTGAAAAACTAACTACGAAAATTTTAGTTACACTAAGTTTGAAAAAAAATAGATTACGAAAATTTTAGTTACACTAACAATCAAATGTACTCCCCCTATGAAAAAGAGATTATTACTGTTAGGAGAATTGTTCAACAAGAAGTTAATAAAGAATGATTACCTTACGGTTATCATTCCTAACTTTTGTTTAATGTATTCATATCTATCGGAGGGTAATGATTTTGTGAAAATATCAGCAAGTTGATCTTGCGTTCTGATAAACTAAAGAATGATATCTCCTTTATTTTCCTGAAATCAAGTAGAAAATTAGACTTTCAGAATCCAAACTTGTTTGGATCTAAAATTTCTAGACAACAAAATTTTAGGCACCTACATCTTCTTTGAAAAATATTCCTTATGAAAACCTAAAGATTGGGTTTTGTTTAAAGAACAATTTTTTTCCCAGTGACCACCACATTGACACTTGGTACAAAATGGGGCACTTTGTGGAACAAAGTAGTTGTTACTAAAAGTTGGTTTTGCATGGGTATAACCAAATCCGGATTTATTTCTTAAAGGTCGAATTTGTGAATACATTTTATCAAAATTTTCTTTACCATGGGTGAAGTTTGATAAACACTTCTTTAAGGAAAAAAATTCAAACTTGAGTTTTATAACCAAGTTTTTATCTTCAAAATCATTAGATTTAGAACTAGATCTAGGATCGAAAACACTTTTCTTAGATTTTACTTTTTCTAACTCTTTAGAAAGTTTGTTCTTCTCAGAACTTACTTCCTCAAGATTTTTTGAAATATTTATAAAATCAGCATTTTTCCTATCAAGATCTTTATAAATATCTGATATTTCTTTTGTAAGAATAGAATTCCTAGAGTTTGCCTTATCAAGTTTTTTATTGAGTTTGGAATTCTCAATTTCAAGAAGTTCAACAAACCTAGAAACCTCTTCATAGGTAGGTAAAGTATTTTCTTCACCAGAAGAGGATTCTTCATTAGAAGAGTTATAATATTCTCTATCATTAGAATTTAAAGAAACATTGGTCAATGATTCAACATTTTGTACCTTAGCCATAAAACAATGATTGTTAATGGGTAATCTGGCTATAAGACCAAAATTCTTCTGTCCTGAAGATTCATAATTAGAAGATTAATCTGAAGAGTCACCACCACTGGAACTCCAGGTGTCATTTGCTTTCAGAACTTTCTTAGCTTTGGTTTTGTAGTACTTCTTTCTGTTCCTTTCAGAATGTCTTTCTTTCCTTTCTTTCTTTTTGAGCAAAGGACAATCTGGTCTAATATGTCCAGCTCTCTTGCATTCATAACAAGTAACTTCTTCATCTTTCCTATATTTCCTTTCCTTTTTCTTATAATTGGATTGGAAATTTCTCTGGCTAGCTATATTGTTCATCCTTCGAGCAAGATTTTCTAATTCATTTTCTGAGATTTCACTCTCACTAGATTCTGATTGAATAACAACTTTCTTAGACTTGGATCTGGTTACTCTCTCAGGAGTCTTAGATTTCATATGATTTGATGTTGTTGTAAAAGCAACAGTACCATTCCCATTCTTCTTTTTGATATTGTCAGCATCTCTCTTCATTCTTGTTTCATGTTGGAGAAGAGTTCCAAATAGTTCATCTAACGATATTTGAGTGACCTTCCTATTCTCATCAATAGCTGTTCTTTTGGATTCCCACTCATTTGACATAATATCAATTATTTTATCTACAAGAGCTTCATCATCCAGTCCTTTCTCTCCCATAGATTGAAGACTGTTCACTATAGTCATAAATCTCTATTGAACTTTTCAAATTGGTTCACCATAAGGAAAATTGAAGCCATGGTATTCAGCTCTAAGCATAGCTCTCATAGTTTCAATCACTTTATAAGTACCAAAGTGTGTAACTTCTAACTTCTTCCAGATACAATTAGCTGCTTCAAAAGAAGAAATTTGGCTATATATATTTCTAGTCATAGAACAAAGTAAAGTATTGTATACCTTATAATTGAGTTGATACTCTTGCTTTTCCTGGTTAGTGAAAGTTCTAACTTCCTTATCAGGAATTTTATAATCACCAGTAAGCATAACAAAATTATCCACTCCAGTATTGATAACAAAAGTCTTCATTCGATCTCTCCAGTACTCATAGTCATTACCATCAAAGATTGGTGGTCTTGTAGGATTTAGATTATCAATAGAACCAACATTGATTCCTGCCATTCTAAAAAAAAACTTTTCAACCAAAATAGTTAGTAGAAAAAGTTTGTAACCACAAAGTTCGGAATGTCAACTTGGAACGACAAAGTTCGGAATGAAAAAGTTCGGAACGACAAAGTTTGGAACGACAAAGTTCGGAACGACAAAGTTTGGAACGACAAAGTTCGGAACGACAAAGTTCAGAATGAAAAAAAACTTTCTAAGCAAAGAAGAAGAACAATGAAAAAGTGAGCAAGAAAAACTTATATGTGAGTATAAGTATTTTAGAGACCTCCTATGATACCAATTGTAGGATCGAAATAATGATGTAGATGATCAATATACAAGAGGGGGGGGGGTAAATTATACACTTTAAAAATTCCTTTGGAACCTTTAAAGTTGGTTACGGATAACTATGTTTTCCTTAGACAAGGAAAGTTCTAAGTTTAACAAAGTTAAACTAAGAAGATTCACAACACCTCTAACACCAATTGGAGAATTGGAACTAAGGTTTACAATATGAGATTATACGTTAAAGCATATAGAATCTAAAATTATCAGAGTACAAGTGTAAAGAAATATAAGAAGGTTATACTTTCCTTAAAATACAATATGCAGGGGAAACAAACAAGTAATAAAACTACAAGTAACAAGATATAAGTCTTTTAACCCAAAGAGAAGGGTATCCAACAACCTTGGATAAAGGTCCCTTGATTTATACTTTCAAGAAAGTCTGTCTTACCCACACCAGGGTAATCCCTCGATAAAAAGATCGGAATATCTGTCTTGCTATCCCCGCAAGCCCTCAACTTCAAGGTAGTTGGAACCTCTGTCTTCCTCATCAAGGAAGCCCTTGAACTTCAAGGTAGTCAGCACCTCTGTCTTCCTATCCCCGGAAGTCCTCGAATGTAATCACCAACATTCGGAGTCGCACAAAGCAATCTGAATGAACAGTTCAGTACGCACAAGGCATGAAAAGATTCTCTCTCTAGAAATCACCTTAACAGCGTGTGGTCTATAGATCGATCAACTTCATTATATCTTGAGCTCTTTCAAAATAGCTCCTATTTATAGGAAAATTTCCAACGGTCGGCTCCCTCCTCCAAAGGTCATATTTTCCATGAAATTCGGAGGGACCTGTACACATTTAACTCAACCAATAGTTAATTAGAAACAGAATAGACGACATCGTTTAATAATAAATCATGTATAACTGAATGCACGACATCGTTTTGAAATGTAGAAAAAGTAAGTAAGAGCCATATAAAATTTCGAAGTGTAAGCAAATTAAAAGTTTGGAGTCTAACCAAAGTGAAATTCAGAGTCTATGTTAAGAAATGTTCGGATTCTGTTTTATAGGAATTCGGAGTCTGGTTTCACCAGAGATCGAAATCTGAACTTGTAGAGTTCAAAGTCGAACTAGTAAAAGTTCGGAGTCGAACTTCATAAGAGTTCGGAGTAGAACTTCATAAGAGTTCGGAGTCAAAATACTTAAGAGTTCGGAGCCGAACTACTTAAGAGTTCGGAGTCGAACTACTTAAGAGTTCGGAGTCGAACTACATAAGAGTTCGGAGTCGAACTACTGAAGAGTTCAGAGTCGAACTACTGAAGAGTTCGGAGTCGAACTCCTCAAGAGTTCAGAGTCAAACTGCTGAAGAGTTCAGAGTCGAACTGCTTAAGAGTTCAGAGTCAAACTCCTTAATAGTTCGGAGTCAAACTCCTTAAGAGTTCGGAGTCAAACTAATTAAGAGTTCGGAGTCCATAATTCAGATTGGAACATCATAACAGTTCACATCCAAAATTCGGATCCTAAAAATAGAATGCTCCAAATCTTTACATTATATGATTCTGGGATTTTGGTTAAGAATCCGGTTTTTGAACTTAAGAATAATATTTCTATGTATAAGAAAATTTAGGTTAGGGTAAATTTCCTTAAAGAAGTAAAATTTCCTTATGGAGGTAAAACATACATTTTCTTAAGTATAAGGTGTTTGTGATTTTCAAAACAAGAAGGAATGGAAAAGTCATAAGAAAAACCTTATTGACTCAACATTGGTACGATTATCTTTTGGTGCGATTTGCTGGTCCTCAGAGTGTTGATTTGTTCCTGGTTGCGCTGTGGTGGATGCGGATTGGGGTGCGGTGTCCGGACGGCCCGAGCTTGCGTGACCCGTGCTGTCTTTCTTTAAGGATTTGAATTTGGAAAAACTTTGATGCGGTAGTTGATTCTCAGTTTGCAATAGACTTTTTTATGGTGTTTGATGGGAGTTCTGGTCTCAATGGACCGCAGCTCAAAGGATTCTACATTCATTCATTGACAAGAAGATGCTCTAGATGAGGTTCATGGCAAAGAAGTTTCGTTGTTTCATGGCTTTTCGGAATCAGATGTTTGAGAGGGTATGGATTTGGCCATCGGTACCAGGCCCATGCTCTTTGGCACAGGACAGCTAGTCGTGCTGCGATGAGACAATGCAAGATGGTCTTAGTGGTTCTTTTTGTTGGGAGGAGCTTCTATATTTTAGTGAGTATTGCTTTTGATCTTGGGTTCGGTCGGTTGTAGACTCGTTTATTTTGTTTAAGTCTTGATGTCTTGATGGTTTTCCCCTCAGCCCTAAAAAGGGGGTTTATTTCAATAAAAAAAATAATTGTCAGTCAAATAATAAGAAAAACTGTACTGAATTTGTAATACAGTAAAGGGTCAGTTAGGTTATCAAGAGATTGATTAGTTCTCACTTAATCTAATCTGAAAATTAGATTATCTTTCGAAACTAACCCAATGCTTTACAATAAATACAAACACTTGCTAGTTTAACTATTAGAGTTACTTTAAAATAGATTTGTATTTAAATTACTTAGCATCGGAATATAATATATATTTTAAAACCAAATAGACAAGCAAAACAGTTTTAAAACAAGAGGTTCAGTCTCAAGTCGAGACTTAGTCCTCTCAAAAAGTTTATAAAAACATGATCTACACCCTAGATCTGGGTTTTACAATAGTGCTCAGACTGTCCAGGTCCTCTGACCTCTACCAAAGTTCTTCGTGGGAAAACAAAAACAACAGCACATAGGTTGTCTAGGTCCTACTTGACCTCTACCACTATCCACAGAGGGATACAAGAGAGTTATAGAAGTTTTGTGTGAGGATTTAAAAATCCTCCAGTTTAGCATAGGAGTCAGTATGTATATGGAATATACATAGTACACACACTTCTCAAAAAGTAAGTAAAAGAATCACTGAGAGAGAGTAGATATGAGTTTTGAATGGTGTAGTGATTTGAAGTGCAGCTCTGGACTCCTTTTGATTAAACAAAAATTCTTTTGAGTCATTCTCTGGTTTTTGTCTTGAAAACAGATTGTCGTCTGCTTCCTTGATTTTTAGGTTCAGTTTGATCAGCTTGAGTGCATGAAGAGATTTTTGTAGTTCTTCACTCCTTGACTAAGGTTCAGATTGTGTTCTCTTCTTGTAGAAATGACCTCGTGTATGTCCATTGTTCTTCAAGTAAGCGGGTGTATGGATGTCACCTCTATCTTGTATATGTTCCTCACTACAACTCGATCTTCCTTATATTCCTTCAGATCTATCAAAGGGAATTATTACTTTATGTCAGGTACGAGGTACGGTTCCCTGACATCCCAACAACCATCATTAATTAATAGCAGTTGCATTAAATTAACCAAATATGACTGTTAGTATAATTTAAATAAAGCATAAAAGTTCAAGCAGCAGAATTCTTGTAACGATCAACTTGTATCGGTAGCTGTTTTCCTCTGTAACGGTAGCTCTTTGTACCGGTAACTTTATTTAGCGGTAGGTCTCTGTGTAGCGGTGAGCTCCTATCGGTAGCTCTTTGTTCTTGTACCGGTAGCTCCTTGTATCGGTAGAATTGAGTAGCGGTGAATTCCTTATACCGGTGGACTTTATAACGATAGAATTATATAGATGTAGCTATCACTCTGTATTGATAGCATTCTTTCTTACCGGTAGACTCACTCTAACGGTAGATCTGGCGTAATGGTAGCTCTATCTGTACCAGCACTACGGGAAAAAGGGGTTTTTGCGACGGGAATAAATCCCGTCGCAAATAAACTTATTTGCGACAGGGGTATTTTCCCGTCGCAAATAACCACTTATTTGCGACGGGGAAATCTCACCCGTCGTAAAAGGCTTGGCGCGCAAAGCGCGCCAACCCACGGGAAAGTTATTTGCGACGGGTGGTTACCACCCGTCGCAAATAACCGGCGGCGGTAAAAACTATTTGCGACGGGAATATACCCCGTCGCAAATACCCGACGGTGGTAAAAACTATTTGCGACGGTAATATACCCCCCGTCGCAAATAGTATGTCGGCAGGTTAATATTTGCGACGGGTCCCGTCGCAAATAACTATTTAACCGTTGACCGTGATAAATGCGGGCTCAAGTATTTGCGACGGGACCCGTCGCAAATAATACTATTTGCGACGGGTATCCCGTCGCAAATACTCCCGTCGAAAATAATCTAACCTATAAATACCCCCACCCGTTTTTTTCCATTCATTCTCAACTTCTCTCAAAACTCTATTTTTAGAGTTCACAGTTTCTTAAGTTTAATTTTTATTTCCAGATTTGATATTGATGTCTTCAACAATTATCGGAGATCAACCTCAGATCAATTTTAAAGGTATTTATTTTCTTTTTAATTTAATATTTAATTTAAATTTTTTATTAGTTGTATTTATTTATAATTAGTTGTAATTTAATTATGTTTATATTGTTTTGTTATTTAATAAATTTAAATTATTAGTATTAATTGTTCATAGTTAATGGTAATTAGTAGTAATTAATAATAATTAGAAATAATTATTAATAAATAGGAATAAACCTCCCCCATGCGCGCATTAACCTTTACAACTAAGCCATTTCATTTTTTATACATTTAATGATCTATCTATATATATATAGTTATATTTATTCGTATATTAATATAGATTTATACTAATATAAATATATTTGGTTATATAAATATATATATATATATATATTTATTTCTATATTAATATATATTTATTCTATATATATATATATGTAGTTATAAGTTTTTATTCATATATTTATTTGTATATTAATTAATATATATTTATAAGCTTAGTTTTAAATAAATTTATAAAATATGGGTTTTTATGTATATGTATAAATAAATAAATAAATACGTATATACAATAGATACACACACACACACAGACACACACACATATATATGTATAGTTATGAATGAATACATATGAATGAGGGGGTGAAAATCCACTGAGAATGTTAAAACGACTATAACTTCTAATCCGTAAGTCCTTTACAACTCCACAACTAGTCAAATCGAAGAACATGAAACGATCTTCGATATGATATGCAGTACAGGCCAAACGGACATCCAGATCGGATGTTATAGCCATTTGAATGTTTAAATGACCATAACTTCTAATCTAGAAGTCTGTTTCAGCTCCACAATCAGTCAAATCGAAGAACATGAAACGATCTTCGATATGATATATGGTATAGGTTTATCGGACATCGGGAGCAGAAGTTATAGTTGTTTAAATGGTGAAAAATCGGGGTACCCCGACTAAAAACTCAGTTTTGGAGGCCTTCTGGGCCTTTTTTGGCCTTGAAACAACATTGGACGGGTTCCACCGGTCCATAGCGCTGTAGAGATCATCGCAGGCTTCGATTTGATATGTTGTGGAGCTCAAACGGAGTCCCGGATCAAAAGTTATGGCCGTTTGAAGTTTGGGTTTCATTTTTAACTTATTTTCCATGTTTCATTAATTTTTTTATTTTTTTTATATTCAAAGAGTTATTAAATGACTATTAACTGATAAAAATTACATAATTACTAATTAAAAATATTTTTTAATTTATTTTATAAGACTCTTTTACTAAACATCTTATACATTCATATTTGATTTTCATTCTTCCTTTCTAAAACATATTTAAAAAATAAATATTATATTTATATCAATACAAATAGGTTTATTGATTTATATAATAATAAATAAATTTTTAATTTTTTTTTAATTTTTTTTATTATTATTTGCGATGGGAATATATTCCCGTCACAAATACTTATTTGCGATGGGCCCGTCGTAAATACCTGCTTCGAAGCAACCATTTGCGACGGGAATATGACCCGTCGCAAAAGATTTTTTTTAAAAAATCAGAAAACTATTTGCGACGGGTCAATTTCCCGTCGCAAATATGTGTTTTTGCGACGGGTCCGTCGCAAAAAAAAATAGTTGCGACGGCGTTTTCTGCAATGGGCAATTTGCGACGGGGCCCCGTCGCAAAAGGCTATTTGCGACGGGATCCCGTCACAAATGACCCGTCGCAAATATCTATATTTCCCGTAGTGCAGTGACCTTTCTGTAACGGTAGACTTGCATACCGGTAGACTTATACATACCGGTAGACTTACTCTAACGATAACCTTTCGGTGTACCGGTAAACTTACATACTAGTAGACTTATACATACCGGTAGCTCTGTTCTGTACCAGTGACTATGTGTCTGTTTATTCATTCTATTCATAGAATGAGTTAAGTTAGAATACAGTGAAGCATATACACATTTAATTAATCAAATGACTTAAATATATCACAAGAGATTTATCATTTGGACATATTTGAAAGTATTTATATTTTGAGGTTTAAAGTACTTAAAACATTAACTAAAATAATGCAATGTTTAAAAAATAAACATAATTTGGATTATCAAAGCATATGGAAACATAATTGGGATCATCAAAATAGTTGAGGTCAATAATCTCTTCCTTTTTGATAATCACAACTTATGATATCATAATTCCAAAATAAGCAGTAATGTATCAGAGTAAAATACAATGGATTTTATTTCTCAGTGTGAGTAATGACAATTTTAAAGGTGAAATTTTAAATGTATCAGAGGATAAATAGTATTAAATGCAATTGTATCAGAGGTAATAATAAAAACAAATATATCAGAGATAAAATAAATTCAATGATTGTTCCTCCTTATTAAAGATATCTCCCACTTTATTAATTTCTCTTTTCGCTGTGAGTCAAGGATTTCTCCCCCTTTGTGATTATCAAAAAGAAGGGTGAAAAGAATGTAACAAAGAAAATGGGGAATAATAAAAACAAAAATAAAGGAAGTATACAGGAAAAGTAAAACATAGAGAAAGAGATTCCAAAAAGAGATATATAGTAAGGAATCAAGAGTACAAGATACAAAACCAGTATAATAAATACAGAAGATTCCTATCAAACATAGCTAGACCCACTCAATCTACTTCTTGAATGTCCACATTGGATTTGCCTTTAGGATCTGAGGTTGACTTAGGCTTAGAAGGGTGAGAAGAAAACTGTGGAACTCCTATAAGGATTACAGGTGGAGAATCAACTGATACATGATCATATCTGTAAGGAATATGTCTCTGAATAATCATAGGTGTTAAACTTTGAATAGCTTGAGCTGGGGTCATTTTGAAAGTAGAAGAAGAAGCTGAAGATCCAGAAGCAGATGCAGGTAGAGCAGGAGGCCCTATTACAGGCTGATCATCAACATGTAAGAAAGGCAACAAAAAATTCCTGAATTCCATGATAATTCCTTCTCCCCTCTCCATAGTAGACAAAAAGTCATCCTTGCTTTCTAAAAACTTATCCAAAGCTGGAGTCAGCTCCCTGATCTTTCTTACTTGTTCTCTGAAGGCTTGATTTACAGGAGGTAATTTCAGATTTTCCAAAAGAAGTTTGAAATGGTTGGTCAACTGATGCTTGGTATACACTTTCTGAAAATAAGAATAAACTTTATCCTTTACCTCTTTCCGAGAAGCAGAAGCATCTCTCATAAAATTATGAACAATTTTCCCTATATCCCTAGTGGTAGTCACCACTTGGGTTAGGTAAGATGAGTCCATAGAGCCACTGGTTGATGTCGAACCAAGATCCTCTTTCATCAAATCTCGAATCTGATCCAACTCTACTGAAGGTATGGAAGCAAGAGAACCAAGAGAAAAATCCACAGTTTCCTTGAAACTTTTAGTTAGCCCACTGATAAGATTTTTCACAAGAGAGTCCTGAGTGCTGACATGTTGTTCCACTGAAGTCTTAAATTCCTAAAAAACTGAAACCAGTTGTCCAACTACACTCTTTACAAAGGCCAAGTCTTTGTCTGCTTGAGATTTAGAGCTCATATAAGACTCTATAGAGACAATTTACTTCTTTAGAGATTCAACATTCTCTGCCAAGCTTGAAATTTGATTCTGACATGTCTTGAAATCATTCACCATCTCTACCACAGTGGTTGACAAAACAAATCCAAGAGAGAGTTCAAAATATTTTTCCATTTTTCTCATCTCTTCAATAAAATAGCCCTTTAAGTCTGCAACAGATGCAACCCAAGTCTCCTTTAACTCATCCCTTAAAGATACAAGATCAGCCTTAGTAACCAGATTTTGAGGCACAACTACAAGTTCTTTTTCTGATACAAGACTAGCCACATAGTCATTCATAATATATTGAATGGATGATATCAACGAGGTTTCCATTCTTCTTATCTCTTCCACAAAACTGATCTTTAGCTCAGACTTTAACTCCTCTAAGTCATCTTTTATCACAAGATCTTCAGGTAAGGTCTCAAAGAGGATATTATAATCAACATGAGGTATGCTAACAGGTGTCTCATCCTTATAGTCAGGGTAATTTAAGCCAAGCACTACAAAACCTGGGTCTTCTACCCAGTCCTCAATCCCATGAGCTACTGAAACTGAACAAAGCCTGGAGGGATGCTCCCCCTCAACTCGAGATTCCTCATCAATAGCATTATCTGGCTGGTCTTCCTCATCAGAATCATCCACAACCATATCTATCTCGGCAACAGGATGCCCAACAGGTTCAGGTATAGGGTCTGCTGGCTCAACTAGATTAGCCTCTACAGGCATAACAGAAAATCCAATATCTGGACTCAAACTAAGAGCAGAGTTCTCATCTGTGCTCTCGGATACAGATCTTTCATCAACATGTCTTTATTCCTCTTCAACATCATCATCAGAAGGGGTGTCGGGAGTAGTCTCTTCATGATCCCTAGCCAAAACATGTTCCCTTCTGGGTAAGGTAGCTGGAGGACTAACTTTCCCATAAGAAATACTATGATGTGTAGGGCTGGGAGGAAGATCAGGATCCCCTCCTTCTTTAACAAAGGTCTCATATTCTTCAGAATAACTATAGTATGGGATGTCCTCATCAGGTCTTAGACCTGGATCCATCTCATCCTTTGGCCTAGAAGGATGGTCCACATGACTGTATTTGTTATATACCTTTCCTTCATCATTCACCCACTTCTTCTTCCATGGATTCCAGTTCACTTTCATAAACTTTCATACTATTTGAGTAATGAAAAAACTATCCTTAACCACCACTGTCACATCCTGAGACTCAACCACTTTATTTGCATTTATCATTAAAGATAGAAAATTTGCAAAAAACAAAGCATTGGTCTTGGATTTTGGTCAGTCATGTCCTCTATTTGAATCATTAACAGTCTGCATAGTTTGACCTTCACTCTATGCCTCAAAAGATACAACAGGTATATGTATTGAAATTTTAGGGTGGAAAAATCCCCCCTCATGGGATTCATCACATGTTGGATAAACTTGAACAAAAATATGTTCTCACCTTCCATCTCTGCTACAATCACTTTCCTTGGAGTTCCATTTCCAGTTAGCTCAATTTGTGTAGCTTCATATACAAAATGATCACTGGCTGCAGGTATGGACTTAGAAGAAAATCCATAATCTCCTTAATGAGGTACTCTAAGGTTTTCATCACATTCACTAGATGAGAAAGATATCACTTTACCATTCACAAACAAAATCATCCTATTCTCCTCTTCTGACATCTCAAAACGAACATGCACATAAAATTCTTTCACCAAAACCAGGAAGTACGGTCCATTGTTATTCGCAAAACACTCGAGCCAGCCCTGCTCCTCCAATATCTTCAAGATTAATGATTTTCTAGATAAAAACTATTCAGTGCAGAGCTCTTTTTCAATCACTATCTCCCTCTTGGTCTGATGCGGATTCATGAGTTCTCTTATTTCCTTAACAGTTCCACTGACACTGGTTCCTGAATAGACTTTTTGCCACTTAGCACTTGGCTCATCTCCTTCACTGAGTGTCGGTCTCTTCACATGATCCATTTCCACAACCAGAGACTTAGGGTTCATGAGAAGTATGAAGGATTGGGTTTGCAATATGGTGAGAATCCGAACGGGTAGAGTTCGCGGTTGATTGAGTAAGGTTTAGACTTGATTTTATATCATTTAGGAATAAAAAAAATAAAACACTAAAATGCTTCAGCTTTAAAAAAAATGCGATATGTCATACCAGTGAGAATTTTAACGGTAATCCCTACCGGTGAGAATGGTAACGGTGAGGTATTCCTAATAGTGAGGTTGTCTAACAGTGAGGTATTCCTAACTACGAGGTTGTCGAATAGTGAGGTATTCCTAACAGTGAGGTATTCCTAATGGTGAGGTTGTCTAATGGTGAGGTATTCTTAATGGTGAGGTTCTCTAATGGTGAGGTATTTCTAACAGTGAGGTTGTCTAACGGTGAGGTATTCCTAACGGTGAGGTTGTATAACGGTGAGGTATTCCTAACGGTGAGGTATTCCTACAAGTTTATCATTCCTAACTCGTGTCTAATGTAACTTAACCTCTCTAAATTTAATGGTTTTGTGAAAATGTCAGCTAATTGATGCTCAGTACCTATAAATTCAAGAGTAATATCACCTTTCTGGTAATGATATCTCAAAAAGTGGTGCCTTAAATCAATGTGTTTGGTCCTAGAGTGATACACGAGATTCTTAGAGATGTTAATCTCACTAGTGTTGTCACAATTTATTGAAACATGTTTAAAATCATATCCATAGTCCAACAAAGTGTGTTTCATCCACAGAATTTGTGCATAGAAACTACCAGCAGCTATATACTCTACTTCAACAGTAGACAATGAAACCGAATTCTGTTTCTTACTACACCAAGATACTTAGGATTTTCCCAATAAATGACACGTTCCAAATGTACTTTTTCTATCCAACTTAAATCCAGCAAAATCAGCATCTGAATAACTTATTAAATCAAAATATTGTCCTTTTGGATAAAACAAACCTAAATTTTCACTATGTTTAAGATATTTGAAAATTCTTTTAACAACAAGAAAATTGGATTCCTTAGGATTAGATTGAAATCTTGCACACACACATACACTAAACATAATTTCTGGTCGACTAGCAGTAAGGTAAAGCATACTCCCTATCATACCTCTGTAGTTGGTTTGATCCACTGGTTTTCCAGTTTCATCAGCATACAACTTACAAATAGTACTCATAGGTGTGTCACTTTCCTTAATACTATCTAAACCAAAATTTTTTAAAATATCCTTTGTATATTTACTTTGATTTAAAATAATACATTTGTCATTTTGAAAAACTTGAAAACCAAGAAAATATTTGAGTTCTCTCATCAATCTCATTTCAAATTCATTTTTCATACTCTTTGAAAAATCAATACACAAAGAATTTTTAGAAGATCCAAAAATAATATCATCAACACATATTTGTACTATTAAAATATCTTTAGAAATTCTTTTGATAAAGAGAGTTGGATCAACAATCCCTTTAGAAAAACCTTTTGAAATAAGAAAATTGCTAAGTCTATCATACCAAGCTCATGGAGCTTGTTTTAAACCATATAAAGCTTTAGAAAGTTTAAAAACTTGATTTGGAAAATGAGGATTAGTAAATCCAGGTGGTTGTTTCACAAAAACATCTTCAATTATAAAACCATTTAGAAAAGAAATTTTAACATCCATTTGATATAGCTTGAAATTCAGATGAGTAATATAGGAAAGTAGAATCCTAATAGCTTCTAATCTAGATATAGGTGCAAAGGTTTCCTCATAGTATATTCCTTTCTCTTGACTATACCCTTTTGCAACTATCCTTGCTTTGTTTCTAATGATATTTCCTGATTCATCCACTTTGTTTCCAAAAACCCATTTAGTGGATATGGTCGAAGTGTCCTTAGATCTATCAAATAATTCCCAGACTTAGTTTCGTTCAAATTGATTTAATTATTCTTGCATATCCATTAACCAAAATTCATCATTGATTGCATCATTGATATTTTTAGGTTCTAACTATGAAATAAAGGCTTGATGTTCAACCTGATTCCTTAGAGAAGCTCTAGTCTGTGTACCTCTATCAAGATTACCAACAACAACATCCAAAGGATGATTCTTTAGAATCATAGTTGATCTAGTAAAGGTAGGACTTGAAATTTCAGGTTCTTCTCTAGTTTCGGGTTCACCAGAAGCAGATTCTAGAATATTTCCAGAACTGGTTGTCTTTACAACAGGTTTATTGATTTTATCATTAAGGTCCAGAATAGACAGATCTTCTTCAAGATTTTCAAGAGAAGACTTAGGTTCATGTGGATCAGTTTCAACAAATTTGATGTGAACAGATTCTTCCACACATTTGGTTATTTTATTAAAGACTCTATAAGATTTACTAGTTATAGAGTAACCTAGAAAGATTCCCTCATCACTTTTAGAAGAAAACTTGTCAAGATTATCCTTAGTATTGAGAATAAAGACTTTGCAACCAAAAACTCTGAAGTAACTAACTTCAAGCTTCCTATTATTCCACAATTCATAAGAGGTATTCTTAAGAATAGGTATAATCAAGACTCTATTTATAATATAAAAAGCTGTGTTCACAGCTTCATCCAAAAAATAAATAGGTAAATCATATTCATTAAGCATAGTTCTTGCAATTTCCTGAAGGGTTCTATTTCTTCTTTCTACTACACCATTCTGTTGAGGTGTCCTAGGGGCAGAAAAATTGTGACTATAGCCATTGTGTGAGCAGTAAGATTCAAACTCATGATTTTCAAACTCATGGACATGATCACTTCTCAGGGTCTTGATTTTAAGTCCACTAAGGTTCTTTATAGACTTGGAATATTTCATAAAATAGGAACAAGCTTCACTTTTGTGAGCAAGAAAGTATATCCAAGTGTATCTAGAAAAGTCATCTACTAAGACATAGACATAGTGCTTCCCATTTAAACTATAAACTCTAGAAGTTCCAAATAAATCCATGTGAACCAACTCGAGAGGTTGAGAAGTTGAAACTTCTTTCTTTGATTTAAAAGAAACTTTATGTTGCTTTCCCTTTTTACTGGGATTACAAACTTTATCAGTTGGGAATTTTAGTTGAAGTAGGTCTCTAACTAAGTTCTTCCAAGTCAGTTTCCTAAGTGAATGAATGTTGTAGTGTCCTAATCATCTGTTCCATAGCCAAGACTCTTTATGAGAAACATTTAAGCAAGTAATGTTTTGTTTAGCTAAAGAATTCAAATCAACTACATAAATATTTTCATTTCTTAAAGCAGAAAATACTAAAATATTTTTAGAATTAAAAACAATACAAGAATCATTTTCAAATTTGACATTGAAACCATCACCACACAACTGAGAAATGATTAACAGGTTGTATTTTAATCCATCTACAAGTAAAACTTTAGAAATTAAAACTGAATCAGTGTTATCAATCTGGCCTAGGCCGATGATTTTTCCTTTTGAATTATCACCAAAGGTGACATGACCTCCATCAACTTTGACTAAGATTTTAAAACATGAAAAGTCTCCTGTCATGTGCCTTGAACATCTACTGTCCAAATACCATATCTTCTTATAGGAACTCTTTAAGCAAGTCTCCTATAAAACAGGTATAAACAGAAAATGATTTTGGTACCCAGATTTTCTTGGGTCTAGACAGGTTAGCAAACAAAACTTTTGGTACCCAGATTTGTCTAATGGGTCTCATACAATCAATAGATTAAAAAGATTTTGAAAATATAAACTTTGTTTGATCTATAACCATGTGAATAACTAGTTTAAGCATATAAATTTCCATAATTAGAACTAGTAGCATTCTGTTCAGATTTAGGAATAAATCTATTTTTAGTAATCTGTCTCTGTCCAGGCTGATAGCCTATTCCAGTGGTATATTTTGGTGCAACTTGTTTTCCTAGAATTTTAGTTAGAGTATTATTTACATTTGTGAATTTCTCTAAGTCCTTCCTTAATTGATCATTAGACAATTTCAGTTCAGTATTTTCCTTAAGTAATTGATAATTATTTTCCTTTTCTATATCAAGTGTAAATTTAACAGAGCTGGTCAAAGCATGATATTTCTTCAAGGTCTTATACTTGTCCTTCAATCCATTATAGGTTTCTTCTAGCATGTTACAGTATTCAAATAACTCTTCACTAGTCATATTTTCAGATTCAGAATCAGAATCAACTCTAGAATAATAATAATTTAAAGAAGGAGTATCCAATGTTACCTCAGATGTGTTTTTCATGAAACACATATTATCTTTTTGAGATTTTTCATCCTGAGAAGAATCAGAATCACTTGAACTATCTTTTGAAGCACTCCAGGTTGCTTTTATTGATTTCTTATATTTTTTGTCCTTGTTGTCATATTTCTTCTTGAATTTTAACTTTGGACAGTCTGCTTTTACATATCCTTTCCTCTTGCATTCATAACACACTATCTCATCACTTTCTTCCAATCTTTCTTCCAATATTTCTTCCAATTACCTCGTTGGTCATACTTACCCTTATAATTTGGTTTTTTGAATTTTTTTTCTTTCTATAGAATTTCTTGAATCATCTGGCTATTTAAGCCATCTCTTCATCGCTATTAGAATATGAACCTTCACTTGTTTATCTTTCAGTAGGTATGTGAACTTTTTCCTTTTTCTTTCTCTTTGAGGTAGTAGATTTAAATGCCACTGACTTCCTCTTTGATTCATCATCTTCTTCCTTATTTACCTTTAGTTCTTCTTCATACATCATTAACTTACCAATAATCTCTTTGATAGGGAGTGAACTTATGTCACACGATTCTCTTATTGAAACTGATGTTCCTATCCATCTTTCTGGTAGACATCTTAGTATTCTCATGATCTTCTCCTTTGCAGGAACAACTTTTCCCAGTTAACTCATTGTATTAACTATCTCATTGAACCTGAGATACATGTCAGAAATAGGTTCATTAGGCTTCATTTTAAAATTATCATACTTAATAGTGTAGTTATTCAATCTCATTTCTCTAACATTGGTTGTTCCCTCATGGGAAATAACCAAAGTATCCCAGATTTCATAAGAAGTTTTGCAAGTAGATATTCGATTAAATTCTTAATCTCCTAAAGCACAATACATGGCATTCATTTCTTTAAAATTATTATTGTAATCTATTTTATTAGGTTCATCCCAAGTAGTTATTTTAGTTTCTGTAATCTTATATTGAGTCTCTACAGCAGTCCAGATGTCAAATCCCATACTTTCTAAATGAATTTTCATTTTCAGTTTCCATTGGGCATAATTAACACCATTAAATAAAGGAGTCTTGTTGGTAGCATCACCTTCTAATATATTATCCATAATTATATTTTAGCCAATATATTTAAAGAGATAAAATTTAGAACTAACAGAAATTTAAGATCTTTAAGATACAACTAAAATCACAGTTGAAAAATAGAGTATTTGGAAATCCTTTATTAATAACAATTTCTCTGATACCAAATGTTAGTCGGAGTGGATACTCAAGAGGGGGGTGAATTGAGTTCCAATTAAAAATTTCTGTTAAAAATATTTCTATTAAAAATCCACCGATTTAAATAACAAGATAAACTGTAGTGAATTTGTAATACAGTCAAGGGTCAGCTAGGTTCTCAAGAGATTGATTAGTTCACAGTTAATCTAATCTGAATATTAGATTAGCTTTCGAAACTAACCTAATTCTTTAAAATAAATAAAAAAACTTTCTAGTTTAACTATCAGATTTACTTTAAAATAGATTTTTATTTAAAGTACTTATCAGCAGAATATAAGATATAGTATAAAACCAAATAGACAAGCACAATAGTTTTAAAACAAGAGATTCAGTCTCATGCTGAGACTTAGTCCTCTCAAACAGTTTATAAAAACTTGATCCACACCCTGGATTTGAGTTTTACAACAGTGCTCAGACTGTCCAAGTCCTCTGACCTCTACCACAGTTCTTCATGGGAAAACAAAAACAACAACACACAAACTATCCAGGTCCTACTTGACCTCTACCACTATCCATAGAGGGATACAAGAGAGTTATAGAAGTTTTGTGTGAGGATTTAGAAATCCTCCAGTTTATCATAGGATTTAGTGTGTATATGGAATATATAGAGTACACACACTGCTCAACAAGTAATTAAAAGAATCACCGAGAGAGAGTAGATATGAGTTTAGAATACTCTAGTGATTTGAAGTGCAGCTCTGGACTCCTTTTGATTAAACATAAATGCTTCTGAGTCCTTCTCTGGTTTTTTTCTTGAAAATAGAGTGTCGTCTTCTTCCTTGATTTGTAGGTTTAGTTTGATCATCTTGAGTGCATGAAGAGATCGTTGTAGTTATTCACTCCTTGAATAAGGTTCAACTTGTGTTATCTTCTTGTATGAATGGCCTCGTGTATGTCCAGTGTTCTTCAAGTAAGCGGGTGTATGGATGTCGCCTCTCTTTTATATATGTTCCTCACTACAGCTCGATCTTCCTTATATTCCTTTAGATCTAGCAAAGGGAATGATTACTTTATGGAAGGTATGAGGTACGGTTCCCTGACGTCCCAACAACCATCATTAATTAATAGTAGTTGCATTAAATTAACCAAATATGACTGTTAGTATAATTTAAATAAAGCATAAAAGTTCAAGCAGCAGAATGCTTGTAACGGTCGACTTGTATCGATAGTTGTTTGCCTCTGTAATGGTAGCTCCTTGTACCGGTCGCTTTATGTAGCGGTAGGTCTCTATGTAGCGGTGAGATCCTATTGGTAGCTCTTTATTCTTGTACCAGTAGCTCCTTGTATCGGTAGACTTGAGTAGCAGTGACTTCCTTATACCAGTGGACTTCATAATGGTATACTTATCTAGCTGTAGTTGTCACTCTGCATTGATAGCATTCTTTCTTACCAGTAGAATCACTCTAACGGTAGCTCTGGCGTAACGATAGCTCTCTGTGTGTTGGTTAACTTTCTGTAATGGTAGACTTGCATACCGTTAGACTTATACATACCAGTAGACTTACTCTAACGGTAACCTTTTGGTGTACCAGTAGACTTACATACCGGTAGACTTATACATACCGGTAGCTCTGTTCTGTACTAGTGACTAGGTGTCTGTTTATTCATTCAATTCACAGAATGAGTTAAGTTAGAATATAGTGACACATATACACATTTAATTAACCAAATGACTTAAATATATCATAAGAGATTTATCATTTGGACATATTTGAAAGTATTTATATTTTGAGGTTTAAAGTACTTAAACATTAACTAAAATAATGCAATGTTTAAATAATAAACATCATTTGGGATTATAAAATCACATGGAAACATAATTGGGATTATCAAAACAAGTGAGGTCAACAATAGGTCCATTGAATATTTGTGAGGACTCAAACATCTAGGCAATGAACTTGGATATGGATAAAAAGATAACCAAGAAGGGTTATGGAACCCTAGAGAAGTTTATCTTTTTATCAGGAAGATTGGGCCTTACACCATGTGGTTTTGAGTCACATTCCATAAAAAAAGATCAAGGATGAGGTGTCACGTTCATTATTTGTGAAAGGGTACAATACACAATGACGTAACATTGAGGATGTTGAATCCTCTTGAATAGTTTGGTTACGAGGATTGTAAATCTTGTACTAGGAATATATGAGTTAATTGGAGGTGGGAACCAATGTGTAAAGGTCAACCATTGGTAATGGAGTAATCCTCTAATGTTCCATTCTGTCCGGACAATAACTCCTAGGTTTATGGGGGCCCTTCCTGGGATCTGACGGTCTGTTTAGAGGATCCAATCCCTATTATCAGTCTATTTTGAGGAATATCCATGGGAAAAAAAGATTAAGGTTCATGTGGTTCAAAGATAAGGATATCAACTTAGGTAATTGGTTGTTCCATCCCTGACTTAAAAGGCACAAAGATGGTTTTTGAAAAGTGTAATATTCAATAGGGGTTTGATAACCCTAAAAGTTGTTTCACCACCTAGTGAATATGTTATTACAGCGAGGAGATGTAAAAAATAATTACTCTAAGTTTTTCTTGGACTAAGGGATCCATCGATCATGGCTTGGATTTTACTATGGACACAATGTGGACCCTATGAGCTTTATTCCACATTCAATTACACTCTAATTTTTTCTTAAACTCTAGAGATGATGAGTTTAAAAAGTGGAGAATTCACTTTTATTCAGGACTCACTTTATGGGTTTCAACCTGAAAAGTTTTAAGTGTATTTCACTAGAATTTTAGGGTTTTGTGATTTGGACCATCAGAGGATAAACATTTAAGGTGGTAAATCTTTTACCAAAGTGCATACAGTTTATGTTCATGATGCATGTGGACCTAGTATGATTGGAATGTTACACAATATCCTAATTAGGATGCCCAGGGTCAAGGGTACTCCAACATGATTCCAAGAGGGAGATGAAAATGCTGTAAATCATGGATTGAGATTCTCAAGACATGAGTAATGATATTGGAAAATCATGTTAAGGATGGCCCAATAAACTCTCAGGTGCTGAGTTCTTCCATGGCGACGTCAAGCTTACAAGGATTATAAATCCCCTCATATATGTTCAAGACGTCTCTGGTTGGTATTTCTAAGACCTTATTCATCAATATAAAGGTTAAATAGATAGATCTATTTTCCACTCCAAGGTTCATGAAAGGTTTGCGACAACCCAAGGAGATCAACACATGAAGTATAATTTATGGCATGTGGGGCTTCAATGATGAAAGAAGAAACCCATGATCTAGTTGATCGAGCTTAGTCTCTTTTGATCCTATGATTTTGAATGATAATTAGTGATGAAATATACATTTTAACGCAATGTATTGGGTACATATTTGTCATATAGTTTTATTTTCATGTGACCCAGACATTTTCCTTATAGTTTAATGTCACGTGGTAAGGACGTCTTCCTTTCCTTTCAGTTTAACATCATAAAATAAGTACATAAATAGGAAATGAAACTTAAAATCTTAATTCTATGAAATGGCCCTTGATATGGGATATTTCTTGACCATGTCAGCTAGAGTGACTTTCAAGGTTCCGTATGCTCATATGAGGCTTGCTCAGTTTGAGAAACAATGGGTAAATAGGAAATTGAATGAGTTGCACAAGATTGGGTCCTAGGTAGATTGTTTCATAGGTCCATCCTATATATATATGTTAAGGGTGATTTTTTTCATTTTATATATTGTGTTTTAACCCAATAATGATAATTTGGGTGTTAATATATATCCTATGATGGAAGGAATCATGTTGTACATAGTTTTTATATAAATGATCCTTGCACAAGTCTGACCCATATGCAGGGAGGATAATTTTCATGTTGATTGTTGTAGATGGACCTGGGATTAGAGATCCAAGTGTCACTATGTATATTTTGATTATATGAATCAAGACACATGTAGTTCTTGAATGGGAAACTCTTTATATAGGTCTATCCCATATGCACATGGGGGCATTGTTCCCATTGATTGTTGTAGTTGGAACTGTGATTGGAGATCCAAGCATCACTAAGTATCCTATGATGCAAGGAATCAAGGAACATGTAGTTCTTGAATGGAAAACTCTCTATACAGGTCTAACCCATACATAGAGGGGGGATATTGTTCTAAAAAATTGTTATAACTGGACCAAGGATTAGATATTCAGGTGTCACTATGAATCCTGTAAAGAAAGTAATCAAGCCACACATAGTTCTTGAATGGGAAACTCTCTATAAAGGTCTGAACCATATATAGAGGGGTGGATTTTTCCTATTTATTATTGAAACTAGACCTAAGATTATAGATCCAAGCATCATTATAAATCCTGTGATGACATGAATCAAGTTATATATAGTTCTTCTAGAACCTTGAAGTTTAACAACATGTGGCAAGAACATGGTATCCCCAACTTGAAAATGGAATATTGTGATTGGAACCAAGAACAGAGGTTCAGGTGTCACTATATACCATGTAATGGAAGAAATTAATCCATACATAGTTCTTGAATGGAGCTATTGTGGGAGACCAACATCGATGATAATGGTCCTATCAGGTGAGGTCCATGGTAATGCACATTATTTATGTCATAAAAGAGACATAAAACATATAGTTTAATGTCATGCGGTGAGGAATCATGGTGTTCCTTTTAAGGTATTTCATCTTGTACCATATTAACCCCATCGTGAACTAATATAACTCAATCATGTGGGAAATACCCTACCAAAATTACTAATCCCATGTGAGCTATGCTCGGTGTGAGAAATAAGGAATGAAAAAGGATTTTCTCACCACACAGAGATAGTTCAAGGAAATGAAATGGTGTTTTGGTACCATATTGTAGATGGTTCAAGATATATGATCTAGACATCCCTACATATCTCATTGGAATTAGAATAAAGCCATACTTATTACTAGAAAAGGTTGGGCGGTTTAATGTGATGTGGCGAGGAAATCATCAATACAGTTTAGCATCATGCAGTAAGGACAAAGGTGAATTGGCATGAAAGAAAAGAAATATTATGGTTGGGATCAAGAATGGAATTTTATGCATTACTACGTATCCTGTGATGGAAGGATTCAAGACACACATAGTTCTGAATGAGGAATTCCTTATACAGATCTGACTCACAGACATGGATATGGGAACTTCATTTTTCTTTTGCATAGATCTAGCTCATGCGCAGTGAATCATTAGTGAGATGATGCCTCCCATGTAGTTTAACATCTTACTATAAGGAAATATTCATTGTAGTTTAACATCATGTGGTAAGGATAAAAGATGTGTTGGTTGGAGTGGATACTCAAGAGGGGGGGGGGTGAATTGAGTTCCAATTAAAAATTTCTATTAAAAATATTTCTATTAAAACCCCCCAAATTAAATAAAAATTAAACTATAGTGAATTTATAAAGATTGTAAGATTTCAATTAGTTTCTCAAGATATTGATTATTTCTCAGTTAACTCAATATGAAGATTGATTAACTTTTGAAACTGACTTACTAGCTAACAAAGGTTATAAACACTTGCTAGTTTAACTATCAGAGTTACTTTAAAATAGATTTATATTTCAAAGTACTTAGCAGCGGAATAGAATATAACTTAAACTAAAACTAAGATGCATAGCAGATATGACCAAGAGGTTCAGTCTCAAGCCAAGACTCAGTCCTCTCAAACAATTTATATAAATTTTGATCCATACCCTGGATCAGGGTTAACAAAAGTACTAAGATTGTCCAGGTCCTCAGACCTCTACCACAGTTCCAAGTGGGAAAACAAAACAATATCACACAGGCTATCCAGGTCACACTTGACCTCTACCACTGTCCACAGTGGGATAAAAGAGAGTTAGAGAAGTTTTGTGTGAGGATTTAGAAATCCTCCAGTTTATCACAAGAGTCAGTGTGTGTCTAAAAATACAGAGCACACACACTGCTCAAAAAGTAAATAAAAGAATCACTGATAGAGAGTAGATATGAGTTTAGAATGCTCTAGTGATTTTAAGTACAACTCTAGACTCCTTTTGATTAAACAGAAATGCTTTTGAGTCCTTCTCTGGTTTTTGTCTTGAAAACAGAGTGTCGTTTTCTTTCCTTGATTTTCAGGTTCAGTTTGATCATCTTGAGTGCATGAAGAGATCGTTGTAGTTCCTTACTCCTTGACTAAGGTAAAAATTATGTTCTCTTATTGTATGAATGGCCTCGTGCATGTACAGTGTTCTTCAAGTAAGCAGGTGTATGGATGTCTCCTCTCTATTGTGTATGATTGTTCTTTGAGTTATTCTTGTGTTCTCCTTTTTGAGTTTCAATCCAGGTGTCACACACTTGCACGTGTATTCCTCTATATCTTTCTTCATTAGCTTGATCTTCCTTTTATACCTTGAGCTCTGAAAATGGGAATGATTACATTTTTACAGGTACGAGGTACAGTTCCCTGAAATTCCAACCATTATCATTAATTAATAGCAGGTGCATTAAAAACATCAAATATGACCATTGCTAAATAAACAAATAGAAATAGAGTTTAGAGATATGATGACTGGTTTCCATAGGTAGCTCTTAGTGTCAGTGAGCTTGTATCGGCAGCTCTTATGTATCGATATCTATTACTCTTTATAATAGTGGATCTATGTATTGGTAGCTCTTTCTATTGGTAGCTCTCTTATATCGGTAGAATTTGTATTTGTATCGGTGTAATTCCTATCGGTAGATGTATGCCTATCTGTTTGTATCGATAGCTTGTATCAGTGACCTTTAATTATCGGTAGACTATGTACTGGTAGTTCTGTATCAGTTGACTTGTACATACCGGTAGACTTGTTCTATCGGTAGATCTTCTTCTACCGATAGTTGTTATGCATACTGGTAACCTTATCCATATCATTAGACTTCTGTACCGGTGTACTTAGCCTTATTAGTAGTTGTGTATCTGTTTGTATCAGTAGACTTATTCTGTCTATATCAGTGAACTTCATATTGGTAGCTCTTGATATAATAGTAGGTCTGTCTGTTTGTCTGTATCAGTAGCTATGTGCATACCGGTGAACTTATGCATATCAGTGGACTGAACAATTATCTGTTTTATGCAAAACATATCCATATTGAGTTAGAATTATTTCAAAGTATGTATAAACAAAGATAAACATTGATTAACATATTCCAATGATTATTTTGATATTTTTGTCAACATAATTTAAAATATATATATAGGATTATAAACACATATTAAAACATGATTGGGATTATCAAAACATATTAAAGCAGAATTGAGATTATCAAAATAGGTGAGGTCAACAATATCCCCCTTTTTGATAATAACAAATTATGATATTATAATCCAAAATAATCAGTAATGTATCAGTATAAAATACAACGGGTTTTATTTTTTAGTGTGAGTAATGACATTTTCAAATGTAAGATTTTAAATGTACCAGAGGATATAGTATTAAATGCAATTGTATCAGAGGTAATAATAAAAACAAATGTACTAGAATTATAAAACAAATGTATCAGAGGTAAAATTATAAAACAAATGTACTAGAATTATAAAAAAAATGTATCAGAGGTAAAATTATAAAACAAATGTATCAGAGGTAAAATTATAAAACAAATGTACTAGAATTATAAAACAAATGTATCAGAGTTAAATGTATTATACTCATAAATATTAAGCTCATACTTCTCATATTTCTCCATATCAGTTCTCCCCTTTTGTATTATTTCTCCCATGTTATATTAGTTCTCCCCCTATTATATTATTTCTCCCCTGTTATATTAGTTCTTCCTCTGTTATATTATTTATCCCCCTTTGTGATTAGAAAAAATAAGGGAAGAAAGGATGAGAAAAGTATCATAAGGTAAGAGATAATGAAATCGTGGATATATTACTTGAGGAAAAAAATACATAGAAAGAAATAATTGAACCAAAAAAGAATACAAGTGATTTCTATCAAAGGTCCTAGCCACTAATAAATCCACCTCCTAAATGTCCACTTTGGATTTGGCTTTGGGTTCATAGGTAGACTCAGGCTGGATAGCTTCAGTAGAAGGCTTGGGAATTCCAGAAAGCACTACTGGAGGTTGAGCAATATAGACTATTCCTGGCCTATAGTGGGTACTCCTTGGAGTAATCAGAGGTTTCAAGCTTCTGATGGCTTGAGCTGGTATCATCTAAGGAATGGAGGCAGATTGAGCAGAGGTAGGCAGAGATGGAGGTGCAATGATAGGAGTACTGTCTACATGAAAAAATGGCAGCAACAGATTCTTGAAGTCCATAATGATTCCTCCCCCTCTTTTCATAGCAGAAATGAAGTCATCCTTGTTCTCTATAATTTTTTCTAGAGCAGGGGTCAACTCCCTGAGCTTGCTGACTTGTTCTCTGAAGGCTTGATTAACTAGAGGTAGATTCATGTTTTCTAACATAAGCTTGAAATGGTTGTTGAGATGATGCTTGGTATAGACCCTTTGTAAATAGCAATCCACTTTGTCTTTTACCTCTTTCTGAGAATCAGTGGCTTCTCTCATAAAATTCTGAACAATTTTCCCTATATCCCTAGTGGTAGTCACCACCTAGGTCAAGGCAGAAGAGTCTACAGAGCCACTGGTAGAAGATTTTCCAATATCCTCTCTCATCACAGTTTGAATTTGATCAATACCTAAAGAAGTCTTGGAAGAACTCATAGGTGAAATAGTGAAGGATACTATTTCCTTAAACGATTTAGTCAGCCCACTTATGAGATTTTTCATAAGGGAGTCCTGGGTGTTGACATGCTGCTCCATGGATATCTTAAATCCCTCAAAAACATCCACAAATTGATTTACTACACCTTTAATGTAATTTATTTTAGTATTCATTTGAGCTTGAGTACCACTCAAGGTAGTTAGAGAAGAAACAGACTACTTCAGGGCAACAACAGCTCCTTTCTAGCTCTCAATCTGAGAATGACATACTCTTATCTCATTCATCATTTCTGTCACAGGTCCTGACACCATACACCTGAGAGAGAGTTCTAAAGATTTTTCCATATTGATCAGTTCTTCAACAAGATAGATCTTTAAGTCTGCAACAGATGTAGTCCAAGTCTCCTTAAACTCATCCTTTAAAGATTCAGGATCAACCTTAGTAACCATATTTTCAAGTACAGTGACAAGTGCCCTATCTAACACAAGACTATCCACAGAGTCATTCATAATAGATTGAATGGATGATATCAACGAGGTTTCCATTATTCTTATATATTCCACAAACAAGGTCTTAAGATCAGAATTCAAATGGTCTAGATAATCTTTTCTTACTACATCCTCAGGTAAAAACTCAGAAGAGATATTATAGTTAACTTGTGGTCTATTCATGGGTGTCTCATCTTTAAAATCAGGGTATTCTAACCCACAAACCACAAAACCTAGGTCTTCTTCCCAGTCTTCAATTCCATCAGCTACTGAAACATTTCCAAGTCTAGTAGGATGCTCCCCCTCAACTGGTGCATTCTCCTGTATATGTATAGCAACGACAACGTCAGCACCTAGACCTTCCTCAGAAGAATCTTCCACAACCATATCCATTTCTCCAACAGCAGGAGGCTCCTTAGGAATAAGTGTAGTTCTATCTACTTCAACAAGAACAACCTCTATAGGCATAGCAGTACTTAAAATCAATGGACTCAAACTCAAGGTGGAAGAAGGAGATGCTTCAGTTTTAGATTCTTCTTCCTCCTCATTCTATGAAGCTGGATGGTCTCCCTCATCAACAGGTGCTTCTTAATTTCTCTCTTCCAACACTGTTTCCTTTCCAGATGATATAATTTCAGCAACAGGACTTGGAGGCAAGTCCGGATCCCTTCCATAAGCTATATAAGTATCCTCTTCATTAGTATCATCACTATACTGAGGTTCCTATTCATTAGGTCCTAGACCTGGACCCCTCACATCCTTAAGCCTAGAAGGATGATCCAAAGGATTAAAATTATCATACAGTTTCTTATCATCACTGACCCATTCTCTTCTCTACAGATTCCAATTGATCTTCATGTACTTACAGATAGTTTTGGTAACACAAAAGTTGTCTTTCATAACCACTGTCTTATCCTGAGACTTAGCCACACCTCTTACCTTGATCATCATAGAGATTAGTTTTTCAAAGAATAAAGCATTAGTTTTTGACTTTGTCTTGGTCATATCCTCAATCTTAATCATTAACATCGTACACAGATTCACCTTAACACCATGCCTTAACAGATGAAACAAATAAATATCTTGTTATTTCAGATTTGCAAAGTCCCCTCTTCTTAGACTTAGCACTTGTTGAATGAAATTGAATAGTAACCGGTTCTCTACTTCAATTTCTATAGAAACTACCTTTCTTGGTGTACCATATCCTATTAATTCTTCCAAAGAATCTTCATACTCAAAGATGTTACTGGTAGGAGGTACTGATTTCGAGAAATATCAAAAAACTCCTTCATGTGGGACTTTCAAACATTCAACCCACTCAATAGAGGAAAAAGATATTTCCTTTCCATTAACAACTAAAACCATTCTGTTCTCAGCTTCTGATTTTTCAAAACGAACAAACTCATTGAATTCTTTTACCAGCTTCGGATAATAGGGTCCATTGTTATTTGAGAAGCATTCTACCCATTTCTGGTCCTCCAGAACCTCTAGAACTAAAGACTTACTGGTCATCAACCATTCCGTGCATAGATCTTTCTCAACTACTATCTTCCTTTGAATGAGATGCGAATTAGTAGGTTTCTTCACTTCACTTCCACCACTAGACTCTCCTTTGAGTCTCTTTGCATTCGGCTCATCATCCTTTCCGTTGACTGATGGTATCTTCACTCTTTCCATTCTGCGAATCGCGAGGCTTAGTGTTTGAATATTTTGGGGGCTAAGGCTTGAAGGTAAAGGGTTTCAGGTGGATCGAGATGAGGTCAAAACTTATGTTTTATCATTTAGGAATCAAAAAATAAATAAATAAAACATAATAATTATAGTATAAACGATACAGATTCCAGTGGCTAAAGATACAGAAGTTTAAAAACAGTGCAACCTAACGGTAACACATACTGGTGAGGTATTCCTAATGGTGAGTTATTTTTATTGGTGAGGTCCACTAACAGTGAGGTATAATAGTGAGGTTCATACTGGTGAGTTATAACAGTGAGTTTCATAATGGTGAGGTTTCTAAAAGTGAGGTTTCTAATGGTGAGGTTTCTAACGGTGAGGTTTCTAACTCACAGAGTCTATCATTCCTAACTCATGTCTAATGAAACTTAACCTATCCGATATTAAAGGCTTGGTGAAAATGTCAGCCAATTGATGTTCATTACCTATAAATTCAAGAGTAATATCACCCTTTTGGTAATGATCTCTCAAAAAGTGGTGCCTTACATCAATGTGTTTAGTCCTAGAGTGAGACACGAGATTCATAGAGATGTTAATCACACTAGTGTTATCATAGTTTATAGACACATGCCTAAACTGATATCTATAGTCCAATAATGTATGTTTCATCCACATAATTTGTGTATAGTAACTACCAGCAACTATATATTCTGCTTCAGCAGTAGACAATGCAACAAAGTTCTACTTTTTACTACACTACGATACCAGGGACTTACCTAGAATATGATATGTTCGAGAAGTGCTCTTTCTATCTAACTTTCAACC
The DNA here is from genome assembly GCA_963277665.1 of Viscum album. Classification (NCBI taxonomy): domain Eukaryota; kingdom Viridiplantae; phylum Streptophyta; class Magnoliopsida; order Santalales; family Viscaceae; genus Viscum; species Viscum album. Next base: position 1,392,794,992 of record OY728150.1, on the reverse strand, counting down.
AGTAAAGTCAGCATCTGAATAACTTATTAAATCGAATGATTGTCCTTTTGGATAAAACAAACCTAAATTTACAGTATGTTTAAGGTATTTGAAAATTCTTTTAACAACAAGAAAATGAGATTCTTTAGGATTAGCTTGAAATCTTTCACACATACACACACTAAACATAATATCTGGTCGACTAGCAGTAAGGTAGAGTAGGCTCCCAATCATACCTCTGTAGTTGGTTTAATCCACTAGTTTCCAGTTTCATCATCATCCAACTTACAATTAGTACTCATAGGTGTATCACTTTTCTTAATACTATCTAAACCAAAACATTTTAAAAGATCTTTTGTATATTTACTTTGATTTAAAATAATAACATTTTCATTTTGAAAAACTTGAAATCCAAGAAAACATTTGAGTTCTCCCATTAAAATCATTTCAAAATCATTTTTCATTCTTTTTGAAAAATCAATACACAAAGTATTTTTAGAAGATCCAAAAATAATATCATCAACATAGATTTGTACTATCAAAACATCTTTAGAAACTATTTTAATAAAGAGAGTTGGATTAGAAATCCCTTTAGAAAAACCTTTTGAAATAAGAAAATTACTAAGTCTATCATACCAATCTCGTGAAGCATATTTCAAACCATATAAAGCTTTAGAGAGCTTAAAAACCCAATTTGAAAAATGAGGATTAGCAAATTCAGGTGGTCGTTCAACAAAAACATCTTCAATTATAAAACCATTTAGAAAAGCACTTTTAGCATCCATTTGATATAACTTGAAATTCAGATGAGCAACATAGGCAAGTAGAGTCCTAATAGCTTCTAATCTAGCTATTGGTGCAAAGGTTTCTTCATAGTCTATTACTTCCTCTTGACTATACCCTTGTGCAACTATCCTTTCTTTGTTTCTAACTATATTTATTTAATCATCAACTTTATTTCTAAAAACCCATTTAGTGCCTATGGTCAAAGTATCCTTAGGTCTGTAAACTAATTTTCAGACTTTATTTCTTTCAAATTGATTTAATTCTTCTTGCATAGCCATTACACAAAATTCATCATTGATTGCATCATTGATATTTTTAGGTTCTAACAGTGAAAGAAAGGATTGATGTTCAAACTGATTTCTTAGAGAAGCTCTAGTCTATGTCCCTCTATCAAGATTACCAATAACAACATCCAAAGGATGATTCTTTAGAATCCTAGTTGATTTAGTAAAGGTAGGACTAGAAATTTCAGGTTCTTCTCTATGTTAGGTTCACGAGAAGTAGATTCTGGAATATTTCCAGATCTGGTTGTCTTTACAACAGGTTTATTGATTTTATCATTGAGGTCCAGAATAGACAGATCTTCTTAAAGATTTTCAAGAGAAGACTTAGGTTCATACAGATCAGTTTCATCACATTTGATGTGTACAAATTCTTCCACACATTTGGTTCTTTTGTTAAAGACTCTATAATATTTACTGGTTATAGAGTAACCTATAAAGATTCCCTCATCACTTTTAGAAGCAAACTTATCAAGATTATCCTTAGTATTGAGAATAAAAACTTTGCAACCAAAAACTCTGAAGTAACTAACATTAGGCTTCCTATTATTCCATAGTTCATAAGGGGTATTATTAATAACAGGTCTAATCAATACTCTATTTATAATATAACAAGCAGTATTGACAGCTTCAGCCCAAAAATAAATAGGTAAATCATATTTATTGAGCATAGTTCTCACAATTTCCTGAAGGGTTCTATTTCTTCTTTCTACTAGACCATTCTATTGAGGTGTCCTAGGGGCAGATAAATTATGATTATAGCCATTGTGTGAGTAGTATGATTCAAACTCATGATTTTTAAACTCATGACCATGATCAATTCTCAAGGTCTTAATTTTAAGTCCACTAAGGTTCTCTACAGACTTGGAATATTTAATAAAATAAGAACAATCTTCACTTTTGTGAGAAAGAAAGTATACCCAAGTGTATCTAGAAAAGTCATCTACTAAGACATAGACACAGTGCTTCCCATTTAAACTAGAAACTCTATAAGGTCCAAACAAGTCCATGTGAACCAACTTGAGAGTTTGATAAGTTGAAACTTCCTTCTTTGATTTAAAAGAAACTTTATGTTTCTTTCCCTTTTAATAGGGATTACAAACTTTATCAGTTGAGAATTTTAGTTGAGGTAGGTCTCTAACTAAGTTCTTCCTAGTCAGTTTTCTAAGTGAGTGAATGTTGCAATGTCTTAATCTTCTGTTCCATAGACAAGATTCTTTATGAAAATCATTTAAGAAAGTGATGTTCTATTTAGTTAAAGAGTTCAAATCAACTACATAAACATTTTCATTTATCAACACAAAAAATACTAAAATATTTTTAGAATTAAAAATATTAACAAAATAATTTTTAAATTTAACATTGTAAACATCATCACATAACTGAGAAATACTTAACAGGTTGTATTTTAATCCATCAACAAGTAAAACTTTAGAAATTTAAACTGAATCAGTGTTACCAATCTGGCCTAGGCCAATGATTTTTCCTTTTGAATTATCACCAAAGGTGACATGACCTCCATCAAATTTGACTAAGATTTTAAAGCATGAAAAGTCTCCTGTCATGTGCCTTGAACATCCACTGTCCAAATACCACACCTTATTATAGGATCTCAATAAGCAAATCTCCTAAAAAATAGGTTTAAACCGAAAATGATTTTGGTACCCAGATTTTCTTGGGTCCAGAAAAATTAGCAAGCAAAAATTTTGGTACCCAGATTTTTCTAATGGGTCTCATATAATCAATAGATTCAAAAGATTTTTAAAGATAGACTTTGTTTGATCTATAACTATGTGAATAGTTGGTTGAGGTACATCAATTTCCAAAACTAGAACTAGCAGCATTCTATCCAGATTTAGGAATAAATCTATTTTTAGTAATCTGTCTCTGTCCATACTGATAGCCTATTCCAGTGGTATATTTTGGTGCCACTTGTTTTCCTAGCATTTCAGTTATAGTATTCTTTCCATTTTTGAATTTCTTTAAGTCCTTCCTTAATTTCTCATTAGAAAATTTTAGTTTAGTATTTTCCTTAAGTAATTGAGAATTCTTTTCCTTTTCCATATCAAGTGCAGATTGTACAGTGCTGGTTAAAGCATGATGTTTCTTCAAGGTATTATACTTGTCCTTCAATTAATTGTAGGTATCTCCTAGCATGTTACAGTATTCAAATAATTCTTCACTAGATATATTTTCAGATTCAGAATCAGAATCAACTCCAGAATAATATGAATTTAAAGCAGGAGTATCCAATGTTACCTCAGATGTGTTTGTCATGAAACACATATTAGCTTTTTGAGTTTTTTCATCCTGAGAAGAATTAGAATCACTTGAACTATCTTTTAAAGCACTCAAGGTTGCTTTCATAGCTTTCTTATACTTATTTTCCTTATAATCATATTTATTCTTAAACTTTAATGTAACACCCCAAGATTTCATAGTGTGTTATTTCTTCAAAATAATTCAATAACTTGCACTACACACAACACCGAGTTCAATCACACCATGACTTACAAAAAAAATCCATTCAAAAGAGGTTATGAATAGTATTATCTAAATTTTAAACTTTATATAATCCTTATAATTTTAGAATCCATATTATGAGTTTCTTAGATATAATGCAAGAACAAATTCATTTTCAGTATTGCACTTTTATCAACTTTTAATAGTGAACCCTTTTTAAATACAATATTTTAAACTTTTTGACTAAATGGGGACATCAAAAATTTAAAATGAAACATCCCAAGCTTCCACGGTACGCTTTCCTTTGAATAAAACAGTAGCGTGTGTTGTACGCAACGTCGAGTTTTAACACACACCACAACCGATCAAACTAGCCGTTATGAATAGTAATACCTAAATTTTGAAATTATATATATTTTATATTTTGAAATGGACTTCATTTTTGGATTCGGAATATCGAATTTAGCCTAAGGTGAAATTTTGGTACTTTTCGGATAACTTTCATATTTTGATGAATAGTGAAAATTACTAAATTTTAATTAAAAACAACTTTTTTAATCAAAATAATTAATAGTGATAAATTATGAATTTGAGTGGTTTTAAAGTATATTTAGAATATATTTTTACAATTTAATATAATGTTGGTCATTAGACATAATTTTACAATTAAACCGAACATAATCAAGTGTCAATCTTTTGATAGTTATTATCTCTTAAAAACACGCTTTTTGTTTTGACAGCGGGAATTAATTTTAAATTAATTTCTGCCACTTCTGTGTTTTGAATTTAGAAAAATGGATTCCATATTTGGAATCAGGATGTTCAAATTGTGTAAATAGGTAACTTTTATTTTTAGACATTTTGAATAATTATTGCGGTAAATATTTTATTTACCATGGTTAAGGGTAAATCCGGTAAATAAAGGTTAAAAAATAATATTATAATAATACTAAATTACCCTAAAACGTGTCTTAACCATATTGGTTGATACATGGTCGACCATGGGAATCTTTGGGTCGATTTTGGGACCCCATGGATCCACTTGTAAGTGATAATGACACTTTATTTTAATTAAGTTAAAATGAATACAAAAATGACACAAGCATATATCTTTTAGAAAAACAATTGTTACATAGGGTTATATATGTTGGATTTTATATTATAAATATTAATTAGAAAGATAAAAAGATTTCCTACATAATGATATTTTATTTATAATTTTTAGACATTAAATAATTTATTTTATTTATGACACAATGATGATGCAGTAATTACTATAATAGTGAAAAATTAAAATAATTGATATTATAAATACCCAAATAAATATAAAATGAAACTTTTAATGAATTAAACTAATTTTATAGGATAATATGATATATTAGGATTGATTTAATTGACTTTGTTCGAAGTAATCAATCTGTTATGAGTTTCACAAAAATCAACTATTGAATAGTGTCAAAATTGACATAAAAGAGTTCTTAAAAAAAATATTATATTATTAATTGATATTAAATTCCTAAAAATCTAAGGTTCGGCCAAGAGACTTATATAATGATAGGTTCATCATTAATGGACCACTTGGGGGTCGATTGTATGTATATGGTAAGTTTATTAACCATATATTATAAAAATACAAAGAGACATTGTAAAAGTGAAACTAATTAACTTAGAGTTAATACTTAAAGATAAGGTTAATATAAGTACCCAAACCTGTATAAATTCTATTGGTTGAGTTGTTTTCGACCCATCCCCACCTTAACCTTTGAATAATCAACTTTGGATCCATTAGAAACCGAATATGAATTTATTATAAATTAATATTTCTAGCTTTTCCAAAGGTGCCCCTCACCCCTCTTATAAAAGGGAACTCCTCCTTCTCATTTCTTCACACCTTCAAAGCCTTTTGGTTCGGCCAAAATCTGCCCAAATACTCTCCCAACTTCCCTCACTACAACCTAGGGGCCTTAGTTTGATCAGAAAGCCAACCTAAGGATCCCTTTTGATCAAATCAAAAGGAAGAACCCGAAGAAGAGGTAATGATTTCACCACCCTTTTCTAAGTTCATTTCTTCTTCCACTTCTTCTTCCTTTGTTGTTACCATTCTAAAATAATAAATCCAGTATCATATATATACTGTGATGTTATTATAAATATGGTACAACTATATTCAGTATTCTATCCACCCTTTGAATAACATGTCACCATACGTGCGTACGTACGGCTTACCGTCTCCACGAACGTGATGAGATTCATTCTCCATCGTATCCATTCAAGTATAATTATCATTTGATGATTTAAAAATTATGTTTAAGGACTTTATATCATTCTGGATATGAATAAGATACAACAAACATGTCTTATTTAACAAAACATATAAAAGAAAATGAGTAAGTTAACACCCGAAACGACGATAATTCTAAGATATTATTAACAAATCAATGTTAAAAGATCATATATGATATCATATTAATATATATGATTCTTGTATAATTTAATAACAATTATTTCACCATTATACAGGAGGTTAACCTACCCCAACCAAAGAAAAGTACAAGGTAAGGGTTATTTCACAATCTCTTCATTATCCGAGGTTGTTTATATGTAATAATCTATTGGGATCTCTTTATCATCCACATCCATGTTTCTTAAAAATGTATTTCAAAACATTTTTACTATTTACTAGAGTATGAGTTAAAGTCATTTATACCCTTTTTGACTTTTATAAGTGGTTTATAAAGGAATCTTTCTGTCGTTTTCAAAACAAGGTCCTTTTTAACCTTTTCGACAGAATTAAGGTAAGAATGTTTTTTTTAACTTATACGGCGGGTGCGGCTATTTTCCTCCATTATAAAATCTTCAAAGCTTCCCTTACAAGCTTATGAGAATATTTTCAAAGAAAATGTTTTATTTTATATGGATCTAAATGATTTCAAAATAAAAAGAGATATTTCTTTAAAAAGAATTTTGATTTCATCTATGTCAACATCCTTTGATGGATTTTACGCTTATTTGAAGTTGATTTATTGTGATAAAAAACTTCTATATTGTATTGAAGGTTTTGTGGTATGTTTGACTGTGGATGTGCTATTTTTATACCATTCATAGTTTATGGTGAAATTATTGACATTTCGTATGCTAGTTTTAATACGAATGTTTATGTTATGTTTAAACCTTTTCACATGGGAATGCATTGGACTTAATATGTGACGGGTGGAGCCCGCTATAGCTCCTCGATGCATCGGTAGGTCTCATGAGACAAACTAGTGTCTTGGAACAAGGCCTTGACAAAATCTTATTTGTAGTCTTGGCACGAGGCCTTGGCTATGTGGTTATGATAGTCTGGCATTATGCATTCCATCATTATGAAAGTGGTTATTGATTTTGCATGTGATTATTCGATTAGTAGAATAACCATGTGAATAAGTAAATGGAATTACTTCATTTTATTTATGCCATACTATATTAAATGTTCAAGTTTAAAAGGCTTTTTTTTTAGTTATACATTTCCTTAAAATGTTTATTCTTATTTATGAAAGTTTCCGCTATATTGTTATCCTTACTGGGCATTTGAGCTCACCCCTTTTCTATGTTTTATTTTTCCCAGGATGTGAAGATGTAAGTTATGAATGACCTTCGGGGATATTATGAGGGGATTATAGTGTGGACTGTGGAAACATTATGTTGTTGTAGTAGTTTTTCATTTTATGATGTAATGTAAAACTTATGAATATATCTAGTGTTTCCAAGGCTACTAAACCAATCGGTCTTTCGAGATTTGATCTTTCTTGTGATCATGCCAATGTTATGTAATAATGCACCGACTCTGGGTAACTAGGTTCGGGGCGTTACATTTAACTTCGGGCTGTCTGCTTTCACATGTCCTTTCCTCTTGCATTCATAACACACTATGTCATCACTTTTATCAGTCTTTTTCCAATCTTTCTTCCAATGAACTTTGTTGTCATATTTTCCTTTGTAGTTTGATTTTATGAAGAATTTCTTCTTCCTATAGAATTTCTTGAATCGTTTGGCTATTTGAGCCATCTCTTCATCACTATCAGAATCTGAACCTTCACTTGTTGAGCTTTCAATAGGTATGTGAACTTTTTCCTTATCCTTTCTCTTTGAGGTAGTATACTTAAATGCCATTGACTTCCTCTTTGGTTCATCATCTTCTTCCTTGTTTACTTTCATCTCTTCTTCATACATCATTAACTTACCAATCATCTCTTTAAAAGGGAGTGAACTTATGCCACGCGATTCTCTTATTGAGACTGATGTGCCTCTCCATATTTCTGGAAGACATCGTAGTATTCTCATAATCTTCTCTTTTGCAGGAACAACCTTTCCCAGTGAGCTCATTGTATTAAATATCTCATTAAACCTGAGATACATGTCAGAATTAGGTTCATCAGGCTTCATTTTAAAATTATCATATTTAATAGTGTAGGTATTAAATCTCATTTATTTAACATTGGTTGTTCCCTCATGGGAAATAACCAAAGTATCCCAGATTTCATAAGCAGTTTTACAAGAAGATATTCGATTAAATTCTTCATCTCCTAAAGCACAATATAGGGCATTAATTTATTTACAATTATTATTGTAATCTTTTTTAGTAGGTTCATCCCAAGTAGTTCTTTCAGTTTCTGGATTCTTATATTGAGTCTCTATAGAATTCCAGATATCAAATCCCATAATTTCTAAGTGAATTTTCATTTTCATTTTCCATTGGGAATAATTAACACCATTAAAGATAGGTGGAATGTTGGTAGCAGAACCTTCTAATCTATTATCCATAATTAGATTTCAGCAAATATATTTAAAGAGATAAAATTTATAACTAACAGAAATTTAAGATCTTTAAGATAAAACTAAAATCACAGTTAAAAAACAGAGTATTCAGAAATACTTTATTAAAAACAGACAACCGCTGATACCAAATTTTGGTCAGAGTGGATACTCAAGAGGGGAGGGGGGGGGGGTGAATTGAGTTCCAATTAAAAATTTCCATTAAAAACATTTCTATTAAAATCCCAAAAATTAAATAAAAATTAAACTGTAGTGAATTTATAAAGATTGTAAGTTTTCAATTAGTTTCTCTCAATAGATTGATTATTTCTCAGTTAACTCAATCTGAAGATTGATTAACTTTGAAACTAACTTACTGGCTAACAAAGGTTATAAACAATTGCTAGTTTAACTATCAGAGTTACTTTAAAATAGATTTACATTTCAAATTACTTAGCAGCGGAATAGAATATAACTTAAACTAAAACTATGTTGCACAACATATATAACCAAGAGGTTCAGTCTCAAGCCGAGACTTAGTCCTCTCAAAATATTTATATAAATTTTGATCCACACCCTGGATCGAGGTTAACAACAGTACTAAGACTGTCCAGGTCCTCATGCCTCTACCACAATTCCAAGTGGGAAAACAAAACAATAGCACACAGGCTATCCAGGTCACACTTGACCTCTACCACTATCCACAGTGGGATAAAAGAGAGTTATAGAAGTTTTGTGTGAGGATTTAGAAATCCTCCAGTTTAGAACAGGAGTCAGTGTGTGTCTAAAAATACAGAGCACACACACTGCTTAAAAAGTAAATAACAGAATCACTAAGAGATAGTATATATGAGTTTAGAATGATCTAGTGATTTGAAGTACTGCTCTGGACTCCTTTTGATTAAACATAAATGATTCTGAGTCTTCCTCTGGTTTTTATCTTGAAAACAAAGTGTCATTTTCTTCCTTGATTTTCAGGTTCAGTTTGATCAGCTTGAGTGTATGAAGAGATCGTTGTAGTTCTTCACTCCTTGACTAAGATACATCTTGTGTTCTCTTCTTTTATGAATGGCCTCGTGTATGTACAGTGTTCTTCAAGTAAGAAGGTTTATGGATGTCACCTCTCTATTGTGTATGATTGTTCTTTGAGTTCTTGTGTTCTTCTTTTTGAGTTTCAATCCTGGTGTCACACACTTGCACGTGTATTAATCTATATATTTCTTCATTAACTTGATCTTCCTTTTATACCTTGAGCTCCGACAATGGGAATGATTACCTTTTTACAGGTAAGAGGTGCAGTTCCCTGAAATGCCAACCATTATCATTAATTAATAGCAGGTGCATTAAAAACATAAAATATGACCGTTGCTAAATAAACAAATAGAAATAGAGTTTAGAGATATGATGACTGGTTTCCATCGGTAGCTCTTAGTGTTAGTGAGCTTTTATCAGTAACTCTTCTGTATCGGTAGCTTTTACTCTTTATAACAGTGGCTCTATGTATTGGTAGCTCTTTTTATCGGTAGCTCTCTTGTATCGGTAGACTTTGTATTTGTATCGGTGGACTTATTATCGGTAGATGTCTGTCTGTTTGTTTGTATCGGTAGCTTGTATCAATGACCTTTACTTATCGGTATACTATGTACTGGTAGGTATGTATCAGTTGAAATGTGCATACCGGTAGACTTGTTCTATTGGTATCTCTTCTTCTATCGATAGTTGTTATGCATACTGATAACCTTATCCATATCAGTAGGCTTCTGTACTAGTGTACTTAGCCTTATCATTAGCTGTGTATCTATTTGTATCAGTAGACTTATTCTGTCTGTATCAGTGAACTTCATATCAGTAGCTCTTGATATAACAGTAGGTCTGTCTGTTTGTCTGTATCAGTAGCTATGTGCATATCGGTGAACTTATTCATATCAGTGGACTTAACACTTATCTGTTCTATGAAAAACATATCCATATTGAGTTAGAATTATTTCAAAGTATGTATAAACATAGATAAACATTAATTAACATATTCCAATGATTATTTTGATATTTTTGTCAATATAATTTAACACATATATATAGGATTATAAACACATATTGAAGCATTATTGGGATTATCAAAACATATTAAAGAAGAATTGAGATTATCAAAACAGGTGAGGTCAACAAGATGCTATGCAGTTTAATATTTCTCTTCCAAGACTGCTTTCAAATAGTTTAATGTCACATGGTCATGACATGTTTTACATTTTAACATCATGTGACTAGGATGTATTTGTGTAGTTTAATTTAATGTGACAAGGATGATGATAATTCTTTATGGCTTCTATATAAATTATTTCTTGAGAAACCTCACATTGGTGGTGGTGTAACACATTACTCACCCATTGTGGCTAATGAGTAAGCTCTATCGTGATAGACCTTATGCATGATATAAGTTCCTTCTCATTTATTTTCTATATTAGAAGGATTTTACTAGTATAATTAGGGTTCTAATAGCCAATACCAATTCTACTTGAATGAAAGAGAAAATAAAAACATTTTTATTGAAGGCTCAAGTGATTCTATTCTAATTGACTTTAAGGTTGTGTAATTTATGCAACCTATTCTCATCGATCCATGATAATTCATCCATATTTTTTGATTTCCCATCATTTTAGAGTTTTCCATAGATAGATATTCAAAGTGAGGGATATTGGACTTCTATGGGTAACAGTACCTCAGTTCTGTACACTTATGAATAAACAGTTTCTTGTGTACCAGTGCACGTGGTAGTACGATAGACCCATAAAGTATGTAAGAGATTTTTCGTATAAGACTTAATTTATTTATTCACCATATTATAATGTATATTTTATAGAATATTATTTAAGGCCTCAATTTTTCCATTTTCCACTGCATGATAGCGGAATGGGTGATTGGACTCAATGTTCTACTCCTGATATAATTTCTTCAACTCTATATAATAGAAGTTGGTGTTGTTATCCATCAATATTTTGTGAGGGACTCTGAACCCAGTTATGATATTTGAATTTATGAAGATGATGACATTCTTCATCCCTAATTCCTTAATTTTTAATTCTTTATCCCATTTGGAAAAGAATTTGGTAGTCGTAAGAATATACTTAAACATATTATATGTGGCTGAGGGATATGGCCCCAAAATATCCATTCCACATACAGAAAATAGAAAAGAATATTTAGCTGTATGTAGCAATTTCTGGGGTTTATGAATGATTATTTCATGAATCTATAATGCATGTAATTTCCTAATGAATTTGAAAAAGTCTGGTATCACAGTTTTCCACTAGTAACCTAGCCTCCTGATTTGGTGGGAGAGTCTGGTCTCATACTGATGAGCACCACATGAGCCTACATGGACTTCCTCCATGATGGAGTGAATATATCTTTCTGTTATGCATATTGGATGATTCTATAGAAGACTCGTTTTAGGGTAATTTTTTCTCATTTGGCCAACCCCGAAGGGAAAAGTTCACTACTCTGTGCTAAATTTGTTCTCTTTCAGCTTGGTCTACTAGGAGAGTCCCATTTCAGATCTAATTGATTATGGGATATATCCATCCATCCAGGGGTGGATATTGGTTCATCATGCTCTTGGGAATTATTTATCTGATTAATTTCCTCTATTTTACAGACGATGATTGATGATACCATCCTTCGGTGCATGATGTGAATGATTACTTCCTTCTGATCAAGGTCAACCATGGATTTGGATTCATTAGCCAATGCATCATCATGATCATTTTTTGATCGGGGGATATTATGAAATATTGGTTTAAAAGGGACCACTTACATTAGTCATCTAAAGAATCCAATGAGAGGGTCTAATTATTCATTTATGATGGAATATTCTCCATTGATTTTCTTTTTCACTAGCTCTAAAACCCCTATGATGTTTAGGTAGGTTATTTGCAGTTGTAGGTCCAATTCCAAGGTAGTGATGAGGGTTTGGTATTTGACCTCATTATTTGTGTATCCTTCAAATAGTAAGAAAGGGTAGGAAAAAATTTATTTTTCTGGAGAAACAAACATAATACCTAGAACAACCCTATTGACTTTTTTATTTTATAGTCTCTTTCCAACAGGACTATGGGAGGCACCATAAAAATAAATTTCCCATGTCTGGGGAGTTTCATGGGCATAAAAAACCTCCCCATATAGAAGTTTGGTGTGCACTGGTGTAATTTATAGGGAGAGATGTGTTGTGAGAAAGTCAACTAGGGCCATCCCTTTCACTGACTTTTGTGACATGAACCAGATGTCATATTTTTGAAAAATTGTTTCCCATCGGTCTACGAGGCTGGTCAACATGGGACATCCAAGGATATAATTGAGTGGGTCGATGAGAGAAACCAAGTGGACTTTTTTGTGCTACATTTAATGCCTCATCTTTTTCACTTAAATGATGATTACGAGGAAATCCTTCTCAACATCATAATATTTAATATTAGTTCCAAGCATTGTTTATATGAGGTAATATAGACTATTATCATTACCAAAATCATTTTTCTGTGTGAGAAGAGAATTGAGTGATCATTCCATAGGGGACACATATAGGATGAGTGGATCTCTTTACAATGGTGTCATCAATACTATTGGGTGAAAAAAGTCCTTATTGAGGCTCCAGAAGTCTTCATGGAAGTCCTCATCCTACTGATAAGAGTCTCCCTTCTTCATTATTTTGGTGAAGGAGATGTTGGGACCACTTTGTGTATAAATATTGTATTTTTTTCAATAGTTTTCAATATAGTTCAAAATGAATAAGGATATGAAGAAGAACTCCAAAGTTGATGGAGAATTTAATTCAGATGATTGTTGAACTGATCCTAAGTTTAAAAAACTTATGTCAAATGTGACATATTTTTTACAATAATGAATAATAGGGAAGTATCATTCATCTAAGGATGATTGAATAAGAATGAGGATTTGAATAAGACCATGTAATACTTCACGATTTCATGAGAACCATGCAAGAGCTTACATTAAGAAAAGAATCATATGATTTGAATGAAGTAGAGAATGATGGTTGAAGAAGAAGAGAGGGTGTGGAAGGGAATGGCATTATAATATGGTCATGCATTACACATTGACTTGAAATCATATGATTGTTGCACTATTCTTAAAGTTCCAAATACATGTATCGAAGATGATACATTGTCTGCAACATTGAAGGTGTTTGAAGAATCCTCAAGCCTCCACTTTTGGATGAAGAGAGATGATTGAAGTTCTTTGGAATTAACACTCTAAAATTAATTAAGGATTAAGAAGTACTTTGGAATTCATATTCCAAATAGTTTAAGAATATAGAAGGATGATTTTTGAAGATGAAGATAAGACATGAAGTAGTGCATGGGCTCGACACTATGAGAATGAACATAACTATGATGTTGCTTTGCTGATTTTTATTTAAAAAATATCATAAGTTTGGAGAACTTGTGATGCAATCCTTATGAAGGATAAGGGGAGTAAAGAAGTGTTTTTGGAAAAGGAAATAAAGTGGCACACAAGTTAAGAAGTGGTGTGCAAGTGTGGCATGAAAGTATAAGCAGCATGCAAGTTTATGTTGCGTGCAAGTCATATTTAAAGATCATCACATAAAAATATGACAAAGGAAAGAAATTGGCACACAAGTCAAGAAGTGATGAACAAGTATAAGCGGTGTGCAAGTGTATATTGCTCGCAAGTCATATTTCAACATTAACAAAACAAAATATGACAAAGTAAATAAAGTGGCGCGCAAGTGATGGAGCGGTGCGCAAGTGATGGAGCAGATCTCAAGTGATGGAGCAACACACAATTAGGAATGGCGCACAAGTGTATGTGGTGTGCAGGTCACCAAAATGCCTATAAATAGATGGATACCCTCCTCATTTTTAAGGCTCAACAATTAATAGAAAATTTGAGCTCTGATCGCACAAGTAGTAGAAAATGGTGTGCAAGCTGAAGTGCCGCACAAGTTAGGAGTTATTCATAAGGCGACCAAGTAGGGAGGCACGAAAGCAGAGTGGCGCGCAAGCAGAAGTTGTGCAAAAGTTGTAAGAGGCACGTTAAAAGGGAGTTGTGTGCAACAAGTGTGTTGTGACTAAGCCTAAAGTGGTGCGCAAGTTGTAAGTTGTGCACAATTGTGGTGCGCAAGTAGTTGGTGGCACGCAAGCAGGGAGGAACGCAAGTAGGGTGGTTCACAAGTAGGGATTGGCGCGCAATATGTGAGTTGTGCTAGAAGTTATTACCAGCTTCTGGTCAACTGTGGTGATGCTAAGTTGAGATGAACTTTATTGTTTTAACAATAACAAAGAGAAATTTTGATTATAACAACAAGAAGAAGAGTTCATTGTAGTTACTTTTTCACTGAAAGAGAAAGTGTGAAGAAGAGAAGGTTTTAGTGCAACTAGTTTTGCATTGAATAAGAAGATGAAGAAGAGTGTGCAACTTATAGGTTTGCTGTAGAGAAAGAAGAGGTTGGTTACTTTCATGACGCTTAGTAAGTAACAAGGAGAAGAATAAGGTTGTGGAAGAACAAAGTAGCACTGTAGCATCCAACAGGTCTCAACAAGTGGAATATTCTTTTGGTGTTGCAAACTCTTTGAACAGAGAGAAGACTGTCTTCAGAGGAATTATATTGAACTAGCTAGAGGCTGCAAGAGACTGTCTACACTAGCAGTATAAAGAACCATCAAGTTTAAGGGTATATCCTACTCGTTGCAAGTTGGAAGAGGATTGTTTCTCTTCCCCCCTTTGAGTGTAGGGACAAACACTGGGAAGTGATTATTTCCTTCCCTCCTCCAAGTTTAGGGAGCCACACTGACTAGAAAATTGTTTTCCAAGTCAACCAATATAATAGTTACTACATTATAGTAGAGAATCCATGCAATGGTCATTACCATACACATCAAAGACGCAACTTCTCTTATTGAGTGGAAAACCTTGTAAAAATATCATGTGCATATTTTTACTGCTTTTATATTATTTCATGTGATAGGGAAAAGATAATAACATAATCAAGATCCTAACAGGTCAAGATGTACATGGATAAAAAAGAAGAAATTGGTTTAAAAATTCCCCAACATTGATTCACTCCCCCTATCAGTGTTAGGAATATCCCAAATTGGTCCTCTCAATTGGTATCAGAGGGAAAGGTTCACCTATGTTGGATTCTCTACATTAAAGATATTATCTTTTAAAGACTTGAGATTCTTTCCCGATTCAAAAATGAAGTGTAGTTTTGATGAAGATTTAGTTATCTGTGAGCAGAACTCTATATCTACCAAAACCATGACAAACAAGAAAAAGAAGGATAAGAGAAATATAAAGAAGATGTATTTCTTATCCAAAGAAGAGAAAGTATCTGTATCTCTGTGCCTTGCTAATAATGAGGACATATCAGACATGGAAAGTATTGAGATGGTGGCTCATGTTTTCACCAAGAACATGGATAAACTTTCTACCTCTAGTGATAATTAGATATGTGTTGGCACATTTGGAAACTATTCTCATGATGAAAATGCTAGAACAAGCGGTGATGATCAATCTACAACCTCTCAATAATTATCAGTTGATATATTAAGATCTATTCTGCATGATATTTCTGAAGAAAGTGCATTCCTTTTTTGTGGAGTATTTCAATGTATGTATGAAGATGTCACCCCACTGGAAGAAGAAAATGATGTTTTGGAGAAGGGCTTGCAAGAAAAAATTGTTGAATGTCTAAAGCTCTCAAGACAGTTTGGAGAGTTTGAAGAAACAAAGAGGGAATTTGAAATAAGTTCCTAAAAATGGATCAAAGAAGTTGAGGAGAAATATGGAGTCAATAAGTCTCTGGAAGAGAAGATCTATGCACTTGAAGATGAGCTGAAAAGGAGCACTGAAGTCAAAAAGTTATATCTAGAAGAAAATCTCAAGAAGATCAAGGAACTTGACACTATTATAAAACAATTTAAAGATGCATAAATAGGAAGTTGAAAGATTTAATAAGTCTTGTGATGATAAGATGACTATTATTGAAGACCAAAAGTTCATCCTCAATATGAGATGTCAAGAGTTGGAAGCTTAGTTGACCAATCTTGAGAAGACACATATTGAGTCTCCAAAAAGGAAGTAAAGAGTTTCTGATCATACTCAATGCTCACTAGAGGATTCTAATATTAAAATACCTCCAACATATGATAAGAATATCATGGCTTCACTCATTTATATATCATAATAATATGATAAAGTTAAGGTACCATCCATGCTAACTTGTACTAATGTTTCTAAAACTGTTTCTATACAAAGTACAGGTTGTAAAAAAACTCTAAACAAGTATGGATGAGGAAAGGTGATGAGATTCCTACCACTATGGATAGGGTGGATAGGAAGAAGAATATGGAATATGTTTCCCCAGATAGATTAAAACACATCAAGAAGAATTCTCATCAATCTAATACAGAAGATATCAAGAATTCAAGATATGTGGGTCAATGCTGGTGTTGTATGGGAATTATGAACAAGATTTTTGGTACAATCCATTAAATGTAAAATCATATATAAAGCCCACATCAAGGGGAATAAAGATAGAAAAGAATAAGCAACATCCATAGATCTAGAATCATATGTATACTACAAACAGATTTGGAATACTGGACAACATCTGTGATGTATGCAATGGGAGTGGTCACAAGAATGGTGCATGCTTATCTCATAATGTATTCAAAGCTAATAAGAATATAAGACCACAAAAGCTGGAAAATAATGGAGAAGATATTTTGGGAAGTAATCAGAAGTATGCTCCCAATAATATTACAAGGAGGAAAACTGAGAATTCCATGGATTCGAAATCCAAGAAGGTGACAGGTAGTGCATCAAAAAGAACAATCAAGAAGGATGACACTTCGAAGAAGCCATGGGGAAATTACCAACATACTACCACAATTACTAAAGACATATTAATTATCTATCCTATAGATTTGGAAAGAACAAGAAAGGAGGAAGATGTATAGGCTAAGGATAGTAAAAAAAGTAATAAAAATATTCCACATGATGAAGAAAATGTGAATAAGAGGTTGAAAACAAAAGTAAACTCTCATGTTCAGGAAGTTTTGTGTGTGAGGTGCAACAAGGCTGGTCATACTTGTTAAAAATTGCATTTCACTTATTCCATCCCAAGAATAATTCCTCAATAAGATGAAAGTTTCATTAGGAGATTCTAGTGATTTGAAATATCTTGAAGAAAGAAGATTCACACACAAAGAAATGGAAGAAGTGATAAGATCCACACAACCACAATCAGAATTGAATATCAAATGTGAAACTGTGAAGACTGGAGGAAATGAATCATCTTGGTTGAGAAAACCATCTTAACCTTGTTGTTCACATTGATGAAGCAAGAAGGATCCACCTTATTCCCTTAAATCTTTGTTTATTGTATTTTTTATGATAATATAGGGAATTGAAGGTGAACTTAGGGGGAGAATATGAGAAGAAGTTATTGTTATCAACTCTTGATAGAAAAGCTGAAGAATTTGTCATTTGTGGAAGATTCGTCAATTGATATTCAAATATTAATATGTTGAGGAGTGTTCCCTTGAGGGGGATATATATGAAGAAGCTTCCAGAGTTATTATTTCAATTAGTATCAACTTCAGTAGGTATCAAATTCAATTACTCTGGAAATTTATTGAATATCATGTCACTGGAAAAGGTATGTCGTTTCTTAATCTCTCATCCTTGGTTACTAAACATAAAGATATTTTTACAAAGTGGGAGTAACTAAGTCAATCAGTGACATAAGAAGAATGAAAGTGCCCCAAGGCCACTTATCCTGCCAATTACACTTGAATGTTTTTTATTTATTTGTTGAAGTTAGTGTAGGAATTTTAGGTTGATTATTTCCAATCACATTTAATATCTTCATCCTATAATTAAAGTGGAAAACCCTTGAAGACAAGTGTATGAGATCTCATCTCATGAGATATCATGATCAGTGGATAATGGAAAACTTTGTTGTCTAAATAAAATCCTATTGTTTTCTACATCGATATTTTCTCAAGTATACTTAGAGTGAAATTATTGATGACACACTGATTAAGTAAGGACCGATACCCTCTCTACCATGAACTTTGTATTTCTTTTCAATAAGTGAGAGAGAAAGTGAAATGAAAGTTTGAAAAGTAAGGGGGAGAGAAATAAGTAAAGGAGAGATAAAATATTCTCATTTTGACATTGACACATTCATTTGAGGATAATTTAAGGTATTGAAAACAAAATACAAAGGGGGATATTGTTGGGACCACTTTGTGTATTAAGATTTTATTTGTTGTCAACAGTTGTCAATACAGGTCAAAATGAAGAAGGAGATGAAGAAGAACTCCATTGTTGATGGGTAATTCAATTCAGACATTTATTTAACTGATCCTAAGTTCAAATAACTTGTTTCAAAGGTGACACATTTTTTATAATAATGAATAATGGTGAAGTATCATCTATCTAAGGATGATTGAAGAAGAATGATTATTTTAATAAGACCATGCAACGCTTCACAATTGCATGAGAACCATGAAAGAGATTACTTGAAGAAAAGAATCATATGATTTTCATGAAGTAGAGAATGATGGTTTAAGAAGAAGAGAGAGTGTGTAAGGGCATGGAATTATAATATGGTCATGCATTACACATTGACTTGAAATTAGACGATTGTTTCACTATTCTTAAAGTTCCAAATATATGTGTCAAAGGTGATACATTGTCTGCAATATTGAATGTGTTTGAAGAATCCTCAAGCCTCCACTTTTGGATGAAGAGGGATGATTAGAGTTATTTGGAATTAACACTCCAAAAGGAACTGAGGATTTGAAATGAGGATGAAGAAGTACTTTGGAATTCATATTCCAAATAGTATAATAAGAAAGAAGGATGATTGTTGAAGATGAAGAGAAGATAGGAAGTAGTGCATGGGATTGGCACTATGAGAATGGCCATAACTATGACGATGATTTTCTGATTTGTATTTCACAAATATCATAAGTTTAGAGAACCTATAATGTAATCCTTATGATGGATAGAGGGATTAAAGAAGTGTTTTTGGAAAAGGAAAGAAAGTGGTATGCAAGTCAAGAAGTGGCACGCAGGTGTGGTGCACAAGTATAAGTGGCACGCAAGTGTATGTTGCACACAAGTCATATTTCAAGATCATAACATCAAAATATGACAAAGGAAACAAAGTGGTGCACAAGTCAAGAAGTGGCGCGCAAGTGTAGCGTGCAAGTATAGGTGGCGCGCAAGTGTATGTTGCTCACAAGTCATATTTCAACATTAACACATCAAAATATGACAAAGGAAAGAAAGTGGTGTGCAAGTGATGGAGTGGCGTGCAAGTGATGGAGCGGTGCACAAGTGATGGAGCGATGCACAATTAGGAATGGTGCATAAGTGTATGTGGCGCGTAGGTTACCAAAATGACTATAAATAGATGGCTACCCTACTCATTTTTTAAGTCTCAACACTTAAAAGAAAATTTGAGCTCTGATCATGAAAGTAGTAGAAAGTGGTGTGCAAGCTGAAGTGTCATGCAAGTTAGGATTTATTCATAAGGCAAGCAAGTAGGGAGGCGTGCAAGCAGAGTGGCGCACAAGCAGAGTGGCACACAAACATAAGTGATGCGCAAGTTGTAAGAGGCGTGCAAGCATAGAGTTGTGTGCAATAAGTGTGTTGTGTCTAAGCCTAAAGTGGTGCGCAAGTTGTGATTTGTGCACAATTGTGACATGCAAGTAGTTGGTGGCGTGCAAGAAGGGAGGCACACAAGAAGGGTGGTGTGAAAGTAGGGATTGGTGCGCAAGCTGTGAGTTGTGATAAAAGTTCTTACCAGCTTCTGGTCAACTGTGATGATTCTAAGTTGAGTTGAACTTCATTATTTTAACAATCAAAAAGAGAACTTGTGATTCTAGAAAGAAGAAGAAGAATAATAGTTCAGTACAGTTGGTTTTGCACTGAAATAGAATGTGTGAAGAGGAGAAGGTTTTAGTGTAGCTAGTTTTGTATTGAATAAGAAAAATAAGAAGAGTGTGTGGATTACAGGTTTTCTATAGAGAAAGAATAGGTTGGTTACTTGCATGATTCTTAGTAAGTAACAAGGAGAATAAGAAGGTTGTGGAAGAACAAAGTAGCACTATAGAATCCAACAGGTCTCAATAGGTGGAAGATTCTTTTGGTGTTGCAAACTCTTTGAACAAAGAGAAGACTGTATTTATAGGCATTATAAAGAACCAGCTAAATTCTGCAAGAGACTGTCTATAGTGGCAGTATAAAGAACCCATGAGTGTAAGGGTATATCCTACTCATTGCAAGTTGGAAGAGGATTGTTTCCCTCCCCCCTTTGAGTGTAGGGAGAAAAACTTGGAAGCGGTTATTTCCTTCCCCCTAAAAGTGTAGGGATCCACACTGACTAGTGAATTGTTTTCCTAGTCAACCACTGTAATAATTACAACATTATAGTGGAGAATCCATGCACTAGTCATTAACATACACAGAAAGGATGTATCTGCTCTTATTGAGTGGTGAAACTTGTAAAAATATCATTTGCATATTATTACTACTTTCATATTATTTATTGTGACAAGGAAAAGAGAATAAGAGAATCAAGATCCTAACAGGTCAAGAGGTATAGGGATAAAAAGAAGAAATTTGTTTAAAAAGTCCCCAACACTGATCCCCCCTCTCAGTGGTAATCATATCCTAAACTGGTCCTCTCACGGGAGAGTTTTTCTGGACAATATGGATATGAGAGTCCAAATATAGGTGAGGTTCCATTGGATTACCCTTAGTTATTTGATATTATGATGGGGAGAGATTTATAGTATTTCACTATTATTTTATGGGTCAAAATAAATATCACAGTGGCGTATCAAAAATCTAAGTAATTTACCTAACGTTACACCGAAAGCACATTTCATAGTATTCATCTTCTGACGACGCTTCCAAAACATGTCAAAGACTGTTTTAATATCCATGAAGTGATTACATCACTATTGAGATTTGACCACCAGGTCATTGACACAACATTTTACTTTTTATCCTGAGAAGGGTTTAAATATATAATGCATAACATGTTGATATTTAGAACAAGAATTATTTAACACAAAGGTCATGAAATGATAGTAGAAGATACTATGGATTGCTTTGAAATATGTGTCTTCCTTATCTTTAGGGGTCATTTTTATTTGGTTTTACCCTATACACCCATCCATGAAGGAGAGGACTTGTAATCTAGTAGTTGCATTGAGTTCAGTGATCGTTAATGGGAATTCATCCTCTAGGAAATGTCAATTAAGGTCTATAAAATCAATAAAGTCCCCAATTTTCCCATTATTTTTCTTCATAGGGATGATGTTATAAATCCATCTTGGGTATTGTACTTGGAATAATTTTTTTTATTCGATTAATTTTTCAACTTCTAATTCTATGTTATTAGCACGAGAGGGGTGTATCCTCCTAGATGCCTTATTAAAACCTTGATGGTAATATGGTAAACCTAAGTGGTGTGTGTCCACACTGCATTATAGCCCAAGAATTTAAATATAATTCTAGGAAAAAAACATATTTATATTGATTTATAAATTTAATATACATCTCTTTCTCCCTGAGGGTAATGGAAGAACTAATTGATATAGGTTTCACGTCTTCTTTTGTTACCATATTTGTCTTTCTGAGTTCATTGAAGGTGGTGGTGATGCCTTACTCAATTGTGGGAGGGTAATTCTTGAGGTCATTACTTAATATTCCATCTCCTAGTTAATAGAGTCATTTCCAGACGATTTAGGAAATATGAGGACATATCTATCACTTTTAGGATGAGATAGGCCATGGAAAGAGACATTGTCATCCCCTACCTCCAAAGTTGTTGTAGATAGATTATGGTGCTAATTATTTTCTTTTACACTATCTTTGGGGATAAGAGGTGCTTGGAAATCTAGGATTGAGTCTACTACCTCTATATGATTTATGGGTAGCACATAATCACTATCAACCATACTCTTAGAATTCATAGGGATGGTCCCCATGATATTGAGGGCTACAACCTGTATATTTTCATCCACCATTGGTTGTTTTCCTTCACATTTATAGAATCTTGCCTCATAATATGTGGATTCAAAAGACTCAAAGGTGGAATTATCACCATGAATTATAAAAACCTTCCCATTGATGGGGTATTTCAATAATTGATGGAATGATGAAGGTACCGACACATGGTTGTAAAGAAAAGGCATTCCAAGAAGGACATTATATATAGTGTATTAATAGATAACCATGAACTCTTATCATACCCTTGAATGGCCAGCTTTGTGAAGTATAAATCTCCATATCTAAATCCCAAATGTCAAAGGGTTCAAATATAGATGAGGTTGATCCGAGAACCATTTTAAATAATATCCCTTCAGAAGTCAAAATTAACAAGTTATCCAAAAACATATTGGGGTCTGATGTGTCCCAATATGAACTCTTCTGGGTCCTTCTCTTTAAACGATATTGTCACGACCCGACCCTACCCGGGCTCGAGCCGCAACTACCCCAAGCCCACCTCCATAGGCCAAGGGCTGGAGACCAGTGCCGAAGGCACAATAACTCGGGGAGGCCTTTTCCTAAGTACCTGTACACACACACACAACACACTCAATGCAAAAGTGCAGAGTAAAAAGAAAAGAAAAGGGAAACTGCTATAAAAAAACCACAAACGTGCATCGACCTCTAAATAGTACAAAGTACAAGCTGAAAGTAAAATGAAAAGAAAATGGGAAAAACATGTGCACAACCAAAAATACCACAACCCAACAACATGTAAAACAACAAAAAACAGATGGGAGGGTCCCACACCTGGAACCCGACAACGACCACCGCACACGGTCCAAGCTCCCGGCTCCTAATCTCCTCTGACGTCACGACTAACCTGTCCATCATCTGCAAGGGCACACCAAGTGCAGGAAAAGACCAAGCAGGGGTGAGTATAAAAATACTTAGTAGGATACCCCGAAGGCTCGAGGGAGAAACAAAGGAGGCACCGAAGGGTGAGCAGTAGAGCGAACAGGAAAGGTATAGGAGTACAATAGAGAGTGCAGTAAAGAGTCCAGCTCAACCCAAAAAGAAGGAAGAAGGTAGACTCGACCAGACACAAGGAGTTGGAAATGGTGGGAAGATGAAATTCCCATCGAGTCTTCGCTACCTATAGCATGAGAGTAGACTCGTCCAACCACGAGAAGCTAGACACAGAAAGCACGTGGCATACCCCGCGCGTCTTCACCTCTCCTGGAAGGAGAGTAACCAAACCCAAGAAGTGGGTACTGGAACAAGGTATATACAAATACACATGCTCAATAAGAAGCCCAAACAAGGTCATAAGGGGATCTCCATCCCGTAGCTCAGCCAAAGAAAAGTGAGTCACCAACAGTCCCAGAAGTAAACACCATCGATGCCCAGTATCCCATACGTCTGCCCTGAACTACAAGTCAAGGGCTCAATCACCGCACCTTGACACTATCAACTTTGGGTGACACTGACTCTCCCACACGGTTTTAGGTCGCGTCACAAGGACGCGTCTCGGTGGGGAAAGCACTCCTCATACTTGAGAGTTCTGGGGGAACGTCAAACCACAACTTGTCACTGCCCCGCAGTCGAGAGGTCTGCTCAAAGTCGACAGGCGACCCCCTGCCCAGCCCCGCTGGAGGGTCCCTGGAAGTCGACGGGTTCCCACTACAGGGAGACCCGGAAAGTCGACGGGTGCCACAATTCCCAGTCCCGTAACAAAGTAATCCACTGGAGTGCGACCTGGCTAAATTTGGCGACGAGACCACTGCCCAGTACAACTGGAGGTAACCTGGCATTGGGGACCACTGCCCAGCCCAACTGGAGGTAAGCCCGACATCGGGGACCACTGCCTAGCCCGTCTAGAGGTAAGCCCGACATCGGGGACCACTACCCAGCCCAGCTGGAGGTAAGCCTGGCATTGGGGACCACTGCCCAGCCCCGTTGGAGGTAAGCCCAGAACTGATCTGGTCATCCCTGCTGGATGGTACTGCTCGGTGAACGCCTTTGTACTGGCCATCCCTGCTGTATTGTACAACTATCGAGCCCTGCTCGAAACAACCTCATCCCTACTGGTAACAACCTCATCCCTACTGGAAACAACCTCCTGGGTAGAGTATCGGTGCCCGCGTAAAGTGTTGGTCACACCGAATCCACAAGAACTCTACCAGGGAACACAAAGCAACGGGAGAAACTCCCCAGGCCTCTCAAGGCGATCACGCTCCAATCCGCTGAGTCATTGTCAAAGCGGACTGAGAAAACTCATCCCAGAAGGTGGGAAAACACCCACGAAGTACGAGCACATGTAGTCACAAACGGTGCCGTAGTCCGGTGAAAGGGGATGGCACTGAAACCCCTCACAACTGAAGAAACAGAGGAACAAACCATCTCTGTCGGCCAAACGAGAACAGGACCAGGGGAAAACTCAACCCTGCTGGTCAAAAAATGAGAGAAAAGGGACCCTCTACATCACGAGAGGTAAAAAGTACGTAAAGCAGAACACGACACACACATGGGGCCCACACGACATGTGTCCCCAAGTCAACCCCAACCAAGCACACAAATATTCTCAGGTACCAACAACCACATGTACCTCCAAGTGTTTCCGTATACTCCCAGAGTATACCACGTTCCAGCCCAAAGGATATCATGCACACGACACCCAACGTCAACGCAAAGGCGTGACGTAACAACTCCAACCTGCCACCTCAACGGCTGAGGCTCAGGAAACCACATCTCTTCACTCACACGGGAGTGCACGCGATCACACGCCAAAGGTTCTCTGCAAACACGGCGAGAAGAACTGCCATTAGAGCGCCTTTCACATTTCCACATTTAATAAGATCACGCAAGAGGCTCCGCACAAACAAACGGATCACATAGTTGTAATCCTCGTGAAAAAACACGTGAGATAGACTACTTACTCGCCTCAAACGGATATCCAACGGAAAAGTCGCCAAATTACGAAAACACCCCTGGGGTCATTTTTCACAGACGGCCCGCGCCCACAAAAATTATACCCCTCCTAGGGTAAAAGGAATGCTCTTAACTCAACGGTGCCCTTGGTTTTCCAATCCGATCCACCGTTTAAGAGATACTTGCATTTCAACATTAAACGAATAAATTAATTATTTAATTTATCTGTTTCACGTTCTGAAAGCGAGAGAGGGGTCCAAAGGTCCCGCGCCGACATACTTTATGTCGTTCCTAGGGTAAAAACCCCATTATGGACCCATCTGTACACTCGGATCTCTGATCCAGATCACATTTTAGGAGTTATCCCATTTATTTGGCATTTCCAGTGTGAACGCACTGAAAATTTAATTCCGGCCACTCCGGGGCTCGGAATCGCACGCCGTCTGAAGGCGCTGCTTTGGAATAATATCAAGAATATTCCGAAGTATTTCACAACAAAAATTGGGTTCTTACATCATTACCTCCTTCAAGATTTTATTCCCCGAAAAGCAAAACCAAGGAACAACTCAGGGTACTAAGCCCGCTCCTGGCTCTCCCGTACCCAGAAGAACTCTTGCACAGCTCTACGCCACCGCACATAGACCAAAGGATTTGATCTATTCATGTGAGGTCTGCCCTCGCCGATGACGTGCATAGGAGCATGCACACTTCTCCTCAGGTAAGCCACACGAGATATGTCATGCACCCACTTCCGACCTTGGGGTTAGGGCAAGGTGGTAGGGAACCTCGCCACCCCTTTGCACGGTCTCAAACGACCCGAAGGCTCTCGGGGGTAGCTCACGTCCCCTACCAAACCTATACGTCGCATGACGGGACTAGAATCACCACCCGCACCTGGATCAAGGCCCGATGATTCCCTCCTTCAGAATATCTATATGGTGAAACACCCAAGGATATCTGGTCACGCAAGGTTTCACATTCGATGTCCCACAACCAAGGCTCTCTTACAAGCTTGAAAGGCGAAGGAGTAGACA
This sequence comes from Viscum album, assembly GCA_963277665.1. Taxonomy (NCBI): domain Eukaryota; kingdom Viridiplantae; phylum Streptophyta; class Magnoliopsida; order Santalales; family Viscaceae; genus Viscum; species Viscum album. The sequence goes on along the minus strand of OY728150.1, from coordinate 1,392,768,678 downwards.
CTATCGACTAGAGAAAAAGGTTCCCACACCTTTTAACTTACCAAAACAGGGTTACACCGATGCCTCGTGTCACCCCAGTAACACCTCAAGTAAGGAGCAGGGAGAAAAGAATTTCACACGCAGAGTCTGAAAATTCTACTGCAAAAAGTAGAAAAGCTGTAGAGAGTACCTCTTACCACCTCATGCTCTACAGGATCGTAGACATCCAAATCTCATGGATGTCCGCGGTCCCAACCGTTAGCTCCTGGAGCCTGATGTGGATCACCTAGTGGTGATGGGATGACCTCGTAAAGCCGTCTCCCACTACCAGCTCCTTTCGCTCCTCTGCTAGCACCACCTCTCTGGGTACTATTCCGATCACGGCGCTGCCTCCACCAACTCTAGAACGTGACAGGAAGCCCTCTGTCACCAGCGCCTGCCCTAGCACCCCGACATATGTGGAAATTCCCAAGGGTACTATGAAAACATGAATATCTCAGTGGAGACCCTGCTCAAGCATCTACGCTCGGATGTTGTTGTCATGGACCAAGTCCGGGTAAAAGCATGCACGGTCTACGAAACTAGCCGCGTACTCGGCCACCGTCATCCCTCCCTACTGAAACTGAAGGAGCTCCTAAATCTGAATGGAGTGCAAGTATGAGGGGAAAAACTCCTCACGGAACAACAACTGAAAGTCGCCCCATGAAAGCGACGACTCACCAATAAGTTGAGTCACCAGACTCCACCAACGCCAAGCTGCTCCACGAAAAAGGGTGGCTGCCAAAGCCACTATCTGATATGTCGGTGTTTGCACAATCCTGAAAAGGCGAACCACTGCCTCGAGCCAAACCTCTACTGCCTGAGGGTCTGGCTCACCACTAAACCTCAGTGGTCTCTGCTGTTGGAACTCATGGAGCGTGCTCAACCTGCGCTCAAGCTCAGCCTGCTCTGCTGAAACTGCCAGCTTCTCAACAGGTGGGAGTATTGATACTGGCCCACCCAGAGAAAGGGGATCGCATGATGGGTCCTGGACTGTGGCCTCGTAGCTCACAGGGTTGTCGTCACGAACCAAAGCTGGTATCCTGGCTGGCTGTCTTCACGGAAACATCCTGAATTTTATCAAGGATTGTCGCGATCAGATGAGCATATATGTATATACCAATAACAACAATGATGGTGAGATGAATCAAGAAGGACAGTCAAAGACTCAATCCTATGTGATTCACAAAACAATTTTCCCTGTAACAAGTGTCTCAGCATACCGAGTCGACAAGCAGATTATCAAGGTCCTAGTGAATGGATACGTCGGCCTCCGCACCATCACTGGACTCCCTGGCCTGAGAGCCGCTCTCGAGACATGTTAACACTGTTGCCCTAAATCCAAACCAATTCCTCTTTTAGGGACGTCCGCACAACGTCCCAAGGAACAAAACACCTTTGATAACACTTTGTCACGACCCGACCCTACCCGGGCTCGAGCCGCAACTACCCCAAGCCCGCCTCCATAGGCCAGGGGCTGGCGACTAGTGCCGAAGACACAATAACTCGGGGTGGCCTTTTCCTAAGTACCTGTACACACACAGAGAGCACACTCAATGAAAAAGTGTAGAGTAAAAAGAAAAGAAAAGGGAAACTACTATAAAAAAACCAAAAATGTGCATCGACCTCTAAACAGTACAAAGTACAAGCTGAAAGTAAACTGAAAAGAAAAGGGGCAAAACACGCGCCCAACCAAAAATACCACAACTCGGAAACAGGTAAAACAATAGCAAACAGCTGGGAGGGTCCCACACCTGGAACCCGACAACGACCACCGCACGCGGTCCAAGCTCCCGGCTCCTAAGTTCTTCTGACGTCACGACCAACCTATTCGTCGTCTGCAAGGTCACACCAAGTGCGGGCAAAGCCCAAGCAGGGGTGAGTATAAAAATACTCAGTAGGATACCCCGAAGGCTCGAGGGAGAAATAAAGGAGGTACCGAAGGGTGAGCAGTAGAGCGAACAGGAAAGGTAGAGGAGTACAACAGAGAGTGCAATAAAGAGTCCAGCTCAACCCAACAAGAAGGAATAAGGTAGACTCGTCCAGACACAAGGAGTTGGAAATGGTGGGAAGATGAACTTCCCGTTGAGTCTTCTCTACCTATAGCAGGAGAGTAGACTCGTCCAACCACGAGAAGCTAGACATGGAAATCACGTGGCATACCCCACGCGTCTTCGCCTCTCCTAGAAGGAGAGTAACCAAACCCAAGAAGTGGGTACTGGAACAAGGTATATACAAATACATATGATCAATAAGAAGCCCGAACAAGGTCGTAAGGGGATATCCATCCCATAGCTCAGCCCAAGAAAAGTGAGTCGCCAACAGTCCTAGAAGTAAACACAATCGATGCCCAACATCCCATACGTCTGCCCCGAACTACAAGTCAAGGGCTAAATCACCGCACCTCGACACTATCCGCTTTGGGTGGCACTAACTCACCCACACGGTTTTAGGTCACATCACAAAGACGCATCTCGGTGGGGAAATCACTCCTCGTACTTTAGAGTTTTAGGGGAACGTCAAACCACAACTCGTCACTGCCCCGCAGTCGAGAGGTCTTCTCAAAGTCAACAGGTGACCCCTTGCCCAGCCCCGCTGGAGGGTCCCTGGAAGTCGACGGGTTCCCACTACAGGGAGACACAGAAAGTTGACGGGTGCCACACTACCCAGTCTCGTAACAGGGTAATCCACTAGAGGGCGACCCGGCTAAAGTCGGCGACGGGACCATTGCCCATCCCAGCTGGAGGTAACTCGGCATCGGGGACCACTGCCCAGCCCAACTAGAGGTAAGCCCGGCATCGAGGACCACTGCCCAGCCCAGCTGGAGGTAAGCCCGACATCAGGGACCACTGCCCAGCCCAGCTGGAGGTAAGTCCGGAATTGGAGACCACTGCCCAGCCCTGCTGGAGGTAAGCCTGGAACTGCTCTGGTCATCCCTGCTGGATGGTACTGCTCGGTGAACACCGCTGTACTGGCCATCCCTGGTGGATGGTACAACTGGAAAGCCCTGCTCGAAACAACCTCAACCCTACTGGTAACAACCTCAACCCTGTTGGAAACAACCTCCTGGGTAGAGGATCAGTGCCCGCGTAAAGTTTTGGTCACACCAAATCCACAAGAACTCTACCAGGGAACACAAAGAAACGGGAGAAACTCCCCAGGCCTCTCAATGCGATCACGCTCCAATCCGCTGAGTCACTGTCGAAGAGGACAGAGAAAACTCATCCCAGAAGGTGGGAAAACACCCACGCAGTACGAGCAGACGTAGTCGCAAACGGTGCCACAGTCCGGTGAAAGGGCATGGTACTGAAACCCCTCACAGCTGAAGAAACAGAGGAACAAACCATCTCTAGTGGCCAAACGAGAATAGGACCAGGGGAAAACTCAACCCTGCTGGTCAACAAATGAGAACAAAGGGACCCTCTACGTCACGAGAGGTCAAAAGTACGTAAAGAAGAACACATAATGCACATGGGGCCCAAACGACATGTGGCCCCAATTCAACCCCAACCAAGCGCACAAACATTCTCAGGTACCAACAACCACATGTACCTCCAAGCGTTCCTGTATACTCCCAGAGTATACCATGTTCCATCCTAAAGGATATTGTTCACACGACACCCAATGTCAACGCGAAGTCATGATGTAACAACTTCAACCTGCCACCTTAATGGCTGAGGTTCAGTCAAAAACATCTCTTCACTCACACATGAGTGCACGCGATCACACGCCAAAGGTTCTCTGCCAACACGGTGAGAAGAACCGCCATTATAGCGCCTTTCACATTTCCACATTTAATAATATTGCGCAAGAGGATTCGCACAACCAAACGGATCGAACCGTTGTAATCCTCTCTAAAAAACACGCGAGATAGACTACTTACTCACCTCAAACGGATATCCGACGGAAAATTCGCCAAATTATGAAAACGCCCCTGCGGCCATTTTTCACAGACGGTCCGCGCCTACAAAACTTATACCCCTCCTAGGGTAAATAGAATGCTCCGAACTCAACGGTGCCCTCTTTTTTATAATCTGATCCACCATTTAAGATATACTTGCGTTTCAACATTAAACAAATAAATTCATTATTTAATTTATTTGTTCCACATTCCGAAAGCGAGTGAGGGGTCCAAACGTCCCATGACGATATACCTTATGTCGTTCCTAGGGCAAACACCCCATTACAGACCCATACATACACTCGTATCTCTGATGCGGATCACAGTTTAGGAGTTATCCCATTTATTTGGCGTTTCTAGTGTGAACGCACTAAAAATTTAATTCCGGCCACTCCGGGGCTCGGAATCACACGCCGTCTGAAGGAGCTGCTCTGGAATAATATCAAGAATATTCCAAAGTGTTTCACAGAAAAAACTAGGTTCCTACAAATATGGATACATGTAATTATGAAGGAATATTATCCAATCGATAAACATGATCTACAAAAACTTCTATCTCAAACTTCTGTGGGATCTAGTGGGATTTGACGAGTGCCTCTATGAGTTCTTTTGAAAGAAGGATCACATCCAATATTGGGATTTTGGATGGAATGACTACCAACTATTTCCTAATATCATACTTTTGTGCCATATGTGGGCACTTATTAAGGTGGGGTTTCTTCTTATTATGTGATTTAGAGATAAGGCCTTTGATTTAGATTGTCTTGGTACTTTTTAAGAGGTCGAGAGAGAATTCTCAACAAGTGGAATAGGTCATTACAACCTTACCCATTGTCTGGGATGATTAGATAATAGAACCCCTACAATATGGTTGTGTAAGATGACTAGGCTAGGGTGACCACTTGAGAGATTTAAGGTACCTCCATGTTTCTATTGATATCATTATAGTGTTTTCCCATGGGTGTTAGCTTAATACATGTCCTCTATGGGGAGGTGACTAAAATATTAGGTCTGACCATTCCCATGAGGTCCCCCATATCCTCAAATCATGTGCCTTCATCCTCTAAATCCTCAACTATGTATGGGGAAATCATACTTATAGGTGTATTCATCATGGGAGAAAGGGTATTACATATGTATCAGATGATTTCTTCTTTTGATGAGGGTTTCGTTTGGTTAGGCACTTCATGTGCATCAAATGTTTTAGGGAAAAAAGTCTACTATAGTAAGAGATTACGTAGGAGATGAATATAACTATTTATATTCTATTTATTCTTGTGTCTGATGGTTTCATTCACCCCTGAGAGACATATTTGAGGTGACCTCACTAGGTGATGAGATCATTATGGGTCTAGGAATATATTCTCTCTAGGTGGATTCAGCTCGGTCAACTATGTTTAGAGTCACCCAGTTTTCAAACATCTACCAACACATGGTTAAAATTTTTTCAAATCACATTCTCCTCTGGACTGGGCAACGATTACATAGATCACTTGTTCTGAGGGATTTTGGTACATCTTCTGTCATGAATCCAACATTCTTTATGGGTCATATTTGATGATGAAGTAGTATTGGATGGTGTGACCCAACATTTTATAGAAAGGGATGTATTTGGGATGATCGGTGAGGTTGAACTCATTGGATTTTCTGGGTTATGGAAGATTGAGCAGGTAATTTTCCATTAATGCATGGAAATAATCGGGGGCCTACTCATTTATATATGAGTATTATTTATTCATTCTTGACTCAAATCTAGGGTGAACATGGTCTCATTTCTTCTATATTTGAGGGTGAATTTTCTATTTCTTCTACTTTACAGGAGTTATTAGGAGATTCAGTAACTACCAAGGTTCTTAGATAGGCGCTACTACTAGTTTGAGGGTAATAGAAGAAGTTTCTACCTTACCAATCCTTTTATTTTATGATGAAGGCATAAGAAATGATTTATCATGTGTCTACTGAATGGAATCTTCTAGATGTTTCACCATTTATGAAAACTTAAAAAATCTACCTGGATATTTCATTAGGATAAGAGGTGTTTTCAATTCATCCTAGAGTTTTTTAGTGCAATGTTACATCAATTTATTCCATGAAAGAGGGATGTTTAGTGAATAAGTTCAACCATTCAATCTGAATCTGAATTCATACACCCTATCATTTTTACATTTATTTCAATTCATGTGGTCTAAAATTTTCATTTTCATCTGTATAGAGATGAACTAAAAAAGTAATTGATGATGTTGGTCTTCTCATTTAGCAACAGATCCTACTGGGAGGTTGTTGTACAAAAAAATATACCCCTACCAGAGTCTATACAAATAATCTCAACATAATTGTATCCTTATTATCTTGAGGGCCCATCATTGAGCATCATAGGCACACAAAGTGTGTGAGATGTTGTCCTTGGCCTCCCGTTCTATCAAAGTTTGAGAAGGTAGGATTTCAAAATTTGGGGGAGCGGGGGATTGTCATCCACCCATTTGGGATATGGATTCTTCTCAGGCTACATAGGTTCATGTTTCCCTTCCACGACTTCCATTCAAGTATCCAAGGACTCGATGACATTGAGCAATTCTAGAGGTACCACTGCTTAAGTCACCTCATGTCTACAAGGATCAGGTGGGTCTTGATGATGTGACCATTTTTTTATTTCCTGCTGATTTTCACTTCATTATAAAACTGAGTGATTTCCCCAGGTAGGGAGAGGTTATTTCCAAAATGGAGGGACGTCACGACCATCTTTTACTTTCAAATTTATGTAGATAATCTACCAAGATCCAGAGCCAATCTGATTCTCAGATGATGCTCTTACAGGCATATAATCCCATTCTTGATATGTGGGAGGAGGGATATTTTTCTTTGTCTAGAGATGATACCCAGTGGGAATGTTTCCCCTGAGTATATCTTTATTGAGTTTTCTAAGATTTTGAATCCCATTCTCATATTATGTAATATTTCCCCCATTTAAGGAATTACATCCCTTCTAAGTTGTGATTGGTATATATCCACACCTTTACCTTTATCATTTTAAGTGTTCCACCATAGAGGTGGAAACTTAATGTCCCATGGTACCTGGTTTTGGATTCTCCTATGGTTTCAGGTATGTGCAACCTCAGTGGGTGCATCTAGATCCTCATCTAGTGGTGTTTTTTCTATATTGTTTCCCTCTACATTTGAATCTCAATCTTCATAATATATTGTGTTGATGGTGATGACATTCATAGAGGTGTATCTAGAAATGGTAGTGATCCCATTACTCTCAATGAAATAGGATGCTTCTGCACTAACTTTATCAGGGTCATTTCTTGAAACCTTTTCCACATTGGACCATTTTTTCTTGTGACACCAATAGGATTTGATTTACTTTATCATAAATTCCTCCCATATCGGCCTATTTCTAGTGACATTAAGGGAGTTTCTGGTCATTATTGTCAAACAAGCCTTAAATAATAGAGGTTTTTCTTATGCTGAGTGGAATATATGGGAGGTCTTCTATCACTGTTTACCTCCCAAACTGAAGAAGAATTATTCCCTTTATGGTCATTATGATGATGAAAATTCCCCCATCCCTATAGATTTTGGATTATATTAGGATTCTAACGGAATTTTTTGATCCTATTGTTGAGGATCTGATCATTTTGGTCTAGGGTTTGATGAATCCTGAGATGTGCATTGAGATATAAATGCCCATATCCCAACATGTTGAGATTGATATGAAACCACTAATGATTTATCTATGACACATTTGGGGTTTGATTAACCTGGTGATATCAATTGAGATTAAAATTCCCCAACCCAGCAGTTTGGGTTTTGTTTTCAATTGCTTCCAATAAATCATGTATCCTCTCTAGAATTTATGATCCAAGGCGTAGAATCAGTGGTTGATATTCCCCCAACTCGATGGTCTAGGTTCTCCCCTATATGTATTATATGGTAGCTACTATTAAAATCTATTTGATATGGAATATTTGTACTCATGTATGAGTTAGTTGCAATAGAATCCCCTGATGAGAATCATTTTCTACATGAATTTGTATTATTGTTTGCAACTTCAGATTTCATGTTTGAAATGTGTTTCCTTTTCTTAGAGGGGCCCAGTTCAAAGACCAGTTGGTTGTGAACTCCCTCTGTTCATGATGTCTTGGAACCGTTGAAGTGGGTGGATTTTTTTGTAGTGACCAACTGGCTCAGTCATTTCCCGTTCCCCTAATTTTTCCAGTGGCTATAACTTTACGAGATTCTGTATTTGGGGGATTTTTTTGTTCTAGAGACATAGTGAAGTGAAACACTTCATACTTCTTCTATCCTCATATATGTACGTCTGATGAAATTTTGGAAATCAGTAGACAGAGAGTTACCTCGATACAGAGACAAATACTATGTAGGTGTTTGTCATGCTTCTCTATTCCTAGGTTCTAGGCTACATAAAAGGTGAAAATATCCAGATGAAAATATAGTTTATGGATGATTGAAAGGTGATACTCATATCCTAGATCAGGTAAATATCTATCCTTTAGTTTCTGATGATTTTACCACACATTTGGGAATAAATAAGACATTCACTCCTTCTCTAGCTCATATGGGGTCTTATAGTTAGAAGTGGTGATGGGCCAAAACATGGAGGGGAGATTTTTTCTATATAACTCTCTCCATATTTTAGTGTTATCTTCCACCTCATAAAACATACACACCTCCATCTGGTCAGACCATAGAGGGTGATTCTCGGGGTCTCCTACTGACCGAAGTGGAGTGTTGTGGGATGTTGACAAGGAACTATATATGGTTGAACCTTATGCTTCTATAACATCTCTATACATAGTCATATGAGTTTTTTTTTACATCTATATATGGTGGTGTATGGGAAAGGGTAAGATTTCCTTTTCCATGGGATATATCACTATGGGGAGGTTGACCACGACATTTGTCAAGAGTAGAGTCCATACAATCCATCTTCACACTACCATGAGGAGGAATATCATGGTAACAATTACTTTATAAATCAGTTGAAGAGTTAGTGGACCCTTGGGGAGTTGAGAATGTGTCTTGAAAAACCTCAAGGAAACTATAATTGAGCATATTAGGGATATTATCCTCATTATACATCATGGATGGAATATTCTGACATTCCTTTTGGGATTGTGAAAGGATGTCCACCTGCTATATTATGGATACATAAATATGTTGATAAACACCTAGTGTTGTGGGAGTATGAGCCCACTATTGAGAATATATTATAATATGTTGACGATATTCTTCATTATTATCAGTGATATGAGCATGCCTATTTTTGGTTATCAAAATATTCTGGTCAACCCTAACTAAAGTGGGGATATGAGCCTAGTTTGATAATTTATTCCCTATCGAAATATGATAAAGGACATCTAAAATGGGAGAAGGGATTTGAGACCCCTCCTTTATAACCTCAGAAGGATGTCAGTGTAGTCATTCATCAGCTGAATTAGGGATATGATCTTGGCTTCTGTGATCTACTAGAATATGCCAAGTAGTTTCACTAATAGGAATTTGAGCCTGCCCAATACATGTTTGGAGACCTGTTCATGCATCCTCAAGGTCTGAGATTGTACCTTGTTAACGATATTTCTAGAAAATTTTATTCTCCACCCAAAGCTGAATTTTTCAGGTAGATGAGTTCATTCAATATCCTATAGGGGTTACATATATAGCTAATTTTCTAGAATGGTCACTAGATGAAGAAATGATCATGGTTATGGTGTTTTTTTGAGAGAATTTTCTACAGTCATGAATAAAACAAAAAACAAGGTCACCAATCAGTGCACCATCATAGGCATGATATGTGCTCAATCAGATATGCATGAGTAACATAATTTTTCTCTCTTATTCTCGATCTAACCATTCTACTCATATTGAATTTCCATAGTGAGGATGGACTTATTTTATGATAACCCTAAATACAGAGGATCAACTGACCATTTTTATCGTTTGAAATATTCATGTCAGGTTCCCCATTTTTTTGCATATGATATGAAAACAAAATTTCCAGACACATGGTAAACTAGTCATTTTTCTATTTAAGAGATTCATGTCGTGTTCACCATTTTTTTCATCGAAAGAGGCTATAGGTTTTCTCAGTAATTAATTGTGTGTGTGTGTGTGGGGGGGGGTTGAATATGTTACACAATACTTAATTCTAGGTACACCATTTTTTGTCTTTCATGGAAACTTCCCATGATTTCCACATCCACAACTTGGTACATACTTTCTTTCCAAAGGCAGGTGGTCATTTGGGGTTTTAGAACCAAAGGTGCTTAGGAACTCACATTAGTCAAGAGGATGGGAGGTTGGTCCCATCACACCCTTTTATGGGGGAATTATTTCCTTTTCATGGATTTACTTATAGATTTAAGATATGTTTGTGAATCTATTCATAATCCCAATACAGAACCGGTTACCCTAACAAAATGATAATGGGTTGAATCCTTTTATATGAAAAGTTTAATATATTAGTGAATCCACATGCACGTATCTAAGGTTTGTCATCAGTGTGATTGATATGTTGAGGATGGGATTAAACCTCTATGAGGAATCCTACATATACTATTTATAACCATAATCAAAACTCTTATAGTCCATTAAATCCATGTAGTATAACATCACGCAGAAAGGAAATATATGCGGGAACATAGGCACCAGGTGTTAAGCTTGATCTTCAAGGAGGCATACTACGTATCCTGGTAATAATAGGAATCAGAGTCATCATAGTTCAACCGTGCCCTTGGGATATTCCCCAAGGTGGATGCCCTTTTATGAGGGAAGCCATATCATGTCTCTAATCAGGGATTACACACTAATTTTTCCATGGATGGTGGGGATTCATGATTTGAATAATATGATCATTTTAAATACCTATTCCCACGTGAACCATGGTTGGTGTGAGAGACAAGGGATAATAAGAAATTAGTCTCACTACATATAGATGTAGGAATTATGCATTGGGGTGGACCTGGGGTTTTTTAATATAGATATTGAGACTTTGGAAGGTGTCCTATGTATCTTGATTATAGAAGAAATTAGAGTCATTTTATTTTAGTTTCCTTCTCAATTCATTGGTAGATAAGAAATAATGATCAGCCCCTGGGTGGGATTAGGTCCTATGGTTGGAATGTCGGAGACATAGTGGGACCTAAATCGAGGTATATTCCCATTGGAGCTTGGGAATTAAGAAGTAATCCTATGTATATTGGTTATAGGAAATACTATAGTTATCATAGTTCATTTTGGGGGTATTGAGGTACTTACACTAAATTGGGTGTCCATTAGAGCTCGAGCCTCATAGAGGCATCCTATGTTTTCTGGTTACAAAAAAAAACCATATTTCTCATAGATTAGTTTTATTCATACATACACATTTATTTTTCCCATATACATCAACTGGAAAAGGTTATCATGTCTTGGGGTGTCTATTTGACATAACTTGACTGTCTACTCGACACGTCTAGTGGTCTTCCCAACATGTATGAGGATGTATAGGCTTGTATTAAGACAATCTTACAGTCTAGTATTACTTTTCTAGAGGGTGTCACATGACCTAGATAACATGTCTTGGTTGTCTACCTAACATGTTTGAGAATTTATGGACATATATTACAATAATCACATGGTCCAGGATGACTTTTCCAGAAGGTGTCATATGACATGGCTGACTTATCATAGTTACACCGCGAGACCTAGCAGACATGTCCTAGTGTTTCCACATAACCTGGGAAACATTTCTAGATTCATTCAAAAAAAATTCTGTAAAGCCCAGAGGACTTTTCAAGTCTTGGGTGGCATGTTTTAGGGCATCATGCGACTTTCTTAACATGTACTGGGGACATCGCATGATCCAAATTCCATGTCAAGGGAGCATCAAATGGCTTGAGTGACATATCCTGATGTTATCAAATGATCTGGGAGGATAATGAAAAGTGACTAAATATTATAAGATCCTTCTTCAAATAATCCTCCCATATTTTCCAATCATTTATTCCATCTTTTATTTCATACGTTCTTTAGTATTTTCCAATATCAGTTTATTTTAGGTTTTGTTTGTACCAGCCAACATGCAGGACCTCCTTAGTAAAATCTAAATAACACACCAGAATTCCTTCACATGATTTATAGTGTGATAATGAGAATACCCTATTAATTAAACATGGTAATTTAATTCATTCCATGGAATTTACCACATAGAAGACTTTTGTGACCGTGTACCAATCACTTAAAGAAGTCTTATCATGTGCTCCCATGTGTGATTGATCGTGGATGTATTTTTTTTATGATTGAGGGGAGATTTACAGGACATTATTTCCCAATTTTACTCCACCTTTATTGGATCATATATTTCATTAATAATTTTGATCCGGTGGAGAGTTTTTATGTTATGCGCTTCACATGATCCTGCCGTGGGCTATCCATGGAATCACATGATAATCCACAATGACGATAATGTTCCGCCTTTTCCATTTTTATCAGATCCAATCCAATAAAAGGAATATTTCCTGAACATGTGGACCTATAAAATAGTTTTTATAATTCCATTCCAACATTTCTAGGAGTCTTCGCGAGATCAGGATTCCTATTGAAGGGCTTTTATATGATTGAAGACGCCTTGTATGGGGTTATTCATGAGACAATGTTGGCTTTATAGGAGGGCCATCATGAGATAAGGCTAATATGTCATGGGATCTTGTGATATCATGATGGACTATTGAGGGGTACTTGAATTATTAATGGTGATTTCCTTGAGAACACATCCCATTTAGTGTGAATATTAGTGTATCTTCTATTCGTAAGAAGATTCATTCTTTTCCATTTTTATTTCATTCCTTATTTTACAATGGAAAAAGATCTAAAGAAACCATTTGAGTGTTGTAGAAAAAAATTAATATCCTTTTATATGATTAATTACATGAAAAATAATGGATCTAGTGGTGACATGTGAGTATTTTCATGGGAAACCTTTCTACTTGTTAATGGAGCCAAACTAGCATCTCATGGTCAGTGATAGATCTTGTGATGACATGCATACATTGTTAGGGATAGTCACTCTACTTTCCTTTGATATATCACATGTTAAATGATGTATATTTCAAATACATGCAGATATAGACTGGTACAATCGCTCTTCTTGCCTTTGATGCATCGCATGTTTAATGATGGATCTCACAATAACTTGCAGAAAATGTCATGGATAGTCTCTTTGATTTTCTTTGATGTGTCATGTGTTCAATAATAGATCTCATGACAACATGAGGACATTTTCAGGGATAATCAATATTCCTTAATTTGATTCATTGTGTTTTCAATGACGTATCTCATGATAACATGCATATATTATCAGGGATGGTCACTCTAATTTCCTTTGATGCATCATGTGATCAATAATGGATCTCGTGATGGAATGTGGACATTTTCATGGAAAATCACTCTTCTTTACTTTGATGCATCACGTGTTCAGTAATGGATATCACGATGGAATGTAGAAATTGTCATGGAAATTTTCTCTACTTTCATTTGATGCATCACATGTCTAATGATGGATATCAGGAAAACATGCCCATATTCTGAGGGACAATTTCTCTACTTTCCTTTGATGTGTCACAAGTTCATGGGTGTATGATACCATTGTGTGACCAAGGGTGTTTTAATGTCAAGGATAAATGCCAAAGGGCTATCAATTTTTATAAACAATCCACACATCCCAAATATCATTAACATATTTCATTATGCATTATTATCATCCAATCACTCATCACATGTTTCCATTCATGAAAAAGTGGGTGGCACATGTTTAGTGTTGTCAATATAAATGATCATAGAGTTATTTGGAATATAAAATGTGACTTTGATTCCTCAACAATTGATATGGTCTCCATATAAATAATGAAAATACATACCTAGAATCACATTAAATTAAAATAGTGTAATAATCACATGATTTTACGAAAGTACAATCCCACAAACATCTATCAGAGAAGAACTATAGACTTGATATGTACCCATCATACCATTAAGGTTTTTCAACCATAAATTGATATATAATAATAGAGGTAGTAATTTGATATATTTTATAAATAAATTAGATATAAAATAGTGGTGATATCCAAAATAAAATAAGAAATTTCTTGTTCTAGAGGGGCTGATAAGTGTACAATTCACCACATCATTCTTGTAACTTACTTATTCAGCTATGATTGCATGGAATTTTCCATTTTATTTTATCTTAACATGTTCTTGTTGCTGATTATCATAAAAAATTTAGATTTGTGCAATGTTTTCCATAATTATAATACCAATTTATTTTCAATCATTAGAGTGTGAGTGGTGAATAGTTTGTCATATTCTTTTCCTCCATTTCATTAACCATACTATTTATCACCTTTTGAAATTAAAAGATATTATGACCAAACATTAAAAAATTAAAGAATATCCCAGTTTTATTAAATAAATTTATTTGACACCTCTTCCCATATTTATTGAATGTAGATGGATGGAATTTTATTCCACTTTATGATTTTTTCAATTTTTCATGAGTCTTTATCTTCATTTTCTTTTCAAAACCATAGGAATGGTGGGAATATAAAATTTATATTTCTACCTTAAGTTAAAATAAAATTATTTATTCATAGATACTAAAGTATCTTATATCTAATTCATTTTAGAGACATGGTTTTAAACCACCAAAAAATTAATCAATTTTTATTTTAGGGTAGATTATTGATCCAAAAACATACCTTCCAAGACATGAAATATTTACCTCATAGGAGCTAATTGATTAATCACTATTATTCTTATGATAAAGGAATTTTTCCCTATTTTTTTTACATAGAATAATATAAATTTAATTATTAAAATATATCCTATAAAACTCATCCCATTCCATGGAGTCAATTTCTTTTTCTTTCCTTATATTCTTAATAATATTCCCCCATTGATCAGTTTTTTCCTTCTAAATGATAAATGACTAGGACAAATTTTTCATGTATTGAGCATTAAATAATATATATTATATTCTAAATTTTTCCAATCTACCAATTATACACTAGTGGATTATAATAAATAGTGAAATATGATGGATATTTCCTTATAGAATACTAAGAAGTATGTTTCTCCCTCATTTTATCATTTAAAAGATCAATATGATTCTTGTCCTAAGAAAGTTATCTAATCATTTAAATAAGATTATACATTACAACTTACATTGCCTTTGGTTTCTTAGGTGTACAATCATTTCATTATCCTCCACATTCATTGTTATCATGATGTATTATAGTTCCATCCATTGAACAAAACCAAAAAGAAATTTCTAAGTGTAAAACAATAATAACTAGAGTAAGTAGTCATATAATTTCGAAATATCATTTAGAGGATGTCTAAATAATTAAACCTTAAATGAAATCTATGGAACCATAAGATTAACCTAGGTTTTCCATGGTTATTATGAAAACTCTAGTATGTCATATTATACATAGACTTATTCCCATGGTTTTCACAAAATTTTTCTAAACCTAATCTAAAAACATTAACTAAACCTTAAATTTATACCATCAACATTATATTGATATTTTCATACATAAATATTAAAACTCTTTATATGAATATTCAACAGATAAAATTATGTTCCATTATATAACCATAAATGTTTAGTGTCTTTTGTGACTAGATATGTAAACATATTATTCAGGTAAATTATTCATCATCTCTCATAACTATCTTCTCACTTTTTAACCTTCTTGAAATAACCCATTTATAACCATTACACATAACCTTGTGAAATGAAACATAATTATGTTTGATCCTAGATGATCAGTGTGGGTAAACATTAAAGGTATTAATCTATAAACATATAAAAGCATAATATAAGAATAATGGTATGAGATCATGACCCTAACTTACAATGATTATACCCAAATTGCCATAGATCATAATCATGAGTCACAAAATTAAAATATATCATTCAAAATACATGAATCATAAGTGTTATATATCTTAAAAAATTAAAGAAAAACCATGAGTTCAAATTGTAAGCATAAAAACATGTCATGAATGCGTGGCACCAAATTAGGCATAAAAACCATTTCATAAGTCAAGGTTAACTACCGAGACCATAAAATCATAGTGGATAATGAATCCAAAACTTACTAATATATTATAAATAATTAGGAATCATCACCTTTTTCCCATACTATATCTGTAATCACCACCTCTTTCCCATTCTAGATCAATCACATCGACTTATTTCCCATAGTGGATTAATCACTTTTACTTATTTTCCATAGTTAAATCATGATATATAAAACATTACCCAATGTATTGGAGGGATATATAAGTATGAACACACCTATCAAAAAATTAAAACCACATATATTTGTTCCACAATATCATAAAATATTAATCATATAAACATAACATAACCCATGTAAAGGAAACTATTTTTATAAACATTTCATCCTTTCATCACCGCATAACCCATAAAAAATAAATAGGTTCCCTAAAAATCTAATCATTATATTTATAAAAAATCCAAAGAATAAATAAATATGATATCATTGGATCAAATCTCTAGTGAATAATAAGTAACGTCATAAGATTTTATTATAGATAAAAAATATCTTTAAAATATTACTATAATATTTATTGAGGAAGATACCATTTTCATTATTAAATCATATGTTTAAATTTTTTTTTGAAAAATATAATGGAAGAAAATTTCTCTGAAAATAACCTTGTAATATTAAAATTTAATATTCAAATCATTGATCAGTCATGATATTGGGAATTTTTTTCTATAATGTATGTTAAAACAATGATTCCTTTTAGTTTTTTTTATAAAAAGTACAAAATACCTAGTCCAGAAAATGAAAATAAGATTCCTTTTATTTTTTTTATAAAAATTAAGACATTGGTAAAAATGAATTTAAAAATTCATAGGATAATATTTAAAAAAATTTCAAAAAATTTTAAATAAATTTTATTCTTGGAATAAAAATGTTTTCTGACTAAAAAGGGAGGAATAAGGGCTGACTTTTCTTAAAAACAATTTATGAACCATTTACAGTACCCAAGAGATTAAAATAGTAATATTACATAAAAATTCAAGGAATAATCAATGGATATTAAAATTAAAGTTATTAATTAGATAATGTTCATAAAATTCCCTCAGTTGAAATTCAAGTATAAAAAATACTGATTAAGATATGATTGAAAAATAAATACCTTACCTCAAGTATCATATTAATTTGTAAACATTAAGACATCCTATATAATAAATATATATCATTTATAAATATATTCCAGAACCACACTCAAATATATCACACCATATATAGTTTACTTATAACCTCTTATCCACAATTTATTAACAATTCATTATTAACATCATTGTTCCTTATGATAACTATATCATTTTTCATGCATGTTTCATTTTGGTAATCCCAATGCTTATACCTTTATAATGGTAACATAATATCTAAAATTTTAATAATAATATAAATATCATATATAATAATTATATATATATATATATATATATATTTATTTATTCATAAAATGTGGATATACAAAAATGAGTTACATAATTCCTAGAGACGGTAGGTTTTACTTATGCATGAACATTGATTTCACTTTTCAATGGGTAGAATGAAAGATAGGTAAATAATATTTCACCTTTATAGAATAATAATTATATAATATATATAATATATATACCTTAATTAAATTTATCTTTATTACCATCCATGTAAAATTAAAGTTAAAAACAAATCACATCTCCTCGGGGAGGTGGTTGTCCACATGTACGCCAGAGCGACGTTATCATTTTCTAACAAAAGGGGAGAAGACAGATAATGGTTGTTACATAATAATAATAAAAATTAATTATATTTAAGGCACTAAATTAATTATTTTTAATAGATACCATATATTTAATAGGAAAATTAAGAAACAAAATTTAAAATGATTAGTTAAGAGTTATAACTCTTATTTTAGAAACCTTCCTTGGATTACACCTTAATCCTTAAAAGGATGGTATTTTTGAAAGAATATAAGATCTATAAAGAGAATACTGAATATAAGAAGGTATTATATTAGGACTTGGGTGATTTATAAATATCAAAAGGTTATAGGAAGTGAGGATAAAATGTTCCCTCTTAAAATTTAGGGGAGGGACACTCTTGCAATTATGTAATGTATTAAATTAATATAAATTAATTTTTATAATAAAGTTATTCAAAATTGAAATATTTTGATTATTTGGTGAGTATAAGTCTAAATATTCTAATCAAATAGTATCTATAAAATTTTATGTGATGTTTTAACCCATATCTCTTAGTTTTAACCCTCGCTAATCACTTTGACAATTACCGCAATATCAACGTTTTCTACACTTTTATGGTCAAGAACGTTAACATAAAAGGAAAATTGACCCATAAATGGGATATGGTTGATATATTTAACCATATATAATTAAATTAGAAGAATATATTATATTTATTAATTTTAAATTAATTAATAAAATAATATTTATTGTAAAATATAATTAATGTTATTTTTAGAACTGTTCATTTAATTTGACTTTAAAAACAACATTATAGAAGAATAATTCAAATATAAAATTTTTAAAAAAGAAAAATATATTATATTTATCTATAAAATTAATTTAAAACTATAAATATCTCAAATAAAATTACTTTTAGAGTGCTTAAAATCATTTTTTTCTAGTTCATGAACAAACACTGTGTTAGAGTTGCGTAAAAATTTAAGGTAATTATTCAATAAAAAAATAAAAATAAATTACAATGATAAAATAAATTAATTCACTTTTAGATAAGGATTTATAAACGAACCTATACCTTTTTATCCTTGTGTAACAATTTTAGTGATATTAAATTCAAGAGAGTGAAATTTTGTAATTATTATTTTCTTAAATTAATATAAAGGTTATAATAAAACAAAAATAGTACCATTTGATAAACCCAATATTTATTTTAATATAATCCCTGATATGTTACATAATATTACACATAAAAATACCTATAATATTGATATTTTTTTTTAATTAGGTACATTAAATAACAACTTAATAAATGAAATATATAATCTTCATGGAAAACTTCCTTAACACAATCATACTTAAAAATGCATTGGATAACTTGGGGACTTACATAAGAAATGGGTGAGCTATAAATCCCAATAATGTAATAAACATGAAAAAAATGAATATAATACTTGTTAGAAAATAATAATATCAATTGGGCGTAAAAGGATTGAGAATCATAAATATTTACAATGAGGAAATATATAAAATGATAATCATAAAGGTGACATGGAAAATGTGGAAACAACTTAAAGCACTGCATTATAAACATAGGTCATGGATAAATTACAAGACATAATTATGGAAAATGTACCATTATAGGTTAGTATCACTCCCTAATACCTTGAATTATGTCTCATTATACCAAAACATTATCCAATTCATTGGAGCACTATATAATTCAGGGTGCATCCATCACTTTCATTTTATACCCATGCTTAAGTGTGCCACATAGACCATACAATATGGATCATTCATCATCATATTTTATTACATGATCATGGATTTTGGATTAAATAAATGTAAGTGCCTAATCAATAAGTATAATTTCATAAAATTTAACACCCTTGATAAGAAATGGGTATGAATATTCACTACACAACTGTTTGGAATGGAAAATCGTAGTGAAATTTTAGAGGCATAATGACATTACATAAACTTTCATAAAATGGGTTGATGAGAGTGAAAGGGGTATCTCATAATTTTTAAATCAAATGGAAAGTAATAGGGAAATGAAAAAACATATCCCAACATTAGGAATTGGAAATTGAAGGCATATGATAATAAAGAAATTTGAATAAAGATGAGAAGGTGAGGATGCCTTACCTTGAGAGTGTGATTATAAATGTTTGGGAGGAGCTTTTTGAGAGATTTGGTAACCTTGGGAGGACTCTATAGAGGGTATTTAAGATTAAAAACTTGATCCATGTATTTTTAGTGAATATAAATGGGATCTTTGGTAGGTTTATATAGGAAAAGAGAGGGGAGTTCTTTAATAGTTCCCAAACATAGGTTTTGGACTCTATATAATAAAATAACCAAAACCACAAACCATACCATGAGTTTTCCCATGTTTTCTGAAAAAAGGGGTGTGGTTTTAATTATTTTATAATTCCAAGGGAAGAAACCAATAAAATAATAACCTTCATGATGTAGAAGTGAGTCATACTCTTAAAGAAATGATTTTAAAACCTTAAAATATATTAATGGTTTTAGAGAATTCATAAAGAATTTAAAAAATTAATAAAATATAAATAAAATAAAATTATTTTAAATATAAAAAATATATTTGTTCATGGATAAAATTTTTAGTATTTATGACATCACTTTTGGGTCATTATGATGGAAAAATACACACCCTATATTTATATGGTATTTTAATTTTACCTAAAAATTTGATTGTCTTAGAAAATTGTAAAAAATTCACCAATGTATAATTTTGAAGCTATTGTCCCAAAAAATAATATTTATTTTATCCAAATAATTTTATAGATATGTTAATTTTTACTTTTAAAATAACAATTTACATTTATTGAGAAATTTTAGGTTTTTGGACAATAACAGTTTTCAAACCATTATAAAAATTACGTTTGACTTCATAAAAGTTATATGATAATATATATTTAATAAAAATAATTATATTTTATTAAATTATTATTTTTTTCAAAAATAAATGAATTAATCAAAATAAACGTCTTAAATAAAATTTAATTAAAAATACAAGTTGTGTTTTATTGTACCAAAATCAAAATCATTTATAAAGTAGAAGTAAATTTAACCATTATTATATTGAAAATAATATACACGTTTATACTATTAGGGTCTTGATACATATACATTTAATAAATAAGAAAATTCCCTAAGGGTTTGGTGTGCAATGGTGAGAATTTCATGGGGTGGTTTAGTATATATGGTTTGGGTCATGATCTCGAGGAGATTAGACTTCTCTCATAAAATGTTTAGCTAATGATTAAGTCATTGGATATTAGATTCATCTTGGTTGAGGGAAAATACCAATGATACTATCTCCCCTAGAAGCTTTGATAAATGGGACTCATTGGGTATAATTCTACTTGTTGTGGTCATCAAATCCTTTTCCTGTGTCAATTAGATTTATTAGAACCCTATATTCATACTAATCATAAGATTACTTTCCAAAGGCTATATTATCAATGGTTATGATTCTTAACAGTCTTTTGAATATGATATGATATAATAAAACCAAATAAGTTCATGTGTTTTCTATAACCATAATACATATTATGGAATTTATTTAAATCCTAATGGAATTTTATTTATAAAAGGTTGGGTCATTACAATATTCCCCCCTTCAGAAATATCTCACTTGAAATTTTCATTTCACCCACTAAATATGATGAGGATAATTTTGTTTCATCACCTCCTCTAGTTCCCACATCGCTTCTTCAAACACGTGGGTTCTCCACAACACTTTGACATGGTGCATTGTCTTATTTTGTATAACTTTGTCTCTATGATCTAAGATATTCACTGGTTGCTTCTCATATGAGATATTATTATCTAATAGTATAACCGTTGGATTGAGTACATGTGAGGGGTATGGTATGTACTTCCTCAAGAGTGATACATGGAAGACATCATGTACTTGATATAGGTTAGGTGGTAGTTCTAGTCATTAGGCCATTGCTCTAATGTAACCAAGGATCTCAAATGGACTAATGTACCTTGGACTAAGATTCCCATTCTTCCAAAATATCAAGAATTTATTACATGGTGATATGTGGAGGAATAACATGCATTCAATATCAAAATCTAGGTCTTGTCTACAATTTTAAGTGTGGGTATTTTTTTTTGACTCTAATCATCCTTGATGTGATATTGAATGGTCTTGACCTTTTCAATATTTCCTTAACCATTTCAGGACCTAGAAGTTTTCGTTCCCTAGTTTAATTGAAACATGTAGGTGTTATATACCTCTTTTTATAAGGTGCTTCATTGGGATCCATTTGGATTCTTGAGTGGAAAATACTATTTTATGATAAATCAACCATAAGAATATATCGATCCTATACTCCTTTTAATTTAATTGAACATTATCTCGACATATACTCATGTGTTTAGATAGTCCAATCACATTGGCCATCATTTTGAGGGTGATAATCCATGTTGAATTTCAAATCAGTATTTAGAGTGTGTTGTAATCTCTTCATGAACATGGGGGTAAATCTTAGATCTCGATCATATAAAATTGATAGTGGTGTTCCTTGTAGCCTTACCACTTATCTAATGTAAATCCTTTTTAGTCGATCGAATGAGAAGTCCTCTTGAATTTATATGAAGTGTTTAGTATTTGTAATACAATCCACCAAAATCTAGATATAATTATTTTCTCTATATGTCTTAAAAAGACCAATGAAAAATTCCATGTTGATTTTTCCCATTTTCATTAGGTAAGGGTAATGGTTTTATCATCCCCTTATATTTTTTCCTTTCAACCTCAACTTGCTAAGATACAAGACATCTTGTTGTATATTCCATGATCTAGTTCTTCACATTTTCCCACAAATAGAACACCTGAAGATCTTAATACATCTTTGTGATTCCAAGATGGATGGAGAAGGTTGAGCTATGAGCATAATCCAACATATCTTTCTTTAACTTAGGATTTTATGGTATACATAGTTGTGACCCAAATCATATAAATCATTCTTGATTAACATTGAAATCCAAGTATTTCCCTTTTCTAATAGGTTTCACTTTATTTTTAATTCCCACATCAACTCTTTAAGAATCCTTTAACTTCTTCAGAAGGGACGTTTGAGAAATCATTTGTGAAAGGATTGATGATGTTCATTTTTTTATGATTTCCATGTCCATCTTTTTTAAGTCTAATAAAATAAGATCCTTCTCAATTATCATCAACGATAACTTTGATGGATCCTTTCTACTTAGAGAATTTTACACTCTATTCTCGTTCCTAGGATAATAGTGGATTGATCCGTCATAGTCCTTGAATAGATCTAACCATCGCCTCTGGTGCATATTCATCTCTTTGTATGTTAATATATACTTTATTATCTTTTGATCTGTATATATTTCACACTTCTTTTTAAAGAGATAACATCGCCAAATTTTCAATGCAAAGATCACTAAATAAAACTCTAGACCATGCTTTGGATAGTTCTATTCATGAACATTCAATTTCATTAAATAATAGGCTATCACTTTTTCATTATTCATTAACACACAACCCAAGTCCCTCTTCGAATCATCGCTGAATACTATAAAAAGTTATCCACATATGGGTAGTGTGAGTACTGGTGTAGTGATAAGCCTCTTTTCCAACTCCTTAAAGCTTTCTTCACATTCAACACTCCAATAAAAATTGAATCCCTTCTGATTTATCTTGGTTGGATGGTTTGAAAATTGCATGAAATTTATCAAAAATTGATGATAATACCTATATAATCTAAGGAAACTATGGATATCTGTCATGGATGTTGGCCTCAACCATACATGAATTTCTTCTCTTATTGAAGGGTCCATAGATATCCCAATTTTTGTGATAATATTCCCTAGGAATGTGACATAGTTCAACTAAAACTAACATTTACTATAATTTTCATAAAAATTCTCCTTTTTTAAGGTATTTATCATAGTACTCAGATGCTCCTCAAGCTCCTCCTTTCTTTTGGATCATATTAGAATATAATATATAAATACTACCATAAATTTTTTGAGGTAATCTCTAAAGACTCTATTAATCAATTCCATGAATATTGTTGTAGGATTAGTGATTTTGAATAGAATTACTATGAATTCATAGTTCCCATACCTTATACAAAAAGTAGTCTTGGGGACATACTTCTTATTCACCATAACTTAGTAATAACCTGAGCATAAATCCACCTTGGAGTTGTATTGTGCTCCACATATCTGATCTAACAAGTCATCAATCTGTGGAAGAGGGTACTTATTATTTATCATGAAATTATTGAGCTAACAATAATCAAAGCAAAGATGCATTGACCCATTCTTCTTCTTGGTGAAGAGGACTAGTGCACCCCATGGTGAAGCACTTGGGCTTATGAACCATTTATCCAGACTCTCATGTAGTTTTTTATTCACATCATCAAGTTCCAAAACACCCATTATATAAGGATTATTTGATAATGGTAAAACTCATGTTATTAGCTTGATTGAAAATTCAACCTCTCAGTTAGGAGGAAGACTAAGAAATTCATTGTAAAATACATCAATGCATTCACTCATAATGGTAATTTATTTAAGGTTTATTAATTAATTATACTCAATAATTTGAGATAGATATGATTTCTCATTGGGAAATAATATCCATGCTTGATATGTTAATGAAAAAGAAAATTCATCCTCCTCCTTGAACTTATATTGAATCAGAGGATAATTCTTGATACATAGAGTGATTTACTTCTTGTAGAAATTTATATTGGATTTATGTATGGAAAACCAATAAATACCCACAATTGTATCATATTAAACCAGAGGGAGTATTAAAAGGTTAAATTGGAATTTCATACCAAAACATATTTCATGATAGGAGTTATATACCTGGGATGAAATAGTTTCTCCATTTTTCATTTTTGTCGACAATTATACTTCCATACTTTGTAGTGGTGTTTGAATAGTTCTACTAAACTTTTATGATATGAAGGAATGCATATAATTAGAATAAAAAATTATGTTTGATATTCTTGAATGTATAAATACAATACCTATCACTACTTCATTTTCTGGATCCACATTAGCAGTTGTGATGGTAAAAGATCTCCATTACTTCCTTATAGGTTTTTGTTTGTCTCTGAAAACCCTTAGTTTAGTGCATTAGTTTGAAAAGTTCCACGGTTCATTGTAGTTAAATCCATGAAAAATGTGTTAATGGTTGACCAAATAATTCCTTTCCTCCAACAAATTAGTGGGTTTCTCCCATAAGAAATCATTATCTTGGTGTCTTTCATTCCCACACCTAAATCATTTCCCCATTCCCTAAGGAAAATTTTGAGGTTATTATTTCTACAATTTTGACAAGTGGTGTGTTGAAATTTCTTGGAAATATTAGATTTATCCATCATAATTCTATAATTAAACTCTAATTTCCAATTCATATCATAGTGATTCCATTGAGATTCACTGATCTTGATTTTGACTTTGAGGTCACATCAAAAAATTTCATCATATATTTCAAAGTATCAGATCACTAGGGATTATCATAGGCTAGGTTTTACCCCACTAAAGAAGTTATCAAACTTTCATTTGGGGTTAATGACCAATATGGAGGCATATTGTGAAATTATTTTGAAGTTTTCATCATGATCCCTGATAAATTCTTCATCTCTTTGCTTCAGGGAAAGAAAATTCCTTTCCATTTTATGTCGAAGAGTGAGAGGAAAATATTTATCGAAAAAAAATTCTGAAATTATTTCCACCCCTTCAATTTGATCTCTTCATTAGGATTTATATTCTTAATCAATGTCCATAACTAATTATCTTCTCCATACATACAATAAACATATAAGACAACCTTATCTTGTTTATAAAATTGATGGATAGAGAATATCTTGTCAATAGAGTTGATCCAATGTTCAGCAATTAAGGGATCATATGATCCACTAAAATTAAAAGGCCTTTATCGCATAAAGGTCATGATTATATCTTGTTATTTTTAGTGGGGTTTGGATTCTCCTCCTAATATAGGTTTCTATTTATAACTTGAGTCATCTAAGAGAGTATCTTCACAAATATCGTGATCCCCACTCCAATTGGGTTGGGAATCTCAATGGGGAAGGCACACTTTTCCCGTTACATTGGTTTTTTACCTGATTCCTCCTATTTTTGACCATTGGATAGAATAAAGGGAAAATTATGGTTGAGTATTTTTAAACTATTAAACACATAAACTGGAATCCAATGATATTAATGAGATAACATATACATTACATGTATTTACTTAACTTATGTATTTATAGGCTTCAATCTATGTTATCCATGATCTATTTCCTATAATATATTTTCTGGGTATTTTTTTCCATTAATAATGGTTCATAATGAGATTATGAATTTATCACAACATATCCCATCAGAGTGTCGAACCATGTGTGTAGCAAGTCCCATTGTCATGCACCAGTTTTTAGTTGAGTCTAGCTCAACTCCATGTTTTTGGGTTTTACCCATATGTACATCTGTTCCGAAGTAATATCAACTTGTAGTATCCATATAAGGATTCATTTTCTCAATAAATAACATACTATATAATTACCAAAATTTAGGGAAGTTTTATTATACTTAATATTATCCTTATGGCTTTCTCTAGTGTTTTCTAATCCTAATCTCAAAAATAATTAAACTTTTACTTTGATACAAAATATGACAACCCTAATATTTATTACACATTAATATATGATTTATTATATAATATTACAGATAATATAACCTATATGATCAAGAATTATAGTGTATTTGGTAATTATATACATTACATAACAACATAATCTTTATTGAAAACATCCTTTATATGATTATTCTTAAAATTGCATGGGATAAACTAAGGACATACATAAGAAACAGGTGAGCTATAAATCCCATTAATGGAATAAAAATGGAATAACATGAAGAATATAATACATTTTATAATATAGTCATATCAACGGGGCATAAAAAGAGTTATAATCATAAACATGAACAATGAGGCATGATATAACATGATAATCATAAAGGAAACATGGAAAATGTGGGAACAAATTAAAGCACTACATCATAAACATAGGTCGAGGATAACTTCCAAGAAATAATAATGGAAAAAGTCCCATGATGGATTTGGTTCACTCCCTAATCCTTTTTATGATGTCTCATGAGAATAAAACATTACCCAATGCATTAGAGCGTTATATAGTTCTGGGCACACCCGTCACTTTTATTTCATTCTCATGCTTAAGTGTTCCACATAGATCATAAAATATGGATTCATTCATCATGATATTTTATTGTATGATCAAGGAGTGTTTAATAAATACATGTAAGTACCCAATCAATATGTATAAGTTCATAATAGTAAACACCCTTGATAGGAAATGAGTTTGAGTATTCGCTACACAATTGTTTGGCATGGAAAATCACTATGATGTTTTAGCAGCATAATGACGTTACTTAAAGTTGCATAAAATTAGGTGATGATATATAAAGGGGTAAATACTCATTTTTAAATCTAATTTATAGTACTAGGTACATTAAAAAAGATATCCCAATAGTATTAATTGTAAATAGAACTCATAAGATAATGAAGAAACTTAAATAAAGAGGAGAAGGTGAGAATCCTTACCTTGAGAATGTGATTCCAAATTCTTGGGATGAGATTCCTGAGAGATTGGGGGCACATCGAGTGGGATATATAGAGGGTAGTGGAGAGTATGGACATGATATAGGTATTTTTAGTGAAGATAAATGGGATCTTGGGTGGTTTTATATAGGGAAAGAGAGGGGAGTTCTTAATCATTTCCCAAACATAGGTTTTGGACTCTATATAAAAAAATAACTAGAACCACAAGCATTACCATGGTACTTTCCCTTGGTTTCTAAAAAATGGAAGTGTATTTCATTATTTTATAAGGAAAAGGTTTTAAAATAATAAAATAATACCATTAATGATGTATAAGTGAGTCATACATTTATTGAATTGATTCTAAAACCTTAAAAAGATATTAATAGTTTTGGATGATTGATAATGTAATTATAAAATTAATCAAAAATAAAATAAAATCACATTATTTTAAAGGTAAAATATATTTTTGGTCTTGGATACCCTTAATATTATTTATTACATCACTTTTGGGTAATTATGATGCTATAATACACACCGTATATTTATACAGTATTTAATTTTTACTCGAAAATATGACAGTCTCAAAAAATTATGAAAAATTACAATAAGATAATCTAGACATTATGATTCCAAAAAATAATATTTATTTTGTTCAAATAATTTTCTAAATATATGAATTTTTTAATTTTAAAATAATAATTGACATTTATTGAGAAATTCTAGGTTTTTTCATAATAACAATTTTCTAACCATTATAAAAATTTCATTTGAATTTATAAAAATTATATGGTCATTTATATTTAAAAATCATAAAAACATTTTATTAAAATATTATTTATTTAAAAAAAACATTAATTCATCAAAATAAACATCTTTATTGGAATTGAATTAATAATACAATTTTTGTTTTATTGTAATGAAATAAAAATCATTTATTAAGTAGAAGTAAATATTACCATTATTCAATTTAAAAAATTATACATATTAATACTATTAGGGTATTGATGCATATAGCTTTAATAAAGTAGAAAATTCTCTATGGGTAAGGTGTGTGATGGTGATACTTTCATGGGTTGGTTTTCCATACATGGTTTGGCATGTGGTCTCGATGAGCTTGAACCTATTCTATAAACGGTTTCACTCATGCTGAAGTTGTTGGATATCAGTTTAGAATTGGTCGAGGGAAAATAACAATGATGCTATCTCTATCAGAAGCTCTGATAAATGGGATTCATAGGGTATAATCCTATCGGTTGAGGCCGTTACTTCCTTTGTCTGTGGAAATTGGATTTATCAAAACCCTATATTTATTCTAATCATAAGACCAATTTTCAATGGTTGTATTATCAATGGTTATGATTCTTAATGGTCTTTTGAAATTGATAGGATATAATAAAACCAAATAAGTGCATGTGTTTTCTATAATCATAATACATAATAAGACATTTAATTAAATTGCAAGGAGAATTTTATTTATAAATGATCTGGTCGTCACACACAATGTGGTAAAATAATAGAGACATGGAAGGAAATTTAAAAACTAGACCCATATAATAGGATAATGGACTATTTTTGAGAAATTATAAATCCTTATCTCAATGTTTTAACCCTACTTTTCACATTTTACCATTATTGAGGTGAAAAATAATCACTAATATTAATTTTTATCATAAAAAAATAAAAGGTGAATATTTTAAAAAATTGGATATCCTGATTCATAGTATGTAATCAATTATTATTGAATCAATTTATAGAGGTAACAGATATTTTATTATGATAAAAATTCTAAATAAAACAAAAAAGAGCTTTCAAAAAATTGTATTTTTAAGTTTACTATTCTTTATATCAAATTAATAAAAATGGTCAATTCTAATAAACATAATTGGAATATTAATAATATAATAAAAAAAATGATATTTTTAAACCAATTAGAAAAAATGGAACATTGTAATTATTTGAAACAAAAATATATTTTTCAATAAAAATCAATATTTTTCACTATACACTAGAAAATCAATCTGTTAGAAAAATCCCCAAATATCACCCACTGTTATTTATGAAATAATGATTAAAAAATTATGTACCTTTTTAAAAATTTATTTTCAAAAAGTGAAATAAATAAATTATATTATTTTTTCAAAAAATAAATAAAAAATATTTTTTATGGAAAAATATATTTTATAGAATATAATGAATTTAATAAAAATATATCTTTTTTATCTAAAGCATTTATAATTTTTTTTTCAAAATTTTATTATTCTTATAAACTAAACTATTTCAATGACTATGTTATAATGGTATACAATATAATGGTTCATTTAGATTCGAGGTTGCGTGTATCAAAAGAAATCAATGAATGAAATTTTATCAATATATCATAAAATCTTTGGTTGTTTCATTTTACCCCTCTTATAATAATTTCACCCTCTAAATTCCATCACTAAAATAAAAACAACTATGTATTGTTATACCTCATCACATCATCAGGTTCTGAAATTGCTTCCTCTAATTTATGGATTCACCACAAAACATTGACTCGATGAGTGGTATTGTTTCAGAGCACTTTATCCCTATGATCTATAATATTAACCTATTTTTACATAGAAGAGATATATTTATCTAGTGGTATGACCTATGAGTTTAGTACTTGATAAGGGTTTGGTATGTACTTAGGAAAGATATATGGAACACATTATCAATTTGAGTGAGATTCAGTAGTAGTTCCAAACAATATGCTACCATACGAATACGATCAAAAATTTCAAAGGGACCAATATATCTGGGGCTAATCATTCCCTTCATTCCAAATCTTATAACCATATTCCACGAAGATATTCATAGGAATACCATGTAAGTAACTTCAAAAACAAGATATCTCGAATGATTTTTAGCATAAATTTTCTATCGACTATGAGCTTCTGTTATATGTTGTCGAATAGATTTAACTATTTACGCCATATCCTTAGCTAGTTCAAGTCCCAATAGATTTATTTCTCCAACATCATCCCAATAGATTAGTTTTTTTTACTTTATACTATAGATTTATTAATAAGGAGTCATATGAATGCTCAAGTGAACATATTTTTGTAAGAAAACGTGACTAGCATATGTTTTTGATCCTAACCACTTTTGAAATATAGAGAAAAATATCACAACATATCATATAGGGTTTGAATTATTATCTCATAATAACTATAAATCTAAGGATGATAATCTGTACTAAAACAAAATACCAAATCTAGATCTTGCTAAATACTTTTGCAGAATGTCGAGGTAAACATCAGATCCTGATCAAATATAATTTAATGTGGTACTCCATGAAATCTAAAAACATATTTCTTCATAACCTAGGAAGATAATAAATAGATAAATCTTCTCTTATGGAAATTAAGTGTGCTAATATTATGAGGTGATAAACTATAACCCAAATATCATTGTTCCCTTTAGATTCTATGGGGACTCTAACAATGATGTACATGGTAGTTTTTCCCATTTCCATTCTAGTATGGGTAATATTTTTAGTACCCCATTATAATTATATATCTCAACCTTAACTTGATGACATACCATGCATTGATATACATATAATTTTTCATGTTGCCTATCCAAAATATTCATTTAGATATATGTGCATATTTCTACTTCTAGGGAGAATAGAGAATGATAAGCTATGTGCTTTATCTAACAACTCGTTATTCAAGTCATATAATGAAGGGACACATACTCAGTTCCTAAAATTTATTAATCCATCAAAGTATTGTTTGAACCTTTTAAAACTCATTACATCCTTCTATAATTCTAGATCTTACCCATGCACCTCTCTCATATTCTCATGAATTGATAATTGAACATCCATCCGAGAAAGATAAGATCTATCAAATTTCCTTAGGATTTTAAGTTACATCTTCTATAAATCCATAAGTATAGGATATATTTCAATCCATATCATACTGAAACTATTATATTCTTTCAAACTCAAAGCATCATCTACCTTGTTCACATTCCGAAGGTTGTAGTGTTCTGAGCAGTCATAATCATTAATCAATTCAAACCATCTTCTTTGGTGAATATTTAACTATTTTTGTGTGAATATATACTTCATGATTTTAGTTTCCATATATATGTAACACATTTAACCATAAATATAGTTCATCCATATCATTAACACAAAAAATACCTCTTCCAACTCCAATTCATGAGGTCAGTAATTTTTCTCATGATCCTTCAATTATCGTGAGGTATAAGCCATCACCATATCATTATTCTTGAGGATAGGTGAACTAAACAACCCTCTCTTAAACTCATTGAAATTATATTCACATTAATTTATTCACAAGAACATAACCCCGTTCTAAGTCAACTTGGTGAGTGGATCATATTATCATGATAAATATCTCACAAAGCATTGATAATATTAACACAACCTAAGAAAACCATGGATTTGAGAAACCATGGTTGGTCCATGCCATCTATTAATAAATTATATATTTGAATGATCCACTGATATACCATCACTTGAGATTATATGACCTAGGAATGAAACTTTTGGAATCCAAAATTGACACTTGGAAAAATTTTCATACAACTTCTCCTTCCTTAGTGTATTCAACACAATTTTTAAATATACTTCATTATATTACTTTATATATAAATACTACCAAAAACTAATAAATGTAATATTT
Source organism: Viscum album (assembly GCA_963277665.1). NCBI lineage: Eukaryota > Viridiplantae > Streptophyta > Magnoliopsida > Santalales > Viscaceae > Viscum > Viscum album. The sequence goes on along the minus strand of OY728150.1, from coordinate 1,392,736,633 downwards.
AAATACTCTATTAATTAAATTAATGAATATATAAGAATTATTAGTAAGTCCAAATGACATTACTATAAATTCATAATGACCATACCTTGTATGGAAAGATTCCTTGTGTATATCCTCCTTCTTAACCCGTAATTTATGATATATTAAATGAATGTAAATCTAAGAAATTTTTAGAGATCCTCAAAATTGATCAAAAAAATCATTGATATGGGGTTGCAGATACTTTTTATTGAAAATGATCTTTTAAAGTTTCCAATAATCAATGAAAATACACATTAACCTATATTTATTATTATTAAAAAGAATATTTACACCCCAAGGTGATGTACTCAGAAATTTGAACCCCTTATCAAGATTCTTCTGGAGTTTCTTCTTCAATTTGTACAAATAAATTGGGGCTATTCAATATAAGTCTTTGAAATAGGTGTATCACCATGTAGGAGTTTTATTGAAAATTTAAATCAATGATTTAGAGGATGACTAGGAAATTTTCATGAAATCCATTGAGAAAATCATATACAATAGGCACATATACTTTGTTGAGTTTCACTCTAACCATATGAGATAAATAACCTTCATTTATAGAAATCAAGACCCAAACGATAGAAATAATTTATATTAGATTTTTTTATTCATCCTTACAAGGATAAATGGTCATAGGTTTATTTGGAATATGAAATTTCACTCCCATTACTCAATAATTGTTTTAAGATCCATATGAAGAAAGGAAATACATAGCAAGAATCACATCAAATTTTACCAGGGGAAAAATCATAATAATTTTTGGAAGTAAATTACGACATGATTCTATTGGAGTGGAACTATATAATTTGGATAAAACCATAATACCATTTTGATTTCTCACCACTAACTCAACATTTAATAATTAATGCATTAATTTAATAGTCTCTTCAAATTCCATAAATATAAAAGAGCTGGTAGATCCATAATCAAATAAGACATCATCTATTCCAGAGTTGATGATAAATTTACCTTTCACCATTTTATTATCTTAAACAACTTTCTTATTCATGATCGCATGATATTTCCCTTTACCATTGTTATGAATATTTTTTTGATGCTGATCAATATAAAAAAACTTCAGATTTGTACCCTAGTTGGCGTAACATCTATACTCCTTATATTTGAAGAATTATAGTGTGGGTAGTCTATTAGATTATTTCTATTTTTACTCTATTTAATTAACCGTTTTATTAATCACCTTTCAACATTAATAGGATTTGTAAGAAGCCTTACCACAATTAAAGAACCTCCGGGTTCTATTAATGAAATTTCATTGATGGTTCTTCCCACATTTTTAGAATGAAAATGTCTATAATTCCTTTCAGAAGATGATTTATTCGAGTTTTCATGATACTCAATATTCATTTTCTTATCAAAAACATTATAATGGTGGGAATATCTAATTTCGATTTCTACCTTGAGTGTACATCAAATGAATTCTTTATAGATACTATAATATTTTATAGCTAATGACTTTTGGAGACTTGGTTTTAGTCCACCAAAGAATAAATAATTTTTTCTATCACATCTAATGATTGAAAAAGAATAATACCTTGTAATTATTATAAAATTTACTTTATAGGTACTAATGGATTCATAATACTTATACTTAATCTCAAGTAATTCATTCCCCATTGTTTTACTTAGATTATGAGGGAAGTATTTATAGAAAAATATCCTATTAAAATCATCCTATTTCATGGATTAATTTATTTATATTTCTTTATATTATTAATAAGATTCTACCATCGGTATACTTCAAATTCCGAATGATAAATGGAATGGAAAACATTTTCATGTTTTGACCATTTTAGAATAGAAAATATTTTTTTAAATGCAACCATTCCATCACCAAGACACTAATGGATCAGAAGAAATAGTAAAATCATGTGGATGTTTCCTCATTAAATAATCAATAATAATTTGATCCTTACTTTTATTATTTGTATTCTTAACATATATCATGGCCTAAGAAATTAATGTGAGCATATAAAAAATATTATTCATTCCATATCCAATAGAATTTTGTTCTTAGGTGGAAAATTATTACATTTTCCACCAAATTCATTATCATTAGGATTTCTTCTGTATCCATCAATTGACTAAAACAAAAAAAGTGTAAGAATATAGCTATAATAATTAGTGATATGTATCAAAAAATTATGAAATATCATTCATAGGATGACTAAATCATTACACATTCTTCTCAATCTATGGAACCTTTGGTTTAACCTCGGTTATCCATGGTCATTACCAAAACAATATGATGTTATCCTATACATATAATTATCCCCATTATTTTAACAAATTTATTATAATGATAATATCAAATCATTAACTAAGCCCAACTCTAATACAAACTATAGAAGCCCAATATTTTCATACATTTATATTACATATTTTTAGAGAAACATTCAATACAAAACAATATTATCCACACAATAATGATAAGGAATTAGTTTCTTTAGAGACTAGAAACATAATTATATTATTTACGTACATTATTAATCATCTATAATAAATATCTTCTCATATTGTACCCTACCTGGTATACCCGACTTAAAAAAATTTATTCATAACCTAGGAAAAGGAAACATAATAAAGGACGAGATCATATGCCCAGTAAGGGTAAACAAAGGAGATGTCAATCAATGAACATTTGAAATCATAATTAAGAATAAGGGTATGGTATAATGTTTATAACATACAATGTTTATACCCAATATTTCATAGCTCATAAACATAAGTCACAACCTAAAACTTTATTATTTCAAAATATATGAATCACAAGGGTGATAAATCATTAGTAATCAAACATAAAGCATGAATTAAAATAATATTCATAAGAACATTTTATAAATGTGTGGAAATATCATAGGTATAGAAACCATTCAACATATCAAGGTTAACTAATGATACCATAAAATCATACTGGATGATGCATCAACACCAATTTCCAATATCATTATAGACGAGGTATCATCACCTATTTTATATATTGGAACAGAAAACACAACTTATTCCCATTGTATTTTAATCACATTTATTTGTTTCCCATAGTTGATCAAGCACATATACTTTTTTTCTATAATGGATCAACCACGTCGACTATTTTACCATAGTTATCTCATGAGATAAAAAAATTTACCCAATGAATTTGAGGGATATATAATTCCAGAACCACCCATAAAATAATGAAAACAATTAATATGTGTGTCAAAAGATCATAAATCATTAATCATATCATCATAACATAACCCATGCAAATGAAATAGGTTTAATAAATATTTCATCATTTCATAAAAGAATATCCCATAGAAAATAAATGGGTTTTAAAAAAATATCATCATCAAAATAATTAACCATCTAGAGAAAATATTAAAATAAAATTATTAGATAATATCCATTGTAAATAGTAAGTCAAATCAAAGGATGTTATTATAGATGACACATAACATCAAATGATTACATGACTATTTCTAGAGGAAAATGAAATTTTTATTTTCAAATGATTTAGTTAAAATATTTCAGAAATATTATAGAAATTTTTTTATATTAAAGTAACCTTGAAAATGTGTTATGTAATTTTAAAATAATTGATCGGTCCTAATGGAAGGAAATTATATTCCTATTGTGTACATTAAAACAAATTTTCCTTTCACATTTTTTGTAAAAATAAAAATCTACCTCATTTAGAAAAAGACAAGAATATTCCTTTGAAACAATTTTATAAAAAAATAAAACATTGTTAAAAATTTAAATAAAAATTATTATGAAAATATTTAACCATTATTCAAAAAATTTTAATAAAAACATGGAAATTGATTTTTTTTCTTCGTTCAATAATGGAGAAATAAGGTCTTATTTTCTTAAAAACATTTTATGAAATAATTTTGAGTACCAATGTGTGGAAAAGGGTGATGTTACTTAATAAATACATGAATAAATAGAGGAGAAGAAAATGAAAGTGATTTATTAGATAAGGTCATAAAATTTTCTCAATAAAAATTCAAATATAGATAATTCTTATTAAAATGGGATTGAAACACAAATCCCTTAAGTCAACTCTCATAATTATTTGTACATGATAAAATATACTATATAATAAATATATATTTATTATAAATGTTTTATAAAACTATAATCAAATATATAATATCACATATGATTTATTTATAACTTATCATCACTTGTTTATTAATAGTTCTTTATTAAAATCACAATTCTATGTGAGAAATGATTCATTTTTATGCATGTTTTGGTTTGGTAGTACCAGTCCATATAAATTGATAATGGTTCCACAATATCTAGGATGTTAATACTGAAATAAATATAATATATATTCATTATATATATACACTCATCCATAAAAGGTATACATAGAACAATGAATTACACTGTTTATAGAGGTGATAAGTCATACGTATACTCGAGTGATGTTTTCACATTTCAAAATATGAAATGAAATAATGGAAAAAAATTCACTATTAAAAAATAATTATTATATCATATATATTAATTAAATTTATCCTTATTACCATCCATGTAAAATGAAATTGAAAATTGAAACACATCACTTTGTAAATGTGGTGGTCAACACGTACGCATGATAAATATTATCAGTTTTTAATGGATAGGAATAAGATTGATAACATATGTTCTATCATAAAAATAAAAATTCAGAATATTTATGTTACTAAATTTATTATTTTTTAATGAATACCATAAATTTTTATGAGGCATAATAAGAAATAAAATTGAAAATGCTTGGTTAAGAGTTATACCTCTTCATTGAGAAACCTCCATTGGCTTATAGCTAATTCCTTGAAAGTATGGTCTTTTAGAAAGAAAAAAAGTTCTATGACATGAATATGGTACCTAAGAAGGTATTTTATTCATAAATTGGTTGATATATAATGCTCATAAGGTGCTAGGAATAAAGGATAAGATGCGACCTTTTAAAAGTGAATAGAGGGGCACTCTTGGAATAACATAAATTATTAAATTAATATAAATTAATTTTAATAATATGGTGACAAAAATTTTATATATTTTAAATAAATTGTTGATTATAAGTATAAATTCTATCATCCAATAATATTTATACAACTTTAGGTGATATTTTAACCCTTATCTCTTAGTTTTAACCCCTCTAAATCCTTTTGAAAATTACTACAATATAAATGTCTCTATTTTTTATGGGTTAATAATGTTACCATAAAAGGAAAAGTGACTAATAAATGGATCATTGATGATATTTTCAACCATATAAAATTAAATTGGTTTAATATTGGATTTTTATGATTTTTTATATCATTAAATAAAATATTATTTAATATAAAATACCATTAATGTCTTTTTTGGAGCTACTCATTTAATTTGAATTTCAAAAAAAAAATGATAGAAAAGGAATTCCAATATAAACCATTAAAATACATATAATTTACTATATTTATCTATAAAATTATTATGAAAGTATTACTCACTCAAATAAATATACATTTATAAATTTTGAAATCGTTTACTTGATTTTTCTTTTGCTTGCACAAGCACCGTGTCAATGTTGCATAAGAATTTAAGGTAATTAATAAATCACTAAAATTAAAAATAAATTACCATGAGAAAATAAATAAATTAATATTTAAAATAAATATATGTAGTTGAAAATAACTTATTTTTATCCTTATGTAAAAAATTTAGATATATTAATGTCAAGAGATTGATATTTTGAATTTATTCCATTTTTATTAATTAATATGAAGGTCATAATAAAGTAAAAATTGTATAAAGTGGCCATGTATTATTAAATTGGATGGAAATGGCCGAAATCCACCCATAAAATATGAAAAACAAAATTTCTAGGCAAATTTTAAAGCCTTATCCCAATGTTTTAAGCCAATTTCACCCATTTTACCTTTACCGATTTGATAAATATTTTCCAAGGTTACTATTCATATTGAAAAAATACAGGGGCCCAATTTATGTAATTTAGAAATAATAATTCCAAATAGGCAATCAATTTTCCAAGAATATTTTTTAGAATTATAAGATATTAATTTATTACAAAATCCCAAAACATAACAAAAATACTTCTTTCAAAGAAATTTATTTTTAAGTATAAAAATGTTTTTATACCAAATCTTACCATAATATTTGTTCTTATTAAATTAATTAGATAAATAATAATATAATATATCTAATTTTATTTTTAATTTTTTTAAAAATTTTATTTGTAAATTTTTAAAACAAAAATATAGTTTTTGATAAAAATCAGTATTTTCACTATTCAATAGAAAATTAATATTTTTAGAAGAATCCGAAAAATTCATGATAAGATAATTTTGAAATAATTGTTTCAATAACTAAGTTACTATTTTCAATTAATTTTTCTAAAAGTGGTAGAAATTAATTATATTAATTTCTCACAAAATTAATACAAATATTTTTGTGGAAAAATTTATTTTTATTTCATATAATTTATTTATTAAGAATATATGAATTTATCTAAAGGAATTATACATATTTTTTTAAAAATTTAGTTACTCTTATTCAATCCAACAATTTAACGAATGTTTTATAACATAGTTCTATATTACAATACATTTTGACTCAGGGATGAGTTTATTGTAAGGCATGAAAGAAATTAAATTCATTAATATATTATAAAATATTGCGGTGTTACAACTAGTCATATTTTTTATAATAATATATGGAATAATGTTTCAGTTTATTGATTATTATGAGCTTAACAATATATTGATCAAGAATAAGTATACTCTACCCTGTATTTTTTAATTTTACGATCAAATCTTAAGGGATCAATACTTTTCCTACATTGACCTTCAGTCTAGATATGAAAAGTGAGGATATTCCTGAGAAAACCATCCATACCATATATTAAAATAATTAATTTGTAGTGATTTCATTCAGACTAAAAACTATCCCTTTTATCTTCATGGATCTTATTAATAGATTTGGTAGATATTACCTCAATCAATTTGAGTTAGTATTTATAGATGATATTATCAAATATTCCAAAATAATGTAAGATCATGGAGAAAATTTGAGGATTGCGTTGAAGACATTGAGAAAGGATAAATTATACCCAAATTTTTTGAAGTGTGAGTTTTAACTACAAAATGTATCATTCGTGTGTCATGTAGTCATAGGTGAGGGCATATCTTTGGATCCTTCAAATACATAGATTATTGGAGAATGGTATAGACTAACCACTATAAAAAAGAAATATAGTTTTCCTATAATTACTAGATACTATTGATGTTGTGTGAGAAACTTATCATCACATTAAAATTCACTAATGATGTTAACCCGAAAGGGGTTCATGTTACTCTAGATTGATGAATGTGAAGACAATTTTAATGTTTTAATGAAAAGGTTGGTCATTTCTCCTTTACATACACAACCTTGAAGTGGAGAAGGGGTTTTGATATACATTTATGCATCAAATAATGTATTGGGATGTGTCCTCATGAAAAAAAATTAAATAATGGTAGCTTAAGAATCAATTAAATTTATGGTGCATGATAAAAAAACTACATAATTCACAATTCATAATTTAGAGTTAGAAACAATGATATTTTCATTAAAGATATAGAGACATTATCTATATGGTGAAATTATGATATATATTCTTATCAAAAGAGCATAAAATATATATTGAAATAGATGGAGTTGAACATGATTTAAACTATATGGTTGGATTTGATCAAGGTCTATGACTGCTCAATATATTATAGCCATTGGAAGGAGAACAAGGTGGTCGATGATCAAAATTAAAAGGATCATGATACCTTGTACATAAATAAGATTTAAAGACACCCAATATGTATATATTTTAAAAGGATATACCTTGAAATCATAAGGTAAGAGGAGAAATCCAATATTGTCCATTTGATTACTCAAACATCCATCCATGTAAAGTTAAAGGGGAAATTGAAGAAGCATACAATTTAATAGAAGAAGTTATGTAAAATTCATAAGTTTACATTTATAAAAATTGAATTAAGGATTCATAAAAGATTTGTGTCACATAATTATAATTATTGAAGAAGTATCTCTCAGATGATACTCATATCCCATCATTCTCTATCTTTCCTAGGTGGAAAAAGATATATAAAGATCTCCAGAATAATTTCTCATCGAAGAAGATTAAGAGGGATAATATATAGTATATATCTTTATTCATATTATAATAGAAAGATAATGTAAAATGAGCTAAGTATAAGTGTATGATCAAACCATTACCCATTCTCATATCTATATAGAATAACATCACCAGGAATTTCATTATAGTTTGTTACAATACATCTAAAATCAATAATTTTAATTTTTTTATATTTTATTTCCTTGTAAAGTTTGTGAATTTCATTGTTATTATATATCAATTAACTTCTCATGGTATACATAAAATATGTGTTACAGGTACCTAGAGTACACACTTAATTGTGTCTATTCAAGATCTAATTTCTACTTTAATGTTTTAGATATGTCTTCAACATGAATTGGAAAAAGGGATGATATTTATTACATCTTATCATCCTTATATTAATGGTCAGTATAAATATACTATTTAGATTCTGGAAAATATACTAAGATCATGTTCATTTGATTTCAAAGGGGGTTGGGATTAACACTTACTTATAGTAGAGCTCTAGTATTACAAAAATTTTCATTATGGGATTCAAATTGAATCATATGAGGCTTTTTATGGGAATAGGTTCAAAAAAATAACATGATGCTATGAAGTTGGAGAGTTTGAGATGTTGGGACACAATATTTTAAAGGAAATATTAGAAAATATTTAAACCATTTATAGACACATTAAAACTACACAATTTAAATAAAAGAGCTACATTGATAATCATCGATCATATTTTTAGTTCGAATTAAGAGACAATGTATTCCATAGAATATCACTATAGAATAGGGTTATATGATTTAGTAGGAAAGAAAAGTTGATCCCTTATTTCAATTCCTCCTTCAAAATCCTTGATCATGTGAGGGTGGTATGTTATTTCCTTGAAATTCAAAAAAACCACTCCTAAATGAATGATGTGGTCAATATATCACTATATAGGAAGTGAATTCCTAACCCTTCACATGTATTGAACTCTGAGGTAATACAACTATAAAATTTTCTCTCTTATAATGAATAATCGGTAGAAATAATTTATCATAGATATAAATTACTAGGAAGTAGGTCCACTCATTAGATTAAAGTTCTCCAAAGGAGTCATATGTTTTCAAAATAAATGTGGGAACCTAACAATGTAATGATACTAAAGTACCCTCTTTTGTTTTTATTAGATTAATAAAATTTTACAATCAAAATTATTTTTATGTGTGGTAGAATGTAACACCTATAGGTTTTAAAATGTATTTTATTTAATTTTTTTTTGTTTTAGATAGTATATGATACCTGCAACACCAAAAAAATGAAAAATACATTATATAGTTATAGAAGAATATTACAATACAAAACCAAATATAGTACAAGATAACTAAATAAAACATAATTTTTAAAATCACTACAGGAATAAAACCACAAATCAATAAAACAAATACTATTTTTATAATTATTAACATCATGATGTTCCATAATAATCATGCTCTTTATGATAAAATTAGAAAGATTAAAATAGGGTAAAATTTATATAAACATATTAAATAATAAATTATAGAATTGGATGAATGATTTTTTAGATATATAAAAGGTTTTATATTAGAATATAATATGATCGTTATGTATATGGTGGTTAGATAAATATTCATTAAATATTTGGTTTCTTGATATACGACCTTTTGATTTTATATTAGCATATATATACATTTAGTTTTTTTACTTTTTGGTAACAAATTAATAACAATATAGTTCAAAAATAATAATAATTTTTTTAATTAAATAAAACTATTTATAATTAATATATATATTTTTATTCATTAAATACTATTATTTTAAGGTAGAATGGTTTATAAAATTGAAATATATATTCTAATACCTATGTATTAGTAAAATTGAATGGTTGGAAGATAAATATTTAATTTTAATGAGATTTGAATTAATACTAAAAAAGATATTTTCTCAAAGAATTATTGTTTCTTATTATTATATATTTATATTTTAATAAATTAAAATGATCACTTTTAAAGTATGGTTAATAAAAATGTAATGTTCAATGTATTAAATAATATATTAACATAAATTTATTAATAATAGACATAAAACATGATCAAGAACACTGAATGTTTAGAAGTACCATTTTTCTATGAAAATGGTTTTGTATATATTTTAGGATTTCTTTTAAAAGATTAATTTCTTAAATTTAGAATTTGAAATAGATGAAATCGAGTTAATATTTTCAACAATCATGTCCAAATTAGTTAATAATTGTTTTATCAATATAAAAATAAGTTATTGAGGTAAAAACTGAGTTACAATGGTATTGGTAAAGTGGGGTAAACTGATTGAACTATAGGGTAAAAACATATATTATTATCTATAAATGAGTGGATGATTTAATTATTTACCCCCCTTTATCAATATTCAATTATTTTACACTTTTTATCAAATTTACAAGTAAAAAAAGTCATTCCTTACACTTAAGGAAGGGTTATTTATAAAAATTCCAGTAAAACCTGAATTTAATAGGACCCCACCTATACCACCTCAGTGCACACATTTCATTTGATTTTATCTAGTATATATACCCAAATTATCTCCCTAAATATACTTTACCATGTTTGGTAGTATCTATTCACAATGAATCATACATCCCTTCATTCTTAGATGCCCTCTATGAAAAGATTCAAGTCCTAAACGTAAGTGTTATGATATCCTAAGTCATCATTCCTTATATTATTTATCCACTCCTTTTGTAATACTACTAATAAAAATAATAAAAAGTTTATGAAATTATAAATCTTTTATAAAATCAATATTATCACTATAAATTAACAAGTTGTTACTCTTTCAGTTGTTATAACCTATCCCTATATGGGTCAGTTTTACCACCTATATTAATGATTTCATAATATTTATATCATGAATAGAAAATAAAACTTCAATACTTTTAATATGTTGATATGATGAAAAATTTATGATATCTCTTAAATTATGTAATCGTAATATTCTAATGTATATTCACTAATAAATTCAAGTATTTTTTGATTCAATAATCAATGAATATGGGATTTTTAAGAATTCCTTATGAACGGTCACGATAAGTTCCACGAAATCACTATATAAATCCATTACTATATCAATAACATAAAATATGTCTTAATTAATAATCTATAGGTGATTAACCCATGATTATGGAGTGAGGGATAAAACATCCAAACCAATGCATGCATGAAAAAACAGAACACCTAACATCAGAATATTAATTTTAATAATAAATAATTAATATGTGGGTAATAATGAATCACAAATGAATAATAACAGTTAAAATGAATATGAATAATTTTCTTATGAATATCAATAATAAACATAAATTTATTATATATGGGAATAGAGTGAGCCCAACTTAGTATAATTCATAAGTAAGAGTTTCTTTCCAAAATCACTTTGAAATCAAGATTTTCTATGAATAAATTTCTATTGGAAGAAAATATTTGTAATTTCTCTATAAAACCCCATTTATATTCTTCTCAACTATTTTATTTTGAGGTTTTAAATTTCTTCTAACCATTTTACCTCACATTGAATAATTATTCTCCTAAAATAATGCTTATAGGTAAAACTAACCTTATATCCTCTATAATGTTGGGAATTTCTCCACTTAATATAGATATATTTTATATGATATTATATATGTATTTATCCCTAATTCTAGGATTTATTAAGGTTATTTTCTATTAAAATTAATCTTATCTAAAAAACTATGAAAAGACTATTTTTTAATAATTTCCACATCGTCTCTGTCTTCCATCATTTTCTTTGAGTTTTTTTTCAAAGCTTCAATTTCAATTTTTTATAATTATTTAAAGTAATTTTTATATCCTTTATAATCATCTCTCTAAATATTTTTTTATAAATTATTTATTTTTAAAATATAATCTATCAAAAAATTAAATGATACGTCTATTTATTTTTCAATTCGGTTTTCAAATGCTATAATAATTTTTTCTCATTTGTGTTAACATTATTTGATATTTCATATATTTCACTAGGGATATGTTTTAATGGAATAATCCAGATTCATTCTCTAGATAATTCATTTTATTCATTTTTAGGATTATTATGAAACATGTTTCATTCACATAGGTATATTATTCTATAATGTAATTATGAATGTTTTAATGTTTATGTGGCACACGAATATATAGTTTACATTATGAGAATCATGGTCAATTACTATATATGTATTGATTGTATTTGTTAGAGAATTATATATCATGATATGATATATAATGGACTAGGTATTTAACCTAATACATTATGGAATCTATCCACTATGTTTATCAAAATGGGGAGTAAACCCAATCTACTATGATATTCTTTCCACTATAAGGGTCTTGGTGGTTATCTATGAAATAAGAAAGGATTATGTAAGAACCAAATTCTCATGCCATACCTTAATATTATACAACATTATTATGTTATGTTTTGGGGATCTTGAATATTGGCCAATGTTTTGACACCTATATGTCCCATGTCTTATTTTTTTTGAAAACCTTATTTTATGGATCATTATTTATTCTAAACTTATTATCATTGACTATTATCACTTTTGTTTATATTTTCTAAGCATCTATGCTCACTCATTTATTATGTTTAAAATCCATAGGCTTTTAAGAAATGTATTATTTATAATATTTCAATAAGGTTTTAATGTGGGAATATTATTTTTCAGGGATATTAAATTATGTTTTCAAAATGAGTTGGTTTTATTAGATGTGAGCTATAATGTGGTAGCACTATATTATGATAGACACTACAGAAGCTATGTTTTTTCATGAATATGATGCATCTTGGGAATCATTTATTGATCCTTGATGAACATAAACCATGTTCTTAATTAATAAATAAGTTGTGGGCTTCACCTATATAAATTAATGTTCTATTAATTTTTTTTGGGGTATATATGTGATAATTCCTTGTTGTTAGGGAAAATCAGTTTCCTGAAAAGGTTATAAAAGGAATTCATACTCCCAATCATTGTTCATCACTCCCTGTGATAGTGCTAACACCCCTTAATGTATCTCTAGTTTCCTCTAAAATAAATTAGGATCCATATTATAGGGTTCCCCTTTAAAGTCAATAGGCTTTAATCAACTCATCATTCATGACCATCGAGAGTAATTATATTTTGAGAAGAGTGGTTGGATGATATTATTTTTCAGTAATTCCATATATGTTATAGATTATAATAATATTTACATATTGACTTATTAAATATACATTATCTTGTGTTTAGGTTTACCTATGCTTCTAAAGGTCATAAGATGATCAAAAGAACCCCATTACTGGTATTATAGAATTTGTTCCAATGAATTTTTATGTTTAAATCAATTTTTTTCAAGAAAATCTCAAATTATAGAATAAAAATGGTATTTACTATAAATATTCATGTATATAAAATTAATCTTGGTTTACTATTATGAAAAGTAGTCTATGTAAGTGTTCTCCTAAAGTACCATTACATAGATGAGGATATATAATGTTTATTTCATTATACATTTAGGTAGATTAATTTGTATAAAGGTATATAATAATACCTTTACATATATTATTTTCCATTATGGTATATAAAATTATACTGTTTCACATCATGCTCTGCAAAATGGTAGTAATGGTTTACATTCACATATATTATTGTGTGTAAACAATGAAACTTTATTATACATAAAGGTAATACCTTAACTATAAGGTCCTAAACATAAAAAATTATGTAATCTCCTTTTTTTAGTTAAGAATTAATTTTATAAAATTTATAATATCTATATGGTGTAGAGTTTTAGATATTTAGGTCATAAATCTTACGTAAAAAGCACATATGTTATAAAGTAGAAACTTCAACTTAGTATCAATTTTTATCATAATTTAAAAAATTTAAAATGAAACATGTTTTTTTTGTTGAATAATATTCATGACATTCAAGTTGAATTATTATTTTTTATTCCTCATCCTTAAACCTTGTGAAAGTATTTAAAATGGTGGGATGACCACAAAATTCCCAGTAAGAGAAAAAAGTAAGAAATCTGTTAGTCCAGTGAAAAACCTAAAAACTGATTAAATGTTTTCCGGTGAAAAAATATTATTTGAGAATATGAAGAAAAAAAAATACCCACTTAAGAACAAATTTTTTATCAATGATGACCTTTAAAAACCATTGCAATTATATAAAAACCCTTGTATTTAATATAGATCATCATATTTTTAACACGTGTTCTATCGTGTTAGAAATAATTGGTGCCTAGTTAAATATATAAGAGAAATGACCTTGGTTAATTCCATACATATTTTTTTTAACTATAAAGAATATTAACCAATAAATTAGAGAGATATATCGGGATCACTAGCTGTACAAGATGTATTAGGATCACCCATTCATATAAGTGGCAATAGGCTCACTCATTCATATACATTTTATCAAGCTCACTAATCAACATCTATAATTATAAAGTAAAATATTTTGAATAAAACATTTTATTATTTTTATATTCATCATAAAACCCAAAATACCTCTTTTGAACCCATAATCAAAATAATTTCCATTTTTATGTAAAAATAGGGATAATTTCCCCTTTTCCTGAAAAATCATTAAAATGAAAAAAATTAAAAAATAATACTAGCATGATTTAATTTTAAAATAACCATAAAAACATATAAATTAATATTATAACAAATTAAATGTCAATAATGAAATAAATTCTATTCATACTATATATGTTATATTAGAATAGTCTTTTATGCTTCAGTAAAATGAGTCAAAAGTGCCATGTATGAAAAATTATAAAGAAACCTTTTTAAAGCATTGTAAATAAAATAAAATATAATTGAAAATGAATTTTTGAAACCATTGAATAATACATATTTTTTTAAAAATATTTAAAAGAACATGGACATGGAAGTAAAATAGTTGTAAGGGAAACATAAAAAGTGATTTTTTAATAGAATACTCGCTAACTTGAGTTTAACTTGTCACATACATTCATTATCTTCTGGAATAATAAATTTATGTTAACTATTTACATTGATATGATACTTTTTTAAATTAATTTCATTATCATTATACCTTTTATAGGATTTATTACCATGTTTTAGTTTCTTACTCTATCAGTTATGTTTACATCAGTTGTTTTAATGACATTTGGGTCATAGTCTAAGAACATATTATGTAGGATGAACATGGTCAAAGTTTTCATTATTATATATTCTTGATAATAATATTTAATAAATTATAATTATTTTTATACATTGAAAAACAATTCTATAACCATCCATGAAAGGTATACAGGAGAAACATATCACATCACTTTGTCATGGTGGTAATCCACACGTACACATAAATGACATTATCATTTTCCAATAGATGGAAGGGTAAAAATAGATGATATATTAGGTTTATATAATTATTATAATGTAATTAATATCATTTATATACATTAAATACAACATTATGAAAACCATGAGAGGATGCTATAAAAAATGATACACATTGCTTTGTTGAGCTAGTAATCCACATGTACACATGGGCGATGTTTTCATTTCCCATAGAATGGAAATACGATGGAAAATTGATATAACATAGTCATAATAAAATTTATGTTTATAAAAAATACTAGTGTTTTTATTTTATCATTGTTAAAGAATATCTGATGGATTTTTAGGAATAAATATACTTGAAATTAGTCAGTTAGGGATTATAACTTCTCCCTATATATCCTATTTGGATTATATGTAAATAATTATAGGTTTGGTCTTTTGGGAATACCAATGCCTCTTGGATATAATGAGTTATGTTTGGGGGAGAAATAGGTAAAGAATGGATAAATTATTATTCCCAAAAGGTGTGAGGAAAAGAAGAGAGGAGGTTCCATTTTATACTTTGAGGGAGGGACACTCTTAGAATTACTTAAAGAATTAAATTAATATAAATGAATTTTCATTAAAAAATGGAACCAAATTGATATATTTATAGTATATGGTGATTATGAGTCTAAATACTCCCATAAAATATTTTTTTTCAATTTTAGATGATGTTTTCACCCTTATCTCTTTATTTTTACCCTTATTAACCCTTTTCTTGATTATGGTTGTATCAATTTTTTTTAGACTAAAATAGACAAGAAAGTTATTATAAAAGGAAACGTAACACATAAATGGACCATGTTTTATATTATAAACAACATCACATTCACATGGTTGAAGTTAATTTTTTTTATGAATTTGAAATCATTTAATAAAATAGTTTTTATTTTAAAATATCATAAATTTAATTTTTTGAGCTATTAATTTAATTTGAATTTAAATTCATAATGATAACAATATATTTAACATATAAACTTTTAAATCATCACTAATAGGTTATATAAAAGTATAAATTTCATGGGACACTATAACACAACTAAAAAATATCAATTTTAGTGTTTTTAAAACCATTTATATGGGTTTTCAACTACTTGCACAAAATCAGTGATGATATTTCATAATAATTTAAGGAAATTATTTCATAGATAACATTTCAAAATATAATACCATAATAAAAAAATAATTCATCTTTAATATAAAAAATTAAAAATGAACATAGCCTTTTTTATTCCTATGTAAAAAATTAAAGATACTAAAACAAAGAGAGTGAAATTTTGTTTTTATTCATTATTTGAAAGTATATTAATGTTATTATAAAATTAAAGGGGAATAAAGATGCTACATATTCAATCATTTTATGGTCAAGTTCAAAAAAACATATAAAATGAAAAAATGAAATGTTTTATGGATATTTTTAGTTTTTCATACATTATTTTTTACAATAATTACCTGATTTAGCTTTACTAAGGTGAAAATATTTACTATAGTTAATATTCACAGTGATAATGATGAAGCAATGATGATGCAGCCTTGGGAAGAAGACTTCCTGATGAGTCTCTTGGCGACGACGGTTTCTGGTGAGTCTCACCGGCGTTATGACTAGTCTCCATCCGCTCGTTTCTATGCTCTTGCTCCAGATCTCCACCTCTCTCTCTGAGGCGGACTAGTGTGGTGGTCTTCATGGTGCCTTGGGTCATGAGTTCGTGAGGTTACTGAGGTCATGGTGGTTTCTTCGGAGTTCATTCTCCAGTGGATGGTCTTCTCTGGTGCTCCTGGTGATGATCGGTCGGTGATGTTGAAGGTAGTGTCAATCCAGCAACATGATGATGCGGTAATGGGCTCAGTTTTGGTTCCACAACGGAAGTTTGATAGCGATGAAGCAATGATGATGCAGCCTTGGGAAGAAGACTTCTATAATGTTCTGGTGTTACTGGCGTGGTGCAACGCTTCCGTCGACGATGGTGTCAACATCGACTGCAGGGTGATGATGATGGCCCAGGCAGCATGCGGCCTCGTTGGGTAGGGCTCGAGGTGTGCTACTCTCTCTAAATTTTGAATTTTGAATGGATTTTGGGATATTTTAAAATTTTAATGTGGATTTTGGGATATTTAGAATTCTTAATGTGGAAATTTGTAATGGTTCCCACTTCTCCATAAAGTGGTTATTTTGAAAAAAAATGGATTTCGGCAATATTCATAGTGATAATAAATAATAGTGTTGGTCAGAGTGGAATCTCAAGAGGGGGGGGGGGGTGAATTGAGTTCCTACTAAAAATTTATGTTAAAAACTTTCTTATAAAGATCCCCCAAATATGAAATGGCCCAGTTAATTAAGGATGTAGAGATATAAATGTTTAGTTGGTCAACTGGTTTCTCAAAGGGTGATTAGTTCTCAGTTGAATTAGTGTAAATCACTTCTTCAACTTTTGAAATAAATTTACTAAATTAAACAAACACACACACACTAACAATAACTAACTATCAATGTCAATGCAAAACAATTTTATGTTTTAGCAATTAACGAGCAGGAGAAAATAGATAAAATAGAGTATCACAAAATATAATACATAGTATAGTTAAACAAGAGGTTCAGTCTTAAGACGAGACTTAATCCTCTCCAATTAGTCATCACCTACCACCAAGTAGTTTATATTAACAATAAACTTGATACACAGCCTATATCGGGCTTTACAACAGTTTTCACAAACTTTCCAGGGTTCACACCCTCTACCACAGTTCTTCGTGGAAAAAAAAACAAACAATATAGACCACACATGGTCTCTTCCATAGTTATACATGTGAAAAAAATGTAGGTGAATTTTGATGTGAGGATTTTCAGTATTCTCCAGTTCAAGTAGAGGAGACAATGTGTGTAACAGACCGACACACACACTACTCATAAATGTAAAATGAAGAAACACAATAGAGCTAATATTATGAGACCGAGTTTAGAAATCTCTATGTGTTTGCAGTTCAACTCTTGACTCCTTGGGATAAAGAATTTTCAATGTGAGTCTATCTGTGGAAGTTTTCCTCAAAACAAAGTGTCGCAACTCTAGGTTCTATATTTTAGAAACTAAGTATTCTGCTTCCCGTGTTGATCGAGAGTTGATGAAGCACAGAAGGCAGCCTTGAAATTTTTCTCCTGAAATGATTTTTTTGAGATTCTTGAGTTCACAGTGTAAGAGTCGAGTGGTTCTTCCTTGTTCTCTTTGATCTAGAAAGTAAGATCTTTTTCATGCATTCCTCTACACTCTTTTCATTATCCCTTTTTTAATATATGTTTCTTCCTCGGTATTCTCTTTTTTATATTTGATATCTGACAATAGGAATAAGTAAACCACGTGTGGTCCTCCTCGTACCTCATACTGTCCCCAGATATGGTTTCTTGATATGTCTATAATCAACATTAATTAATGTCAAACGCATTAAATTTACCAAATATGACCGTTAAAATGAAATTAAGAATTTGAAAAATTATGGAAGGGTAAGCATCGGTAGACTGGTAATGGTAGCCTTCACAACAATGGGCTTCAATAGTAGTGTGCATCGGTAGCCTTCATCGGTAGCCTTCGGCGGTAGCCTTCAGTGGTAGCCTTGCATCAGTGACCTTAATCGGTGCCTTCTAAATGGTAGCTTTCAGTGGAAACCTTGCATCGGTGACCTTTGAATCGGTAACCTTTGCATTGGTCACCTTTTCATCGGTGACCTTTGCATCAAGGACCTTTGCATCGGTAAACTTTGCATCGGCAACCTTTGCATCGGTGACCTTTGCATCGATGAACTTTGCATCAGTGACCTTTGCATCGGTAAACTGTGCATCGGTAACCTTTTCGTTGGTGACCTTTGCATCGATGACCTTTGCATCATTAACCTTTACATAGATAAATTTTGTACTGTAAGCTTAAAAAATAGAAGATTGAGATTAAAGATACATTAGTATCAATGGATAGAGATTACAAATATTAATGAAACATGATTATTCTATAGTAGAAATATGATTATCACATAAATGAAACATGATTTGGGATTATCAAAATAGGTGAGTCCAACAATCTCCCCCTTTTTGATAATCAAAAATTATGTCAGTATTTTCTCAATCAGGGTTAAGCACATTTGCTAATATCTTCATAGGTGTGTATAATTAAAACTGAACCATGGTTATGGTGGAAAATAAAAATAGGGTATATATTAAAAAATTCTAGGTAACTTAAAAACTTCTCGCCCTTTGTGATTAACAAAAATGATGGAAGACAAAAAAGGGAAAAATAGGATTGTATTATTAATGAATCAATAATACAAGAGAAAAAAAGTATACACAAGATCCCTATCAAATAAGACATCCCACATTTATTACACATCATAAATGTCTAAGGGAGCTTTGTATTTTGAAGCTAAGGGGGAAGGTTATGAAGATGGATGGATAGGCCTAGGTATAGTAGTCATCAGGGTTGGAAGATATGCTATAAAGGCATCAGTAGACCTGTAGTGAGTAGATATCTGAGTAATCATAGGGGTCAAGCTTCTAATGTCTTGTGTAGGAGTCATCATTAGTGCAACACTGGTAGATCCTAAAGCAGCTGAGGAAGAAGGCAATGCTGGAAGAACAATGATTGGAGTGTAGTCCACATGGATTAAAGGTGAAAAAAGATTTCTAAAATCCATAATAATACTTACTCATCTTTCCATGGTTGAGATAAAATCATCCTTATTTTCCATGAATCTCTCTAAGGTAGGAGTCAGCTCTCTAAGACTACTAACTTGATCTTTAAACACCTGAGTGATAGGTGGGATCCTCAAGTTATCTAATAGTAGCTTAAAGTGACCATCCATCTGATGCTTAGTGTACACCCTTTTGTAGTATAAATCAACTTTCTCTTTGATGACCTTCTGATCCTGATCATATTCTCTTAGATAATCTACCACAAGCTTATGAATTTCCTTGGTAGTGGAAATAACCTGAGTCATAGATTGAGGGTCTGAGGTACTGGTACCAGAGAACTTCTTCACTTCTTCTCTGACAACCGATCTGAAGGCCTTGAGAGGCTGAAGAGAAATCAGATGCACACAGAGGTGACATAGTGAAATCCACTATCTCCTTAAAATATTTTTGTCATCCCATTGATCATCATTTTCACATTATCATACTATCCACTCACATGTTTCTCCATAGACTTCTTAGAGTCCTTAAACACAATGAACATCTACCAAACCACACTTTTAAAATATCTAATATCTCTATACACTTGCACCCTTGAATCCATATAGGAGTCTAAATTGGAAATAGACCATTTCACTGATTCCATAGATTCTTTGAAGGTTCTAACCTGATTCTGGCAATCCTTCACTTCATGTAGTAGATTAGAGTGAGAAATAAATAACTATCTCTAAGGAAAATTCCACCACTTCTTGGTTTATGGCCACAATTCTCTTTATCTCAACATATTTCTCATCAAAATGCCTTTTCAAATATGATTTCAAAGATTCCAAATCATCCTTCTTCACATAGTCTCGAGGTAAAAGTACTACTGGCTGCACAATATTAGTCTCTATAACAGAAGGAATTGGAGGACTTCTGATAGGCTGGTCATCATCAGAATCTCTATACTCAAAGCCTAAGACCACAAATCCAGGGTCTTCTGACCAATATTCTATCCCATGAGCAAAAAAAACTGAACCTATAGCAACAGGTTCCTCCCCCTCACTCGGATCATTCTCTTGATCAACCACATTTGTCTCTACTGTACCTCCTTGAGCAACTGCATCAACATGAGAGTCCACTACCACTTCTTCCATAGAATCTTTAACTACTACCATTGCAATTCCACCTTCAATAGAATCCGCAACTTATTCATATACATTTTCTACCATTTCTGTATGTCCTATCATAGGACTGAGGTTTAGACATTCTTCTTCACTTTTACCAGTAATTGTCTCAAAGTTATCATGACTAAATTTAGTGTCATCTTCATCCTCTAAGGTCTCCCTAATTTCTCTTAGGAAATTTTGATCTTCTTCTTCTTCAATGGTTTCCACATCATCACTGCCCCTTAGAATAGTCTCCCTTCTAGGTAGCCTTTTTGGTGGGCTAGGCTCACCAAAAGATACAATATGGATCTGAGGAAGTTCAAGATCACTCCTATTATCTATAGGAGAGTCCTCTCTAACATGCATAATAACAACCTCTTCTTATTCATCTGTGTATGCATGCTCCACTTAATTAGGCTTCAAACCATGATCTCTCTTATCCTTAGGCCTAGTATGATGAGTAACTAGGTTGAATTCCTCATATAGATTAGCCTAATCATTTACCCATCTTCTTTGCTAAGTGTTCAAGATGATCTTAATAAACATGTAAATTATCTTGGTGATGTAGAAATTGTCTCTCACAATAACTTTTTATACTTTATTTCCAACAACTCTTTTTGCTTTCAACATCAAGGATATCAATTTGGAATGAAACAATTCATTGGACTTGGAACTGGGCTTTGTCATAGCTTCTAATTGAATCATTATCATCCTACACAAATTTATCTTTTGTCCATGTTTTAACAGATACAAAAGAAATACATCATGATATTTAAAGGTAGAAATTTCCCCTCTCATAGGACTCAAAACATGCTGAACAAATTTAAATAGAAACCTATCTTCTCCTTTCATTTTAGCAGCAATTACTTTTCTAGGGATCCCATTCCCTGTCAGTTCGGCTATAGCTTCTTCATAACAGAAGAACTCAGTAGTGGGAGGCACCACTCCTGAGTAGTAATCAAAAATCCCTTCATGTGGTACTCTCAAACACTCAGCCCATTCAAGAGAGGAGAATATTACACTTACTCCATTTACCATTGAAGACATTATATTCTCATCCTCAGACTGCTCGAATCTTATAAATTCATAAAACTCCTTCACTGGCTTTAGATAATAGAGTTTATTGTTGTTTTCAAATAATTTTACCCATCCTTGATCTTCAAGCACCTTAAACACTAAATACCTACTCGGTATCAGCCATTTTGAGCTTAGTTCCTTCTCAACCACAATTTCCCTCTTTGAAAAAATGAGGGTTGATTAGCTTTTCCACTGCCTGGCTTCCACTACTCGACTCAACTTGAGGTATTTTTAGATTTTTCGCATCTCCTTCACCAATAACCAACGACCGCTTGAACCTTTCCATTTCAATCTAGTGCGGTTCGAGGGTTTTAGAAGAAGGAGAGGTTCTAAGGTTATGAAGAAAGAGGTTCGGTAGAGAGTAGAAGTGGATCGAAATTTGGTGTGTTATTTATTTTTATCATTTATGGATCGAAAAAAAATCAAGTAAGACAATAAGTAAAATAGAAAATGTTTCAGATTCTGTCAGAGGAAATTATAAGTCCTGAAAACATCAACTATTAGTAAGGTAAAAATGGTGAGGTCTATTAGTGAGGTTCCTAAGGGTGAGGTCTATGGGTGGTTCCTAACAGTGAGGTCTAATGGTGAGGTTTCTAATGGTGAGGTCCAATAGCGAGGTTCCTAACGGTGAGTTCCAATAGCGAGGTTCCTAATGGTGAGGTCCAATGGTGATTTTCCTAACAGTACGGTCTATCGGTGAGGTTCCTAATGGAAAGGTCCAACAGCGAGGATCCTAAAAGTTTATCATACCTAACTCATGTTTGATGTAATTTAACCGCTCAGAATTCAAAGTCTTTGTGAATATATCATCCAATTGATGTTCAGTGCTAATTAATTCAAGATTGACATCACCTCTTTGATAATGATCTCTTAGAAAGTGATGTCTCACATCAATGTTCTTTGTCCTAGCATGAGATACTGAATTTTTAGAGATGTTAATAGCACTTGTATTATCACACTTTATAGAGACATGTTTAAATTGATATCCATAGTCTAGTAAAGTGTGTTTCATCCATATAATTTGATCACAAAAACTACCAGTAGCTATATATTAAGCTTCTGTAGTAGATAATGCAACAAAATTATGTTTCTTACTACACCATGATACTAGTGACTTGCCCAAAATGTGACATATTCCAGATGTTCTCTTTCTATATAAATTGAAACCATCAACATCAGCATCCGAATAACTTATTAAATCAAATGATTGTCCTCTTGGATAAAATATTATTAAGTTTTTATTATACTTGAGATATTTAAAAATCCTTTTAATAGAAATTAAATGAGACTATTTGGGATTGGCTTGAAAACGAGCACACATGCATATAATGAACATAATATCAGGTCTACTAGTAATAAGATAGAGTAGAATCCCAATCATACCTCTGTAATTGGTTTGATCTATTGATTTACCAATTTTATCAGCATCCAATTTATAGGTGGTACTCATAGGTGTATCACTAACTTTATTACTATCCAAACCAAAATGTTTCAAAAGATCTTTATTATATTTACTATGATTTAGAATAATTCTATTTTTATTTTGAAAAATTTGAAATCCAAGGAAAAATTTATGTTTCCCCATTAAACTCATTTCAAATTCATTTTGCATACTTTTTGAAAAATCAGTACATAAAGAATTTTTAGAGGATCCAAAAATAATTTCATCTACATAAATTTGTACTATTAAAATATCTTTGTAAATACTTTTAATAAAATGAGTAGGATCAACTATTCCTTTAGTAAAATATTTTGAAATAAGAAAATAACTAAGTCTATCATACCAAGGTCTTGGAGATTATTTTAGACCATATAAAGCTTTAGACAGTTTTAAGACATGATTATAAAAATGGGGATTTTTAAAACTAGGGGGTTGTTAAACAAATTCATCCTCAACTATATACCCATTTAGAAATGCACTTTTGACATCCATTTGATAAAGTTTGAAATTCAGATGAGCTGCATAAGTAAGTAGTATCCCAATGGATTCTAGTCTAGCTATAGGTGAAAAGGTTTCCTCATAGTCTATTCCTTATTCTTGACTATATCCTTGTGTAACTAGTCTAGCCTTATTTCTAACTATGTTTCTAGATTCATCAAATTTATTTATAAACACCCATTTAGTTCCTATGGTCAAAGTGTCTTTAGGTATTTCTAATAATTATAAAACTTTGTTTATTTCAAACTAATTTAATTATTCTTGCATAGTTATCACCCAAAATTCATCATTGATTGCATCATCAATATTTTTAGGTTCAAGCTGTGAAAGAAAATCTTGATGTTCAACCTGGTTTCTCGGAGAATCTTTAGTTCGTGTTCATCTATTTAGATCACCTACTACAGTATTTAAAGGATGATTCTTGGGAGTTCTAATACCTTTAGAAAGATTTGAACTAGACTTCTCATGGTTGTATATGGGTTCAGATTCATCGTGCACAGATTCTAGAAAATTTCCAGAACTAGTTGCTTTCCCTAAGGGTTCATTGTCTTTATCATTAAGGTCTAGAATTGACATATCTTCCTCAAGATGTTCAATGGATGTTTTTGGGTTCATGTGGATCAGTCTCATCAAATTTTACATGAACTATTTCTTACACAAATTTGGTTCTCTTATTGAATACTCTATAATCTTTACTAGAGATTGAGTAACCTAGGAAAATTCCTTCATCACTCCTAGAAGAAAATTTTTCAAGATTATCCTTAGTGTTAAGGATAAAGACTTTGAAACCAAAAACTCTAAAGTAATTAACCTTATGCTTCCTATTATTCCATATTTCATAAAGGGTATTCTTAAGAAAAAGTCTAATTAATACTCTATCGATAATGTAACAAGCTGTATTAACAGCTTTAACCCAAAAATAGATAGGTAGATTATACTCATTTAGCATAGTTCAAGAAATATCTTGAAGTGTCCTATTTATTCTTTCTACAACTCCATTTTTTTGAGGTGTTCTAGGAGTATAGAAATTATGATTATAGCCATTTTTTGAGAAAAAAGATTCAAATTCCTTATTTTCAAAATCACGACTATGATCACTTCTCAAGGTCTTAATTCTGAGTCCACTAAGATTTTCTATAGACTTGTAATATTTAATGAAGTAAGTACATACTTCAATTTTATGATATAGAAAGTATACCCAAGTATATCTAGAAAAATAATCTACAAGAACATAAACATAGTTCTTCCCATTTAAACTTGATACTCTAGATGGTCCAAAAAAATCCATGTGAATCAACTCAAGCGGTTGAGAAGTAGAACCTTATTTCTTTGGTTTGAAAGAAAATTTGTGTTGTTTTCCCTTTTGACAAGGATTACAATCTTTGTTAAATGGGAATTCCAGTTTAGGTAAGTCTCTAACTAAAACTTTCCTAGTTAGTTTCCTAAGTGATTTCACATTGTAGTGTCCTAATATTATGTGCCCTAACCAGGATTCCTTATGAAAATCATTTAAATAAGAAACATTTTGCTTATATAAATAATTTAAATCAACAACATAAACATTTTCATTTCTAAGAGTAGTGAATATTATATCATTTTTATAATTATAAATATTGCATGCATCATTTTCAAAATTAACATTAAAACCATTATCACAGAACTGAGAGATACTCAGTAAATTGTACTTTAACCCATCAACAAAAAGTACTGTCACGACCCGTCCTCGGGGCCCGTGCCGTGACTACCCCAAGCCCGCCTTCTATAAGCCAGAGGCTGGCGACTAGCACCAAGGCTTAAATCCCGATAAAAAGGGAAGGCATTGCCTTTGTAAAGTAAACAAGCACCACAGAGTACAAGCAGAAGAAGTAAACACTAAGTAAAAAAACTGAGTACAACAGTAAGTGCGGAAAGTAAAAAGGGGCCGGAAATACAATCCCAACTGTAAAGTACAACTCGAAAGGGAAAACAACAACTATAAAGTAAAGCCGCTACGCCGAGATGTCCACTGGAAATCCCACCTGACGGGTGGGTACAGATAGCTCCACTGCTCCTTGGGTCCCGCCGTCTACTCCGAGTACGTCCCGCCCAGTGGTCCACCTCCAGGTACCGTCCTGCTCTGCAAGCCTCAACCACGATCAATGCTATCCATCGTCTACAACCAACACAATGTAGTGCGGGCATAGCCCGTGCAGGGGTGAGTATAAGCTACTCAGTAGGGACCCCGAGACCCCCAAAGGTCTCCCAAAATCCACAAAGGATAAAACACAAAGGAAAGATATAATCACGAAGTAACAACCGACACTTCTTAGGTATATGCCCATACATATACCTAAGTCATCAATTCCAATACGCTCCAACCTCCGAGCCCAAGTACAACCCAGTCCACACAGGAAAGTATTCGTATTCCGCATAGGAAAGCAAAACGTAATCCACACAGGATAGCACAACACAATCCACACAGGAAAGCAAACAGGATTCAGCTCACATAGGTATACTTATTCGAAGACGATAGAGATGATAACTGATCCATCTAAGTCATCGGACCCACAAAGGATCGTTAGGTACTAACCCCCGCAAAGACCCACACAGGATCGGACCCACACAGGATCTGTAGGCACTGGCTCACACAGAACCGCTGAGCGCTGACCCACACAGGATCAGACCCACACATGATCGGTAGCACTAATCCACATAGGATCGCTGAGTGCTGTAGTCGTCGTCGTCGAATCCACTGAGGATCTCTGCACAGTCATCGTCGCAGTCACAGTAGCAGTCGCAACCAGCACTAGGGTTCCCGCACAAAACAAGCTCGTTCGAGAGGGTCCGCTCCACGAGCCGAGAGGTTGATACATCAACTGACACATAGTCCAGAGTTGATGTATCCAAAAGTTCCGTATTGTCAACAGGAACTCAACGTCGCAGACGGCGCGTAAATCGGACGCCCGGTCTGAGAGTTATTGGCCTTTTCATCCCAGGGGCCCGGTTGGTTTTTAAGGTAAAACCAACCCGACCGTACTCCACCTGTGTCCAAACCTCGGGCGGAGTAAGCCAAAAGATCCGTCTCACTAAGAGGAACTCAACAAAGTTGACGGCACATCAATTGGACGTCCGTAGCTCAAGATATGAGCGTTTCCACTCCGAGGGCCCGGTTGGTTTCGTGTACGAACCAACCCGGCCGAAATCAAAGTATTCCGAAACCTTGAGTGCGATAAGTGGAAACGACTGTCTCTATCCAAGGATCGAATCGCTGCTGACGACGCGTCGTTTGGAGGTCCGTACCCTGAGTTATGGGCATTTGAACCCAAACAGTCCGATAACGGGGGTTTCGGGCCCGGACCGACCCGGCCCGAGACCCCCGGTCGGCCCGAACCGGGTCGACCCGCCCCAGGTCTGGGTCGGCCCGGCCCGGCCCGGCTGGGCGCGGCTCGGCCTGGCGCGGCCTGGCCCGGCCTGGCGCGGCCCGGCCTAGCTGACCGGCCAGGCGCCGGTCCGGCGAGGGACAGCGCGCCCAGCGCGCTGTCTTGCTCGGCCTTTGGCCGAGCCGTTTCGGCAAAGGGGGGGCGCCTGCCCCCCTGTGTAACCGCGGCCCCCACAATTAAGGGGGGCCGTTTTGGCCAGCCGGCCGGGGGTTTGAACCCCCGGTTGTACACCGGTCCGGCCGGCCCGCCCTGGCCGGCCGGTTCTGGCCTCCACGGGACCGGTGACGGCCGGTCCCCTTCTTCGCCGACACCGGCGGCCCGGTCCGGCCGCCGGTCACCTTGCTCCGCCACGGCCCGAAACCGGCCGCGACCCTTGTCGTCCGGCGCGGTACGACGGCACCGCGCCCCTCCGCCGCGGCCCCGCTCCGACCACGGCGTCTTCGGTTTTCTTCGACGCGGCGCGACGGCGTCGTGTCCTTGAATTTCTTTCCACGGCGCGGCGCGACGGCGCCGCGCATATCTTCTGCATGAAACCGCATGGTGTGACGACACCACGCTTCCTCGTACCAACCACAAAGAAATCATTCATGAAATAAGGAGGAGGGTCGGCCGTGTTTGTGCGGACCAGCCCCCTCGCATTATTCGATAACAATTAGTCAAAAACCACGAAGATCGACAAACTAGAAATCAGGAACGGAATTAATTAAAAATAAATCCCCTACCTCGGTTTCAAGAACGGTGTTCGTCAACGAGCCGCGGAAGACGATCGTCACGGAGAATGAACGTCGATGTGGCGAAGCGAGGATTCGAAGTCGTTGAAGGAGATTTCGTCGCGGAAAACCGTCACGGAAGAGATGATGCGGAAGAAGAACGTCGCGTCGCGGATACGGAGTCGCGGAAGAACCATTGCGGAAAGAGACGTCGTTGGAAGAAGACATCGCGTTCTTCGATGGAGGTGTTCTTCGCGTTCTTCGTCGAGGTTGAAGAAGAAGAAGACTCACGCTTCTAAATCCTCTCAAGGTTGAAAAACTCTAACAATAATAAAATAAGACCAAGTCATATTTTATTATCACAACCTAACCATTTGAATTTCAAGAGTTTGAAATTAAGTAACTCACTTAATTAATTATAATAAGTTGTCAAAAATTAATGAAAGTGAGTTAATGGGGAGTTAGGAATGTGAGGGGTTAAGAGGGGTTAGGGAGTTAGGGAAATTGAAAAGGTGGGGGGTTTGTGTGGGCCCCGCCCTTTTAATTATCCACACATGGGAAGTTGGGTGGATGTGGGCCCCACCACCAACTTCCCATGGGAGAAATTAACCACCTTGAAAAAGAAATAAAAATTGATTCAACAATTTTATTTACCTTTTAATTAAACCCCATTAATTAACTTCTTCTCCTGCACAAACGCAACTACGGTAAAGGTTCCCTTAAGCGATTACTGGCGTTGTGAGTTTATCTGTGCCCTCGAAATTTGATTCTGGGTACCGGTTCAAAAGTTAGAAATTCCCGCTCGTTCGTTCACTGAACGTACCCGATCCAAACTTCGAAAATTGATTTCGGGCACACCGGGCCTCGAAATCAGGTGCCGTCAGAAACCGCATTCTGGTAAAGTTCCAAAGAAAATTAAGAAAAAAATTTCCATTGAATTTTATGGGTCTTTACATTACTCCCACCTCAGGGATTTACGTCCCCGTAAAGATACATCAAAACTAGGGAAACAAATGTGGGTACTGAGCACGCATCTGAGCCTCCCGCTCCCAAGTGCTCTCCTGGAGGTTCCCGTGCTGCCATCTGATGCACACCAGAGGAATCGTCCTTCCACGTAGGACCCGCTGCTGTCGATCCTCAATCTCCACTGGGACCTCTGCAAATGTCACCCCATCATCAACGTCAAGCTCCCCATGGTCAATGATGTGCGTCGGGTCATGCACGTATCTCCTCAGCTGAGATACGTGGAAGACGTCGTGCACCCGGTGCAATTGAGGTGGTAGAGCCAGACGATAATCCACCTCGCCAATCCTGCTGAGAACCTGGAATGGTATGATGAAGCGCGGAGATAACTTGCCGTCTCGGAAAAATCTCCGTAAACCACGTCGAGGTGAGACACACAAGAAGACGTGGTCGCCATCCTCGAACTCTAGTGGCCTCTGCCTCCTGTCAGCATATGACTTCTTCCGGCTCTGAGATGTCCTCATCTGCTCCTAGATGACCTGGACCTTCTCTGTCGTGGCCTGGACCATCTCCGGTCCCACAAGTGCTGACTCCCTGGGGTCCGTCCAACACAAAGGAGATCTACAAGGTCGGCCGTACAATGCCTCGTACGGTGCCATCCCGATGGTGGATTGGTAGCTGTTGTTGTACGAAAACTCCACCAAGGGTAGGTGGTCCTCCCAACTGCGACCAAAGTCGAGGACACATGCGCGGAGCATGTCCTCGAGAGTCTGAATGGTCCTCTCCATCTGACCATCCGTCTGAGGGTGAAAGGCTGTGCTCAGATGTAGTTGTGTCCCGAACTTCTCCCGCAACCCCTTCCAAAGCCGGGAAGTAAAGCGAGTATCTCGATCGGAGACGATAGATGATGGCACTCCATGAAGCCACACAATCTCCTGAACGTAAAGACGTCCCAAGCTCTCCATTGAGCCCTGCTCTCTGATGGGTAAGAAGTGAGCCGACTTAGTGAGTCTGTCGACAATCACCCAAATGGAGTCGTGTACTCTGGAAGTGCGTGGAATTCCAGTCACGAAGTCCATAGATATGCCGTCCCACTTCCACTCCGGAACCTCCAAGGGCTGTAGCAAGCCTGTTGGTACCTGATGCTCTGCCTTCACCTGCTGGCAGGTGAGGCATCAAGAAACGAAATCCGCCACAGCCTTCTTCATGCCTGGCCACCAGTGTTGTCGTCTGAGATCCTGGTACATCTTCGCCACTCCAGGATGTACCGCCAAAGGAGAAGTGTGAAACTCTCTCAGAACCTCCTCCCGTAAAGCGACTGGTACCATGGTACATCCTCTGAAAAGGATGTCGTGCTCTGCTCCGAAGGAGAAACCATCGGGTGCCTGTCCTGAGGTTATCTGTACACGCCACGTCTCACAGTCAGCGTTCCCACGCTGTGCCTCTCTGACCTGCTGTAGAAGTGAAGGAGTGACTGTGAGAGACTGAAGGAAGGCTGCTCCATATCTATCCATGAAGGATATCTGCAAAGAGACTAGCTTCTCCGTTGCCTCCTCAAGTAGCTGAATGCCCGTCCTCCTGCTAAGGGCATCATCTACTAAGTTCCCCTTCCTAGGAGTATAGAATATCTCAAAGTCATAGTCCTGGAGGAACTCGAGCCATCACCGCTGTCTCAGGTTCTGGTCCTTCTGAGAGAATATGTACTTGAGACTCTGATGGTTAGAAAAGACTGTAAAGCGCTCGCCCATCAGGTAGTGTCGCCATGTCTTCAGAGCGAAGACCACTGCTGCTAACTCCAGGTCATGGGTAGCGTAGTTCTGCTCATGCGGCCTCAACTGACGTGATCCATATGCGATCACTGCCCGCTCCTTTATCAGGACACATCCGAGTCTGGTCCCTGATGCATCGCAGTAAACTACGTACCCTACTCCCTCCTCAGGCAACCTCAAGATAGGTGCGCTGGTCAATCTCTGTCTCAGCTCCTGGAAGCTCTGCTGACATCTGTCTGACCACACGAAGGGTTTCCCCTTCTTCGTCAAAGCTGAGAGTGGTGCCGCAACTCTAGAGAAGTCTGGCACGAATCTCCGGTAGTATCCAGCTATTCCCAAGAAACTCCGTACCTCCGTCACGCTCCTGGGTGGCTCCCAAGCTAACACTGCCTCGATCTTCGTAGGATCCAATGCAACTCCTGCCTTAGAGATGACGTGTCCTAAGAAGTAGACCTCAAGTATCCAGAACTGGCACTTTGAGAGCTTACCATAAAGCTGGTGCTCTCGGAGTGTGTCTAGTACAACCCGTAAGTGGTAGGCGTGCTCCTCCTCAGTCGTCGAGTAAATCAAAATGTCATCAATGAAGACCACGACAAATCGATTGAGGTATGGCTGAAAGATCCTGTTCATGAGGGCCATGAACACTGCTGGAGCATTGGTTACGCCAAAGGGAATAACCAAGAACTCATAGTGGCCATACCGACATCTGAAGGCCGTCTTCTGTATGTCCTCGTCTCGAACTCTGAGCTGATGATAGCCTGACCTGAGGTCTATCTTCGAGAACCACCGTGCTCCCTTGAGCTGATCAAAGAGGTCATCAATCCTCGGTAGAGGATACTTGTTCCTCACTATCACCTCGTTCAGGCAACGATAATCAACACACAGTCGCAAGATCTCGTCCGCCTTCTTGGCGAACAATATCGGGGAAGCCCAGGGTGAAACACTGGGTCGGATAAACCCCTTGCCCTGCAAGTCCTCCAACTGTACCCGTAGCTCTCAAAGATCAGCGGGGGCCATCCGATATGATGTAGTCGATATCGAGGCTGTCCCGGGGTACATTTCAATATAAAATTCTACCTCTCTGCGAGGAGGTAACCCTGAGACGTCGTCGGGAAAAACGTCCGCAAACTGATTCACCACTGCAGGAAAACCAGGAATCCGCATGTCAAATGCTCCTAGGATGAGGCTAGCCAACTGATGAGTGATGGGCTGTCCTCTCCTCCGCGAAAGTCCATCTTGTGCTACAAAGGATCCCTTCTTGCTGGTGAAGGTGAACCTGCTCCCGTCAGTGCGTACACATCGCACCTTGCGCCTAAAACAGTCAATCTGTGCATGGACCGTAGATAACCAATCCATGCCCAAGATGACGTCGTAAGGCCTCAACGCTGCTACAAGAAGATCCTAGCCAAAGCTCTCGCCTCCTAGAGTAAGCTCACACTGCCGGCACCAGTGAGTAATCGTCGAGTCTTCTTCCGTAGGAGTCTCTAGCCGTAAGGATCAAGCCAACGGCTCTGTTGGAATCTCTGAGCTCTGAACAAGGGAAGAGGCTATGAAGAGTGACTCGCTCCTATGTCTATAAGTACTACAACAAGGGTGGAATAGACACAGATAGTACCTCGAATCATCTCGGGCACGCCGTGGTCGTAGGCCTCTGCTGCCTGGAGCTGTGCCTGTCTCTGCCCGCCAGCTCCCTGTGGTCAGGGTGGACCTCCTGGTGGTGGTGGTGGTAGAGCCTCAAAGCGTCTCCCACCACCTGCTGCTCGGCCAGCTCCTCTGCCTCGTCCGCCTCCTCCCTGAGGACCGCCATGGTCGACCCTCTGCCTCTGCCTCGGTGGTCCCTCAACCGTCTGCTGCTCCTCGGCATGGCGAGTCGGGCAGTCACGAGCCATGTGGCGCTACCCGCCACATGAGTAGCACTGTATGCCTCTCGAAAGCCTGGCTCCGCGCTGTGTGCCCCGCACTGCTGAGCCAGTGTCCTGAGGATGTCTGCCTGAGGGTCTGGTCTGCCTGGTCCCCTGAGTCATCCGTTGACTGCCTGCTGCAGAAGACTCTGCTACGTGCCGCCCTGTGGTGGGTCTCGGTGCTGGTGTAGACTCAGCAAGAAAACTCTCGATCAAAAGGGCCCGCTCCAGTACTCCTGTCTGAGTCGGAATGCTGAGGGAGATCAGTGATGCCCTGATCTCGTGTCTCAATCCCTTCTCAAAGGTCCGATCCCGGAAGAATGGGTCCCGTACCATGTCGGTCGAGTAGCAAGAGAGATGGGTAAATCTCGCCGAGTACTGAGTGACCGTCATGCTGCCCTGCCGCAGCTGAAGAAGCTCCTGAATACACACCACACGTAGGGTGGCTGGGACGAACTCTGAGCGGAAGAGGATCTCAAAGTCCGTCCAAAGTAGAGATGCCTCATCGTGCACCTGGAGCATCAAGCTCCACCATCGGCCCGCTGCTGCGTGCAGTAGGCTCGCAGCGAGGATCACCATGAGGTCTGCTGGTGTCCTCACTAGCCTGAAAACTCGTACGACTGCCTCCAGCCAGTCCTCGGCTACTTGGGGGTCCGTCTCCCCACGAAACCTGGGTGGTCGCTCGCGTTGGAACTCATGCAGGGCGCTGAGGCGACGTGCATCGTCAGCGGCTGGTGCTGGAAGTATCGGTGGCTCGGTGGGTAGAGCTAACGCCGGTACCACTGCTGACAAATGGCCCTGCACCGAGGCCTCGTCGCTCGGTGGGCTGTTGTCATGCTCGACTCTCGGAACCCTAGCTGGATGCCGTCGTGGGGCCATCCTAAAAAGGAAACAGGTGCGCCACGGTCAGAACAGTATACCTGGTGAGCTGATACAAAGTAATCACAAAGAAAACTAGAAACACACACGCAATCAATGTTTTCGTGCATTAAGTCGGAAATCAGAAGTCAGGGTCCTCGTGTACGGATACGTCGGCCGCCGCACCAACACTAGACTCCCTGGACTGATAACCACACTCAATACACTGAACACTATTGCTTCACATAGAAAGGATCAGAGTTCGCGGTAGAACTGAACTCCTCTGATACCAATTTGTCACGACCCGTCCTCGGGGCCCGTGCCGTGACTACCCCAAGCCCGCCTTCCATAGGCCAGGGGCTGAAGACTAGCACCAAGGTGTAAATCCCGATAAAAAGGGAAGACATTGCCTTTGTAAAGTAAACAAGAACCACATAGTACAAGCGGAAGAAGTAAACACTAAGTAAAAAAACTGAGTACAACAGTAAGTGCGGAAAGTAAAAAGGGGCCGGAAATACAAGCCGAACTGTAAAGTACAACTTGAAAGGGAAAACAACAACTGTAAAGTAAAGCCGCTACACCGAGCTGTCCACTGGAAATCCCACCTGAAGGGTGGGTACAGATAGCTCCACTGCTCCTCGGGTCCTGCTGTCTACTCCGAGTACGTCCCGCCCAGTGGTCCACCTCCAGGTACCATCCTGCTCTGCAATCCTCAACCACGATCAACGCTGTCCGTCGTCTGCAACCAACACAACGTAGTGTGGGTATAGACCGTGCATGGGTGAGTATAAGCTACTCAGTAGGGACCTCGAGACCCCCGAAGGTCTCCCAAAATACACAAAGGATAAACCACAAAGGAAAGATACAATCACGAAGTAACAACAGACACTGCTTAGGTATATTCCCATACATATACCTAAGTCATCAATTCCAATACGCTCCAACCTCCGAGCCCAAGTACAACCCAGTCCACACAGGAAAATATTTTTATTCCACACAGGAAAGCAAAATGTAATCCACACAGGATAGCACAACACAATCCACACAGGAAAGCAAACAGGATTCAGCTCACACAGGTATACTTCTTCGAAGACAATAGAGATGATCAGTAATCCATCTAAGTCGTCGGACCCACAATGGATCGTTAGCTACTAACCCCCGCAAAGACCCACACAGGATAGGACCCACACAGGATCGGACCCACACAGGATCGGTAGCACTGATCCACATAGGATCCCTGAGTGCTGTAGTCGTCGTCGTCGAATCCACTGAGGATCTCTGCACAGTCGTCGTCGCAGTCACAGTAGCTGGCGCAGCCAGCATTAGGGTTCCCGCACACAGCAAGCTCGTTCGGGAGGGTCCGCTCCACGAGCCGAGAGGTTGATACATCAACTGACACATAGTCCAGAGTTGATGTATCCAAAAGTTCCGTATCATCAACAGAAACTCAACGTCGCAGACGGCGCGTCAATCGGACGCCCGGTCTGAGAGTTATTGGCTTTTTCGTCCCAGGGGCCCGGTTGGTTTTTAAGGAAAAACCAACCCGACCGTACTCCACCTGCATCCAAACCTCGGGCGGAGTAATCCAAAATATCCGGCTCACTAAGAGGAACTCAACAAAGTTGACGGAACGTCAATCGGACATCCGTAGCTCAAGATATGAGCGTTTCCGCTCTGAGGGCCCGATTGGTTTCGTGTACGAACCAACCCGGCCGAACACAAAGTATTCCGAAACCTTGAGTGCGATATGTAGAAACGACCTTCTCGATCCAAGGATCGCATCGCTGCTGACAGCGCATCGTTTGGAGGTCCGTAGCCCGAGTTATGGCCATTTGAACCCAAACAGTCCGATAACGGGGGTTTCGGGCCCGGACCGACCCGACCCAAGACCCCCCGGTCGGCCTGAACCGGGTCGACCCGCCCCAGGTCCGGGTCGGCCCGACCCGGCGGGGCACGGCCCGGCCCGGCGTGGCCTGGCCCGGCGCGGCCCGGCCGGCTGGGCGCGACCCGGCCTGGCAGACCGGCCAGGCGCCGGTCCGGCTGGGGACAGCGCGCCCAGCGCGCTGTCTGGCTCGGCCTTTGGCCGAGCCGTTTCGGCAAAGGGGGGGGGGGGGCGCCTGCCCCCCTGTGTAACCGCGGCCCCCCACAATTAAGGGGGGCCGTTTTGGCCAGCCGGCCGGGGGTTTGAACCCACGGCTGTACACCGGTCCGGTCGGCCCGCCCTGGCCGGCCGGTTCCGGCCTCCACGGGACCGGTGACGGCCGGTCCCCTTCTTCGCCGACACCGGTGGCCCGGTCCGGCCGCTGGTCACCTTGCTCTGCCGCGGCCCGGAACCGGCCGCGGCCCTTGTCGTCCGGCGCGGTGCGACGACACCGTGCCCCTCCGCCGCGGCCCTGCTCCGGCCGCAACGTCTTCGGTTTTCTTCGACGCGGCGCGACGGCATCGCGTCCTTGAATTTCTTTCCACGGCGCGACGCGACGGCGCCACACATATCTTCCACATGAAACCGTGTGGTGCGACGGCACCACGCTTCCTTGTACCAACCACAAAGAAATCATTCATGAAATAAGGAGGAGGGTCGGCCGTGTTTGTGCGGACTGGCCCCCTCGCATTATTCGATAACAATTAGTCGAAAACCATGAAGATCAACAAACTAGAAATCATGAATGGAATTAATTAAAAATAAATCCCCTACCTTGGTTTCAAGAATGGTGTTCGTCAACGAGCCGTGGAAGATGAGCGTCGCGGAGAATGAATGTCGACGTCGCGAAGCGAGGATTCGAAGTCGTTGATGGAGATTTCGTCGCGGAAAACCGCCGCGGAAGAGACGACACGGAAGAAGAACATCACGTTGCGGATACGGCGTCGCGGAAGAACCGTTGCTGAAAGAGACGTCGTTGGAAGAAGACGTCGCGTTCTTCGGCGGAGGTGTTCTTCGCGTTCTTCGTCAAGGTTGAAGAAGAAGAAGACTCACGCTTCCAAATCCTCTCAAGGTTGCAAAACTCTAACAATAATAAAATAAGACCAAGTCTTATTTTATTATCACAACCTAATCATTTGAATTTCAAGAGTTTGAAATTAAGTAACTCACTTAATTAATTATAACAAGTTGTCAAAAATTAATGAAAGTGAGTTAATGGGGCGTTAGGAATGTGAGGGGTTAAGAGGGGTTAGGGAGTTAGGGAAATTGAAAAGGTGGGGGGGTTCGTGTGGGCCCCACCCTTTTAATTATCCACACATGGGAAGTTGGGTGGATGTGGGCCCCACCAACAACTTCCCATGAGAGAAATTAACCACCTTGAAAAAGAAATAAAATTTGATTCAACAATTTTATTTACTTTTTAATTAAACCCCATTAATTAACTTCTTCTCCCGCACAAACACAACTACGGTAAAGGTTCCCTTAAGCGATTACCGGCGTTGCGAGTTTATCGGTGCCCTCGGAATTCGATTCCGGGTACCGGTTCAAAAGTTAGAAATTCCCGCTCGTTCGTTCACTGAACGTACCCGAGCCAAACTTCAAAAATTGATTCCGGGCACACCGGGCCTCGGAATCAGGTTCCCTTAGAAACCGCGTTCTTGTAAAGTTCCAAAGAAAATTAAGAAAAAAATTTCCCTTGAATTTTACGGGTCTTTACAAGTACTTTTGAAATTATTACAGTATTAGGGTTACCAATTTGGCCTAAGCTGACGATCTTCCCTTTAGAATTATCGCTGAATGTGACATGTCCACCATCCACTTTAATTAGGCTCTTGAATCATGAATAGTCTCCTGTCATATGTCTTGAACATCCGCTGTCCAAGTACCATAGAGGTTTATTGGAGCTCTTTAGATAATTTTTCTGCAA
The DNA here is from genome assembly GCA_963277665.1 of Viscum album. Lineage (NCBI taxonomy): Eukaryota > Viridiplantae > Streptophyta > Magnoliopsida > Santalales > Viscaceae > Viscum > Viscum album. The sequence continues at coordinate 1,392,698,761 of OY728150.1, read as the reverse complement.
AACAGATTAAGTGTAGGCTAACTTTGGTACCTAGAATTTCTTGGGTCCAGAAAGGTTAACAAGTAAAACTTTGGGAACCCATACTTGTCTCACAGGTTTCATATAATCAAAAGATATGTTTTGAGACATGAATACTTTGTTAGGTCCTTTAGAGAAACGTTTTTCAAAAGATGGTCCAGAACTCTAACTAGTAGTGAACTGTTCAAATTTTGGAATAAATTTATTTTTAATAATCCTTCTCTGCCCTGGTTGATATCCTATACTAGTTGTGTATTTTGGAGCAATCTGTTTTCCTAGAAACTGAGTCAAGGTATCCCTAGCTTCAGTAAATTTATCATGATCTCTTTTTAATTGATCATTTGATAATTTAAGTTCAGTATTTTCTTTTAACAACCGAGCACATTTTTATTTCTCTATATCCAGATCAAACTTATAATTAACATTTAAAGCATGTTTTCTTTTCAATAATTTGTATTTATCCTTGAGTTCATTAAAGGTATCCTCAAGCATTCCACAATATTCAAATAGTTCATCTTTAGTCATATTCTCATCATTATTTGATTCACTTTCATTCCTAGAATAATAAGAATTAGGTATTGGGGAATTGGGTGTTACCTCAGATGTTTCTGTCATGAAACACAGATTTGCATGTTTGTTCTTTTCAATATCAGAAGTGTCAGATCTACTGGAGATATATTCTATAGCACTCAAAGAATCTTTCATATACTTTTTATATCCCTTTCCCTTGTTTTCATATTTCTTCTTAAATTTCATCTTGGGGAAATCAACCTTCACATGACCTTTTCATTTACACTCAGAACAGACTTTCTAATTTGTGTTGTCATTCCATTTTCTGTACTTTTTCCACAGTACTTTATTATCATACCTTACTTTATAGTTTGAGTTTTTAAGGAATTTATTCTTATGGTAGAACTTTTTGAATCTCTTAGAAAGATGAGCCATCTCATTATCACTGTCAGAAGTTGAGTCTTCACTGGTGGAAGTGTCTATAAAAGCTTGAACTTTTTCTTTGTCTTTGATTTTTGAGGTAGCAGTCTTGAATGCTACATATTTCTTTATTGGTTCTTCATATCCTTCTTGATTTACCTTGAGCTCTTATTCGTACATCATAAGTTTTCCAATTAGTTCCTTCACTAGTAGCTTGCCTATGTCATAGGATCCTCAGATAGAAACAGATGTTCCTCTCCATCTGTCAGGTAGGAATCAAAGCAATTTGATAATCTGATCCTTGTTGTCCACTGGTTTCCCATGAAGACTCATGGTATTTACTATTTCATTGAACCTGAGATACATTTCAGATATAAGTTCATTAGTCTTAATTTTAAAATTATCATATTTAATAGTATAGGTATTTAATCTCATTTCTTTAACATTGGTTGTTCCCTCATAAGAAACAACAAAAGTATCCCAAATTTCATAAGCAGTTTTACAGGAAGATATTCTATTGAATTCTTCATCACCTAAAGAATAGTACAATGCATTCATTTCTTTATAGTTATTGTTATATGTATCTTTATTCAACTGAGACCATGTGTCTCTAGCATTAAGAGGCAATGCATGTTGTTCTTCAATTGTGTCCCAGATTTTAGGACCCATGCTCTCTAGATACATTTTCATTTTTAATTTCCACTGAGTATAGTTATTACCATTAAAGAAAGCTGGTCTGTTAGTAGCAGCACCCTAAACTCTGTTATCCATCGTTAATTATAATTTTAAAGAATTAAAAATTTAGATATGATAGAAATTTTAAGATCTTTAAGATACAACTAAAATCATAGTTGAAAATAATTTGACAACTTGAACAATAGTTCAGATAGTAGCAATAACAATAGACCCTATGATACCAAATGTTGGTCAGAGTAGAATCTCAAAAGGGGGGGGGGGTGAATTGAGTTCCTACTTAAAATTTCTATAAAAAACTTTCCTATAATGTCCCCACAGATATGAAATGTCCCAGTTAATTATGGCAGTAAAGATATAAATGTTTAGTTGGTCAACATGTTTCACAAAGGGTGATTAGTCCTTAGTTGAATTAGTGTAAAAAAATTCTTCAACTTTTGAAACAAGTTTACTGAATTAAACACATACACACACTAACTAGAAGTAACTATCAAAGTCAACGAAAAACAATTTTCTGTTTTACAAATTAATGAGCAGCAGAAAATAGATAAAACAGATTATCACAAAATATAATACACTTTAGAGTTAAACAAGAGGTTCAGTCTCAAGCCGAGACTTAATCCTCTCAACTTGGTGATCACCTTCCACCAATTAGTTTAGATTAACAATAAACTTGATACACAGCCTGTATCGGGCTTTAAAACAGTTTTCTAAAACTTTCCATGGTTCACACCCTCTACTACAATTATTCGTGGAAAAAATAAACAATACAAACCACACATGGCATCTTGCACAGTTATACATGGGAAACAAAATGTAGGTGAAGTTTGATGTGAGGATTTTCAGTATCCTCCAGTTCAAGCACAGGAGACAGTGTTTCTAATAGACAGACACACACACTTCTCAGAAATGTAAAATGAAGGAACACAATAGAGATAATATTATGAGATTGAGTTTCGAAATCTCTATGTGTTTGCAGTTCATCTCTTGACTCCTTGGGATGAAGAATTTTCAATTTGAGTCTGTCTGTGGAAGTTGTCCTCAAAACAGAGTGTCACAACTCTAAGTTATAGCTTTTAGAAAATGATTATTCTTCTTCTTGTATTGATCAAGAGTTGATGAAGCATAGAAGTCAGCCTTGAAATTGTTCTCTAGAAATGATCTTTTTAAGATTCTTGAGTTCACAGTGTAAGAGTCGAGTGGCTCTTCCTTGTTCTCTTTGATCTAGCGAGTAAGCTCTTTTTCATGCATTCCTCTGCACTCTTTTTATTATCCCTTTTTTATATATGTTTCTTCCTCGGTCTTCTATTTTTTATATTTGATATCCAATAATAGGAATAAGTAAACCACGTGTGGTCCTCCTCGTACCTCGTACTGTCCCCGGATATGATTTCTTGATATGTCTAAAATCAACATTAATTAATGTCAGAAGCATTAAATTTACCAAATATGACTGTTATAATGAACTTAGGAATTTGAAAATGTATGGAAGGGTAAGCATCAGTAGACTGGTAACGGTATCCTTCACAACTATGGCCTTCAATAGTACTGTGCATCGGTAGCCTTCATCGGTAGCCTCCAGTGGTATATTTTAGTGGTATCCATGCATCAGTGACCTTCATTGATGACATTCTCAACGGTATATTTCAACGGTAACCTTGCATCAGTGACCTTTACATTGGTAACCTTTGCATCAGTCACCTTTTAATCGGTGACCTTTGCATCAGTGACCTTTTCATGGGTAAAATTTGCATCGGTAACCTTTGCATCGATGACCTTCGCATCGGTAACCTTTTCTTAGATAAATTTTATACTGTAATCTTAAACAATAGAACAATGAGATTAAAGATACATCAGTATCACTAGATAGAGATTATAAATATTAATGAAACATTATTATTCTATAGTAGAAATATGATTATCACATAAATGAAACATGATTTGGGATTATCAAAATAGGTGATTCCAACAAATAGAAACATATTTAATTTTTTTAAATCATGATTAAAAATATGGATTTTAATTTTCATGATTCAATTTTTAGAAGTGGATGAAATTAATGTTAGATAAAACACAAAATACAACAAAAAATAGATTTTAGAAATATTCATTTTTAGTCCCAAAAATGAACTTATACCAAATCTAGGTAGAACAAAGGTTGATATGTAATTAAAAAAATTATTTTTAATTAAAGGATACTTACATAACTTTAATATAATATGGTAATTTTAAATTACTTTATCCAATGAAAAGGAAAGATAATTTTATAATAAAAATCAGAATTTTTCACTATTAACTAAAAAATCTATAATTTCATAAAACCAAAAAATTTCACCCTAAGATAAATTTAATATAATAATTTTACATTTTTTTTATTATTTTTTTAAAATAATAATTCTAAAATTTAGTAATTATTATTTTAAATAAAATTGTTCAATATATGAATGTGAATTTAAGAAGAATAAAACCATATCCTTTTTGATTGAAAAAATTACTTAATATTTTTACAATTAATATAACTATGTAAAATTTAATTAATAAATATTAACAAATCATTAAATTGATTGTATATTTACTTCACCTAGGATGTTATATTCTACCCGCTATTTAGAAATTATTTTCAAAATTTTTTATCCATCACTTAAACAAGTGTGTATATTTTTAATTTATTTTGTTCTTCGATTCTCATGTTTCTTATTTAACCATATGGTATTTCTAAAAAACCATAACTCAATGAATCAACTCATTACACGAAAATTTCACTCAATGGTCAAGAATTTATACATAATGTTCCTTATAAGAAAAGATTTATTTCAACTAAACTACTTCAGGGCTCCAAACATGAGATGCATCTGAAACATATTTTCTTAAAAAGGAAAAATAGAATACATCATGTACCTTAGATTTACTCAGAGAAGAGGATACACAGTAAGAAACTAATCAAACATTATCTAGGATTTCAAATGGTCTAATGAACAAAGATCCTAACTTCATTTTCTTACCAAAATTCATAACACTTTCCATTGAGACTATAAGAAAAACATGGTCACCTACCTCAAAAGAATGGTATTTCCTCAGGTTATCTATATAAATTTTATTCCTACAAAGATACAACCACATATGTTTTTGAATTAGATTCACTATTTCAACCATTTTTTCTACTAACTCTTTTCCTAATAACATTCTTTCACAAACTACATCCCCAAATCTGAAGTCTGACACCTATTTTCATATAATATTCCAAAAATGTTTCATCCATATACTAGAATGAAAACTATTATTAGAATAAAGCTCAAAAAAGTAATATGATGATACCAAATTCCCTAATAATAAAATAAAATAGATCAAATCATATCATCAAATGTCTGATTATTTTACTATGACTATCCATCAAATGTAGGATGGAAGGATGTACTAAAATTTAATTTAGTACCTAAATACCTATAAAGTCCTTTTTAGAAATTAGAAGTGGATCTGAGATCCTAATCAAATATAATGGAAATAAGTACTTCATGTAATCTAATTATCTCTTTAGTATTATGTTAATAAATATGATATAAAGACATAATATCTTGAAAAGGAATAAAATTTGTAGGTTTAGTCAATCGGTCAAAAATTAACCAAATTACATCATCACCTTGAGATATATTTAGAAATCCCACAATAAAATCAATGGATATATTTTCCCATTTGCACAATAACATTAGAAAATGATGAAGCAGCCCTTTCGATACTTTTTATTTGGCTTCAACCTATTGAAAAGTAAAACATTTCATGGTAAACATATATAATATATTTTTAAATTATATCCCAATATTAATACCGTCAAAGGTATCTATACATTTAGTGTAGTGATAATTTCTCAATAATTCCATTTTTAACTAGGACATAGCTTTCACGCACAACATTTTTCAAAATCTCAAAACACCTTCCATGTCAATGTTAATTTTAAGAAACTTAAATTTCTTTTCTAGTTATATATTTCCTTTTAAATCTTAATCTTCCTTTTGATAATTTTTAATTATGTATAAAAATGACGACTCCTATAAAACATAAAATAAAAAATTGGATGTTCCCACATGCACAATTTCTAGACCAGTATTCATTAAATATTTTACTAATAGACCATGTTCCAAATATAGCAAGGTGAATGATGCATGATATTTTTTTCTCAAATAATCGACTATATTTTTTGTTTTCTTGGATGGTAATGAATTAGGTAAACATAATACTTAATTATTTTCAACAATATTCTCTACTTTATGTTTTTTTATTTAATATATACTTCAAACTTTTATGATTAGTATATATTTTACACATTTCACCATATTAATGATGCCTCAAAATTTAAAAATGAAAATCCACCAAAACTAATTCTAGTACATTTGTAGGATAATTTAACTCATGATGTTTCAACTGATGTGGAGAATAATAAATCAACCAATCATTCTACATCAGATCACAACCAAGTCCTATCAAAGATGAATTATTAAAATGAAAAATTAACCATTTTTATAGGATAGGGAAAAATCTAGAGAATTCACCAGTATTATTTTTAGTTCATGGAAAAGGTCATCACATTATTTCATTGAGTTTAATTAAGCTCATTTTTGAGTAAACTTATTTAGTGGGATAGATAACTGAGTAACATTTCCAAAAACCCACAGGTAGTTCCACACTAGTTTAGGAAAACTATGATTCTATATGAATTTTTTATGTCTTGTTAATTCTTCAAACACTTTAATTTTAATACGGTCAAAATTTATTCCAAATTTAGAAAAAATATGATAGAGGAATTATATCTACTACAACCAAAATTTAAATATCCCAAATCTTGTATAAAACCACTTTTAATTAAAGGTTTAAAAAACAATATCTAGGTGTCTTTCATAATCCTCCTCACTTTTAGAATGTACAAAAATATTATCAATAAATACAACAACAAACTTATCTAATCATAAATAACTCTATACATAAGATCTATAAATATAGTTGGTGATTTAGATTACCCAAAGTGAATAACCAAAAACTCAAAATTATCATATCAAGTATGAAATTCGATATTCAGAATATCTTTCTCCTTAATCATCAACTGATGGTATCTTGACCCATGATCAATCTTTGAAAAATACTATACTCCTTGGATATGATAAAAAAATTCATTGATATGAGGCAAAGGACACTTGTTCTTATTATTCACATTATTAAAGACTTTGTAATAATTGAAAATTATCATTGAACCATATTTCTTTTTAAAAAAATAAAATAGTAGAATCCCATGGGGATGTTCTTGAATGAATGAAAACTTTATCTAGAAACTAATATAACTTCATTTTGAGTACAAAAAAGTTCTACTTGAGCTATTCAATAAAGGAGTTTAGTAATATAATTAACATCATGAACTAATTAAATAGTAAAGTCACCATTCTGGTTAGAAATAAAACAATTAAAATCATCATGAAATACATCCATATATTTATTTACTACTCCCACATCACACATTTGAATAGATTTATACATTTGAATAATATGATCTTTGTAAGATTCATTAACATATGTAACTAATTTCTTAGAATATTGATATATTATAAAAGGGATGAAATCACTAAATGTCTTATTTTTATCTCCCATATATCTTATCATGATAAAGTAAAATCTAATCCATATAAAGAATAACATCAAACTCTACTGTGGGTAGTTTAAAAATATTTCTTGTAAAAACCATCCCATTAAGAATAATGAGAAGATTTCTATAAATAATAGTTTCTTTAATACTTCCACTTAGAGTTTTTACCAGAAGTTATAACATCATTACATGAGGGGTTATTTACATTTTACATTCAAATTTATCAAAAATGAAGGAATGATAATATCCTGAGATGAAATGGGCATCAACATAATTCTAATAAACAAGTAACATACTTTTTACCACTTCATTAGATGGTCCCGCATTAGTTCGAGTAGTATTAAATGATTTTCAAGACCTATTTCCATTATAACTTTATTATTTTAACCCTAGGGTACTAAAATTGAACACAAGTTAGAATTATTACCCAAATCATTACAATTAAATCATATCACCATTGGATGGATATAAGTTACCCCATTCTTGGATTGTTCAAGATTATCCTCATTGCAGTCACAAGCCATATGACCAAACATACCACAACAATAACACCTTCTAGATCCTGTAAAAAATTCACTAAAATGATTTTTACCAAACTTGGAACATATTGGGGGCTTACCTCTAGACTTTATAGTTTGATTATTCTCTATTTCTTTCCAATATGACCAGTTCTTACTCTTATCATCTTAAGGAACAAATTTCTCAAAGAACTCCATATCAAATTATTCAGAACAATGAAATTTTTTTATCATAACATTTAAATTATTGTGTAGCCAAATATCTTTGTAAACTTGGTTTCAATTCAAATTAAAATGTATTAATTTCACTATCATGTTTGCAAATTTTTTTCACTCTTGGATAATATACTAAAATTTACTTCATATGGAGATAATAAATATTCTTCTTACCTCAATTAAAAATATTGTTTCTCCATTCTAAGTAAAATAGTCTTATGAAAATATTTATATAAGAAAATATTCTTAAAATTATCCCATTCTATGGAATCAAGTTCATATCTCTCTCTCAGATTATTAACCAATGATCACCATTATTAAACTTCACCTTCAAAACTATAAATATGAAGAGTTTATATTTTAGATTATAAACATCTCATTACTCTATATATCTTTTCTAGAGTATTGATCCATCCTATGGCTATCACTGGATAAGTGATTCCACAAAAATTTGGAGGGTGTTATTTCATAAAATTCTTAACAATCAATATGCTATTTTGTGTAAATATTTTTCCCTATAAAAAATATCCCCCACCATTTATATCTTGTTTCTAATGATATATAACTAAAAAAGTTGCAATGTTCTAATTCAAACCATTCCAGGATCCTTACATGGAAGGATATTTTCCTCTTGGTACCTTCCCACTTCAACTTCCCAGCTTTCTATATGGGAAATAATTCTAAACAATGAAAAACTTGTTAATGAAAAATGGAAATCTTCAAATACTATATCATTTCAAATTAACCGTAATGTATAATTATTAAAGGGTATTCTATTAACATTTTCTTTAATTATAAATTTATCTAAACCATTATTTTAACAGTAATAATAAGGAAATATACTTAAAAAATTACAAAATAATGACATTTTTCTAAATAATTCACTTTCATACATTTAAAATATCTTTGCGGTTTAGATTTTTACAAAATTAGGTCATTACTATTACATAATGATCCCATATATTATAAAGTGTACACCTCTGCTCAGTATAAATGTTCCAAAAATATAAAACATTTAAAATGATATACATTTTAGTTTTTTGAAAAATATTTAGGAATTTCTACTTGACTTCTTATTTGTTCTTACTCTTCCATAAAACTTGTGTAAAAAATTTAAAATTATAGGATGAGCATAAGAAACACAAGGGAAAAAGTAACAAATTCGATATTCATGTGGAAAACAAGAAAAAACATAAAATTTTTACGTTTATAAAAATATTATTTGAACATATGAACCAAAACACACACACATGAAAAGAAGACTATTTTTTCAAATAAAACCTTTAATCCCAATAGTATACATAAATAAACCCACATTTAAATCTTAAGGAATCATATTAGTAACCCATGTTCACTCATGTCAGAAATAACTAAAGATGAGTTAAATAATTAGGAGAAACCACCCTAGTTATCCCCCTCTATATTTAATTTGATGGAAAGGAACATCACCCAATGAATTAGAGAGATATATTTAACATACCCTCTATATAAGCTATATTGGGCTCAACCATTCATAAAAGCTGTATTAGGAACACATGTTCGTATAAGCTATGCTGAGCTAACACATCATCATCTGTAATTCTCAAGTACCATATAATGAATAAAACATTTTAAGATTTCACCTTATTATTATAAAACCCTAAAAATAAATTTTTAATAAATAATCAAAACATTTTCCATTTTCATATAAAAATAGAGAAAAATGGACTTTTTCATTAAAACTCTTTAAAATGAAAAAAGCACAAAACAATTATAGAAATATTTTCATTTCAAAATAAACATAAAAAAATGTAAAGGGATTTTTAAAAAAATTTAAATTATTTATGGTGTGAAAATAAATTAATTCTATATATATTAAATAGAAACTTTGTTTTACACTTTGATAAAAAGAGACAAAAGTGACATGTATGGAAAATGATGAAGAGAATCCTTTTTAAAACATTGTAAATTAATAAATATATGGTCCAAAATGAAAATTTGAAACCATTTAATAATAAATAATAATTTTCTTGAAGCATTTTAAATAACATGGACATGTTAGAAAATTAGTTGGATGTGAATATTTAAATTATGATTTTTAAAAGAAATCCGCTTACCTTGAGTTGGATTCGTCACATAGAGTCTTTATTGTAACAACCCGAAATTTTGAATAAATATTGTTTCATAATTTTTTGTGTTATTTTTTTTATACTCAACAAAATTGTTTCATTGGATAACATGAGTATAATTAAAATGAGACTGTTGGGTTTTGACTATTATATGACCATTGGTCAATATGACCGCTGGAAACTAAACATTTCGATATTTGTCTCTAAATACAAGTGATCTTGGTTAATTAATAGAGAAAGAAGATTTGATGGCCTCACCCAGTAGTCTTGGACCAATCGAAGCCCATCTAATAGAACTTGGGAAGGAGGTAGCACCACTGGGCTTTGCTCTGTACCAAACCCAAGCCGAACTTCATCGTGTGAAGCTATAACAGAATCGCCTTCGCGAGAAGTTCAAACTGATAGAAATTACTACTCGTGCGATGTTGGCCAAGCCTCCCTTAGATTCTCTCGCCTTAGAACACCTTACACTTAGGTCCTATGCTGGTGTGATAAGGGGCTATATAAGGAGACCGTAACTGCCTTGTGTAATCCTTTGTTTTAAATAAATTTTTTGATTTCTTCTTATGATGAAGTTTATGAATTTTCAAATGTCTGGATAAATATAGTATGCATATTTTTGGTGAATTTTAGAGAAAGGATATTTTAAAAAAATGTTTATGCAAACCTTAAATAATTAAAAATGTGTAATGATTTACAAAAAATGGTCTTCTAAAATTATGTTCAGTACGAAATTTAGAGTCTAATAAGATCAACTTAATTTTTGATGAATAGTAAATTATGTATAGTGATTTTATGCTTAGGATTAGTAATGTGACCAAATGGATTAGTAATATCACTTAAATAAAGAATTAATATAATCTAGGCACCTTGATTAAGTAATGTGATTCAATAAAATGGTTAAATAAAGGTTTCATAAATTATCAGTCAAGTATTAGTTTTTTCAGGTGAATAGTGTTTTTTAATTAAAAATTTAATTAAAAATATTTAGAAAATTATTTTTATAAAATGGATTTCATTTTTGAACTCAGAGCATCGATATTATGTTAAGGTAATTTTTGGGGATTTTTCTGAAAAAAATGAATTTTCGGTGAATAGTGTATTTATTTAAAAATTCAATTAAAAATATTTAGAAAATTATTTTCATAAAATGGAGTTCATTTTTGAAATCAGAGCATTGATATTTGGTTAAGGTGGAATTTTTGGGATCTTTCTGGGAAATTTGAAGTTTCGATGAATAGTAAAAATACTGTTTTTAAGTTACGAGTGTTTGATGGCATCATTAAATGATGTATTAAGTATGTAATCAATATGGTCGACTTATGAATAGTAAGATAAGGTATGAGGTTTCCCAAGTGTCCAATACCATGGGAAAATACCATGGGCAAGCCAATGGTTTTTCCAAAACCACTAATGAGGTGTCCCTTGGCCATTAATGCCTTGTCCCCTCACTTTTCCTATAAATACCAAGCCATCCTCTCATACATTCGACTCCCAACTCTCCCCCAAAAAAGATATGGTCTCATTACCTCCCAAGGAGTCTTTCAAAGGTTCCCCAAGCCCTCAAGGTCCCAACCTTTGAGTTTTAAGAGTTACAATTTAAGGTAAGGGATCCTACCTCCCTCTTTCTTTTCAAGTAATCTATTTTATGTCATTTGTTTTATGCTCCATGATCTTATGTTGGAGGATGTTCTTTTATATTAATCCTACTGTCTTTTTAATTTTCATATGATGAGAGACCCCCTCTTTCTCTCATCATTTCATTTTAGGAATGTTAAAGTGGCGCCGTTAGGCTGCCGAATTTTTAAGGGATTCTTTTCAACTTTCTCAAGTTCTATTTTCATGTCAAGTATTTAAAGTTCCTTTTTATTTTGTTGAGGTATGATATATATATCTATAATACTGATCTTTTATGTTGATATGATGATATAACCTATTTTATCTCTTCAATTCAGTATTTTTAAGTTTTAAGTGGTGCCGTTAGGCTGCCGAATTTTTAAGGGATTTGTTCACCTTTCTCATTTTTCAAAGTTCTACTTTCATGTCAAGTCTTTCAAGTTCATTTTTATTTTGTTGGGGTATGATCTCTATATCTATAATACTGATATTTTATTTTCATATTATGATATAACCTATTTTATCTCTTCAATTCAGTATTTTGAAGTTTTAAGTGGCGCCGTTAGGCTGCCGAATTTTTAAGGGATTCATTCACCTTTCTCATTTTTCAAAGTTCTACTTTTATGTAAAGTCTTTCAAGTTACTTTTTATTTTGTTTGGGTATGATATCTATATCTATCATACACATCTTTTATTTTCATATGATGAGATACCCTATTTTATCTCTTCAATTCAGTATTTTGAAGTGTTAAGTGGCGCCGTTAGGCTGCCGAATTTTTAAGGGATTCATTCACCTTTCTCATTTTTCAAAGTTCTACTTTCATGTCAAGTATTTAAAGTTCCTTTTTATTATGTTGGGATATGATCTATATATCTATCATACTGATATTTTATGTTAATATGATGGGATACCCTATTTGATCTCGTCAATTCATTTTTTGAAGTTTAAGTGACGCCGTTAGGCTGCCGAATTTTCATAAGAGAAATATTATTTTTGTATTCCTTCCATGTTCTTCATTTTATATGGTATATCTTTTAAATTTTATTACCATGTTCATATATCCTTCATATTATGTCCCTCTACTATTTTATGGGTCATTTATGAATGTTGGACCCATGTCCCCTCTCTTTTCAATGTTTTCTAAAACCCCGAAACATAGTCATTATGCTGCAGAATTTCCGTCTCAAAATGTATCTCTCTCTTGTTATAAAGTTATTTTATTTTATTAAGTGAATAATCAAATATATCTATTCTATAGAGGTATTCACATATATACCAAAATGTTCTATTTTAAATTCTGGGATTTACATACATGAGACCCACCTTCTATTTCTGTGGGTTTTAAAGTGACACAAAGATCATGTCTTTAAAGAAGTTTTTTTAAAACGTTATGATTATAAAATGAAACCCAATAATTTTATGCTATATGGGTTGTTTATGAAATGATTTATGATTATATATGTGGCTCACATGATAATAAATACATGTCAAGGGTTCTCCCTGATAGTGCTCCAATGCATTGGGTAAAGACTTAATCTCTAGAGATGACTATTTTTAACGACGCCTTGGTGAATAACCTTGGTAATTTTTAATGACACCTTAGGGATGGACCTTGGCGAAACAGAAATGATTATCAATATTAAATGTTGTATCCACATCTTCATGTTATGAAAAACATTATTTTTATTATGATATGCCTCATGATTTCTTTCTCATGCCTTAAAGTTCTTTTTCATGACATTGTTGATGTATCTCAAGTTCACATGTAAATGTTTCCCCTTGTTTCCCTTACTGGGCCTTCTGCTCACCCTTTCTTTTGATGTATGTCCCCAGGTTATGAGATGCAGTAATGAACCTAGGATGAACATAAGGAGAATCCTTTAAAGTGTTTAAGAAGAATGTTTTATGTTTTCATGTTTTAAGTTCCCGGTTTCCAAGACACTAAACCTTAAAGATCCTCAGTTTTGTAAAATGTAATGAAATTTTATGTGATAAAAGGCGGGATGCTATAGTTGGTATCAAAGGATGATTTAGTTATTTGTGGAATTTAGGTTATGAAAACTTTAGTAAGAACCCTATAGAAAAGTTTAAATATAGGAAACCTTCCTGGTATTTTGCTGAGTATTGAGTAAGGGGTTTCCAAGCAAATACATCCTTGTCTAGATACGAGCTGGTAGAGGTGGCTCTGGCACAGATGTACATAGGGGTAAAACCTGAAAACACTACTTTGAGCTAGACTCGAACAGGAACTGGTACAAGACAACGGGCCTTGCTGCACTCTTGGTTACGACACTCCCAGAGGATATGCTTTGGTAAATTCATAAGCTTTGTATGAACCATTATTAAAGGAACAACGATAAAATAAAATAAAGATTCACATAAGAATATATTATCATGGATAACCTAGATTGGGACCTAGGGGATCACAAGTTAGGGTATACTTTTCTTCTACAAGTTTATCCTTCTATGCTTTAAGTTTCCTTTTAATGATTATTGGCTAAGTATTTAAGCCCCTAACTATACTTTCTTTTCTTAGTTAATGGTGGGAAATGGAAGAACATGTCCCAACAAACAATGTGATAGGAAATGTGACGATTACCATATTAATATGATAGAGATGATTAGGGGATTAAAAGATGATTAATATTTTGGAAGACGTTCACTATTTTGGGGACCCTATTTGATCGAGGTAAATAGATTACTACGATATTTTCTTTGAGGAGTAAAGGTTGAATTATATTTTGAAGAATCGATGAATTTAAGGTGAACTTATGGTATTATAGGTTACTTATGAAAATTATTGACCTATCTTGGGGAAAATATGTTTAGGTTAGTTACTTTTATTATAAGATGTTTGGAGTGGTTGATGTTGTTTGGATATGAATGATAAAGTTTATCTTGGAAAACTATGATATCAAGTCCTTCTTGTATTTGGGTTTCAATCTTAGTTTGGGTTATTTTGAGGAATTTTAAGTACAGTTATTTACAGAATGGTCTATGATGAAATCTGGGTAGTACCGTGGAACTTTAAAGATTTAAAAGTAGTTTCCCTTCCTATGGGATTATTTCTTTTTGAAGAGTTGTTTTATCTAACCCTTTCTGTTTTTGGGATAAATTTTTAAAGATTGATAGTTTTTCTTTTGTGGAATACGTGATTCTCTAGAAGATTATTCTTGTGCTTTTGATGAGACCAAGTGTTTTTGAATGCTCATCGTTTGGAGAAAAGATTAGTTTTCGTATAAACTTATTAAAGGATTAAACTCTACTTGAAGGTAGGTATATTTCCTTATGTTTTTATTCTATGTAGTAAATGAATTCCTCAAAACTATGAAAAGGAACATAAAACAAAAAACGTTGTCTGTCAATGTTTCCTACTAGGAAATCAAATACCGTTTGAACCATCATAAGTTTGTAATTTTCTTGTTATTAAATTTATCCTAATAATGTTTTCTATCACTATCCCTTAGAACACGACCCTTTGTTTTTTACTCCATGTCCACGTTTTCCTACATGGGATCCTAGTATGGGTTAACTCGGGTGACCTTTTTTACTTCCCTTTATTTATTTTAAAGTAATAGTTTTACTGACTCCTTTTCTGGTGTGGGAATTTCAATGAAATTTAAAAACCCAATTTTAAAAATTACGAGGATACAATTTCTTAAGGGAGGAAGATTGTAATGACCCGAAATTTTGAATAAATCTTGTTTCCTAATTTTGTATGTTATTTTTTTTATACTCAACAAAACTGTTTCATTGGATAACATGAGTATAATTAAAATGAGACTGTTGGGTTTTGAATTTTATATGACCATTGGTCAATATGACGGCTAGAAACTAAAAATTTCGATATTTGTCTCTAAATACAAGTGATCTTGGTTAATTAATATAGAAAGAAGATTTTATGGCCTCACCCAGTAGTCTTGGACCGATCGAAGCCCATATAACAGAACTTGGGAAGGAGGTAGCACCACTGGGCTTTTCTCTGGAACAAACCCACGCCGAACTTCATCGTGTGAAGCTAGAATAGAATCGCCTTCACGAGAAGTTCAAACTGATAGAAATTACTACTCGTGCGATGTTGGCCGAGCCTCCCTCAGATTCTCTCACCTTAGCACACCTTACACTTAGGTCCTATGCTGGTGTGATAAGGGGCTATGTAAGGAGACCGTAACTGCGTTGTGTAATCCTTTGTTTTAAATAAAAATTTTGATTTCTTCTTATGATGAAGTTTATGAATTTTCAAATGTTCGGATAAATATAGTATGCATATTTTTGGTGAATTTTAGAGAAAGGATATTTTAAAAAAATGTTTATACAAACCTTAAATAATTAAAAATGTGTAATGATTTACAAAAAATGGTCTTCTATAATTATGTTCAGTACAAAATTTAGAGTCTAATAAGATCAACTTAATTTTTGATGAATAGTAAATTATGAATAGTGATTTTATGCTTAGGATTAGTAATGTGACCAAATGTATTAGTAATCTCACTTAAATAAAGCATTAATATAATCTAGGCATCTTGATTAAGTAATGTGATTCAATAAAATGGTTAAATAACGGTTTCATAAATTATTAGTCAAGTATTAGTTTTTTCATGTGAATAGTGTTTTTTAATTAAAAATTTAATTAAAAATATTTAGAAAATTATTTTTATAAAATGGATTTCATTTTTGAACTCAGAGCATCGATATTATGTTAAGGTAATTTTTGGGGATTAATCTGAAAAAAATGAATTTTCACTGAATAGTGTATTTATTTGAAAATTAAATTAAAAATATTTAGAAAATTATTTTCATAAAATGGAGTTCATTTTTGAAATCAGAGCATTGATATTTGGTTAAGGTGAAATTTTGGGATTTTTCTGAGAAAGTTGAATTTTCGATGAATAATGAAAATACAGTTTTTAAGTTACGGGTGTTTAATGACATCATTAAATGATGTATTAAGTATATAATCAATATGGTCGACTTATGAATAGTAAGATAAGGTAAGAGGTTTCCCAAGTGGCCAATACCATGGGCAAATACCATGGGCAAGCCCATGGTTTTACCAAAACCACTGATGAGGTGTCCCTTGGCCATTAATGCCTTATCCCCTCACTTTCCCCATTAATACCAAGCCATCCTCTCATACATTCGACTCCCAAATCTCCCCTAATGAAGAGCTGGTCTCATTACCTCCCCACGAGTCCTTCCAAGGTGCCCCCAAGCCCTCAAGGTCCCAACCTTTGAGTTTTAAGAGTTACGTTTTAAGGTAAGGGATCCTACCTCCCTCTTTCTTTTCAAGTAATCTCTTTTATGTCATTTCTTTTATGCTCCATGCTCTTTTGTTGGAGGATGTTATTTTATATTCATCCTACTGTATTTTTCAGGTTCATATTATGAGATACCCCCTCTTTATCTAATCATTTCATTTTAAGAATGTTAAAGTGGCGCCGTTAGGCTGCCGAATTTTTAAGGGATTCTTTCACCCTTCTCAAGTTATATTTTCATGTCAAGTATTTCAAGTTCCTTTTTATTTTGTTGGGGTATGATATCTATATCTATCATACTGATATTTTATGTTCATATTATTATAGACCCTATTTTATCTCTTCAATTCAGTATTTTGAAGTTTTAAGTGGCGCCATTAGGCTGCCGAATTTTTAAGGGATTCGTTCACCTTTCTCATTTTTCAAAGTTCTACTTTCATGTCAAGTCTTTCAAGTTCCTTTTTATTTTGTTGGGGTATTATATCTATATCTATTATAATGATATTTTATTTTTATATGATGAGATACCCTATTTGATCTCTTCAATTCAGTATTTTGAAGTTTTAAGTGGTGCCGTTAGGCTGCCAAATCTTTAAGGGATTCGTTCACCTTTCTCATTTTTCAAAGTTCTACTTTCATGTCAAGTCTTTCAAGTTATTTTTTGTTTTTTTGGGGTATTATCTTTATATCTATCATACTGATAATTTATGTTCATATGATGAGAGACCCTATTTTATCTCTTCAATTCATTATTTTAAAGTTTTAAGTGGCGTCGTTAGGCTGCCGAATTTTTAAGGGATTCGTTCACCTTTCTCATTTTTCAAAGTTCTACTTTCATGTAAAGTCTTTCAAGTTCCTTTTTATTATTTTGGGGTATGATATCTATATCTATAATAATGATCTTTTATGTTCATATTATGAGATACCCTATTTGAGCTCGTCAATTCATTTTTTGAAGTTTAAGTGACGCCGTTAGGCTGTCGAATTTTCATAAGAGAAATCTTAATTTTGTCTTCCTTTCATGTTCTTCATTTCATATGGTATATCTTTAAAATTTTATTAACATGTTCATATATCCTTTATATTATGTCCCTATACTGTTTTATGAGTCATTTATGAATTTTTTACCCATGTACCCTCTCTTTTCAATGTTTTCTAAAACCCCGAAACGCAGTCCTTATGCTGCAGAATTTCCGTCTCAAAATGTCTCTCTCTCTTGTTCTAAAGTTCTTTTATTTTATTAAGAGAATACTCAAATCTCTCTATTATATAGGGGTATTCAAATATATACCAAAATGTTCTATTTTAAATTCTGGTATTTACATACATGATACCCACCTTCCTTTTCTGTGGGTTTTAAAGTGACACAAAGATCATGTCTTTAAAGCAGTTTTTTAAAACGTTATGATTATAAAATGAAACCCATTCCTTTTATGCTATATGGGTTGTTTATGAAATGATTGATTATGATATATGTGGATCACATGATAATAAATACATGTCAATGGTGAGCCCTGATAGCGCTCCAATGCATTGGGTAAAGACTTAATCTCTAGAGATGACTATTTTTAACGACGCCTTGGTGAATAACCTTGGTAAATTTTAATGACACCTTGGGGATGGACCTTGGTGAAACAGAAATTATTGTAAATATTAAATGTTGTAGCCACATATTCAAGTTATGAAAAACTTTATTTTTATTATGATATGCCTCATGATTTCTTTTTCATGCCTTAAAGTTCTTTTTCATGACATTGTTGATGTATCTCAAGTTCACATGTAAATGTTTCCCCTTGTTTCCCTTACTGGGCCTTCTGATCACCCTTTCTTTTGATGTATGTCCCTAGGTTATGAGATGCAGTAATGAACCTAGGATGAACATAAGGATAATCCTTTCGAGGTTTTAACAATAATGTTTTATGTTTTCATGTTTTAAGTTGCTGGTTTCCAAGACACTAAATCTTAAAGATCCTTGGTTTTGTAAAATGTAATGAAATTTTATGTGATAAAAAGGTGGGATGTTATATTTATCTACCTAAATAATAAACTTATGGTAAGTATTTATATAATTAAGAACATTTTTCATGTTAAATCCATTATCATTATCTATTTTTTCACATTTATGACTATATTTTATTTTGTTACTTAACCAGTTAAGTTTATGCCCGACATTCTGAGTATTCTTGATTTATAATCCCAAAAAAACTTCAGTGGGATGAACATGGTCAAGGAGATAATTATTCTATAATATCTAGAATAATAATCATGAAATTATCATCATTTTTATACATTAAAAAATTTATAACCATTCGGGAAATGCCTATTGGAGAAATGAATCCCATCCCTTCATGGAGGTGGTAATCCACATATAAGAACGAATGGTGTTATCATTTTCCAATAGATATTTGGGTAAGAAAAACGATTATACATTATATTTAAATAATTATAATATTATCATTAATTTTTTATATATTTATTAAATATATAATTATAAATATCAATGAGATGTGGCGATGGAAAATGAAACATAACACTTCATAGAGATATTAATTCACAAGTATGCATAAGCGATGTTTTCATTTTCAATAGCACAGATAAGGATAAAAAGGGTTGTAAGATAATAATAACAAAATTTTAGTATATGGTAAAGATTGAAGTTATTATTTTGAAATGGTTAAATAATATTTTACGGAGGTGGAAGAAGAAATAAATTTGGAATATGTCAGTTTGGACTTATAACTTATCCTTGGATAACCTATTTATCTTACACAATAAGCCTTACAGGTTTGGTCTTTTGGTGAAACATGTAACTATAATATGTGAGGAGTGTAGATGGGGAGATACTTGGGTATGTAATGGATAAAATATAGTTATCAAAATTTATGAGGATGAGATGAGAGGAAGTTCCCTTATATAAGTGAGGGGAGTGGCATGATCGGAATTACATAAAGTATAAAATTAATATAAATTAATTTTCATGAAAAAATCGATCCAAATTGTTAAATTTATTTTTTAGTATGAGGATGAGTCAATATACTTCCATAAAGTATAATTTGGACACATTTTTTTTTTAACCATTATCTATTACATTAAACCTCATATAAACCATTTTGATGATTATTGTAGTATCAAAGTTTTTTACACTAATAGTGTTACTATAAAAGAAAAATTTACTTTTTTACACCAATAGAGTTACTATAAAAATAAAATTTACTCATAAATTGAAAATAGTTTAAATTTTAAACCATATCCCTCTCTCTTGGCTGAAGATAATATTGTAATGAATATTAAATAATTTAATAAAATATTTTTTATTTTAAATTATCATATGTTATTTTGGGAACTATTTATTTAATTTAACTTTAAGTTCATTAAGATAAAAATGTAATTCAAATATAAAATTTCAATACATATCTAATATTTTACATACCTATATTAAATTATAGTGATACTATAACTTACCCACATAATATTAGTTTTATAATTGTTAAAATCATTTATTTTATTTTTATATAGCTTAGAAAAACATTATGTTGGCATTGCATATGCATTTACGATAATTATTTCCTGACTAAAAATTAAAAATAAATTACCCTGATAAAAAAATATTCAAAGATAAATAACCATTTATAACTAAATATTCCATCTTTTTATCCATATAAAAAATTTAAGTAATAAAAGAAAAAAGAGTGACATTTTGTTTTCATTCTTTATTTAATATTATATTTTGGTCATTATCCAAGGAAAGCAGAAAGAAATTTATAAACATTCAAGAAATTGATGGTAATTATCAAGAAATACTTATCTAATAAAATAAATACATGTATTAAAGATATTTTTAAGCAATATCACACTATTTTAAAGCTTAATTACCTGATTAACCCTTAACGAGGTAACAAATATTCACCATGGTTACTATCCGTGATGACCAAATATAAAAGCGTCCAATTTATAAAATTTGGACCCCATGATTCCAAATATGGAATCTATTTTTGAAGATTAAATTTCACTAATTTCCATAAATTAATTTATAATAAACTCAAAAAAAAAATGAAAAAAAGTTTTTATAAAAAATGATTTTTAATCAAAAAAGGACTTATACCAAAATTAGGTATAATGATTACTTTAATGTAATTAAATAGATTATTTATAATTAATGTTCAATTATTTTACTTTATAACAACTTAGAACTTGTAAATATATTTATTTAATGAAATAAAAAGATGGTTTTTTTAAAACAAATCGTTATTTTTTACTATTCACTGAAAAATAAATATTTTCAAAAAGAACCCAAAAATTTACCCTATGCTAACATTGATACAAATATTTAAAAAATGAAGTTAATTTTATAAAATTAAAATTCCGAAATTTATAAATTAATCTTCTAAATAAAATATTATAATAAATGAAATATAATTTAAGAAGAATAATACTATTCCATTTTTGATTGAAAATATTACTTAATATTCTAATAATGAATATAACAATATAAAATCTATTTAATGAATATTTATAAGGAATGAAATTGTTTTTATATTAACATTACCTATGATTTTTACATTTATGTAGTACCTTGAAGAAATTTTTTATCATTCTATATAAAGGTATCTTGGATACTAAGGTTTAACTGGATATATAGGTTTAACTTGACATAATAAATTGTTTCTGAATAAGGGTAATAGAAAATGACAATAATTTATTTGTTAAAAAATATTTATTATTTATATAGTTTTTATAAATAATTTTTTATAAATTATTTAACAATATTTTTCATTATTTTATTAAATAGTAAATGGTTCATATTTGTTTAACATGTTTTAAAAAATAAATAAAATTTTTAAGATAATTCAATTGAAAATTAAATTATATATTTTATAAATTATTTAAAAAATTAAAAGATATTATGGATATTCCTAATAAATATTTTAATAATATAATGTTAATTTTAATCTTATAATTTATTGAAATATTAATACATTGTTCTCATGTTGAAATTTATGAAGCGTTCATTAATTTAATAGTTATTCATTAATTTAATTATATATATATATATATATCTTTTAATATTGTGTATTCTTTATTTATATTATAAGTTCATTGTAGGATATAATGATATGCATCACATTAGAGGCCTGACTCTATAGAGTTTATTTTTCATTTACCCTAACCTTGGTTTTTAAAAAATGTTTTTAGTTTGAATTTAGTAATTGGGTATAGTTTTTACATATTAGGTTTTAGAAACATCTTAAATTAGATTATCTCTTGATTAAAGCCTATATTGGGAGAGGTACATGGTGTTATAATACCTACCATCATGGAGGCTTATTCCCTTTTCTAAAAAGGTTTGGTTTTGTAAATCGTTCACTACAAGCTTACTCATGTACAAATTATCAACGTCATATAGTTCAAAACATTTCATGTAGAGTTTATATACCATCTTAATATGATGTATTTAGATATGTATGATTATGTATGGATTATATTTTTGGTCAATTAAAACAAACAGTTGGTTGTATAAAGAGCTACACATTAATTCAGTTCAAACACATTAACTTGGTTATTGTAAATGGGATTATAAAAGCTAAATAATTAGAAGAAAACATAAACAAAATGAATAAAACATGAGAAAATAAAATATTAAATAAGATATAATAGTTATGAACAAAATATGAATATGATATATATATTAAGTAGTTAAGACTTTAAATAAAGAAACCCTAAAATATTAAGTGTGATATTCCTTCAAAAGAGATATTTTTCTAGGACTTGATCATTCAACTTGGTACTGTCGAGCTCAACTAGATTACCCATAAATTATCTTATTTATTGAAATAATTTTATAAGTTACTCTAGATTATCATGTATTGTATTTTAATCTCAACATTAGTATCCCTTTATTATCCTTGATTATCTTAATCTTTTAATTTTATTTGGGTTAGACTAGCTAGGAAATAATAACCGTTAAGATACTAGAGGAATAAAGTTGAGATTATCCACATGATAGATTGGTTAATGAGTTATCCACTCAAATATGAAATAATAATAATTATTATGATTGGTATGATTCCCTACTAGAACAATAATGGATTATTTACTTGAAAAAATGAGTGTATGTATTGATGAAATATGGATCTTGGCTCACTAAGTGGATTTAATGAATGGGGTCATCATTTTTAGTGTCTAAATTTTCATTAAAAGTACTTTATGATAAGTATATGAAATTTGATACTCATCCACTAATATGCAATTTTTTTTATATTATGACATACTTCACATTAATAATTTTGAGATGCGTAATATTAATGACCTATAAAACTATTAGACATTGGTATTTAGGGTTCCAATGTGTTCTTAAAGAGATGCATTTAGACCCCTTATATGTGAATTCTATAAAAATCATTTTCTATATCTCTAAGTATTTTGTAATTGATACCCGATATGGGTCACATATTTATACAGAAAAACATAGACTTAGATATAAAATATAATTGATGAATAAAGATATTGATCTTTATATTGGTAATTAATAAATAATTTCTACAATAGAGGTTAGTACTTTTGATCTAATTTTTTCATGTAGATTAATCATAGAGTTGGAAAAATATTTTTATATTATCACCATAAACATAAATTTGATTAATGTATCTTGATTTGATAAAAATATATTTTTATTCATTATTACAATCAAGATTTTTTCTTTATATAATAATGAAATGATCAATTTAATTGGTAGTATAATGAATTATTTATACATTGTAGTCATGTATAATATGGTTTATAACATTCAGAATAGTATGGTTATAGTTTATTATGATCCCACCTACCTTAAAAATTGTAACCTTAGACATATAAATGATAAATTTTTTCTAATAATCCATAGTTATAGATTATTTTGATTATTTATTTATAAATTATTTGATAATTCTAAATCATTTTTACCGGGTAAATGATTAAGTCACCTTTTGACATAAATGGTGAAAAGGCTCAAGACTAATGGATCACATACAAAGTGATGTATTTGGACCAATTATTACATAAGAAAATGTTTTATATATGTAATTTTTTAAATTTAAAAATGAATTTAGGCAGTATATATAATTTTCTTTGATGAATCACAAGTATAAAAATTTTAAAAAGTTAAAATGGCTATAGAATAGAGTTCAAAATATAATAGGAAATAGTATTAGGATTCTCCAATAAAATTGAGGTTCTGAATACATAATCATTTAATTCATATATCAGATATGATCCTATGTAATTTCCTCAAAACTCAATTCTCTGAGAAAAAACAATGTAATGGTGTGTTTGAAAAGAGTAAATATACCCTGTTAGACATGTTTTGATGTTGATTTGTCTATGCGACCTTCTTGTTGTAGTATAGTAAAATACACTATATACTACAACATTTTTGTTAAGTTATGTTCCATATAAATACTTCATTGAGATACCATATGAGATATAATATAGGAAGCATCCTAATTTTTAATTTATGAAAATTTATGGTCTAAAGTATACGTAATAAATTTGGATGTTGATAAAATTGGCGCTTAATCTAAAAAATACCTATTTTTTGGGTTATCCTAAAGAAATTACAGAATACTAAATTTATAATCCCATTTAATTTTGGTCCAACATGTAGTTTACCTAGAGAAGGAAAACATAATTCAAGGGTTTTTTTGGGGGAATTCTGATCATGAATAACTTATAAACCAATAAATACGAAGCATTCCTAAGATGTAGGATGAGACCATTACATAACAAGTTGTTATTGAAAGAAATCAATTTAAGTTACACAAGAACCTTGAAGGACAAGAATTATCCAATAAGAATCAAAGAGATATGGATTTCTCATGGATAATAATGACGATGTAACATTCATGAGAGATTAACCAACTTCTTATGAAAAATATATTAAGAGTTTTAATTTTGAGAAAAGAATAAAATCCATGAAATATGAGATAGAATCAATGTACACTAATCATGTTTGTAACTTGGTTGATGGAAATAATGGAGAAATACCCATAGAGTTCATGTGAGTTTTATTCATGTAAAATAAAATGGATGATATATTTTCTATAGATAAATAATTTTCATTTGAAAAAGGTTATAAAAAATTAATGGTATTGACTATGAATAAACGTTTTCATGTTTTGTGATGAAGAACTCTATTTAGTTTTTTTCATTCCATAACAGATTATTATAATTATAATACATATCACACACACACACATATCAAATTATATTTTCATAATGGGAATTTAGTCAAGGATGCGTATATGATACAACCTGAAATTTTTAATGTTACAAATGAAATTTATATGACGTGAAAGATGAAACCATCTATTTATAGACTAGTGAAATCTTCTAGGATTTGGAATATTTGGTTTCATGATGCATTGAAAGAGAATAGTTTCATGAAAATAACATATTTTTAATGATTATATACGAATAGTTGCAGGATCATTATAGTATTTCTGATATTATATGTGGATGACAAACTAAATATTAGAAAATACATCATATATCATTATTCTTTGACGGTAAGGTTGGGATAATTCTTCTCGATGAAGTAAATGGACGAAGGTTCCTATATGTTGGGTATGTAGATATATAGTTCTAGATCTAATAGTATACATAGACTTTTTAAGAAAACATACATTTTTAGTTTTCTAAAGTGACCGAGAATATTAAAAACAAAATAAGGGGTCTTTACTAGTATTACATGGAATGAATCATAAGAGGATTCAAGATCCTCCAAAAGAGTTAGACATGATGGAATAAATTCCACATCCATATGTTATAGATTTTATCATGTATTATATGTTTTTTTATATACTTGATGTCAGTCATTATTTTATAATTACGCATATATAAAAATCTATTCAAGGGGATATTCACTAAATTATTGTGAAGAACATCCTAAGTTACTTGAGAAGAACTAAGGATATGTTCATAGGATTCATAAGAGAGGATGATATTTATGTAAAGGGTTATATAGATTTTGAAATTTAATCTGACATAGATGATTT
Source organism: Viscum album (assembly GCA_963277665.1). Classification (NCBI taxonomy): domain Eukaryota; kingdom Viridiplantae; phylum Streptophyta; class Magnoliopsida; order Santalales; family Viscaceae; genus Viscum; species Viscum album. The sequence goes on along the minus strand of OY728150.1, from coordinate 1,392,672,750 downwards.
CAAATCTCAATATGTATTTTTATTTTTATTTAAGGGTGTAGCTACCACTTGGAGGAGTTTCAAACAAGACATCGTATCTGATTCAAAAACAAATGAAAAGTACACCACTACATCAGTTATTGTAAAGGATTCTATTTGTATAGGCTTGTCCATCTCTAAACATGGATCAGTTTGTAGAATTTAGGGAGAAATAGATCATTATTGTAAAAATAATGTATCTATTTCTCATGATAAAGAACCAGAGTCTCACTAATAAACCAAACACATTCATTAAAAATACTCTCATATGGGTGAGTTTTGAGAGGGAAAATATAAAGATTAGTTTGGTGGAAACATATGAGAATTTATTAGATCTTATGATCCCGAAATTAATATAGAAACAAAAAGAGGGTCATGTTAGGTATCTATGTATTTGATAAATGGGAGATTGATGTAATGGTTATAAAATAATCAAGTATTTATGTTAAAATAAATCTCTATTTTTAATTCATTCATGTCTGTTATTATAAATTTATCATGAATGTTCTAATGATAATATCACCTAATCAATTAATCTAATTTTTTTTGTTATTTTCAAACCACTTTTAAAAGGTGAAGTGTGAACCCACAAAACCAACAAAGGGAAAAAACCACCATTAAACCAAATTCAAAATTCAAAAAAGTATAATTAAAATTTTATATTTCAAAACTAAAGACCATCAAACTCTAATGATCGAGGGTCGAGCCCAACACACTAACCCTACAACAACATGTCACCAACTTGAACAACTACCCACAATCACCTCCATGAATCGTTTCCCTTCTGAACCACATTAATTCACAGCATAATGAGAGACTTTAAAAAAGAAAATTTCAATTTGAAAATTTTTAATGACTCACAGTCATAACACCTTAGTCTTCTAAACATCTCAAACCTCATGTGTAGTTGGAACCTAGAGCCCTAATCCAAATAGAATGACCATACCATCACCCCAGAAAAACCCATTATCGACACCAGTTCACCAAAAAGTGCCACCTATCAGAATCCATCAACACCACTATAAATACACTATACAAAATTCCAAGAAACCATAAAGGCCAAAATGTAATGAAACCTTACATCCATCATGAAGATCAAGATCAACAGGGACTCAAAGATAGAGATGAAACCATCATGAGAGACACCTCCTAGAACATCATCAACTACTTGAACATCACATCCCCAAACACCTTGAAAACTTCCATTAATGTACAATTGGGTGAGGAAAGGTGTAATACTTGAGAAATAATAGATTATAGAGTAGACTAAGGCCTCCAAAATGATCCCAACTATTACTATGACCACCATACCCTGCATTCAGAACCACCATTGAGTGAATGGAAACTGAAACAATACAAAAATAAAGAATAAAAAAAATAACACAGAACTAGAATGTTAGGAAATCATCACCATCATCATGGAAGAAACACCGAAATATCCATCCAACCAAACAATTTTAAATAGAACCAAAATCAAAATCAAACAATAGATCTGAAATCAAAAAATGATGGAAACACAAACAGAAACCAAAAACCATAAGGATCCAAAACTTATATCCATGGAATGGAAATGAACAACAACAAAAATATATTGCAACCATTAAAGGGGAGTCACAATGCATAAAAGAAAAATGTTATGATAAAGAAAACCAAAGAGGAATCACCTTCATCCCTACTACCATCACTATCCTAAAAAACCCTAAAACTCCATCGTTTTTGACGAAAAATTGCGTCCTTCATAAAGGGTAAGGAAATAAGGGTATAGGAGGAGAATTGACAAGAAAGAATAGTATTAGGAGACTTAAGATCCATCTGAAGGAAACCCCACTGGATGTCACTACCAATATAATCCCAAATCACTGGATTTTTATCTTGTTAATCCAATATGGGGTTTATTCATGATGGTTCCAAAAATTAGAGAAATAGTTGTAGCGGCCAAGGCCCATGAAACATTAATGATACCTAGGATTGTATATGTGATATGAATAGTAGTTTAATGAGGTAAAATTTTGAGACTTATTACTTAGACTGACTAACAAATTTATATATGAATGAACATCATACAATCATCAATATACATAGTGACATGTGCTTATTATCAATAATTTTTTACTTAAGGTTTGTGGGATACCCAACATGTGAACCACAATAACATTATACCCAAAATACATAAGTTAAATTTTAAATTTATCTAATAAAGGGTGGATGGGTATTTTATTGATCTTGCTATTGATTAGTGTAATGGACCATGTCTATATGAATGTTTATAAATTGGAGGAAGACCATGAATTTTGAACTGGTGGATGGGATGGTTTTTATGTAGGGAATCATAGTGGGATCTTAGTGGTTGGATCCACTAAATAATTTTTGACCTAAAACAAGGTTTTAAAAAAGGTATTGGGGTCTCGGGATCACATGGGAAGAGTGAGAGGTGGTCGTGGCATGAAACCAAGAGGCATGTGTGCTATCAAATAGCTGAAAAAGGCCACTAGATGGCCAGTGGACCTTCCAGTAGTAAGTAATTATAACTAGGACCACTGTTAAACTATTTGGATTCTAGATCCTTTTTCTAAAATTTTGAAAAGGGTTATGTACCCTCATAACCCCATTTCTTATTAATCTGGAAATGTCTTTGTTTTGGGAAATTTCTAGTAGAGAAGGATTCTTACCTCCCTTATCCATTTCAATGGTTGTTCTCCCCTATTTTTTGGATGATTATAATTCTTTCAGATTCATTTTAAATCCCTAGTTGAGACTATAAATCCTCTATCCTCATTTATTAATTTAATTTATCATTAAAATCTATTTTTAATTTTTTTTGGGTTCTACCCTTTTTTTAGAGTATTTTTTCAATTTCTATACATATACCATTTTAGCTCAAACTGAAGGATGATACCCAATGTGTAGACTCCTATGAATCTAAGGTAGGTGTTTCCTTTAAGTTAATACATATTATATCTTTTTTTGGGAATTCATGGCGTGGTCAAGACATCTTCTCCATTATTGAATCATTTTAAATTAAATTTCCCTAGTTCAAGTCACCATTGATAAATCCTCATTAAGTATACTTTGGAAATTATGGAATGGTAATTCCATGTTGGTAGCTTACTGGGGGATTTATCTCTGAAGTGGTGTTATTTATTAAATTCCTAAATCATGTTTAAAATGGTTAAGAGTAAGTGTAAATTGAATTTACGGTTGTGAAATTTAATTCCACACCCACCAAAAATTGGGATTTTTTTACTCTTGAAATGAATGGGACCTATCGTAATGGAAATTTTGGTTGAAAATTGTGAGTCAATTTTTCTTTGGAATGAAAATATGAAATTTATTGGTGGTGTGTGTTATATTTTATTTGAAATGGTATGTTGGAATTTGAATCAAATCTGTATTTTGGAAACATGTTTGGAAATGTTTTTTTGGTTTGAAATTAGAATTTGTTTTTGATATGATTCAAGATAACTAGAATTGAATGGTTTTAAAAATAGAAATGTGAAATGATCTATTATGTATTTTTTATTTAGATTCTATAGAAATTTGGTAATTGTTTTTCTCTTTTTTATAAATGTATAATAATTTATGTAATGGTTGACTCAGGGTAAACAAGACTCAAGGGGGGTGCTTAGTATTCATAATAAACTTAAGGTGAATATATAAATTGTGATAAAATGAAAATAATGTTTAACTTAGGGTAAAAAAATTCCCTAGGGGATGATGAGACTAATGGATAATATCGGGGTGAACATGTCCCTTGGGTGGATGTTTGGGATATGTGAATGGGTATATTACCCTAAGATACCACTTATTTGGACCATGGATGGATATATTAACACTGGTTAGGATATGTTTTTCACGATCATCATGATGTTATCAGAGACATCCCAACATAAGCTAAAGTAGTTATATAATTTTTTTGGGTGAATCCAACCCAAGTGTTTAGTTTTTTTTATGGATTTTAATTTAAATTATTTTAATTGGTTGATTTATTATTTTTATGCCTGATCACTTATAAAAGAACTTTATATAAGACTGAATATAGTTATGGACATCATTGATGGTCGAGTAATAAGTCACACTCCCACCCAGATAGGACCAACATGGCCCTTGGGTACTTGAGAAGATATTGTTATTTGTGAGAGGGATATATACAAGGAAATGGTTGAATTTTTTGTTGTTTTATTAGTATTCTAAGACTAGAGTTAGATGATGGGGCCAGGCAGGTCTTAGGACTAATTGGGGATAATATGTGATCCTTTTTTATTTATTATTTTTAGTATTAGTTGTTTATGATCTACCTAAGGGGGATCCAATTAGTATGTATAACACAATCATTGATTATCACATATAATGTTATTATTATTGTATTACACTTTCCTGGTTTTTATGTTTATCTATTATTTATTATTTCTATTATTATTATACTATGATATGATTAAATTATATTCCCAGAGTTGTTCAAATTCCTTTGCTGATAATCGGAAGCCTATGGTGTATAGGGAGGCACACATGAGGTCATGCAACATTCCAGTTCGGTTCCTATTCAGAGTGATACAAACCAAGACATTGCAATTGGAGTGAAACAAGGATTTTATTTTTCCACTTGTATTTTATGTAAATTAATCTAGTTATTTCTTGAATTAATTAAGGAAATGGATGAAATTTCTTACTTAAGTCATATATGATGTTCTTAACTAATTTAATGAGGGTCACATGATGTGATCATCTGTTCGATGAATGACATGTGACATTTTCTTTGACAATGACATTAGATTTTAGATAATCAAGAAATAATGATTAGGAATATACTATATTACTATGTTTCATATCTAATGGTCACTTGATGTTAAAGTGAAAGGGATTAGATAAGAATGTGGATGATGTATATGATACATCTAGTTGTGGGAATTTTCTTATAGAGACATGAGTATCTTTAATATAGATAACAATAGATCACTATGTAGCTTAAGTCACACTGATGATTTACTAGAGGCCTATTTTTTCTAACATCTATGAAATATGGATTTCATATTTCATTTAAATGAGAATGAGTCTAGTGGCGTGACATAGTTATAACCTTGGATAAAGATATAATTTTTGGACAAAGTGTTTGTTAAAAAATAAAGAGATATTAATAAAACTATATTTGAATGAGTTTGTATGGATTCATAAATATTTGGGATGTTTTTATAAAGTATTAAGGGAAATTTGGGGTAATTTAGATATTGGCTTATGTGTAAAAAAATAAGGTAGCACTACAAAAAAGTAGTTAATAAAAAATCTGTTTTTTTTTCATTCATGTGATGAATGTGTTTTGTCTATCCCTCCCCACATAGTTTTAATCAAAAATTATTTCATTATGAATGGTTGGAAGGATTAAAATTTAGTCATTGAATATCTTTAGTGAGATAATATATATGGAATAAATCATGGTTATTATTTGATGATACTTGTTGACTACAAAATTCATTTTTCATTAATTAAGAATCATTATACTTTACCTATATAAAGATAATTTAGTTATCTTTATTTTATAGTTATAAGAATGTGATCATTATTCATTATTGTTGATAATCAATTTCCTAAAATGATTTTAAAATGGTTTCTTATTCTTGATCCTTGTTTATTAGTCCTCTTAAAGTAACTATAAACCTTTTGAGCATTTCAGGTGTTTTCTTATAGAGATAAGGATATAGTAGCTCATGTGATGACTTATAAGTTAGTAGGATTTGACCAACTATTCATTTATTATCATCATTGGAAATTCTATTTCTATAATAAAAGATGTATACTATTTTTTTTCAGTGTTCCCGATATGATCTATTTTATGATAATATTTACATATTTATTTCATGAAGATAGGTCAGCCTATTTTTGAGTTTATTTCTACTACAAAAGGCAATATGATGATCAAATGAAACCTATTACATTATATATAAAATTTATAAAGACATTAAAAATAGATTTTTTAGTTGTGTGATTAATTATGATACATATCTAATATTCATGTAAAATGATTTAATATGTTTGTATGTTATGGTTGGCTCATCTAAAAGGATAAAAAACACACAAAATATAGATGAGAATAATGAAATATCTATAAATCCAAATACAAAATGAAAATACCTATACTCATCCTAGAACTAGAAACCCCTTATAGTTATGTTCCTTTTATATTTATACACATATCCACATTTAATTATTACTAACTATTGAGGGAAAAGGCATTAAGTTCCTATGATCATATTATCAATCTCTCATAGATTGGGTTTTACATGGTGGGTTTGTTATTTAGTTACTCAAATTTTTAGGAAATATATATAAGAAATATAATGTGGTTCCCTCACATCATGAATGTAATCCAAGTGGAATACCTCTTTCATCTATGGTTATGGATCAATCATTCTTTATTACCCTTGAAAATTCATTATAGAATTTATGGGGCCTAGGGGAGAGTATATCACCATAGAGTGGGGGTGAATTATGGGTTTATAAAAACACTAAATATCATATACTATGTGAATAATTTCATTGATTAGTGTTAATATATCCCAATCATGATAATGTGATGACGAGACACTAAGAAAGAAATAAAACAAATACACAAAATGATTTTTAAAGGTTCACTCACCCATATTTTGAGGTTTATAATCCTTTGTGTGCTGTAGTTCCAATCCCACTACACATGTTCCAAATTATTATCAATGGAATAAGGAAATGAATAATAGAATTTTACTCCACTATAATTAAAATATGAACACAAATGTAAAAAATGTTAAATGATCTTATGTTCTCATACCTTAGACACCTATAAAATTTAAACTATTTTTTAGCTTTGTTCTTCTCCTCTAAAGCCTGAAAAACCCTTCCCAGATTGATGGTTGGTTCTCTAAAAGTATTCTATTTTCATCACACATAATATCCTAGTGTATCAATATATATTTATATATTTATCCTATATTAAAAAGAGATACATCTAGATGCATCATAATCCTCATATCTAAAAGATATAGAGGGATAAATCCCAAATATATTGAATTATGTCATAATATATTTGATTGAATTTTCTACATGATTGGTAGATTAGGTCATGGCGTATTATATTTTTATAGATCCCAAAATACACGTATCATTTTTATGAAAACATAATGTAGAATAGAAAATATATCATGACATGGAATAGTCAAATCACTAGTTCTAAAAGGTCATGAAAATTGTATTTCCCATGTTATAGTTGTGTGGTTCCACAAACTATGTCATGATATTATTCACTTTGAAAAACCTTGTGGAATAAACCATTGTATCATAGAAAAAAAATTGGCTCCCAAACCATCAAATTAATCTATTATTCTCACCTAGTTATCACTTTATAGAAAAATACTAAAAAATTATCATGATGAACCCTTGTAGTGTAACAAGTATAGATGAGGGGTGACATCTCCCACATTAGAATAGTTCATTTCTCATGTAATATCAACATTCACTGAAAATTAATTTTTTATTAAGATAAATACTCTTTTAATGGGTAAGGGGAAACCCAACATACTTTAAAGACAAAAAACAAACAATCCCCACAATCCAATGTCCCAAGATCAAAGAAAAACCAATTCAAAGGTGCAAAGAAGATCCCCTCCCTAGCATCAAAATCAATTAGACAAGCTTACAAAATCTCATCGCAATCTCGTGAAAGGATGCACGAGCACAGTACCAATGGCTAATGTCATACCCTCTCAAACATCCAAATCCTAATAGCCATGATCTGTTAAACCGATGGCTAATTTCCTACTCTGCACCTCTTTTGAAACCGTCTCTTACTGTGAACTAAATGAATTGTCCCCTAGACCGCAACCCTAGTGCCAAAATTCATGAAACCGATTCACAAATTCAACAAAAACAGATTCAATCCACAAAACACCAAAATAATCACTGCAAAATCATCACAACCAACCAAAAACAAATTCAAAAATTCTCAAATATTTCCAACATGCTGCATAACTCGCGGAAAAACCTTCACCGCAGTCATATTGATCAGCCACCAGAAGCAAGCACAGACACAACATATCACCCTGAAAAAAAGAATCCGTTCACCAGGAAGTCATAATCGGTCACCAAAACCACAGCCGAACTGACACCACACTGCTCTGAACCCCAACTGAAATTTAAATTCAAGGATGCCAAAATCTAGAACCGAGAGGCCCTCCCCCTCCGCACCACACTGGGGCCAGTGGTAAGCCTCTCATGAGGAGACTCTCACCTAAAACACGCTGATCCGATGCACAGGCAGTCGACCAAAACCATTCCATAGCCTCGCAAGGGATGTTGAAGCCAGATCCACCCCTTCACCGAGTCAATGATCTAGCCGAATCCATGCGAGGGCTGTCTCAAGGGATATCAAAGATAGATACACCCCTTCGCCGAGCCAATACACCAAGATGATGAAGTCGAAGCTTCGACTGAGCCATCGCCGAGATGACACACCAGGGAGATGACCAGAAGGCTCACAAGCTTTCACCGAGGCACGCCGATGCCATGCTGAGGGCTGACGCACCAGGGGGAATACTAGAACACTCGCAAGACTTCACCGGGGCATGCCTAATCCAAGCCGGGGACGCCGACGCTGACCCGCACCGCCCCACGTCTGAGGAGGGGAAGGAATGCACACATAGAATAACCCAACCATGTAACTACATGATCGAAAATATTCACACCATGGTTTGTAATCTATAATAGAATATTTTTCATTTCGTTCTTTTTCATTTCAAATCATATCATAATAGATTCAAACTCATCTATGAGTATGAATTAAATGAATAAAATAATAAATCATCTCAAACTCATGAATAAATTTCCTCATGAAAAAGGTTATAGTATCACTCCAACACAAAGGATATCTGAAAACCTCACTATAGATTACAATGAAGAGTGTATGAGAAAAAAAATATCTTGTTATAATATTAAGTACATTTTTACTTTATCTCAATGGAGAAAAACTAATCTCCCATATTTTTAAAACACATCACGAGGTTCCTTCAATCTCTAAAATGCATCATCAATATCCCCATTTTTAGTTTTTGGAAACATGAAAGAAAACATGGAATCTTCCTAAAATTTCAACTTCCAACATCTCAATCTATCCCATGACTTGTAATTCATCTCAAATCCTTTATCATTATGAAAACCTAAAAAATATAGTGTCATCTTATTTTCAATAATATATCCTTTTTTATTCTATCCCTTTGTAAATAAATGGAAAGGAATAAAATAGGGTAAGTGACCATGAATACTTAAAAGTATTTGGGAAAATAATTTCATGCCAAACAACACTCTCATGATCCTAAAGCAATCCTTTTAAAGAGTCATTGTTATGATATACATGAATTTACCTTTGATAATGCAGTTCACAATGTAAATATTCAAGATACCAGGGAGCTGTTTCCTTATTGAGATGGGGGTTTGAATCAGTGTTTACATTTTCTAATTTCTATTTATTTTAAAATAAACCACTATTTATTGGTTAGGATATGATCTACTCTTATGATAAATTTTCCTTATACAAATGTAGTAAATATAAATAACATAGAGACATAATATTTATTCACGGTTCATCTTGAATTTGATCATACTCTTTTATATGATTTATTATCCACCCCAATTATAGATTATCCATAATAATCACAAGTGGTTACACCATATAGTTTTCAATAACATAGATGTGTGTTCCACTAGAACAAAAACATCACACTTATAGATAAAAAATGATTTCCAATAAAATAATAATTATCATTCATGAATTTTAGTCACTCCTTCAACTATCAATGAATAACTTTTCTTTTGAGCCTTCGAGATAAACTAAATAGTATATGGTCACTTCATTATAATTCCCGATAAGATATAATAATGAAAAACAATGCTATTCTTTCTCACTATCTTGAGAACATTATTGGACCAATTATTCCTCAAGGTCTTGAAATTATTGAATTATAAAATATTTTCTTCACATATAGTATGAAACGTTACCATCATACACATTATATGGTCATCACATAACATATATATCTCATCACATACTATTTCATTAATTATTTGATGATTGATGTACTATTTCTTCATAACCAAGTTTAATGAATTGAATAATTCCTAGTTCAATAGATTAGAAGTGATAATTTCTTCATGAAACCACAACACAATAAATTTATATAGAGCAACAAATACATAACATATTCTCCCCCACATGCATTCTGCATATCACTTCACTCTTCACAGATTACATTGATCAATTTTTAGTAGTCTTTATAAATGATAATATCATATATTATTAGAGATAATAATAATAAAATTAGTATTAAATGATTGTTCTAATGACCATAAGAAAATAGAAACTATTTAAAAAATTATTAACTATGAATTATGGTTACATAATTCATCATTCCTGTTCCATTTTATCATAAGAATGGGTATATCTATAGATCCTTCAATGAATTATGTGATTGAAGAATGGACTAGACCAACCACTATATTAGAGATCTGTGGTTTTGTTTTTAATTATTTGGATACTATTATCCCTTTTGGATAAATTTATCACTATTTTCAATTATAATAAAATAGATAACCTCAAAAGGAGAAAACTTCTTTAGATATAAGAATGTGAAGATGGATTCAAATATCATAATAAGTGGTTGGACACCGAAACTATATTTACACATCCCAGAAGTGAAGAATGATTTTTTATATTCTTCAATGAAACAAAAAGGTTATTGGGAATTTTCCTTATAAAAAATGAATAGGTGATAGCCCATTCCTCACATTACTTAAATTACCATGAGAAAAATCACTCAACCAATGATTTAGAGTTAGAAATAGTAATTTTACTGAAAGAATTTAGAGGAATTTTTAATATGGAGATAATTGAGATATATTAATAGGCATAAGATATTAATATAGATATTCACATAATAAGATTCAAATAGACCACAAATTATATGGTCATATTTAATCAAATTTTAATATTTCTCAATATATTACTAGCTTGGGAAGGAAAACAAGGTAGTAGATGATTTAAAATGGAATGATAATGGTAATATACCCATGATGTGGATTGGAAGTGTCTCAATACTTATATATTTTCAAGTTATAGAACATGATATCATTAGGAATGGAAATAAATATTATCTTTAACAAATTATTTCTCAACCATACATCCATATAGATATTGAGTAGGTAAAAAAGGATGAACTATATCTGTAGAAAAAGGTAAGACACATTTCAGAATTTAATATGAAAAAGGATTTAACCTTGATATGTGTCTTATACAAGCTAATATTGAGGAAAGGGGTTTTGGATAATGTGTGTAACTCATAAATCCTTATCCCCCTAGGATATAAAAATATGTATAGTCATATTTAGGAGAATTGTTGGTTAGAAAAAATGAAAGTTGACATGGAATATTATATATATTTATGTATGATATTCCAGTAAGTTAAGGATAGATTTTATATTTATAAGGTGATAATAAAACCATTTATTATACACATTAAAAAATAGTATAACATTACTGTAAACGTTTTAATTAGCCTTCAATTGAATTCTAAAAGATATAATTCTTTTTGGGTAGTGATGAATCATTATAAAAATTTGGCACACTTAATTTTCATTGGGGATGATTAATCACTTGGTCAACTATTAATTATATATAAAAAGGAAGTTCTAATGTTATATAAAGTGAAAAGGTAAATTAAATTTGAACAATATCAATGTTTAAAATTAATTTTTTGGAGAAGCCTCCCACAATCAATAGATACAAAACTAAACATTATCACAACATATCTTCCTCAAACTGATGGAAAATATGAAAGGACTATTCAGACATTAGAAGATATTCTCAATGTATTTCCATGGATTTTTGGATCAATATATTCCTCTTGTCGATTTACCATATAACAACAATTTTCACAAAATTATTCAAATTAAACTATAAGAGGATCTGTAATGGATGTGTTTTCGAGCTCTGAAATACATAGATTAAGTAGGAGAGAGAAAGATATCGGGCATAATATATATTAAGAAATGATAGATAAGATTACAACCATTCCTAAATATATTAGGGAAGTGTAATTTCTATTAAATTGATATGAAAAAAAATCAATGATGAAATCATGAGTTTGAGGTTTTTGAAAATGTATTTTTTTGGATATCATAATGGAAGATGGCTATAACATTTTGGAAGGTGGGAAGATTATCCTTAGTTATATCATTAACTCTTATATTCTTGGTCATATAGGGACTATAACATATCCAATATGGATTACACTAACCCTATCACAACCACATGATGTGTTCTATATTTAAATTTTGAGGAAGTATGTACAATATCCATCACATATATTGTACATAAAAGTTATATAATAGGAAAATGATCTATCTTATAAGGAATAGATGATGGAGATATTAGGTTATAGATATATTATTTCATGGAATTTCACTACTGAGAACTCCTCTAGGGTCAACAGTGATGACCATAGTGACCCAATAATCCCACATCTAATAGGCCATGAGTTGGTAACCAGAATCGAGGATATAAAACACACAGATGAGAGAAGTTACACTTATAAATCCCAAGAAAACATATAAAAGGAACCCATGATAAATTACATAATATAATACCAAAAACTATATCTCAAATATATGTAGTTTATATAGATAATAATTAACCAAAATTGAAATACCAAAATCAAAATCCTATGAAAGAAACTCTAGAAGAAACCCCAAACTCTAAGATAGTAGTGTCCAGCTCAGTCACTGAATCCCTATGGGAAATAAGAAAATGGTTATATATATATGGGAGTGAGAATACATGTATATTCCTTATAATCCTACTAACTAACTCTCATGGAAATGTGGAGTAATCATACTAATTCCATTATAAATAAATAGAATATCCAACATGAACAAAAAAAAGGTATAATGACACCCAATATCACCCTGGTTTACTCAACCAATATCATATCCATGAGTGATAACATAATATAAAATGAATATAAATAAATTAGGTACCATATAACTACTTACAATCTCATTTTTACTACAATTTTCGAAAAAAACATAACGGTGAACCTAATCCCTTCCACAACCATGTTGTAACACATCTTATGTCATATCAAAACTACTCTATATATCCCAACCACTTCAAATTCATTTCATATCTTACACCACATTAAATATGAAAACTAAAAATAACATTTCAATTATTGTAGGGTATTGTGAACATGATGGATATTAAACCCATTCTCTCCTCATACCATGTATAATCAGAATTATATATCATTATCTCAATCACATATCCAATTCATGAAGTATACCACATACCATAACATTAGGCCGTTACAACCCATATTCATCCAACTATATTGATCCATCACAACCCATACAAAACTGAATGGGAGAGTGGTGGAGAGGGAATATTTCACTATCTATTTCATCACATTCTTAAATTCTATGGGAAAACACCCAAAACCCAAAACATTTGGGTATTAGCAAGGTCATTCAGCTTGATTTTGGTATGTATAAAATATCAATGAAAATACATCATATATGAATAAAAAAAATTAAATAAGTATTTTTTTCACTTAAAAATATCACTATAAAACAAATTATAAGAACCACACTACCACTCCCATGCATTAACAATTTATTCCAATTCTAAAAAACATACCATACCCAATTTACACACAAAATTTCAACAAAAACCATCAAAATTTTCTAATCCTAATTTAATATTTTCTAGATATATAAATTCTTTATAACATTAAATTCTATATTTAATTCCTCTATTAACCATTCATTCCAATATATCACAATTCATTAACATCCATGTTTATTAATTTATGTGTAGTACTCATTAATAAAATCATCATCAATAATAATATTCCACTCAATAATGAATCTATAACACATATTCACCACATGTAACCAACCACCACACACCCCATATAACTACCCATTTCAATATAAATCACAATTAAAACATTGACATTACTTTTCTACACAACCATTAATGTAATAATAATAGCCCAACCACCACACATCAACAACTCCATCCTCTCATTTCCTCCATGGTAAATAGTTATTTCCCTCACTACCCACAGACATCAAATATGAAAACTAGAAAAAATAGTTTCAAAACACATACACTTAGATCATAGTGTTGGAAACTCAACAAAAAAATTGGACCAAAATAACCCATCAACATAATACAAAAAACAACTATGTTTTAATAAATATTTAATATAAAAAATTGGTGTCAATCATACTCAACATTATCATATTCCTAGTTTTATAATAATAGATTTAATCACTATCATTAAGTGATAAACCTTTTATGAAATGTGATCCCAACAAAAAATAAAAAATAATGGTACACAATTTGTTATAGTAAACAAACTCTTAACACCAACTAAAATCAACCAAAAACAACATATGAAATATCATTAAAACATATAGAAACTTGAAAATAACCCATTCAAATAAATTTACCTTATTCCAATTCTTTATCTACATTTTTTTATCCTTACCATCGACTAACTAAATTCAAAATCACAGAACATCCACATTATACATAAAAATAATGAAAGTTATTGAAGCCCTTGCCTTTATATAAAGATTCAATGGAACAAAAAACGAAAATAGAGTAATAAAGGAACAACTAAGAAATATGAAATACACCAACCTAGGTGATAAGCAGGATGAACCAATATAAAACCATGTTATGATATCAACCAAACCAAAATAAAACTCTCTCTAATAAACATTAAAATGGTTGAGATCAGAAAGAAATAGTTGATGAGTAGTAGGGTACCATGGATCAAGAGAAATCCATCCCATGAATCAGAAGTTGTAACCCTTTATAGAAATAACTATAACGTATTAAGGAAGGACTAATGGCTAGATATGTTTCAAATTAAAAGAGTAAAAATAGAACATAGGAATCCCAACCCTTATTTATATAAGAAATGTGATGGGACTTCAACAGGGCATGAAGACTCCCACCATGACCTTAGAGCTCATATTCAATACCAGATCAGAGGCTCAAACATTCAAAATGATATATCTCCCACTAACACATAAACTATTTTATCCTCTTAAAAATATTCCTGACCATCACCATGGCCTGAAGAAATTTCATTTACAGTTTCTATCATACCATGGTTAATACTCTATCAAGGAGAGAAACCCCTCTTCATTTTCATCCTACCTACACAACACAACCATTCTTCAATTAAACACCACCATGTCCATAACTATGTCCATTTTATTTTCACCTATGTTCCTAAAGTAAATCATTGGGACACTATAGTCAAGGAATCCCCAACCATATCATGTAACATATCTTCATGTTTTATACATATATGCTAAATAGATATTCCATGGAACCATTCCCTCTAACATAGGATCCACCAAGTAACGGTGAACCTTGATAATAAGTTCACTCATGAAAATATGCATTTATAAACCTAGATTCACCAATTATAATTAAAATATATCTAACATTGTATAGATCACCCAGATAGCCTCCCCTAAGAGATACTTATGGGAATTTTTGTCCCCATAGATCCAAAACCTGACTTTCCACCTCTGTAACATCTCCAAAATCTCTCTAAACACTTCTAAAAAAACACTATGTAAAGGTCCAACAAAATCTAATCTAAGTGTCGTGACTGAGGGTTGTAGTCTCGTATCTGATGTTTGTGTGGGGCGATCTATTGTGGTCTCCGAGTGGGATGGGTTAGTGGTGACGGGGGATTGAGGTTCTGATCTGAGATGGGGCTGTTCTGGAAACTATGGCACTTGGGGTAATGTCGTCAGGTTCTACATTTCTTGGATTCATTTTTAATTTTCGGATATGGCAGCTGTTGTTCATGTGTTGGATTTATCTTCTATATTTTTTCTCTAGTTATGTTTTGGTGAATCTTCTATGGGGTCTTGGTTTATGGTATCCTGTGACTTTGCAATCATGGTAGAGGAGGGTTGCTGGAATTTGGCTGAGTCCGGTGCATTTGGTGTTCGTGTGAAAAAAAAACTGGTGATAATATTTCTTGGATTTTGATGTGATTAATTTTGTGTTGGTGGATCCTTGTCAGGTACTCATTCTTGTGTTTGGTTGTGGATGGTTTTGGATGTGTTTTAACTGTTGTGATTTCCGCGGATACTTCTTCTTGTTTTGGATGTTGATTTGGATCGGCTAGTGGCCGATTGATGCTTGGATTTGGTCTTTGTACACTTTTGTCTCTGGATTTCGTTCTTCTTGGTTGAGCTGCTGGTGTTCAGGTTATTGTCTATACAGTTTTCTTTGATCAATGAAGGTGATGCTATTTATTTTTTGGCTTACGTATGTGAAATGATGTTGTTTCCATGGATATGATGTTATGGTGCTGTTTGCAGTCAGAGGGGATCCAGGCAACAAGTTTTTCTAAATTTTGGATGCTTCTTCCAGACTTTCTACTAGGATTTTCCCCAGAAGAGGATTAGAGAAGGTTCTTTCATCGTATTGGACTTTTCAGATTTGGTAGTTTGAGAGGGTATGGCTCTGCCATCGGTTCCGGGCCCATGATCCTTTGCATAGGACAACTTGCTGAACTGTCATGCATTGGTGGAGGTTCCATACTGATGATGATGCTGGGGAGGGGTATTTATTAGTAGCTTTGTTTTGGGCTTTGACATTCATTTTATGTTGATGTTTGTATGTCCTTGAAGTCATGTAAGGTTTCCCCTTTTTCCTTAAAAGGGGGCCTATCCAAAATTAATAAAAATTAAAGCCTTCGGGCATTTCAATTCAGTTCAATAAAATACCAAGTAAATTAAATTACCAAAATATTGAAATATCCATAATCATGGGCACCCATAAATATAATATCATCAACGATAACTATGAAATAAATAAAAAATTAGAAATATGTTGAACATATTGAGTAATAAAATGAGTGAATGAGATGAATGATTTTAGTGAAGTATATAAAAAAAATATTTAAGAGGGAAAAATATGATTTTTAATTATGTAGTTGTTTGATATCTTGTCATTATACGCGTATACTGTAGGTATATTGAATAATATATAATAGTAATGTTGAAGATTCAAATTTCATAAAATATTATATTTGGTATTTAATTAAACTAAATAGATACTAATTCCATAGTGTAAATTTATTTAATTTTAATGAAATCATTTTATAAATCAATTATTTTTAAAAGAATTATTTTTCTTAAGTAAATATAATTCAAATAATTAATTTTAAAATATTAGAATTTATAAAAATAAAAAAAAAATTAGAAAAAAAAAATATTATCAAAAAAAATTAGATTAAAATTATATAATTTTATATAGATATATTTTTAATGAATTTTTTTATATTTTTCATTTTAATCTCAATAAATAAAATTTATCAATATTAACAAACCATTTTAGTGAAATTTATAAATCATATATATATATATATGAAAATAACTTAATATTTATCTAATTATTATTACCTGAAATGGAATATGAATAAAATGGAGTTTTATGTTTAAAATGATATTTCTTTAAAAATGTTTCCATACATTTTGAATTTTTCTTTTACAATCAATTTTAATCACGTTTAAATTTTTTTTTTTAAAAAATAGACTACATAAATTGAATCATCATGTCAAAATTTGTTAATAAAGTTAATTTGATTTTAGGGAAAAAATAATTTATTGAGATAACATGAGATTTACCATGATAAAGTTAAAATGAGGTAAAGGGTTAAATTATGGATTATAGGTTAAAAAAATCACCAACCTTACCTTTTAATAGTGTATATTTTAGGTTTTGTGATATATATCTATTATTTATAAACTTTTTATCCAATTTCACTTCATGATGTCTTTTTTTACATAATAAGTATCGGGTATTTGTAGAAATTTCACTCAAGATCACCTATAAAAGTACCTCTCTATACCTAATTCAAACCACACAATTCCTTTAGTTTCATCTTGAATCCCAATGAAAATTATATTTGTAACATTACTCTACTAGGTTTTAAATTTCCATTCATAAGAAGGAGACTCAAATCATCCATTTCCATGAGTATCTCTAAGATAATATTCAACTCTTCCACATATATGTTATCTTCTACTTAATAATTTCTCATTACCATCTTCATCCATCTCTTCCTATTTCTGATTTAATAATTTAATAAATTTTAATCAAAATCATTAATCTTTATTAAATTTAATTGTATAATAATAAATCAAAATATTCTTAATCATTCATAGTTATAACATGTTCTTGTTTTAATATGTTTTACCACCTATATGAATAATTCTATAACATCATAATCACGAATATTCACAAAAACATAATATCTAGAAATATATTGAAATAAGGATGAATTTAATATGTTTTAATTATTATGGAAGGATAATATATTTAATTATATTCCTTAATAAAATTAATTAATTTTATTAATTCAATATTTAGGAAAATTATAATTTCAAACTAATCATTACAAACTATTATTGAAACATCCATGAAACAATAATGGAACTATAAATTATTATCAAACACATATATATCATATCTATGAATATTATGGAGGCGATTTAATCATTAACATGGAATAATTATGAGAACATTCATACATGGGAATGAAAGGATCAAATTGAAAAATTAATGCCCAATGAATAATTTTATAATTGAATGATTAATGATTGTGTAAAAAGCGAGACTCCCCTGGTTTGAGTTAGTTCTATTTTTAATTATATATTTTAATTAATGGAATAGTTGGGTAAGTCACATAATGTTTATGGTTTATTTTTTATGGTTTTTATAGTGTTTTCAAAAGTTCACAATTTTATCATGGTTCATGGAAACCATACATAATATCAAGGAAAATATGTGGGGGTGAATATGGGGGTTACTAATATGGCGTATGGCCGATGCATGATTTTCCTAACCATTTTCCCAAGCCATATGAATTAAAAGTTTTTATAGACTGCTAATTTTTAGGATTGGTGAATGGTTTTCCAAACCATGTGACAAAATTGGGTGAAATGGAAATTCTTGGATAGTTGTGATTGAAAAGTTGGTGCAATGTTTTTCGAAGATTTGTGACCTAAAAACCAAAACTCACTTTAAGATCCTCATTTTTTATTTGTTGGATAATTTTATTAAGACTTCACCTTCCACTAGGTGATTTTTGATAATTTTTGACTTTTTAACTTTGTTCTTGATGATTATTTGAGTATTTTATCCTAGAAACAATTGTTAAAGGTTATGTTCATCCCTTATAATCTATATATTCATTTTCCCTTGATAAAAAATCACAATTAGGTTCATTAAGGTTGGATCTAAGGGATAAGATAAGAATTTATAGAACCTTCTTTTTATTTACTAGAGTAATAAAAAAAGAGTCCATATCTATGAAATCATGAGAATAGTCCTCATGTCAATCGTTTTCAAGGTAGGTGTCTTTCCCCCTTTTTCTATATTATCTAGAACACAAAGGGTTTCATGTTTATAAATAAATCCCTTCTAATTTGGAGTGAAAAAATCATGATAAAAACTAATATTTCTAGTTGATCTTGAACTCTTTGGCTATGGGTGATGAACAAAATGTGTTTCAAAAAACATTTTAATAATACTATATAAAATAAAAATGGGGTTTAATGTGTGAAATTGTAAAAATATTTGATGTTTTGTATGTTTATATTTGTATTATGATAGGATTTATTGTTATGAACTTGAAACTTGGTGCTATATTGGATGCATGGGAAGGTATATTATCATGTGATGACTTGGTGAAAGACATATCACTACATACATATATTGGGATTATCATTTAACATGAATGAGTGTGTGTGTTTGTGTGTGTATTAACATGTTATATGGAAACTAAGTGGGTTTAAATGATTTTTGAATGCTATTTATAAAAATAAATTCTTGATAAACAACTTTCATATGCTTCATTATATTTTATAATACCGTATTTTTAATAAAATAATTTTGTTTATTTATTTCTATTTTTTAAAACGGTGAGCTCACCTGAGTCTTGTTTTACTAGAATTTATTGGGATGTATGAGGGTGTTTGTATTGAGTATTATTACTTACCCCCTACATATGCACTTTAGTTCATATACAGATACTGTTTTACATGATATAGAAAAGGGATTTTTTTTAATATATCTAGTGGGGTTTCTTGAGGTTTCTTTAATGTATATCTAGAATTAGAGATTTGGAGTTTCATGGGTCATGGCGTCGGGAGTGTTTCAAACTTGGTTATCAGGTCTTTCTTATCTTTGTATTTTAGTATCTTTATTCTTATTATTATTTCCATTTTTTACTATGATATTACTCTATTATTGTATAATGAGATGTATTATATACATTTCATGCATAATATAGTATTTTTGTTGAGTTTTTTCCTTGACATTCTGTGTATGTTTAAATAAAAAATAATCACCCAATAATTTAGTAATACATTTACATTCACTATTATCCTTTGGTGTCTGAGGGATGTTACCTATTGTTAGTGGAATCTTAACACTTCCCCCCGAATGGCCTGAAAGCCTTCATTTTTATTTATTTTTGATAACCCCCCTTTCAAGGGATGAGGGGGAACCCTTACAAGACCTGTAGGCTCAAAGATTACATGGACCGTAGGCTTAGGAGATTACATGACCCGAAGGTATTAGAGAATTCAACCAAACTATCTACAAGGAACTACCCCTCCCCATCATCTGCATCATGATAGTATCTCTCCACCTTCGCATGACCATATGGATAGGCTTCCCGTGAAAGTGCAGGCTGGTCCCGATGACATAACCATACACTCTCATTCTGAAAAATCTATTTAGCTCTTCTCTGGTGAGTGCACTTGATCCAAATCCTCTTCTGGGGCTGCTCTTTTTTTGTAGAGTCTATTTGGGGCAACTGCATGTGGCCTGAAGGCCTTGAGGGGAAAAAGGCCTTAAAGGTGGACCGAAATTCCTACTGACCCGAAGCACTGGTTGGCCCTAAAGCCTTAAGGACTCCAATCCCAAACCGATGGCCCAATGTGAATAGTTCCAGCTACTACAATATCGAACAATACCTACTGCAGTAACTACTACAGTGACCACACAGTTTACAATTATGCTACTGTACCTATACTATGTAAAATTCTTCTATAGTACTACACAGTGTATAGTACTACTACATTACCTGCTATAGTATTAATACAATACCCCCGGAAGTATGCCTCTACCTGGTTTTGAACCTGGGTCTCGTGGATGTACTTAAGGATACCTCACCAACTGGGCTGAGGCTCATGTGCATCTTAGCACTTCCCAAGACAATGGTTAGGGCCATTCTATCGGAAATGGTATCATTTAGTTTCTTTTCTTCAGTTAGGATGGTAATAAGGTGATATGACTTGTTGAGAGTTATATTGTATAGTAAATAATGATGTTGGAAACCACTTTATGTCAAACATCATGTGAATGGGTGTTCTAGGTACAAAAAGTGTACTAAAATACTTCTTCATGTGTTTTTACCTCATCATTGTGGGTTTAACTAATGAGGTATTGTATCATGTATTTCTAAAGAGACTTTCCACCAATACTACACTATAACATGTTTATTTAATTTTGGGTATTGTGCTATTTTAATTTTGGATGTTGTGATATGATATGAGATATAAACCTAAATAAGGAATAAGTAAAATAATTAATTGGTCATTTATGTTATAGTTATAGAAGGATAATTCAACCAATTAGGAGAATGAGAAACCGGTAAGAGGGATCTTTGGAGAATGTGGTTCCACACAAAGCATAGATTTAACAATAGTTGGTTAAGAGTATTGTGAAATAATTCCATGCTGTTTTCAATGGACTTATACCTAAGGATCCTCACCATGCAATTTAATTATAAGTATTCTAAAAATATAATCCTATAACATCTAGGTATATTTTTTATATGAACATGTAAAAGTATGGATGTGTAGAATTAATAGTATATTTGATGTAGTTTTACCACCCAATAATCACTATAATGTAGTAATGTTCTATATTACAAAATATACAAAAAATGGTGAACATGGAGATAGTGAAAGAGAGTGATATGACCAAAAATACTACTAGAATGGACACATTATCCATCCATATGTAGGTTATAACTCTAGGATAGTGAATAAGTGGAAAATGAAAAACTACTCATAGGGTAGTAGGGAAATGAATAATCAATTTACTAGATCAATATCATACCCACCATGTCACACAAATATATCTAGTTTCCTTCAGTTTAGCTATCTTTATCATAATAATAAAGAGTGTGTTTCACAACCACTGGGTTATCACAACTGTAGAAAAATAAGTAATCCTAATAAATATTTCCCTAAGCCTCTAAATTAAATAGGGGGATATGGATTAAACCAATATTAGGTCTTAAAAATATAATTTCAATGATCTCATAAGAATATTTTTCTCCTTCACAATTGTGTGAATGAGGATAACTCTAGTAACTCGACTATTATCCAAAAAAAACCACAAGAAGGTAAAAAATACTATTATATAGGAGATGATGAATAATTATATTGAGACAATAGGGCTATTTTTACTAAAGAACTAGGTCCACATCCTTTTTGACATACCATTCTTGTAAACTCAACCCTTATAAATGTTTTTTTTAATACTAGTGACTTGAAATATTTGTTTTTGTCTAATGTGGTTAAAAAATTGTCCTTTCATGTGGAGATGGTGCCTCATGTTATGATCATCAAGAAACATCTTGGTCAATATGAATACATAGGATTCAATTTACTAGCTTGTATTTTTTCCATCAATGTAGTACATTTTCTCTACGAGATTACTATCTTTGAGCTCGACATTTCAAACAAAATATTTAGACTGGACAGGTAGTCAGAATTCAAAGAACATATACATCTTTATTTTTGGTAATTAACCTTCACATCCCCATATGAATATGTTTATTTAATCAATAGGGATTGGGATTTTAAAGTAGATAGAGTATAAAATTTAGTAATAGCATATATAACCATTTTTTCATCTTGAGAAAAGGAATTTATGGGATACATATGTACCTATAAATTGGAATCTTCTTACAAAAGTGGAGTAATACCCAAATTCCTTTTTGAATTATTTCTCTGGGGTATTCATCGAATAGGAAATAAAATTTTATATTTATATAATTATAAGAAAAGACCTATTTCACTCTATTCATATAGAATGGATCTATTTGATTATGAGAATTAAATTTACTACTATAAGAATTAGAGATAAAGGGTTTCATTTGACTAAGTACATCACCTTGGAATGTTTAAATTATATCTATAAAGAAGGAAGACTTTTTTCTTTGATTGTTTATCAACTATCATAAACCAAATCAAGTTATGGTCAATAATTAGTATCATCTTTCTCCCATCAATGATAAATTAGATCAATTTAAGGGATCCACAGTGTTCTTTAAGATTGATCTATGACCTAGATATAAA
The DNA here is from genome assembly GCA_963277665.1 of Viscum album. Lineage (NCBI taxonomy): Eukaryota > Viridiplantae > Streptophyta > Magnoliopsida > Santalales > Viscaceae > Viscum > Viscum album. Next base: position 1,392,649,236 of record OY728150.1, on the reverse strand, counting down.
AAACTCAAATTTATGAATGAGGATATTCCAAAGAAAACATTTATATATCAATATGTCCATTAAGAATAAATTATCTTTCCATTTTTTCTTATAAATTCACCAATATGTTTCAAGGAATTTATGAACTTTATCTTCTATAGGTACCTCAATTAATTTTTCATGGTATTTTTTGATGATATTCAAGTATACTCTAAATATATAATTTACTATTAGAAGCACATATATATTTTTTGACCATATTGTGTTATCACTAGTTTTAGGATAAATTCATTATGTGTGAATTATAGATACAAGAAATATATTTCCTAAGAGATTTCATCTATAAATAAGGCATACCAGTTGACCCTAGGAATAACGAAGTAGTCATTTTATTGACTCCACCTAAAAATGTTCTCGAGAAATATAGTTTTCTTGAAATAATATGATATTATCAATGATTTTTAAAATATTGCTCATAGTTTGGTTCTATTATGAATACAGTGATGAGAAAAGTGCTTCCATTAAGGTGGAATAAATATTTCTTGAAATCCTTTTAGGAGATAAAATCTCGACTCACTTTGGCACATATCCATAACCTTACATTACTAGATTGGGGATATGTTCTATACTATGATATTTCTAAGCCAAGACATTTTTGTATTCATATATAGGGAGATGAAGTTGTCGAAAATAGATCAATATAGTTTTTAACACATTAAAAGAAATATCTGACATGTTACCAAGAACTATCTATAGTGTCCCATTCCATAAAAACAATATGACACTATCACTTTGGGTAAAATTTCACAGTCTTCATCAATCATAAAATCATGAAATATATATTCTCTCAGAGATACATAGACTTGAGGAAATGATGTTGGATAATGTATCTCTAGATTCTTGACTTAAAATATTTATCTAAATTTGATATTGGGAATTAAGTGGATAATGTTTTGAGATGAATATTCTTATAATGAAATAGCTAGGAAAGCTTATGACCACAAGATATTGATGAGAGTTATTTAATACATGAATATAGAATTTTTCAAATAGAATGAAAGTGTGTCTTTATTATTGGTCACAATCTTCCATATTTGATGGATTTTTTAAAATAGGCACAATAATCAAATCGGAACTACATCACCATTAGTCCAAACTTAAATGGTGGGGATACCATGAATGGTTGGATAGAGGATTCCAAATTAGTGTTTCATTTTTAGAAAAATAACTGTGGCAACCTTTTCATTCCTTGAATAGATTCTTTCTACATATCACTATTTTCAAGGGTCTATTCACCAGGGTACTTAGAAAATGAACATAAAAAATGAATGTTCACTTATGGTGGTCCGTTATGAAACATATTATTTAGAGAATCTCCTGAAATGTATCACTTATCAATAGGTAAAGGTCGAGAATCAATGACTAGAAAGTATGATATAATCTATTTATATACCTATTTTGAAATGTGATCATTTTTCTATTTTATTTTCACAATTCAACCACAAATACTTCAAAAGTATGATGTAATTTGGTTAAATGTTGATATAATCACAAATTCAAAACACTTTCAGCCAATTTGAGAGACCAACATGGTGGAGGATTTAAAAAAGATACATATTCAAGAATTAGTTATGTTTCATGATGTAAAAGAGTCTATTATCTTTAACAGATACCATATATTTAGTTTCAAGTTTTGAAAATATTTTCAATATGCTCTTGGGACCCAGTTTAACATGATCATAACATATCATCCTTAGATGGATGGGTAGTCAGAATGTATGATTCCAATGGTGGAATAAATTCATATAGATTATATAAAGTTATTTGGTGGAACATAGAATGATTATATTACATTATTAGAGTTTTCATATAATAATTTTTATCACACCATTATAATTTTTTTCAGAGTAATTTTATAGCCATCCTTATCACTGTTTACTTTGTAGGGTGGAAGTGGAAAAAACTACACTAATCAGACCCAATCTTGTTTAAGAGGATATGGAAAGGAATAAGATGATCTGAAAAAATATGGATATATCTCCAAGATAATATAAATCATTTATACATCACAAATGTTTCCCATTATCATTTGATATTGGTGTCTAGATATTTCAAAAAGTTTCACTGTATTTTGGTCATGATTGTTTAGAAAAAGAGAAACTAGATTTAAGAAAAATTTGATATTCTAGAAGGTACCACCAAAAATTCATACCAATTACATTTAACAAATAGATTCAATTATGTACACAATGTTCTCTATATATCTCAATTGAATTAGTACCAGCCAGATCCTAGTCATGTGATTAGCTAAAATTCATACTACTCTTGAATCAGATGAGAATATTATCCATGAACTGATTTAGATTATGGATAGTCATGGGAAGGAACTTGTGAGGGAGAGATATTTATTTACTATGAAAATTATTTCTATATGTTCAACATTAATAAGAGACTTGGGAATGATAGAAATTCATGCTGTTGTTGTAATAAAAACTCTTTAAAGAGAATTACAATCTCTATCTTTCCAAGAATGAAAATACAAATGGTTTAGAGAATGTGAAACCCTAGTTTTGAAGTAATTATAAATTCAATTCTTTATTTCATGTTAAGAAATAGTTGTGATAAGTTTCTATATGTTTATTTTTGGTTTTGAAACATTTTAGTGTATTTTATAGGTTTAATGTTTGAGAATGTTTATGGGAAACCATATAGATTCTCTAAGAAATTATGTGGGGTTAATATAAGATTAATATGATGGGTCAATGTAAACACATGGTTTGATTAACTATGTGACCTAAATCATTTAATTATATGCTTGGGGATAGAGTTGATTCACATGTTTGGTGTGTTGTTTTCCTAATAGTACAATATAACCATGTGACTGGGAAATTGTTAAATAGTGTTAATTTCATGGTTGGCACATGATTTTTCAAACTATGTTACCTAATTATGTGAACCTCATTGTATTTTTTTTTGTTTAAAAATAAATTTCTAAATTTTCTTTTAGAATTGTTTTTTCATCTATGTTAGCATCTATTAATGATTATTCTGATTCATTGGGGATATAAATTAATGTTAGCATCTACCTAATTTCTCTAGATGGATTGTGATCATGTTGTACTATATATTGAATGTGGAAAATATTAACATTTAATATTATAACATTTAAATATAAATGTTTATAATGATTATAATTTTTTTATTAATATCTTTTATTATAATAAATCATTATAGTTAGTAAGTGATGGGAAGATCTTGTTAGATACACTTAGTGAATCATTATGTCTCATGAGACTAACTAGATTAGTTATTTGATGTATTCATTTCCTATTTATGTATTATGTCTTGAAACAAGGAAATTATAGTAATATTATGATTTTTGGAAAAATTCATTTGATAATTATAAATCTAGTATTTTTATCCAAGTGGATATTTATATTGTTATGTTATTAATGGACATATTCCCCTTTCATTATATTAGTTACATAGAATATTTTGTTATTTCTTATTTATATCATATTATTCATGTTTTATTTATTCTATAACAGATTATATAAATTATTTCCTTTATTAAACCTCTAAGATGAACTGTTATTTTTATCCCTTTTCCCCAAGGATCTAATAATTGACCTATGAATGATTTTAGGGATATACAGAAAGAAATAATTATGTTTTCCTAGGAAATTTATGTTGTATTTCATGCATTTATTATAATATTAGAATCATGTACATATATATTATGTGAATATTATTAAACTATTCAATATTTTGAGATTAAATATCTTTTATTTTTTTTTCAATGTAGTAATGTTACCATTGGCTCTGAGTTACTGGATTCAGGGTTGTTACAGTTTGTAGCATAGAATGTTTAATAAGAACCTTGAGAGATAGATCTAGAATAACATAGTAGAACGATGCTAGAACCATATAAAAAACCCTTATGATATTCATGAAACCTTTATAGAATATTTAAATTATATAGGAATCATATTTTATGTTTTAATATTCACGATTTTATGAGATAATCTATTATATTCCATCATTTAGAAATTGAACCTAGTAGATGGAACAAAAAATACATCAACACCCAAAATCAATATCAATATTTCCCATATGATGAGTCATTGAATTAAATGAATTTTATTCTAGAGAATATTAGATTATTAATAAATTGGTTTAGTTTACTTAGATCATGACTGATAATCTCACACTTATAGAGAGACCAGCTGATCCTTAACATGGTGAAACATTTTTTGACCGATTCAAGTGGAAACAACCTCTATTATTCAATAGGGATACTAACACATTATTAGTTGAGAAATGGAACATGTCTCTGGATAATATATTTCTCAATTTTTAAAGTAGTTAAAGATAGAAAATTAGCATGTAAGTATATCTTCAAAAGGTAATTGTTGATAAAATGTGTTCATTTATTCAAAATAATAATGATTCGGGGGATATAGAGTGTTTATAATGGAAAAATTTTAAGTTGAAATTACTTAAAAAATACTTTCCATGTGGGTAATGAGATGATATAGAATTTCAATTACTCAATTTAAGGAAAAAAGAGGAGTAATATATTGATGAATATGAAACTAACTTTACAAGGTTGGAAACTCATGTTGTAGATTATGAACATAATACAAAGTAATATTGATCTCTTCTTTAGTAAGGTAAAACCTAACCTTTAAAGTGAATTAGTATCACATTTTTTTAGTTTATTAGGATATAGAATCATGTGTTATCAAGAACAAGAAATAATTTTCTAACTCTAATGTTTTCTAGGGAAATCATCAAAAAAATTGTTCATCTCAGCACTTAATAAAAATAAATATTTGAAAAGGTAATATGGTAACAATGGAATTTTTGTTTAATAGTTGTGTAGGGAAACACCATGAAACATTCTTGAAGTGAATGGGAGTTTTCATCACATGTGAAAAGAAAGGTCAGAAGGATCTTGATTATAAGGGTATAAATATTACAATCAATGTATAATGTTTTAACTATATAAAGATGGGGCACTATTCAAACAAATTCCTACATCATTAATAGAATATACATAAAAAAATTAGGAGGGAGAAAATCCAACCATATGTGATCACTATATATGAATTTGATATTACAAATGATGTGATAGTATATAAATTTATCATAAACACAATATTAACTAATTCTTTATTTGATTATATATCTACACAATCTTATATATATTTAACTTTTACTAAGAGAATAATATAATACCCTATAACTATTTTTAAAAGGTTTTCAATTAACAAATCTAATGGGAATATTATTGCAATAAGGATATATCGATCATTATCCCTTCAGATAAACATATATTCTCTAGTTATAAACATTATTTTCAAATATATGATTAAATTTGATATATTCCTCAAAGTGAATAACTTTAAATAATAAATTCAAGAATTTATTTCTGAGAGAATGAGATATGTATTTACGAAGGGGTTGATAATGCCTTATTTTTATTAGAGAAAATTAATTATATGAATATTTTATGTATCCACATAAAAAAACTCACCTTAGTGATATTATAGGATAAGAGTAAGATAAAATTCTATATTTGGAGGGGAAATTCATCATAATGATAAAGGATGTTCTTGTTATAAAATAATACATTAATGTATTTCTAAAAGACTTACTAGAAAATATAATTGAGCATGAATTTGAGTTTTCTCTTGAACTCACCCCTAATGGTAAAACTATATCTAATACTCCCTATATAATGGTTATAGTGGAATTGGTAATGTTGAAGATAAAAGTACTAGAGTCATTTGATAAGAGATTTACACACCATACTTTTTCCCCTTGGGAATCCCAAATCCTATTTTGGAGAAAGAAGGATGGGTATATGAGGTTGTGCATTGATTATAAGGATATCAATTCCTTTACTATAAATAATATATATTATTTTCCACGCATTTATAAATAATTTGAACATCATAAAGGTTTTCAATAATTTTTAATGATCGATATTCACTCAAGTTGTCATCAATGAAGGGTTAAGAAGAATGATATAGTGAAGATGATATTTTTTTTGAGGTATACACATTATATGTTTATGATAATTACATTCATATTTACTAGTACACATTATATTTTTATATATTTTATGAATAGATTATTCAAGGATTATCTTGATAATTTCATGGTTGTATTCATTTATGATATCATGATATACTATAAAATCGATGAAGAGTATGAGAATCATTTATGATTAATTCTTGAAACTCTTTGAGAAAAGAATTTTTATAAGAAATTCAGTAAGTGTACATTTTTGATTCGGTAAGTTTTTTTCATGGTCATATAGTCTCCAATGATGGAATAACTATTAATCCTTCACTGATATTTATTTTTCAAACAATATCATATACCGATGAATATAACCAAGATATGTAGTTTCCTTGGTTTATTAGATTACTGTCAGCATTTTTTTTCAATATTTTACCTGAATTCCCAAACCAATGACCATGTTGACACATAAAGGGGATAAATTAATATAGTAAATGGAATACAAATATTTTTCTTATTATTTAATGATTATATTGGTTAATTCACCAATATTTAATAAACCATCAATAAAGGAAGGATTTGTAATAGATAGCGATGCATCATAGAAAGAACTATGTCATGTCCTTATATAGAATGAAAAATTTGTTACTTATATACAAATGGAATTGATGATACATGAACATAACTATAAAATTTATTATCTTTAGTTGGTATCTATAATATTTTCCTTGAAGATATAGTGTCACTATCTCTATAGAGAAATATGAAACATTTATACATACCACAAAAGTACGAAGTAGATATTATCTCAGAAAGAACTCAATAAGAGAAAATATAGATGGATATAACTACTCATGGACTATGAATTATTGATGAAATACTACCCTATAATGGAAAATAAGGTGGTTGATACAATGAGTAAGTGGAAACATTGATTTCTATCTATACTAAATATTATCAATGACTTTATATTCGTGGATTTAGTAAAGTTGGATATAGTAATTATTAGAAGATGAGAAACATAATTAATTTTCCAAGAAAATGACAAAACATATTTACTATAAAATGTAGATAATTATTATAAGGATGATAAGGACTTAAAAGGGATGAATAAGGCATTAAATAATGGGAAATTTTTTAAATTCGTCTTTAAGGATGGTGTACTAAATTTTGGAGGAGTCTTCAGTATGATATCAATACTGAGATACATTTAATCACCACATATCACCATAAAACTGATGAGATTTTAGAAAGGGATATTTAGATAATAGAATATATAATAAGACCTTTCTTACTTTAATTTTAACATAAGTGGGATTAATATCAACATATTGTAGAATTTTTATATAATAGTAAATTTCATTCAAGAATCCAAATAGTACCATATGAAAAATTGTATGGGAAGATATTTCGTACTCCAACTTGTTGGGATGAAGATGGAGAGATTAAGGTATTCAACCCATAACTTTTCAAGGATACGCCTATTAAAGTAAGAACTATTCAAAATCATATTAAGAAAACTCAAAGTATGAAAAAGGTCAATTTCAAAAATTGAAATAATATCTTTTATTTTTAATTGGGGGATCATGTAATCTTAATGGTTTATCCATGGAATGGATTTACAATATTTTTTAAAAGGGACAGTTTTGACAAAAGTATATTGGGATCTCTGAAATTTTATGAAGAATTATAGTTTTGGCTTACCGATTGGTTATGTAACCAAATATATTTAAGGTATATAATGTATTCCATATTTCTTAAGAAATACATACTAAATCCAACACATGTAATCATATATGAGGGAATATAGTTGGAGCCTGACTTGCCTAATAATGAAGATCTGATCAAAATTCTTTACAGTATGAAGCATGCATGCAGAATCAGATAACTCAAATAGTGAAGGTTTATTAGATAAATTAGAAAATTGAGGCGGAAAAAAGGGATATTAAAGAATCTATGATAAATAATTAACCACTTTTTTAGGAATTTATTTTTATTAAAATTTTAAGGAATAAATTATATGAATGAGGGATATAATATCCATGAATATTCTATAGTAAAAAACCAAAAATACTTCTAAGTACATTATATTTTTTCATAATGATATTTTATTCATGATTTTATTTAAAAATTTAATTTATATATTTTATAATTTAATTTTTTTAAAATGTAAATTATTTTATAATCAGAACATCCAAATTAACTTAGGGTGATTTTTTTGGATTATGAACTGAACATCATCAAAATAGGTAAATTACACTTAAATGATTCAATTACTATATAAGATATAGTAATAAATGAATTAAAATGGATTATTATAAGGGAATATATTAGAAAAAAGTCCATACACAAGTAAATAATTTTTATGTTTAGTATAAAAGAGTTTGGAACATATCCAACCAACCATCATTCTAATGTAAGGTTTTATTCTACAATATCATTTTTATCTGGGATTATTTATGTTTAGATTTGAATAATGGGAGTTATATTATATTTATCTTATAAAACACATATATTATCTTATACATTATTTATTTACAAGGTTTCAATGACTTTATCTTAAATTTTTATCTCTTTGGATCTTAAAATGATCAAAAAAATGTTTATAATAAAAGTTAAACATATTTCCTCTTTGGACAATGATCAATTTCCTCCATATCTATGTTCATTGTGATTATTTCAAGAATATTCTTTTCTATGATCAAATGATTATTTAATTTTATTTTCAACTATATTTTAATATATTTTCTATGTATTAAAAAGTGAATGTTATAATTTGTTATCTGAACATGTTATTTATGATTTTTTATGGAAAGACTGAAATAAATCATTATTTTAAAATTTATTAATTGAATGGATTTTACCACTATCATTACTGTTCATGGAATTGATATTTAATTATAATTTTCCATGAATATTTTCAAATAAAAACATTATATCAATATCATAGGACTTTTTTTTGAAAATTTTATCAAATTAAAATAATATTTTTCCCTTATTTTCAAAGAATGTTTCAAATATTATTTTAAAGTTACTTATTTAATCTATGTAGAAATCCTTTTAGAATTATTAGAAATAACTAGGGATATATATAAATGATACCATGAACATTATTTATCTATTTGAAATATGATCATGTTTTTTATTTATAGACATGGGAAAATATTGATATTTCATATGCTAGTTTTTCAATATGAATATTTATGGTTATTATGTGTTGTAATTTTATTAATTATTTTAGATAATGATTGAATTAAGCTAATTATATGATGGGAGAGGTATGTTATATCTTTTTGATACATTTGTGGATTTTATAAGACAAGCTAGCTTGGGTATTTGGTATATTCCTTACATATCTACATATGATGTCTTTGCACAAGGCATCGATGGTAAGATTATAATATTTAACATTATAAATTATAAAATTATAAAATTAGTTATTATTATCCATGAAAATATTTATGTTTCTTGGTAATCATAATTTATATTCCTATATCATGATATTAGTTATATTCTATATGTGATTACTATTTACCTTTAACATATTAGCTTTTTTTTAAATCTATAATAGTTTCCTTTATATGATTTCTCTTATTAAGAATATTATGTCAAATTTTATTATGTTTTCCTTTCCCTAATATTACTATATACAAACTATAGATAATTTTAGGGGTATATTAGATGAATTAATAATGTTCTCACCTGAAATTTATGTTATATTTCATGTTGTATATTATCATGTAAGAATCATGTATATATCTAGTCTCTAGAGAATAATAAAATATTTATTATCGTGTGATGTGATGTATTGTATTTTGTGAAAATATAATAATGTGAAAATTGTCTTTGTTTTACTAGAGTCAGGGTTGTTACAGTAATCAAACCAAGAATAAATCCAAAGCAATTGTTCATTATCTCAATTTCTCTTCCATAAAGTCATGTTACATATTATGCACAATATTTATTTTAAATAGTGTTATTAGTACCTAATTAAATTCTTGTATCATAAGTAATTTTTTATTAATTATATCTATAATTACATTTCATGAACTCCCTTTCAAGTTCTTTTAATTCATATATCACTAATTTGGTATAGGTTTTTCTTGACTCCATATCCTTTCTTTGAGTTATAATATTAACTCATTGAAAATGTTATTTATATGTTTTTATATTATTATCATTCATGATATCATATTTTAAATTTTATTTCATTCTTGGGAATTACATTCTAATATCATAAAATTCTTCTTCAATTGATTTCTTAGTTGAAAAAAATATAATGTTATTATGATAAAATGTTATCAACTATATTAGCCTTTGTTCTACTATTTCCATATTCATTCTATACACAGTCAATAAATTTTTATTTTGGAAGCCAAAAATATTCTCTTTTTTACAATTCATGTTTCTTTTTTTATTGTTCTAAATAAAGTATCAAAATTATTTTAATTAATATAAGTTTCTTTAAAACTATTAAAATTCATAAAAGGTAATTAATTCCAATGTAGTATATTTTTTATCTTACACTCCATATTTAAAAACATTAATTTCGTTTTAGGGTTGCATTATTATGACATTTATTAATAAAATAATTTCTTAAAACTATTTTTGTTACATTTTGATATATATTCAGATTTCAACTTTAAGAATTTTTATTATGAAAATGTTTCCAAAATATAAATAAAAAACATTTCATGTTTTCTCTTACATTTTCCTTTCTTTGGAAGACCATATATCCTTGACTATCTCATATTATTTATATATCAAAATCTAAATTTATTTATGTTATAATTATTTAGGGTGATTGAATTTTTGTTACATATAATCCAATTCAAGACCGCTTCTTATGCGATACTATATGAAAATGATATGTTACCCATTTTTATTTAATGGATTATTAATTATATAATGTTTAATTTGTATTATATAGAACACATGATTATGGTTTATCATTTCTTGATAGGGGAAATAATTATTTATCCACCTAGTGCATTAGGAAAATATTTATATCTCATGAGATTACTGTGGGACATGCTGAGTAATTATAGATCCAATATGTTATAGGATGTGTGTTTTGATATTAGATCAAATATTTTATGGGAAATTGGTTGTGATTAATGATCCCCTGTGATATGAAATCCTTTTTTAACTATGAAATATGTTATGATATTCTATGATTATTCTTGTTCCATATTCCTATTTAATATTTCCATAACAGTCAATTATTTTTTTCCAATTTATGAGTCCTATGTCATGGTATATGCTGTCATAAAAAAACTTTGATGGGTTTATATTTCAATGATATTATTTATTATTATTAAATAATGTCTTATGACCACTTCTATTGTTTTCATGATATTATTCCTTTAATAATTCATTCAAAACTTGTTTATGTTTTCCCACATGTTTTTGTGGTGATGAAAAATCCTCTTTAACTCATTAATATGTTTTTACCTTATTAGAAATTTTATCTTAATCATTATCACAAACCATCCTGAGTACCTTGGTAACCCAATAACCATTCTAGCATTGACATATCTAGAAGGGAGTTCCCGATCCCTATGGGTCGGTATAAATAACCTGGAATCATATAAAATAAAATGGGAACAATTTTTATACTATCATTTTAGAAAATAATAATAAGATAGTATGCATAAAAAAGAAACTATACTAGGATATGTGTACCTAAAGTCAAACATGGGTAAACAATCCAAAGTAATATAACAAAGTACAATAAAAATTTACGACAAAACACCTAATTCCCAACAGATTCAACTCTCCATGTCCATGGATCAACAACTAGAACCACCACCAAGTGGTGTTTTAACCTTTCTCGAACATGGAAGGAGATAATCTACCAACACTCGAAGGCATAGGTAGGGTGTGAGCTAAAATCCAAGACGGGTCTCACCAAGTATTCCAAAACAGATACCAATATTTAATTAACCAAATAGGGATTTTAATTTAAAACAAACAGTATTGGAATTTCAAAGGAATAATTTAAAAAATTCATGATTTACATTTCAAATGATAGAAATTATTTTTAAAAAAATATTCACATTTCAATTGAGGTAACTTTTATAATAAATGGATTAAATAAAATATTTTATATTAAATATTTTATATAAATTCCAAATTCATGTAAAATAGTTTATAATAATAGAATATATTCAATTCAAATATAAACAAGAGAGACACATGATCATATGTCTAAAAATATATGATTGTTCTAGCATATAGGGGATCCACACTAAAGGTGACATGAAAATATATACATACATCCCTTTGAACTCAAGACATAGAGGACTCATCATCCTCACCTAAAGGATGTCCCGTGCTACATTTATGTTTTCAAACATTGTAAATTATAATGTTTAATCAAAATAACTCACTAAATACTGAATTATTGAATGTTTTTTAGTATAAATTAGCGATGGGAAATTTATTTCAAGAAACCTTAAAATAAAATTAATCTAATTCCCCATTTAAAATATGCCAATTTTTATTTAACAACCATAACATGGTTTTTTAATAAAAACCAACAATTTTCAAAGATAAAACCCGAAGGTTCCTATCAAAACCATTTTAAGTTATTTTCAAAAATTGGGATTTTAAATAAATTTACAATTAAATTTCATAATACCCTTTGAAAAATTAAATTCAATAATTTATTTTTTCACAAGATTATATCAATTTCACATTAAACCCCAAATTAAATGGAATTAGGGGTTTCCAAAATTTTCATTCAAATCCATTACCACAATTGAATTAAAAAATTTAATTGAAATAATTTCCATCGAATCCACAATTTAAATTAAAAAATTTAAATTTTACCAATTTCCATAAACACACCCCTAATCAATGGAATTGAGTATTTTACCAATTGAAAGAAAAAATTCATTTTCAAAACCCCAATTCAATGGAATTTTATTTTTCCAAAAATCCAATTGAAAGTAATATATTTGAAATTAAGAAATTAAATTTAATTGAAACAATTTAAATTATATAAATCAATTTAGGTTTAACATAAATCGAGAATATTAATGAAACCACTTACCTTGAGATCAACTGATCTTGTAATGCCAAACCCTATTCGAGATTTCTCAAAAAATAATGATGATAACAGAATACATGAAAAAAAGTATTAAACCTTGGTTTAGATCCATAATTTCAAGTATTATATCCTCCAATAACATATGAAGATATATAAATCCCTAGGGATAAAGGAGAAGAGATTGGGAGATAGAGAATGAGGTGAAGAAACTAATTGGGAAGAGACCAAACAAGGACCACCTCACTTCAATCCACCTTGAAATGGGTTTGGAGGAGCCAAAAAAAGTTTATGGGAGCCCAAAAACCTACAAAAAATGTGTAGGGGTCGAAAGAGCCCAATTGAGGGTAAAAAAGGATGGTTTTGCATTTTTTTTAACAAATTTTGGATTAATTAAAAGATGTACGCATGGTTTCCTAGGTAGAGCCGCATGGTTAGACCAAACCGTGCAGCCTCTCCATGCACCTATTTTAAATAGGCCACATGGTTTCTCCTAAGAGGGTGAATTATTTATCAAAACCTTGCATAAGATATAAAAATACCATTGAATGGGTTTGCATGGTTTTTTCTGGGAGGGCACATAGTTTGGGAAAACTGTGCACCAACCGTTCACTAGCCTAGAATTTAAAAAACTTTTGAAAATTTTACCCAAATCAACCCAAACAAAACCCAACCAATGAATGAATTAAAAGAGGGGTTTAGGTATACCTAAAATCATTAATACAATGTTACAACCTCCTCACCATAGAAAAATTATATCACTATAATTCCTATAAAGAAGCTTCGATGCCAAAAATATGAGTCCACCTCTCTCTCATAAGTATCTCCCTCTCCCACATCTTATAATTATCAGAAATATGCCTCCATAACACTAGAACCAATGGTATTATCATCCCCTGGAAACCTTGGTTTCAGAATCAACTATCCTGATTGTCCATTCAACTATGGATAAATCAGGTTCAACCACAAGATCACTGTAGCTCAGAACATGATATGGATCAGATATATATTTTTATAGATGAGATACATGGAACATGTTATTGATCGACTTCAACTATGGATGGAGTTATAAATGGTGTGATACTTTCCCCACCTGCTCAACAACATCAAAATTTCCTATAAAATGAGGAGAAAGTTTCCAATGCCTCCTATGTCATCGATGAACCAACCAAGGAGAAAAATTCAAGAAGACATGGTTATGAACTAAGAATTCTAAAGGTACGTGTTGATGATCAACATAAGACTTATACTGGCTCTGTACCTTCAAAATTATCTAAAAAATCAACTAAATATTTTCATCATCTCTTAGATCAAGCTCAATCCAAACAAGGAACTTTCACCTATCTACGACCAACATAATGGATATCTACAAGGGTGTCCATACAGGGCCTAAAAAGGATCCATTATGATTATGGACTGGTAACTATTTTTATAAGAAAACTAATGCAACCCAAAGTGATCATCCCAAGATCCAACAAAGTTGAGAACACTAGTGCATAGAATATCCTCAAGGATCTGTATAGATCTATCTGTCTGGTCATCCAACTACAGATAGTATCCCATGATCAAACAGATATGAGATCCTAGTGCCTAATGAAGGAATATCCAAAAGAAATAAGTGAACTGAGAATATCTATCATAAAATATAGCATATGGTACACCATGAAAACAAACAATCTCCTTAACATAGAGATTTCCCAAATCCCCAACTTTGGTTGTATACAAAATGGGTATAAAGTGTGGAGATTTAGTCATCCTGTCTATAGCAATCAATATCTCATTATTATTTCTATGAGTACATGTAATTACAACCACAAAGTCCATAGAGATATCATCAAACTTCAAATTAGGTACTGGAAGTGTCTGGAGAAAACCCAAAGGCTTGTGGTGCTCTGAATTGACCTGCTAGCATGTATAATAATGAGACAAAAAATAAACAATGCATCGTATCGTACCTGGACACCAAAATATACACATCATGTTATAGAACATATTTATGGTTCTTGGGTTCACTTCCCCTTAGGAACTATAGAAATACCCTATCACAAATTTCCTTATCAAAGATGGTACCAAAAAATGGTTCTGAAAGAATATAATTCCCTTTTTGGAGAATGCCAATCCACAACAGTCTTCCCACCATAAAGAGAGTCTCTAATTATATGAAACTCATCATCAAGATAATGTTACAGAAGAATAAATTCAAGAAGATCAGATGAAAACTAAAAACTAGATAAGAAATCCTCAACCCTTAATTAATGGACTCCAATATCCAACCATGTAAAGAGAGCCATCAAGTTCCACTATTTTGAAGATTCTTTCATGACTTGGGTTAGAAGTTTCCTGATCAAGCCATCTGCAACAACATTCACATTCCCTGAGGTATAGATGATGTACACATCGAAATATTTTAGGTACTCCACCAAATTCCTCTATAGGAGATTGAAATATTTTTGAGAGAATGTATAACATAATATTTTATGTTCTAAAAACATGGAAAACCATTCCCCATATAGAAAATGCAGCCAACTCTTATGAACATTCATCACAGCTGAAATTTCATGGTCATGGGTCAGATAATTCTTCTCATGTGGCCTCATATGATGATAGCCATAAGAAATGACATCATTACCCTATATATGAATTCAACCCAAGCCTAAACTCGATGCATCACAAAAGACCACGTACCCTTTCCAGGCCTCAAGAAAAACCAACACCAGAACAATAATCAAAATAAGTTTTAGCTCAACATAAGAATTCTAAATTTTTTTACCCCAATAAAACTTTACTCCCTTATATGTCAGAGTAGTCATCGAAGAAGCCAATGTTAAGAAGTACTTTATGAACCGACGATAATACACAACTAAACCCAAGAAGCTCCAAATCTCAAAAACATTTTGTGGTTGTTCCCAAGTCATGTAAGCCTTCAACTTCTCAGGACCAATTGATATTCCTTGTTATGACACCACATATCCCATGAAGTTCACTTCAATAATCTATAAATTGCATTTTCAAATCTGGTCATAATTTTGTTGATTTCTTAGGAAAAATTGTAATATTCTTAGATAATGCACATGATCTTCCTCAGACATAGAGTAAACAAGGATATCATCTATAAAGACTACCACAAAGGTATCAAGATTGTAAAGACCCATAAATTCCAAGGAATTTTTTTTTCTTAATTTTCTTTGGAATTTTACAAGAACGCAGTTTCTGACGGCGCCTGATTCCGAGGCACGGTGTGCCCGGAAACAATTTCCGAAGTTTGGCTCGGGTATGTTCAGTGAACGGACGAGCGGGTTTTTCTAACTTTTGAACCGGTGCTCGGAATCGAATTATGAGGGCACCGATAGAATCGCAGCGCCGGTATTTGCTTAGAAACACCTCTTCCAGAGTTGCGTTTTCTCGGGTGTGGTTTTTAATTTTTGGGCTTAAAGTTAAGAAATAAAATAATTTTACGACAACTTTATTTTATTTCACTTAAGCCACTTGGAAGCCACTTGAAGCCACTTAAAAGCGGCTTAAACTGAGTTGAACCGGATAGGGTACTATCCAGAAATATCTTACCCTCTTGGTAGGATATTTGTGAGGTGGTGCCTGCACGAGCCCCGCTGTTTCTTTCCGCTAAGTAATGCACCCGTGAAAACCCGTCTTTATGAAAGTCAACTGACGCGTTTTCTTAAATTCTTAACAGACCATTTAATTGGGCGGTTTATTTCGTAAATTAAATGAGCTGTTTCTTTCGTTGAATTAATTCTACGAATTAATGGTTCGTTTCTTATCTTTTGAAATTCAAATGTTTAGTTGTGTAAATAAAATAAGGCTTAAGCTTATTTTATTTTGGGTTGAAACTTGTGGCGTGGAGAGGATTTGGAGGAAAGCGTTCTTCTTCGGTGAAGAACGCGAAGAACGCGAAGAACGCGAAGAACGCGAAGAACGCGAAGAACGCCAAACCTGCGGAGATCGATGACGCGGAGTCTTGTACCGCGACGCCAACAGATCTCCCTTCGCGATGCTTCTTCCGCGACGATCCAACCCCGCAACAGCCTTCGATCGACAACAACCAAGGTAGGGGGTTGCGCTTCTTTTTATTTTCTTTTTGGATTTCAACAACAACATGGATTTAATTATTATTAATTAAATCCGTATGTTCTTGGTCCTCGGAGATCATCGACGCGACGCCCTTCCGCGGTGTGACGATCACCTCCTTCCGCGACGGTCAATTCCGTGACGACCTCGCATCCGACAGCGACGACGAGGTAGGGATTTATTTTGGGAATTACCCCCCTTTTTCTTTTTATATTCCCGTAATTGTTTCTTTAAAATTAAAAATTGTTTCGGATATGCGTTCATGTGTTGAACTTTAATTTCTCCCGTTGTTTATATCTAACGTGGAGGGTGCGGGCCAAACGAACACGGCCCGACAACCCTCCGCCGTTCTTCGTTCTTGTGCGGATTTGACGGGCAACGAAGGAACGTGCCGCAACGGATGTTTGATGATCCCACAGTAAAGAACGGAACCCGGGAGGAACAACGGCGTAGATGAGAAGGAAAACGGGCCACCGGAGAGACTCCGGCGGCCCGCGGAAGCCGATAGCGGCGTGGGTCGCCGGCGCGGCGGCGCCGGCGGCCGGAGGCGGCGGAACCCCGCGGGGTTGTCCCGCGGCACCCCGCGGGTGTCCAGGGTGGCACCCCGCGGGTGTCGCGGGGTTGTCACGCGGCACGTCCGGCTGTTTGGCCGACACCCCGCGGGTGCCGCAGGGGTGTCATGCGTGGCGGCGGCTTTCCCCCACGTCGGCTGCTCGGCCGCTCGGCCTAGCCGAGCCGGACCGGCCATGGCCGGGCCGGGCCGGGCCAACCGGGTCGGACCCGACCCGGTTCGGGCCAACCAGGGGGGGTCGGGCCGGGTCGGCCCGGGCCCGGACCCCCCGTCTTCAGACGACTTTCGTTCAAACGCCCGTAACTTGAGCTACGGGCCTCCAAACGACTCGCTGTCAGTGGCAACGCAATCCTTGGAGCGAGTCAGACGTTTCGGTTTATCGCACTCAAAGTTTCGGAATACTTTGGGTTCGGCCGGGTTGGTTCGTACACGAAACCAACCGGGCCCTTGGAGCGGAAACGCTCATATCTTGAGCTACGGACGTCTGATTGACGTACCGTCAGCTTTGTTAGTTTCCTCTTAGTGAGACGGATCTTTTGGCTCACTCCGCCCGGGGTTTGGGCGCAGGTGGAGTACGGTCGGGTTGGTTTTGCCTTAAAAACCAACCGGGCCCCTGGGACGAAAAAGCCAATAACTCTCAGACCGGGCGTCCGATTGACGCGCCGTCTATTGCGTTGAGTTCCTGTTGACGATACGGAACTTTTGGCATCCTTCGCCCGAGTTTTGGATACAGTTGGTAGTGGCCGGGTTGGATCGCACCCGAAATCCAACCGGGCCCCTCGAACGGAAAAGCTGATAACTTTCAGACAGGACGTCCGTTTGACGAACCGTCAGCGGCGTTGACGATCACGTTGAGAAACGGTCCCTATGAGTATACCCTATGAGAGATCGGGGTACAATTGAGATACGGCTGGGTTTGGTTCGCTCACGAAACCAACCGGGCCCCTGGGACGAAAAGGCTAATAGCTCACAGACCAGGCGTCCGATCGACGCGCTGTCTGTTGCGTTGAGACCCCTGTGACGAGGTGGTACTTTGAGATACTTCTTCGTGGGACCTTGAGATACTTGGAGTATCGACTTGCAGCTCGTGGAGCGGACCCTCCCAGAGACGAGCGTGCGGAGTACGGAGACCGTGTAGCCGACTGAGACCTGACGACTGCTTGACCGACTCGACTTGGAGTGAGTCGACTAGCCCAGTGGACGGAGCACTACTTTGTTTGGGTGCAGACCCATGGCGGACGGAGCACTACCTGTGTGATAGTGCAGACCCGCGGTACTCGTCCGGAGAGTACCTCTGTAGGCTACTAGGGGGTGTGCACTACTGTGTTTGGGTGACATACCTCGGCGGGAAGCACTACTGTGTTTGGGTGGCTAGCCCGCAGTACTCGACAGGAGGAGTACCTCAGCAGTCTTAGGTTAGTGAGCAGTACCTCGGAGTCGTGACAGGACCACTGTACACTCTAGAGACGGAGCTCTTCAGCAGTTACGGTTTCGATAATGAAAATCCTGGTTTGAGCTGAGACTTTTGACCTTTGTGTTTCCTCATGATTGGGATGGGTTACTTGATAACTTAGGTATATGTATGGGCATATACCTGGGTATTGTTTATCCGCTGATCTCATGATCCTTGTGTTTCCTCATGATTGAGATGGGTTACTTGATAACTTAGGTATATGTATGGGCATATACCTAAGTAGAGGTTATCTGTTGAGATCTTCTTTGTGGTTATCCTTGTTGGATTTAGTGAGACCTTGAGGGTCTCGGGGTCCCTACTGAGTATCGTTATACTCACCCCTGCACGGGCTATGCCCGTACCTCGTTGTGTTGGTTGCAGACGACAGGCAGTGCTGACGGAGGCCGAGTGTTCGAGGACTGGGCGGTACCCGGAGGTGGACTACACGACAAGTCAGTGTCCGGAGGTGGACTTCACGGCGAGACGACACTCGGAGGAGGTTGAAGGACGAGAGAACTGTGGAGACGATCTGTACCTACCCTTCAGGTGGGATTCGTGGTGGACGATCCAAGAGCTACGCCATCTGTACCTACCCTTCAGGTAGGATCCGAGGAGGAAGACCCAGGAGCCGCTTCCGTCCCTCCAGCTGTTGTCTTTTTCTGTTGTACTTTGTTAAGTTGTAATTGTACTTTCTTTTGGGTTTGTATTCTGGCCCATTTACTTTTCAGCACTTCTTTTTGTACTTAGTGTTTTACTTCTGCTTGTAATCTGTGGTGTTTTGTTACTTTTATAAAGGCAATGCCTTCCCAGTTATCGGGATTTACGCCTTTGGTGCTAGTCGCCAGCCCCTGGACTATGGAAGGCGGGCTTGGGGTAGTCACGGCACGGGCCCTGTGGACGGGTTGTGACAAATTGGTATCAGAGGTGGTCGGTTCTACCGCAGACTCTGATCTTTCTTTCTGTAAAGCAATAGTGTTAAGGGTACCGAGTGTGGTTTTCAATTCATGGAGTCCAGTGTTGGTGCGGGCGGCCGACGTATCCATACACCAGGACCCTGGCAACTGATTTCCGACTTTGTGCACGAAAACACTGATTGCGTGTGTGTTTTCAATGGTTTCACCCCTTAAAATAGCTCAAACCAGGTCAGCTCACCAGGTATAATCGTTTGACCGTGTTACGTTGTTTCTTTCAGGATGCCTTTTCTCGGACGACCAGTTAGAGCCCAGAGGGATGTGGGTGCTGACAGCCTGTCGAGCGACGAGGCTTCAGTATAGGGCCCTCTTGCAGTTGAGGCACCAGCGGAGGCACCAGCGGTACTACCATACGTTGGGCCACCGATGCCACCAGCCCCAGCAGTAGGCGATGCCCGCTACTTGAGCGCACTGCATGAGTTCTAGCGCCAGAGGCCACCCAGGTTCGGGGGAGAGACGGACCCGCAGGCGGCTGAGGATTGGCTGGAGGCTGTGGTGGGAGTCTTCAAGCTAGTGGGGACGCCATCAGACTTCATGGTGAACTTTGCTGCCAACCTTCTTCAGGCAGCAGCAGGCAGGTGGTGGAGCCACTTGTTCCAGTTTTGCGATGGGATGGCTTTCACATGGGAAGACTTCGAGACCTTCTTCAGGGTGGAGTTTTTGCCAGTAGCTCTACACCCCGAGCGTGTTCAGGAGCTGCTGCCTTTGCCGCATGCTTTTCGATCAGAAGTCGAGTCATCTGTGGGCAGTAGACAGATGATGCAGAGGTCCAGGAGGACCAGACCAGCAGTTGGGCGATCTCGGGTTTTAGAACCGGTGGTGCGGGGCACCCGGGGTGGGGTCAGATCCAGGCGTGCCAGAAGCAGACTGTGTTACTCGTGCGGTGGAAAGGGGCACCTGGCACGTGACTGTCCGACTCCTCGTACAGTTGATCCATAGGCTTTTGAGGAGCCACCGAGGCAGAGGCAGCGACGAATGCTTGAGCAATAGTAGAGCAGTGGACAAGGCAGTAGAGCTCTTGGAGCAGGTGGACAGGAGCGGAACTAGTGGATACGTCTCTTGTACTTCTAGTTCCATGTTGATGTTGTTTTTGTGTCTTTGTACCATGAGCTGCAATAAAATAAAGACACTTATCTTGTGATGTTTGCTTTCCTATCCTCTTTTGTGATGTTACTAAGTGGTCCTGGTTAAGACTGTTGACTTGACCCTCACTTTCGAAATTCCTACTGGAGGAGACCCAGTGACCTCACACTGATGCCGACAGTGTGACTCGACCCTTGGAGGCGAGAGTGACAGTTGGATCTCTTAGTAGTTACGTCGAGGCCTTACGACGTCATCCATGGCATGAATGCATCCTTCTTGCCAGGATTGACTGTATTAGGCAATGGGCGTGGTTCATCTAGAGAGGGGATGAGACCGGGTTTCTCTTTTCGGCAAAGGAGAAATTTTAGCAGCTCTTCCAGATCGTATGCAAAGGAGGTGCAGTTAATCCAGGAGCGGATGAAGACTGCACAGTGCAGTAAGAAACAGGAAACCAGTGCCAGTCTTAGAGACTCGGGCGTGTTAAATGTTTCAAGAAGAGGAAGCTTAAAGGAGAGATGAGTCTACAAAGCAGCAGACGTGGAGGCACAGCTAGGAGAGCAGCATGAGGTGGTGTACATCCTAACATGGTACAACCACCCGCCTTCGTTATTCCAACCAGGCTCAGGGAGCTGGAGGGCGGTGGAAGAATGCGGCTGCATGCGGTCCAGAAGTGTGACCCAATGGCTCTAGAAATGATTCAAGGGACAGTCTGTGTCCACTACTAGCTGTTGTAGTAACAGACGTTGATATGAATCATTCCTCACTTTCACAAATCTTGTTCCAGACCTAGAGTTTCCGGTAAGCCGTGGACTTGACCCTCACGTCTGGAGATACCTTGAGAGGAGACTCGATAATCACACTTACGCCGACGGTGTGGTCAGACCCTCGAGGCGAGTGTTCTGGTTGGAATCTCTTGGTGGCAGCGTCGAGGCCTTACGACGTTAGTTTGAGTATGGAGTGGGAAATAACTGTTCATACTCAAATTGACGGTTTTAGGCAAACGTTGGGATGGGTTTTCCTTGGTCGGCGGAAAAGGAAACCCCAGGCAGTGCAGGGTAACTCTTGCACAGGAGGGTGCGACCGATCACTCTTGAGTCGGTCAACCTTACCCTCATAGCAGCAGTCGTTTTGAGTTTCAGTTCTAACAGAAATGGAGACCTCTGGAGTTCGAGGATGACAACCACGTCTTCTTACGGGTCTCACCTCGACGAGGGTTACGGAGATGTGGCCAAGGCGGCAAGTTTTCTCCGAGGTTCAACGAACCTTTCTAGGTCCTCAGCTGGGTAGGCGAGGTGGTTTACCACTTAGCCCATCCACTTCAGTTGCACTAGGTGCATGACGTTTTCCACGTATCCCAACTGAGGAGATACGTGCTCGACCCCTTCGCATATCATCGACCATGAGGAGCTAGACGGTGGAGATGAGTGTCTTATACGGAGGTTCCTGTGGGGATCGAGGATCGACAGGAGCGGATCCTAGGAGGATGGTTGATTCCTTTTGTGCACTTTCTTTGGCAGCACGGGAACCTCCAGGTGAGCACATAGGAGCGGAAGGCTCAGATGCGTGCTCAGTACCGCTTTGTTTCCCTAAGTTTGTGGTGAAGCTTTACGGGGACGTAAAGCCCTGTGGTGGGAGTAATGTAAAGACCCATAAATTCCAAGGAATTTTTTTTTCTTAATTTTCTTTGGAATTTTACAAGAACGCAGTTTCTGATGGCGCCTGATTCCGAGGCCCAGTGTGCCCAGAATCAATTTCCAAAGTTTGGCTCGGGTACGTTCAGTGAACGGACGAGCGGGTTTTTCTAACTTTTGAACCGGTACTCGGAATCAAATTCTGAGGGCACCGATGGAATCGCAGCGCCGATATTTGCTTAGAAACGCCTCTTCCGGAGTTGCGTTTGCTCGGGTGTGGTTTTTAATTTTCAGGCTTAAAGTTAAGAAATAAAATAATTTTACGACAACTTTATTTTATTTCACTTAAGCCACTTGGAAGCCACTTGAAGCCACTTAAAAGCGGCTTAAACTGAGTTGAACCGGATAGGGTACTATCCAGAAATATCTTACCCTCTTGGTAGGATATTTGTGAGGTGGTGCCCGCACGAGCTCCGCTATTTCTTTCCGCTATGTAACGGACCCGTGAAAACCCGTCTTTATGTAAGTCAACTGACGCGTTTTCTTAAATTCTTAACAGACCATTTAATTGGGCGGTTTATTTCGTAAATTAAATGAGCTGTTTCTTTCGTTGAATTAATTCTACGAATTAATGGTTCGTTTCTTATCTTTTGAAATTCAAATGTTTAGATGTGTAAATAAAATAAGGCTTAAGCTTATTTTATTTTGGGTTGAAACTTGTGGCGTGGAGAGGATTTGGAGGAAAGCGTTCTTCTTCGGCGAAGAACGCGGAGAACGCGAAGAACGCCAAACCTGCGGAGATCGATGACGCGGAGCCTTGTACCGCGATGCCAACAGATCTCCCTTCGCGAAGCTTCTTCCGCGACGATCCAACCCCGCGACAGCCTTCGATCGACAACAACCAAGGTAGGGGGTTGCGCTTCTTTTTATTTTCTTTTTGGATTTCAACAACAACATGGATTTAATTATTATTAATTAAATCCGTATGTTCTTGGTCCTCGGAGATCGTCGACGCGACGCCCTTCCGCGGTGTGACGATCACCTCCTTCCGCGACGGTCAATTCCGTGACGACCTCGCATCCGACAGCGACGGCGAGGTAAGGATTTATTTTGGGAATTACCCCCCTTTTTCTTTTTTATATTCCCGTAATTGTTTCTTTAAAATTAAAAATTGTTTCGGATATGCGTTCATGTGTTGAACTTTAATTTCTCCCATTGTTTATATCTAACGCGGAGGGTGCGGGCCAAACGAACACGACCCGACAACCCTCCGCCGTTCTTCGTTCTTGTGCGGATTTGACGGGCAACGACGGAACGTGCCGCAACGGATGTTTGATGATCCCGCAGTAAAGAACGGAACCCGGGAGGAACAACGGCGCAGACGGGAAGGAAAACGGGCCACCGGAGCGACTCCGGCGGCCCGCAGAAGCCGGTAGCGGCGCGGGTCGCCGGCGCGGCGGCGATGGCGGCCGGAGGCGGCGGCACCCCGCAGGTGTCCAGCGCGACACCCCGCGGGTGCCGCGGGGTTGTCACGCGGCACCCCGCGGGTGTCCAGGGCGACACCCCGCGGGTGCCGTGGGGTTTTCACGCAGCACCCCGCGGGTGTCCAGGGCGGCACCCCGCGGGTGTCGCGGGGTTGTCACGCGGCACGTCCGGCTGTCTGGTCGACACCCCGCGGGTGCCGCGGGGGTGTCACGCGTGGCGGCGGCTTTCCCCTGCATCGGCCGCTCGGCCGAGCCGGGCCGGGCCAACCGGGTCGGACCCGACCCGGTTCGGGCCAACCAGAGGGGGGTCGGGCCGGGTCGGCCCGGGCCCGGACCCCCGTCTTCGGACGACTTTCGTTCAAATGCCCATAACTTGAGCTACGGGCCTCCAAACGACTCGCCGTCAGCGGCAACACAATCCTTGGAGCGAGTCGGACGTTTCGGTTTATCGCACTCAAAGTTTCAGAATAATTTGGGTTCGGCCGGGTTGGTTCGTACACGAAACCAACCGGGCCCTCGGAGCGGAAACGCTCATATCTTGAGCTACGAACGTCCGATTGACGTACCGTCAGCTTTGTTAGTTTTATCTTAGTGAGACGGATCTTTTGGCTCACTCCGCCCGGGGTTTGGGCGCAGGTGGAGTACGGTCGGGTTGGTTTTGCCTTAAAAACCAACCGGGCCCTTGGGACGAAAAAGCCAATAACTCTCAGACCGGGCGTCCGATTGACGCGCCGTCTGTTGCGTTGAGTTCCTGTTGACGATACGGAACTTTTGGCATCCTTCGCCCGAGTTTTGGATACAGTTGGTAGTGGCCGGGTTGGATCGCACCCGAAATCCAACCGGGCCCCTGGAACGGAAAAGCTGATAACTTTCAGACAGGACGTCCGTTTGACGAACCGTCAGCGGCGTTGACGATCACGTTGAGAAACGGTCCCTATGAGTATACCCTATGAGAGATCGGGGTATAGTTGAGATACGACTGGGTTTGGTTCTCTCACGAAACCAACCGGGCTCCTGGGACGAAAAAGCTAATAACTCACAGACCGGGCGTCCGATCGACGCGCCGTCTGTTGTGTTGAGACCCCTGTGACGAGGTGGTACTTTGAGATACTTCTTCATGGGACCTTGAGATACTTGGAGTATCGACTTGCAGCTCGTGGAGCGGACCCTCCCAGAGACGAGTGTGCGGAGTACGGAGACCGTGTAGCCGACTGAGACCTGACGACTGCTTGATCGACTCGACTTGGAGTGAGTCGACTAGCCCAGTGGACGGAGCACTACTTTGTTTGGGTGCAGACCCATGGCGGACGAAGAACTACCTGTGTGATAGTGCAGACCCGCGGTACTCGTCCGGAGAGTACCTCTGTAGGCTACTAGGGGGTGTGCACTACTGTGTTTGGGTGACATACCTCGGCAGGAAGCACTACTGTGTTTGGGTGGCTAGCCCGCGGTACTCGACAGGAGGAGTACCTCAGCAGTCTTAGGTTAGTGAGCAGTACCTCGGAGTCGTGACAGGACCACTGTACACTCTAGAGACGAAGCTCTTCAGCAGTTACAGTTTCGATAATGAAAATCCTGGTTTGAGCTGAGATTTTTGACCTTTGTGTTTCCTCATGATTGATATGGGTTACTTGATAACTTAGGTGTATGTATGGGCATATACCTGGGTATTGGTTATCTGCTGATCTCATGATCCTTGTGTTTCCTCATGATTGAGATGGGTTACTTGATAACTTAGGTATATGTATGGGCATATATCTAAGTATAGGTTATCTGTTGAGATCTTCTTTGTGGTTATCCTTGTTGGATTTAGTGAGACCTTGAGGGTCTCGGGGTCCCTACTGAGTATCGTTATACTCACCCCTGCACGGGCTATGCCCACACCTCGTTGTGTTGGTTGCAGACGACAGGCAGTGCTGACGGAGGCCGAGTGTTCGAGGACTGGACGGTACCCGGAGGTGGACTACACGACAAGTCAGTGTCCGAAGGTGGACTTCACGGCGAGACGACACTCGGAGGAGGTTGACGGACAAGAGCACTGTGGAGACGATCTGTACCTACCCTTCAGGTAGGATTCGTGGTGGACGATCCAGGAGCTACGCCATCTGTACCTACCCTTCAGGTAGGATCCGAGGAGGACGACCCAGGAGCCGCTTTCGTCCCTCCAGCTGTTGTCTTTTTCTGTTGTACTTTGTTTAGTTGTAATTTTACTTTCTTTTGGGTTTGTATTCTGGCCCATTTACTTTTCAGCACTTCTTTTTGTACTTAGTTTTTTACTTCCGCTTGTACTCTGTGGTGTTTTGTTACTTTTATAAAGGCAATGCCTTCCCAGTTATCGGGATTTACGCCTTTGGTGCTAGTCACCAGCCCCTGGCCTATGGAATGCGGGCTTGGGGAAGTCACGGCACGGGCCCCGTGGACGGGTCGTGACAAAGATACTCATGAAAATTCATTTTCATTATCACCATAAAGAATTCATGATCATTAGTTATATGAAAGGGCATAACAAGGTACTCATAATGGTTGTACCTACTCTAAAAGGTGGTTTTATGAATGTATTATTCTTTTAACCTTAACTGATGGTAACCAGATCGAATACCAATCATCGAGAACCACTTTTACCCTTTAAAATGATAAAATAGATCATAAATCCTTAGAAATGGATATTTTTTCTTTATTTTAACTCAATTTATTTTTTGATAGTCAACACATATGTGAAGTTAACTGTCATATTTCTTATCAAAGAGAACTGACACCACCCGTGGTGACACAATCAGGTGTATGAAGCCTTTCTCTAAAAGATATTCTAATTGGGGCTTCAACACATTAATTTCTTCTAGTTCTATGTCACAAAAAATAATAGACACCAGTTGAGTACCAAGAATTATGTCAATATAAAACTCAACCTCCCATACTGGTGGAAAATTAGATAAGTCATAAGGAAACAAATATGGAAACTTGAAAATGAATGGAGGAAGATCACATCTCAAAGATTTTTATTTTAAATCAATAGAAAACACAGATATCATTTTACCCACCTCCAGATATGAAGGTCCAGATCTAGTCGACCTTGGGTCCAATTCTCTATGGAAGAGACGACACACACCATCAGGTGTAGTGAAAGAGACCCATTGAGGATAACAATAAATCTGTGATTTATTGGTTATGATCCAATTCATCTAAAAAATGATTTTAATAGGTGTAATGTTGAGAAATAGAAAAATCTAAGAAATATTGACATTTTATAGATAGAAAAAGTACACAGGAATATATAAACACTGCTCTCTCTTGGTACCAAGGGGTGTAGTAATATTAATTGAAGAAGGTAAAAGATCAGTAGGAAGATTAATAATATTAATAATAAAGTGTGAAATAAAAAAATGATATGAACCTGTATCAAATAGAGTAATCACCAATGACAGAGATATAGTAATGGTACCTCTCATAGTCACTTGACCCGTATCTGCTTCCTCTGGAGAATCATCCACCGCGTGAAGAAGATTCAATCTAGATTCATATAGATGGAACCCTTTATCACATGAATCATATGATTGTTCCACATTTTTAAGAGGTACTGATGATCCCATGCCACTATGTGGATTGGGATAAACATGGAAGAATCTATACAAGTGACCCAAGAATCTGCAAGAGCCACAGTTCTTGGAAACCTTAGTGCAATTTCCCTTTAGATGATATAGATTCCCACACTGGTAACAAACCAAAAGGCCTCTTACAGGCACTGTAGAAGGCTTATCAAAACCCTGCTTCCATGAACCACCATGAGAATAATTACACTTACTCTTTCCCTTACATGAATTACCACTACCATTAAGAGTAAAAAACCTCCTGATAACCCTGACTTACTAGCCATGTCCATTTAGACTATTTGTGCTCTATCCATAACATCAGTATAAGAAGTAAGATTAAACATGAAAACCTGAGAATGAATATCTGATCTTAGTCCCAACTCAAATCATCTATCCTTCATCTTCTCATTCGATATCATCTAAGGTGGAAACTACATAAACTTAATAAAGTGGATTTTATAATATGTCACAATCCTATTAGTCCAATAAAGTTTGAAAATATTAGTGGCCTTGGATAACAGAATTGAGTCTAGATAGAAATGGCCGATGAAAATAACCATTAATTCTTTCCACTCTAATACCCCATGATTATTTGCAATCACCATCATGTCCCATCATCTACTGGTCAGTCCATCCATCAAAAAAGTGGTACACTTAACTTTGATTTCTTCATGTGTGTCTAAGAACCCAATCAAACACTCCATTCTACCCTGCCATTCCTCAGCCTCATGAGGATCATTTAATCTTTGAATGGTGTTGGATTCTAGTAAAGGAACTCTTGAGAACAAATCTTAAAAATGTCCTTCTAAGGTTCTAATGCAGGAGTTAGAATGGGGAACGGAGGGGGTGACTATCCTAAATCTGAGAAAATGCACATAATCACCTCCACCAGAGTCGGGTCTCTAAGTGGATTCACTCACTGAGGTGAAAAAACAACTTTTACCTAGATCCAATTTTCACGTCTTCTTAGAGGAATGATTCTACACAATATCATTAGATAATTATGGAGACATCATATTTACTCTCAAATAGAGAAACAAATAAAAATAAATCCCAATAGATAAAACCATAAGATATGGATTTCAATCAATCCAAATAAAAAATAGGAAAAATTCAATAATTAATCCTCAAGACGTCTTTCCCAAACTGCCACTGGTGACTTAAGTTTTATTGAGTTGAGAGATGGATAGGCACTCAATCACAACTACCTCCTAAGACCTGATAAGAATACACAATGTATACTGACATCAAGAAAATAAGGTCATTCTGAAGCTCTCATACCACTTTCTTATGAACCATCTTGGGTACCCTGGTAACCCGATAATCATGCCAGTATTGACATAGCCCGAAGGGCATTCCCAATAACCATGGGTTGGAGAATAGAACTTGGAATCATACAAAATGAAAGTGGGAAATATTTTTTCACTATTATTATAGAAGTAAGATAATAATATTGTATGTATACAAAAGAAACTCAATTGGGAGATGTGTACTAGAAGTCAAACATGAATAAAAAAGTCAATTTAATACATCAAAGTAACAAAAAATATAGGAAGATAAACTACCCAATTCCCAACTGATGCAACCCTCCAAGTCCATAGATCAACATCTAGAACCACCTCCAAATGGTGTTTTACCTCTGATCAAACCCGAAGGTGAGAATCTACAAACACCTGAATACATAGGTGGGGTGTGAAAAAAAATCATAGTTGGGTCACACTAAGCATTCCCTAAAAGATGCCAATATTTTTTTAACCAAAGGGGGATTCCAATTTAAAACAAATAGGTTTGGAATTTCAAAAGAACAATTAAAAAAATTCATGCATTACATTTCAAATTATGGAAATTCATTTAAACAAAATATTCACATTTTAAATGATGGAACACTTCCAAACAATGGATTAAATAATTTTTTTTATATAAAATAGTCTATATAAATTCATAAGGCATGTAAAATAGTTTAAAACAATGGAATATATTCAATTAAAATAATAAAAGAGATCCAAATGGTAATATTCTTAAGAGTGTATGATATTTCTAGGATATATAGACTCTACACTCAAGGTAACACAGAAATATATACATATATACCTTTGAACACATGCCAAATAGGATTCATCAACATCTCCTTAGGGATGTGATGTGTTGCATTTCTATTTTGGAACATTGTAAATCATAAAGTTCCACTTAAATAACTCACTAAATACTTAAGGATTTTATGTACTCTAGTACAAATCAATGATGGGAAATTTATTTCAAGAAACCTTAATATATAATTAATTCCATTCTCTATTTCAAATATGTCAATTTCTATTTAAAAACCATAACATTGTTTTTCAATAAAAACATGCCTTTTTCTAAGATAAAACCCAAACTTTCATATTAAAATAATTTTAATACATTTTCACAATCAGTGGTTTGAAATAAATTCACAATTAAATTTCACAATCCACACCCACAAATTATAGTTAACAATTTAATTTTTCACACAATTCCATCACTTTCACATTAATCCCCCAATTCAATGGAATTATGGTTTTTCTCAATTTTTTATTAAATCCATTTCCAAAACTCAATTAAAAAATTTAATTGAAACAATATACTTCAAATCCATAATTTAAATTAAAAAATTTAAATTTCACCAATTTCCATAAACACACCCTAATTCAATGGAATTGAGTATTTTTTCAATTTTATTCAAAAAACCCATTTTAAAAACCCATATTCAATGGAATTGGGTTTTTTCAACCATCCAATTGAATTAAATATATTTTAAATCTAGAAAATTTAATTTAATTAAAAAAATTGAAATTAAATAAATTAATTTAGGGTTAAAATAAATTAGTCATCATAATGGAACCACCTACCTCAGGATCAAAATATCTCATAATGCGAAACCCTAATCGGCCTTTTTCAACGAAGAGCGACGATCAATAAATCTGGGAAAACAAGTATAAAACCTAGGTTTAGATCCATAATAGTGGGTATTATATCCTCCAACAATATACATAGGTCTAAGAAACCCTAGAGAGAAAGGATAATAGAGCAGGAGTCAGAGATCAGGTTAAGGAAACTAACCTAGAAGATACTGAACAAGGATAACATAACTTCAATCTACCTTTGAAGGGGTTTGGAGGATCCAAAAATGATCTTGGGAGCCCCAAAACCTAAATAAACTGTGTATGTTTTTAATGAACTTGAGTGGTGGTAAAAAAGGAGGGTTCAATAATTTTTTAACAAATTTCAAATTAATTAAAATCTTTACGCATGGTTCCCTAAGAAAATCCGCATGGTTATAAGAAATTGTGTGGCCTATCCGTACACTTGTTTTAAAGGGGTCACATAGTTTATAATAAGAGTTCATAAGGTTTTTCAAAATGTGGGAAAGCTGATAAAAACTAACAGTGTAGGTTTTCACAATATTTTTTGGGAGGGAATATGGTTTGAAAAAACTATGCAGCAACCATGAAATAGCCTAAAAATTTCAATTGTTTTAGAAAATCTCACCCGAATCAACCCCAAATGAAACCAAACCAAAGAATGACTAAAAATATGTGTTTAAGAATACATTAAAAAAAGTAAAAGTTGGTTATAACCATTTATTATGATTTCAATTTACCAAGGAATTTATATATATTTTTTATTTAGGTGGAAATCAAATTCAGAGACTTTTTTAGACACATTGAGACGTTATTATATAACAAGATTGATATATAGATAATATCTAATGACACAAAACCTATATCTTCTTCAAGTGTGTTCTAATTTTGAGATGTAAAGTTCAATTATGTGAAATAATTTAAAATACCTATTTATTATATTGGTTCTCATATTAATTCTAGAATAATATATAATGTCTGTAACTATGTTTTTGTTCTTCATGGTGTCATATCTATTTGGATTTTTCTTTGAAATGATATCCTCAAAAGGAAGGGATTTTATATGTCTAATAATGAAATAATTTTCATTGATATTCAAGGGTTTTATCACTTAATAAATACCCGGATAAAACTTTATAGTAATTGTTTTTTGTAGAACTAATAATAATAGAATTATAATGGGTTTATGTCTGAATCAGTTTAGAATTCTAATTTTATTACCCTACATTTTCTATTGTTCTAATAGAGGCTATGTTGATCATATCATCACTAGTTGAAAATTTTAATTCTCCATATCAAATTTTGTATATGATACTATTTAGGGGAAAATACTCATATCATATGTATGAAATAATCTATTCAATGTTGCATTGAAATTTCATCATCTTCTCAAATAAATAATCAGTTTCTAGAATCATGTGTAGAAATGTTTAATTTTTTATATAATACTCAAAATGAAATTTTATTTACTAACATATAGTTCTCTAACTTCACTTCAATTTGAAAATTGGTTAATTATTTTCAATAGGTTAACTTTAGGAAAAGAGGATATAATGATAAATCTTTATATGATTTTTCTATTTTAACGCATATTAAAAGGAAATTTAAATTATTATAGATGCATTATGGGAATCATTTAGCAGTATGCACAACTAGGTTAGATAATGATCAATTTTAATGGTGATATGAATTGAATCCCTTTTTTTGAGGTTTTTAATGTTGTCTCTAGAAACCTATACGAGGATGTTAATATTAGATTTTATGAATATTATAGAATTTAATATGTTCTTCATAACGAGTGAAAAGTTTCATCATATGAATTCATATTATATAAGATAGAGGGAGGACAACTTATAGATAAAATATGATTCTAAAGGTATTTTTCAACATACATAGAATTACAAAACCCATTTATCATGGAAATTTATTTCATAATGGGTTAAGTGTCTAAAATATCTCTACTAAAAATATTTTCATATTTAACAACAAAAAAATGTTTTCATTAAGATAATGAATTCATAAATAGTGACTTGAAACTCTTTTTTATATTTTGAAGGAATTTTGAATGATTTCCATGAAATCTACTTTCTAGTTAATTCTAAAACTACTATTTTAAAGATCTTAAAACTTTTTTTTTAATTTGGATGATGGGATCTTTGGATCCTTGGTTCATCATTCATGAATTATTATACCATTTTATCTTATATCTATTGGTCTATGATGGCTATTAGATATATATGAGGGGTTGTTTTAAAATTTCATATCACCCCATTAAATTCGTAAACTATGATATAATTTAGGGATCTAAGATGGGAGGCCATATAGGAAAATTATTGACTAGGTTGGACAAGTGAATGGTGATGGTGCGAGGTAGGTAGTTGTCGAATCAAACATTGAGATAAGTGCGAGTTAACCCAATACAAGGGATTTTGTCTTGGTATCACTTTGAATCATTTGATATGTGTATTGTTTCTTTTATTTATAATATATCCCACACGTAATAGTAACATTAATTAGTATAATTATTTAAATATTTATATATTTTAACATTAATTATATATTATATATATGTATATATTTATTTAAATTTGATACTTTATAATTAATATATAGTTTATTATTTTATGTTTAATTTAATTTAATTATAATGGTTTTATTTTTTCAGCTATATATATTTATTATTAGAATTATTATACATCATAAATATATTCTTATTATATTAATCAATTTTTTCATAATTATATGAGACATATAACTAGATTAATTACTATTATATGGTTTAATGGATAATCCATGATCAATACAGGATTACATTATTCATTATTAAAAAAAAATATTTTTAATGATATATTTTAAAATTTTAAATAATATTCATTTTGAATAAAAATGAAAAATCAATATTTTTTTAGTAATTTAAATTAGTATTACTTCTTAGAGAGGAAAAATTGTTTCAGTGTGTATGATATTTGAATTTTTTGAAATAATTTTTAATTTCTACAAAAATGAATATAAAAACATAACATTTAAAAAATAAATCAATAGAACAAATATTTTTATTATATTTCTATATTATCTTTAATTTTTTCTTGTTTATTTTTTTTATAAATTTTATAAATCATTATTTCTCTAGGATTCATACGAGTCACCCAATTGGTTCACTGATTTCCATGTCAAACTAGTCAATACAATTTGGTTTTCATAACATTGATATTTATAATTAATATAACTATTTTAATGATTATATATTTATTTAATATTATTATTTTTTAAGAGGTTTAGGGGAAATACCTATTTTAGTAAAACATGAAAGGAATGTTCCTTTTAAAATGTGTTGACGGGGAACCCAATATGCATCCTGTAGGCCTAGAGGAACCTTGAACTTTGAAAAACATGGTTTGAAGGTTCTAACATGCTTCAAAGGACATAGTGACCCGTAATCCTAGTAAACACCCCTCATAAAGGGGTGACCCAAAGGCTTAAGGGGAAGTGAGGTTCATGCTAAGCACTAGTCAAACGCATGTTATTTAATATTAATATTATATAAAAATATAATCATAATAATAAATTATCAGAATAAATAAAATAAATAATTTTTTTATAGTTATAATTATTTATTAATATAATTATTTATAATTATGAATAAAAATATTTAATAATCAATAATATTAAACTATATATTTTATTGAAATTTATATATATTTTTATTTGTATATATAATATTATGTAAGTTATATTTATATTTTTATGCTTATCATTATAATTGATTTTTATTCCATTAAAGGTTTCATATGAAATACTCACTAACATGATAAGGATTTATTTTTATGTAACATGGAAAAGGACATAATGTATTGAATATTTTTTTTAAAAGGAACTTGTTCAAATAGAGGGGATTTCTTTCAAAATATGAATTATTTTATTAAACTTTGAGCTAAAAAAATTGATCATTATAAGAAGTTTAAACTACAATTAAATGATATATGACATAGTAACATCCTATTTTATTTAATTAGGATTGGATCGATCCACTAATGTATGAGTCAATATAAAAGTCAACCAATACTCATGCAAAATATAAGGTTCACCATTTATTTTATTTAGATTACTTTTATTATTTTTATAATAATAATCATGTTTTTAAGTTTTTACTATCAATTTTCATTGTATAATTTTAATATAACTCTCTTGTTACTCTTTACATAGGATAAAAATTCCAAAATAGAATTAAAATTTTTATGTGATAATAAACATTACACACAAACTTCCCAATCTTATATGAAGTGTTGTCATCTTATATTCAATAGATTTTGGGATATAAATATATATTATACTAAATTAAGAAGGACCACTAATGATGTGAGGAAAACCTATACTAGTTTCCCATAGTTCTATTTATATATTAATAAATTATATTCAGAATAAAACATGTTCTATAGTTTGTTATATATTTCAAAACCCCATCTTATTCTTTAGGTGGTTTCCCTATCATTTTTTTTATTTCCATAAAAAAATCTAAAAATTTCACATTCAAACATAAAAAATTAATTATTGTAGAGATGGTAAATATAAAATATATTCTCCATGGACAATACTAGATCTAACATTGATACTTTAAAGGGGTTAATATGACATAAATTAATAAAATTATGGTATTCCTGAGGATTGAGAACCATTTTTTTTCATTATTAAAAATAAACTATATTATATTGCATTGTGATATCTTAAGTGTTTGGCCATATTATTATTATTATTATTAAATAATTTTAATTTATTAATTTTAAATTTTCTATTGATACTTCTGTTTTTTATTTTTTTAATAATTTTTTCTATTATTAAACAAATTAAAATAAATTAATATGGTGCATCATATACATAATTGTTTCCCAAAAATATCAATGGATTATCTACTAAAATATTTATTATTAATGTTTGAAGAAATAAAAAGACCCTAATTATACCGAGTAAAATGTTTAAAAATATTGATTTCAATGGTGATTCAATTTAAATTAATAATGAATAATAATAGTATTTTATTTTTTATGAGGGATAATTAAAATTTTAAATCATATTAAATTTAATCTAAAACATTTCACTAGTAACTCTGCCAATTGAAAGAGAAATTAATAATAATTCTGAGTTTTTTAGGAAAATATATTCATTGTTTAAATTGATAAACTCATTTAAGTGAAAATTTAAATATTTAAAACCTATTTGTGAACTCATTTTACAACTAATATATTTTTATATGAAAATATCTAGGAAGAAAAAATTATATGTGATTAATTTTCATGTATTTGATGAATGGTATGCCAAGGATAAACATCTTATTTTATCTATGTAAAATTTAAAAAATATAGGTAATTTTTTTGATGAACACATATAATAATAACGAGTAAAATATTTTAATTTATTTTCTCATGAATCCAATATTTGATACACTAAATTGAAAAAAAGAAAAAAAATTAAAAAGAAAAAAGAGGAACATCTAATCATGGAAGTGTGACTACCAAAAAAGATATGACAACCACATAAGCCACTAAATTTAATAATTTTCATATGGATGGGTTCTTAACCTAATATGTAATATTTATGAAAAAATGTTTCAAAACACAACAAGACCATGAATGATTAATGATGAGATTTTGAATCTAAAGGCCAAAATTATACACTTCCCAAAAAGAAACCATATATTTTGGTATGTTTTTTTGGATTCTTTAATAAATATAGATTCTAAAAGTATATTGAAAATTTATCTATAAATTTATTCAATAAAAATAGTTAGTGTCATGAAATTCATGTCACTTTTTCATGGGATTGTGTATGTTTATCAAAATAAATAAATAAATTAATAAATTAGTTAAATCTCTTATAGTAATTATTTTACAAGACAACCATTCCATTATGAAATAGAATAATTTCATCCTCCATCATAAAAAATTATAAAATATAAAAAATGTGGATTTAATATACGAAGTGGCACACCCCCATGGAAATTTTTTATTGGAATTAAAATGTTTTCTAAACATCCCAATCCATAAGTGATGTATAGAAATATTATTCCTTACATAATATTGATCGAACTATAAATATATAATATTAATGAAAAAATTGTGTTAAATTAAAATATTATCATCTTATAACAAAATGATAATAATTATTTTCCATTTTCATTGTTCTTTATTTTACACTTTTGTATAGGATAAATTACTTTTCAAAGATTAGGAGGGTCATAAGAAATAATTGTTTTTTTGTTTCAATTGTTGTTGTTTGAAAATATAATTTTTCCATACTCTAAAAGGCTTCAATAACTATGGTTTTTATATTTAATATTATCATTGTTACATATTTAAAATGGTTTCATGAGTTATATCTATATATAAATAAAACTTAAATTTTATTTCATTTTTAAATTTTTATATATATCATATATATACATAGAAAATTATAAATAGAGATTTATTAATTTATTTCAAATATTTATGAATATATATAATTCATTCATATTATTTTGAGTAAAAATTATATTCAAATTTATCAACTATTTGAATAAACAATTTGATTTTAATATATTTCAACCATTTGGATAAATTATTTTAAATTAGAAAAGATAATATTTTTATACCTTTTAGGCCTTTATATTATATGTTTTCTACATAAATCCAATTAATTTTTATTAAATGTCTAATAAAAGATTTGAGGTGGTTTAATAGTGGGGTTTTCAATTACCAAAAACATGTCATAATAAAATATATGAAAATTTAAAATCCCATTCCCTAAGATCATACATGAGAGGATTAGAATAATTTTATTAAATAAATTTTATTACTTTCTTACTAATCAAAAAATTCTCTTAATAAATTTTTTATAAATTCCATATAAAAATGTATTATGGACACTTTCCTTTGGCTATATTTTGCATTAGTATAATTTTATACATTTTTAAAAAAATTTATTTAACTGGTGATATTTTAGTGACTCAAATTGAAAAAAGAGAAATAAAATTAACATATATTTATTTATTAGAGCATAGATACACTAGGTATCACACAAACTTTATATCTATTTGATTATCTTTATATATGTTCCCTTAGATGACAAAATGTTTAAATAAAAGAATAAACTGTAATGATCACTAATTTTTGAGTTTTAATTAAAATATATTTTTTAATATTAAATTCATTTTAAATTCCATATTTACGGAATTCTTCCAAAGGGTTTGGAGTTGGAGGTGTTTCAAAGAGGGGTAGTTGGGGACTTGCTAATAAGATATAATAGAGTCCACTAGGTACCCTATTATTTTTATGTGCCTTATAATACCTTGATCCCCACAAACTACTTATGGAATTTTATTTTCTGTTTAGTGAAGCTCAAGGTACCAAATTAAAAGAGGCTGGGTATTCAATGATCTTTCTAAGTGAATCCTATTAAGTTAATTTTCATTATTTCACCCTGAACCGCCATTTAATCCATATTATATTCCTCCCTTGACTAATCCATGACAAAAAACCATTTTAGCTCCCTCTTTGACATCATATAAGTCCTACACTATCATTTATTATTATAATCAATTCACTTTATTTTCGAACCTCCTCCTCAGGTAAGTCTAGCTCCTTCTATGTGATATTTATGTTGAGAATTCATATATTCATCATTGATCATATAAAATCTATAATTCAAGACTTTTCTGAAATGTTTTGATGTAATAATAGATTTATCTTGAATCAGAAGATTTATAATAATTATTTAATTCCTTATATATGATTTTAGTATGTCATTTACATTTTATATCATTTATATATGATTATATGGGATATCATGCACCAAATTTTTGGATTGTTTGAATTATAAAATTGGTAAGCTATGTTAATCAATTCATAGTTACACTTTCTATATTGATAGGTGTAAAAAAGTATCCATGGGACTATACCTTTCTTTTTGGATGAATTGATTCATTCTGGAGGTTATTTATGGTATTCCCACCTAATATCTTATTCATATGTTGTTATTGATGGTTCTAAAGTCATGATATGACACTTTCTATTATGTGTTTAATGCAACATCTATCATTACGAATCATATAATCTTGGTTAGCTTAAGGTGAACCAACTTAGGTTTAATATTATAGGTTGTTTATTAAATTTCATCCAGTAAATACACTAACATATATTTTCCCTCTCATATTAAGTAACCATTGGTGTTTTATTATAATAAATTTATACTCATACCTTGTACATGCACCCATGTGTGCATGGAGATTATTTTTTCAATGATCCTTGTAACGAGAAGGCCCAATGGATAAGTAGATGATTTGAATGATATAGTTAATGATGGAAAAATATAATAAAATAACTTAGGATCATTTTTAGCATGATATCTATTATTCTTTAATTATTGGCTATATCACAAGCATTAATATTCCACTTTTTAATATCAACTTTTGATATCTCATTTATAAAAGACATGAAGTAATTTTTTATTATATTTGATGATATATATATGGAATTATTATATGCATCATTTTTTCTTTATTGATAATTAATATTTTTTATGATTGGATTACTTGTTACTGAGGAAATTATCCTAATAATCTATTATTTAGGACCTCATTACATTTTGATAGTCTCTTTCATATGGTGAGGTATTCATGAGGCCATGTACCACTCAAGATCAGACTAAATAAAAATGGAGTCTATGTTATAAAATTTTATCAAAGACTGAGTTTCTTGAATTACTATTAAAGGATAAATATACTGAATATAGTATGTTAAAAACTCTTGTGGGATTCAATTCTTCTTTATAGGTAGAAACTATATAGTGAACACTTG
This sequence comes from Viscum album, assembly GCA_963277665.1. Lineage (NCBI taxonomy): Eukaryota > Viridiplantae > Streptophyta > Magnoliopsida > Santalales > Viscaceae > Viscum > Viscum album. The sequence goes on along the minus strand of OY728150.1, from coordinate 1,392,609,606 downwards.
ATATTAAAAGTAAGTGGGACTGATATTATTTAGTTTTGTGGTTATGGTTTCCTTTAATTTATTCATGTGATGTTTAGAGTTTATAACCTACTATTTTTTCACTTTATAGGGTTGGTGAGGGAGTCTCATCTTATAATTTTTTTTATCACATTATTTAACAATTAATTTTCTTACTTGAGAGTGACTGTGAAGGGTTTTTAAAATATAGTTTTAATTAATTAAAAATATCAAAATAGTTTATATACTTTTTTTCTCAAATAAATGATTGGTTCCATATAAATATTCCTTAATATATTTACATTTACCACTTTGATATAACTATTATATTATAAAGGTAATATAAATAGGTCTTGGATCCTATTTGAATAGTGTGTTTGAGTGCCCTAATATCTCATAATGTAAAAATCTAATGAGTTTCACTTATAATGGGATGGTTTTTAGAGTTCGGAGAAGAGTTTTTATAAGTGTATGTTTTTTAATTATTAAATTTAGTTGAGATTCAAACTATTTATAATCTATCTAAATAAATTTTTAGATATTTAGATATCCCAACTCAATGATGTATTTAGGGTCCAATAATACAAATGGTTAATAATGTTACAAAGGTTCACAATAACCTTGTTATAGATCTATCTTACTATAAGAGAGGGATTAAGTATGGTATTGAGGATGATATACTGGTTTATACCTATAAGGCCCTAGCCTTAAAAATTACTTAATCTTGAGTTATTTCAAGAATACACATTGAGGATATTTTCAGGTTTAGAGTTTTAGAGAATTAGATCATAAATCATGCATTACACTCCACATTTAAACAAAGTGGTTACATAAAAGATAGTACTCATTTTTCCCATAAACAGAAACATATTTAAAGTAAAACATGGATTCTTTCATGTCACTTCCTTGACACTATCATCACATCATGTACCTTTCCCTTGACCTATGAAAAACATTTCAAAAACTTGGGATGAGCATAAAAAGCTCAGTAAGGGATATAAAAGTACGAAATGAAAACTTTAGTCCACGTATGAAATCATACTTTACTCATAAAACATAAGAATTTTAACATACCTCATCAAATAATGAATAAATCATAGAAATCATAAGACATAAATGTAACTTGAGGCATTCATAACATTCTTACGTAGGGAGTAACCCTCATGGTTACGTTTGGAATACCCATCACAGTATACTCCCTAAATCTCTTAGGAGAAACCTTAACGTTTAACCCCTTCGCGTTACCCAATGCATTGGAGAGATATATCGGGCTCACCCGCCCTTAGTTTATCATGGAACCACCCGTCTTCATAACAATTCCCAAGAACCATAACATAATCGTATCACACAAAACATGCATAAAGGTAACATAACATTTCCACATTTCAATCACAAGATATCAATAAAACTCATTGATATAATAAAAACATTATGAAAACTATTTTCAATACCAAAGTAAAATAAAAGTAAAGCATGGTATTTATTTTTCATTTAAAAAAAAGTTATGGCTTGTAGAGGAAGCCGAAACAAAAATAATGGTCACGGCGGCGGAGAAGTCGTTGTCGCCACATACGTACGACAAAAAAACATTCCTTTTGTCGTTTAGTAAAACACTTCGTATAAAAAATATTCCTTTTGAATAGACGTAAAAGTCAACGGGGTTTATACACCGTATAAAATAAATTTGTGTATAAAACAAAATATGCCTCAATGAAATGAGATTGATATGAAGTCCCTTACCTCGGGTCCGACTTGACTTGATCGTTCTTTAACCTCTTTTAAATCGGGTAACTCCCTTTGGTTTGAACCAAAAGGGTTTCTTGAAGAGCTTCCTGCCTAAGGTAAGGCTTCTAGAATGAGGGGAAGGATATGGAGAGACAAAATGAGCAGAGCTTGGCTGAGCCAAAGGCTTTAGAGGTGTGGGTAAGGAGGTAGAGTTGGGGGCCTTTTATAAGAGGAGATGAGGGGCACTCTTGGAAAGTTATAAAATGTCACTTTATTTTCAAATGAGTTTCGGATTTTAAAGATCCCACATTGATGTATTTCGAAGATAAGGTGATAAGGGTTCGAAATATACTCATCCAATAGGAATTTGACAAGTTTAATTATTATATTTCACATTATCTTTTCACTTTATTTAAATCGTTCATTAATGAGGTAATCACTGCATCATCATGATGTCATATATAATTTAGTTTATTTAATGTATAAAAATTATAAAAAAATACTATGATGTAGGAAATATTTTTATCTTTACAATGAATATTTATAGTCCAAGATATCATTTATGTAGATAAAATTATTATTTTTTACTCAGGTGATACATTCTTTGTTATATTTACTTTCTTTAAAAAAATAAAAAGATAAAAAGTCATTATCACACAAAAGTGATTCCATGGGGTCCCCAAGTTTGGAACAAGGCATCACATGGTCGGACATGACACAAAAAGTAGTATTAGGACACATGTTGGTGTCATTTTTTATTATTATGATATTATTTTATTATCCTTAACTACATGATTACTAATTAATCAAGATAATTAATGTTAATTACCGTCATTACTATTCACAAAGTCCAAAAACAAAAGAGTCTTTATTAAATAATTTGGAACTTCTGATTCCAAATATGGAATCCGTTTTACTAAATTAAAAACACAAAAATTGCAATAATTAATTTACAAATAATTCCCGCTGTCAAAACAAATAGTGGGTTTTTTAGAAACAATTTCTTTCAAAAGTTTGACAATTGTTTATGTCCAATTTCAAAGTGAAATTAATCCCAATAACCACCATCGGATTAAATGGTAAAAATATATACTAATTAAACTTAAAAACCAATTATAAAGATAATATAACCATATAATAAATTATATGAAAAAGTAGTTTTGATGTAAAATGTAGTATATTTTAACTATTCATTAAAAAATGAACATTGTCAGAAAAATACCAAAAAAATTTATCCAAAGTAAATTTCAATGTCCCAATCATAAATATTAAGTTTATTTTGACAAATAGAGCTTATAAAATTTTCAAAAGATAGATTTAAAAATGGTTCTCCATCAAAAGGTGGTAAAACAATCTTTTAAAAATAATAGTGTATTCCATGCTTAAGATTGGATTTATTCTCATTTTAAGCATCTAAAACACTATCTAATTCATAAATAGACATAGATAAGAATATCTATTATTCATTACTTACTTGGGATGTTACATCCTTCCCCCCTTTAGAAAATTGAGTCCCCTCAATTTATTTACTTATCGAATAAGTGGGGGTATTTATCCCTCATTGCATTTTCAGATTCCCATGTTGCCTCTTCACTCATGTGGTTTTTACACAAAAACTCTACTTGATGAATCACCTTATTCTGCAACACTTTCTCCCTGTGGTCAAGAATCTAGACCAGTTGTTCCTCATAAGATAGATTCTCTTCCAGCTGAACTACCTCTGGACTCAAAACATGAGATGGATCTGGCATGCACTTCCTTAACATTGAAACATGAAAAAAATTGTGTACCTGAGATAAACTCGGAGGTAAATCCACTCGGTATGCAACTGATCCAACTCTCTCCAGAATTTCATATGGTCCAATGAACCTTAGACTTAGCTTTCCTTTCTTACCAAATCGCATCACACTTTTCCATGGTGATACTTTAAGAAAAACATGATCACCTACCTCAAAAGATAGATCCTTCCTCCTATTGTCCGCATAACTCTTATTCCTGCTCTGAGCTTTTCTCACGTGTCTCTGTATCAGCTGAACTTTTCCTACCAAATATTCTACCAATTTTGATACCATCAACTTCCTTTCACAAACTTCATCCCAGAAAGCTGGAGTTCGACACCGCTTCCTGTATAATGCCTCAAATGGTGCCATCTGTATACCGGAATGAAATCTATTATTATAAGAAAACTCAACCAAATAAAGACGTTGGTCCCAACTTCCCTGATAATACATCGAACAAGCACGTAGCATATCTTCCAAAGTCTGAATTGTTCGTTCTGAATGCCCATATTATTGAGGATGAAATACTGTACTAAAATTTAATTCAGTACCCAACGACTTCTGAAGGCCTTTCCAAAAGTTAGAAGTAAACCTGGGATCACGATAAGATACAATGGAGAGGGGAACTCCATGTAACATGACTATCTCTTTAAGATACAAACGAGAAAGTTGATCTAGGTAAAAATTATCTCGTATAGAAAGAAAATGAGCAGATTTAGTCAAGCGATCAACAATAACCCAGAGTTCATTATTACCTTGAGGTGTCTTCAGCAACCCCACAATGAAGTCCATGGATATATTCTCCCATTTCCACTCTGGAACTTGTAAAGGCTGAAGCATCCCTTTCAGTAACTGCCACTTTTCTTTAACCTTTTGACAAGTCAAACACTTCACAGTAAAATTAACAATACACCTTTTCATTCTGTCCCACTAGTAATACTCTTGAAGATCTCTATACATCTTAGTACTACCTGGATGAACTAAAAATGGAGAACTATGAGCTTCACATAACAACTCTCTCTTAAAATATTAATCAAACGACACACACAATCTCTTCCCAAATCTCAAAACAAAATCATTATCAATGTTGAATTCAGGCAACTTACCCTTCTGAACCAGCTCTACCTTTTTTTGCAACTCACTGTCTTGCTTCTGTGATTGCTTAATTCTGTCTGATAGAGAAGATTTCACTGATACCTGAAACAAAACAGAAGGATATCCTGAACCAACAACTTATATGACAAATTTCATCAAATCCTTAACCAAAGGATCATGTTCCAAACACAACATTGTTAATGAAGCATTACTTTTTCGACTCAAAGCATCAGCCACTTTATTTGCTTTTCCCGGATGGTAATGAATTGTAAAATCACAATCCTTGATTAATTCTAGCCATCTCCTCTGTCTCATGTTCAATTATTTCTGACTGAATATATAATTTAAACTTTTGTGATCGGTATATATTTCACACTTTACTCCATACAAATGATGCCTCTAAATTTTTAAAGCAAAAAGAACAGCAGCTAATTCCAAATCATGTGTAGGTTAATTTACCTCATGAGTTTTCAACTGACATGAAGCATAAGAAATTACCTGATCATTCTACATTTGGACGCAACCAAGTCCTTTAAATGAAGCATCACTATAGATAACAAACTCCCCATTCTAGGAAGGTAGTGCCAAAACTGGAGCATTCACCAATCTTCTTTTCAGTTCCTAAAAACAATCATCACATTCTTTTGTCCAGATAAACTTAACACCCTTCCGAGTTAGCTTAGTCATTGGACTAGATAACCTTGAAAAATTTCTAACAAACCTTCGGTAATATCCTTCCAAACCAAGGAAGCTACGAATCTCAATTACATTTATGGGTCTTGGCCATTCTTCAACAACCTTTGTTTTTGTAGGATCAACAGTTATCCCATCTTTAGAAACAATGTGACCAAGGAAAGAAATTTTTTTCAACCAAAACTCACACTTGATGAATTTCCCATACAATTTATTTTCTTTTAAGGTTTGAAAAATAACCCTTAAATGACTTTAATTCTCCTATTTACTTTTTGAAAACACCAAAATATCATCAATGAAAACAACCACAAACTTATCCCAGAACTCATGGAAAATTCTATTCATAAGGTCCATGAATAAAATAGGTGCATTGGTTATCCCAAAAGGCATAACTAAAAATTCATAATGGCTGTATCGTGTATGAAAAGAGGTCTTCAGAATATCTACTTCCTTTACCTTCAACTAATGGTACCACGATCTTAGGTCAATCTTTGAAAAAAACTGAGCTCCCTGGAGCTGATCAAACAAATCATCGGAATGAGGAAAAGGATATTTGTTCTTAACAATGATGTTATTCAAGGATCTATAATCAATGAAAAGTCTCATAGAACTATCATTCTTTTTTAAAAATAAAACAGGAGCACCCCATGGTGATGTGCTAGGTCGAATGAAACCTTTCTCTAATAATTCTTGCAATTGCTCCTTCAACTCTAAAAGTTCAATTTGAGCCATTCGATAAGGGGGTTTTGAAATTGGATTAGCATCAGGAACTAAGTCAACAATAAATTTAACTTCCCGATCTGGTATTATTCCAGGAAACTCATCAGGAAAAACATCAGGATACTCATTTTCCACTGGCACATCATTAATATGAACAGTTCCTTTGTTCTCAACAATATGTGCAAGGTAAAATTTATTTCCATATTTTACAAGTTTCTTAGCCTCTTGATATGTTATAAACAGTAAGGTTTCATTCTTGTACACAAACTGAAAGTCTTTCTGAAAAGAAACTTCTTTAGCTCTACCTTCAATCTTAGCATGGTAAATAGAGAGCCAATCCATACCCAGGATAACATCAAATTATACTAGAGGTAAAACAATATGGTTTGAAAGTAGGCTCTTTCCACGGATAAGGATAGGAAGATTCTTATAAATTCTTTGTGCCACAAAATTTCCCCCAGCTGTTTTTACCACAAGTTCTGGAATCATTTCTTGAGATGGTATTCCCATTTTACTAGAAAAGTTTTCAAAGATGAAAGAATGTGTAGACCTCGAATCAAACAACACACTGGCATAATCTGAAAAAACAAACAAAGTACCTGATACCACTTCATTTGATGGCCCAACATCTACTGAAGTAGTTTTAAAAGATTTCACCACCCCTTTCTGCTTGTAGTCTAACTGCTTCCCATCACTTGAGCTCTTTGTCGTACACTCGTTTGTATAATGACCCATGTCATTGCACTTAAAACATTTCACTAACTGTAAATCCAATTTGGTCTTACCATCACCTTGATCTTTTTCAGTGCAATCACGAGCCTTATGTACCATCTTACCACATCAGTAGCACTTTCCAGAATTCAGAAGACATTCCCTAGCATGCCTTTTACCACATTTATCACAAACTGGAAACTTAGTTTTCTTACCATTAGACCTTTTTGAAGAATTCTTCCCTTTCTCCTGCCACCTCGGTCTCTTCTTCTGTTGGTTGTTATAGAACACTTGATCATCGGCAAAATCCATTTCCACCTTCTCAGCACATCGAACAAGATTTTCATAACTCTTGAACTCGCGAGAAGCTAAAGACCTTAGATATTTTGGCTTTAATCCTAAGTAAAAATGATTGATTTTACTATCAAGGTCTCAGATAGAATTTGGAGCATACCTTGACAATCGAGTGAACCTTTCTTCATAAGCAGCCACTGAGTCTTCCTCTTGCCTCAATTACAAGAATTGTTTTTCCATCCTAAGTCGAACAACCTTAGGAAAATATTTCTCAAGAAACATACCTTTGAATTCATCCCAGTCGAGAGCATCAATTTCATCAGCATACCTGGTATTTTTAACCATCGACCACAACTGATCTGCTTCACCCTCCAAACGGTAAATAGCAAGACTAACCTTTTGATTGTATGAACACCCCATGACATTGAAAATATTCTCCACTGCTTTAATCCACCCTTCAGCTAGCACAGGGTTAGATGATCCTCTGAATTATGGGGGATGTTGCCTCATGAAATGTTCCACCACTAACATGTTCCTCTGCGATTGATCTGGCTGATATCGTGCGTGGATACCACCACCATTTATCGCTTGAGTCAACTGCACCATTACTGCAACAAACTGTTACATTCTAATTCTGACCATTTCAGGATGCAGATTTGGAAGGTCATTTCCTTCTGTATGCCTTCCTAGCACTACTTCCCTGTTTCCTCTACGGAAAACCATTCTGAACAAACATGACTTAGATGAAGCAACATGGTAATCTTCAAATGATATATCATTTCAATTTGACAATAAAAAAAATATTTTTGGATAATCATTTAATAGAATTATAACTCCTAAAGTTATCTAAACCGACCTATGATACCAACTATAAGGCCCTAGCCTTAAACATTACTTAATCTTGAGTTATTTCAAGAATACATGTTGATGATCTTTTCAGGTTTAGAGTTTTGGAGAATTAGATCATAAATAATGCATTACACTCCACATTTAAACAAAGTGGTTACATAAAATATAGTACTCATTTTTCCCATCAACGGAAACATATTTAAAATAAAACATGTATTCTTTCTTGACACTTCCTTGACACTATCATAACATCATGTACCTTTCCCTTGACCTATGAAAAACATTTCAAAAACTTGGGATGAGCATAAAAATCTCAGTAAGGGATATAAAAGTATGAAATGAAAACATTAGTCCAGGTATGAAATCATACTTTACTCATAAAACATAAGAATTTTAACATACCTCATCAAATCATGAATAAATCATAGAAATCATAAGACATAAAGGTAACTTTAGGCATTCATAACATTCTTACATAGGGAGTAACCCTCATGGTTACGTTTGGAATACCCATCACAGTATAGTCCCTAAATCTCTTTGGAGAAACGTTAACGTTTAACCCCTTTGCATTACCCAATGCATTGGAGAGATATATCGGGCTCACCCACCCTTAGTTTATCATGGAACCACCCGTATTCATAACAATTCCCAAGAACCATAACACAATCGTATCACATAAAACATGCATAAAGGAAACATAACATTTCCACATTTCAATCACAAGATATCAAAAAAACACATTGATATAATAAAAAAATTATGAAAACCATTTTCATTAACAAAGTAAAAGAAAATTAAAGCATGGTATTTATTTTTCATTTAAAAAAATTTATGGCTTGTAGAGGAATCCAAAACAAAAATAATGGTCACAGTGGTGGAGAAGTCGTTGTCACCGCATACGTACGACAAAAAAATATTCCTTTTGTCGTTTAGTAAAACGCTTCGTATAAAAAAGATTCCTTTTGAATAGACATAAAAGTAAATGGGTTTTATACACAGTATAAAAGAAAGTTGTGTATAAAACAAAATATGCCTCAATGAAATGAGATTGAGACGAAGTCCCTTACCTTGGGTCCTACTTGACTTGATCGTTCTTTAACCTCCTTTAAATCGGGTAACTCCCTTTCGTTTGAACCAAAAGTGTTTCTTGAAGAGCTTCCTGCCTAAAGTAAGGCTTCTAGGATGTCGAGAGGGATGTGGAGAGACAAAATGAGAAGATATTGGCTGATCCAAAGTCTTGAGAGGTGTGGGTAAGGAGGTAGAGGTGGGGGCCTTTTATAAGAGGAGAGGAGGGGCACTCTTGGAAAGTTATAAAATATTACATTATTTTCAAATGAGTTTCGGATTTTAAAGGTCCCAAATTGATGTATTTCGAGGATAAGGTGATAATGGTTCTAAATATACTCATCCAATAAGAATTTGAAAAGTTTAAGTCTTAGATTTTACATTATCTTTTCATTTTATTTATATCGTTCATTAATGAGGTAATCACTGCATCATCATGATGCCATATATAATTTAATTTATTTAATGTCTAAAAATTATAAAAAAAGACTATGATGTAGGAAATATTTTTAGATTTAAAATGACTATTTATAGTCCAAGAGATCATTTATGTTGAAAAAATTAAAAATGTTTTACTCAGGTGATACTTTCTTTGTTATATTTACTTTCTTTAAAACAATAAAAAGATAAAAATTCATTATCACACAAAAGTGATTCCATGGGGTCCCCATGTTTGGAAAAAGGTATACCATGGTCGGACATGACACGAAAAGTAGTATTAGGACACATGTTGGTGTCATTTTTTATTATTATGATATTATTTTATTATCCTTAACTACTAGATTACTAATTAATCAAGATAATTAACGATAATTACCATCATTACTATTCACAAAGTCTAAAAACAAAAGTGTATTAATTACATAATTTATACCTTCTTATTCCAAATATGGAATAAATTTTACCAAATTCCAAACACAAAAATTTAAATAATTAATTTAAAAATAATTCCCATTGTCAAAACAAATAGCGGGTTTTTTAGAAACAATTTCTATCAAAAGTTTGACAATTGTTTATATCCAATTTCAAAGTAAAATTAATCCCAATGAACACCATTGTATTAAATAGTAAAAATATATTCTAATTAAACTTTGAAACTAATTATAAATATAATCTAACCATATAATTAAATTAGATGAAAAAGCAGTTTTGATGTAAAATGCAGTATTTTTTCACTATTTATTAAAAAATGAACATTGTCAGAAAAATACCAAAAATTTATCCAAAGTAAATTTCAATGTCCCAACCATAAAGAATAAGTTTATTTTGAAAAATAAAGCTTATGAAATTGTCAAAAGATATATTTAAAAATGGTTCTCCATTAAAAGGCGGTAAAACAATCTTTTAAAAATATTAGTGTATTCCATGATTAAGATTGGATTTATTCTCATTTTAAGCATCTAAAACACTATCTAATTCATAAATAGACATAGATAAGAATATATATTATTCATTAATTACTTGGGATGTTATAATACCACTGAACCACTTTAGGAAAGGGTGTTTTTTATAGTGATGATTGGAGGTTGAGTGGGGAATTGAGGTGTATCTATGATGATAGAGTTCAGCCAATAATTTTAGATACAACATCCTCTGGTTTTCCAAAAGCACTATATTAGATATATATGATCGAGAATATCTTTAAACACATTAATAATCCTTATTATAGAAGGGATATGTTTGGGATAATTATTCCTTAAGGATCTTATAGGAGATTGTTAGATGTTATGTTGTATGATTGGAGGCATATGTGATTATCATGAGAGGCTATTAAAGAACTCAACTTCGATTAATTTTTTCCTATGTTTTTTATATTTAATAAGGATCATATGTTTATAGAGTTTCATCAAAGAGAAATATCATTGACCTATTATACCTTTGGATTCTCTGAGATGATGTGGTTTTTTCCTTAAGTTATCTATGAATGAGGTATAATGGAAATATTGGTTTGAGATTACCCTTAAAGATTTTTTATATCTATAAATGAAGATGTTACAACTAATATATTATTATTATGTGGTTATTAAGTCTATCACCAATGATAATATCCTAGTAAAAGGTAGTATAGTTCTATCATTTCCATTTATTGGTGACCCTTTTTATAAAGATAATGGTTCCTCGTCCAATGGTTAGAAAAATATAGAGATTGAGGCACCTAAGTGTTGTGAGAGGCACTCAGTGTTGGAATGGGGTGTCATGATTCAACCATTATGAGGATCATAGGTTTTGTGTTATCATTGCAGTAGGTCGAGTCATTTAAATTGATCATATACTAAACTACTGAGGGAGTTCCATGATTTTGGTAGAAAATGAAACCTAAAATGTTTTTGTATGAGGATACCTCAATAGGGATAAGGAAGAGAATCATAGTAGACATATGCTTCTCAAACACAGTCAAGAATAGATTAGTATATAAATAATTGAGGTTTTTCTAGGAGTTTATTATGAGTATCTGGTCAAGGAGATATGGGGAAGAACCATTAGATTCCTTATGGATTGGTTCCTTTATCTTGTTAGGGATCACATGGTATGGTTTATGGATATGATGTGGGTGGGATTTTTGTACTATACCATGTTCTATATATTGTGTTTGAGGTTTCATATATTGTGATAGGTAAGGTATTATAAGCTTCTACAATTTTAAATTCTCTTTTTGATATAATAGAATCCTATTATTTTATTTTTGTACAAAAGTTACCTTTATTAGGGATTTATTCAGGGTATATATATTGTATTTTTCCATAGGATATACCTTTGGGGAAGAGGTTAGATCATGTTAGTAGAAGTTATGAATTTTCCACTATTTTAGAGAGTATGGGTACTTATGATATTTTTTTATCTATTGTTGACCATACATAATGTAATATTCTATATGTATTACTTCAAATATTTCTGGGGTTGTATTGATTACTATTGAAGATTTTTTTTATATCACTTATTATTTATCTAAATTTGTGTTTGTTGTATTTGTTTTCATTATATGTTATTGAATAAGGATTTAATTTATTTAAATATTTTAGATATGTTTTAATGAAATAGTATATTGGAAATCTTATAAAAGATTCCAAGCTTGTTGGATAATAAAAGTAGTTCCGAAGAAAGAGTCTACATATCTCTATGTGTTTTAAGATTTGATAACATATCTTAGAAGGTTTTTTTTTATTTTTTTTTTCAATATAATATATTGAAATCATTGGGATATTACCTTATTATTATATGAAAAATTTATTTGATGTTTGAAGTTTTGTAGAGGATTTAGTATTGAGAATTCTATATCTATATTATGAATGGTAATTTTTGTTTCCATCCAAAAATGATTAATGATGAATGAATTGAACTAATTCTATAAGTTTATATTAAGTTTTATTATTCAAAAATGGAAATCAAGAGGTTTGTATTTATTCTTGAAGTCTAATAGTTTATCAAAATTTTATTATTTTCTAGTGATTTCATTATTTCCCAAAACAAAAATACTGACAATTTTTCGATTAAGTGACTGTGAATCATTATGTTAATTTTTTTAATGCATCAATAATATTCAATATTACATATGATGTTAGGTGAAGATGTTTTGAGATTAAATTAATATGATTTTAATGACTATTTAATGTGATTATGTATCATTTAATGTGTTTAGTATGAAAGTTGTTTTAAGGAAGAGAAGGAATCATTTCTACACTGAATATTTCTTTAATGCACAATATAAGTTGTTCGAGGAAGAAAATTTATCCCATAATATAGATTTTACACTGAAAATATGGAATTATTTTGGTTAAGGTCACTAATGTTTTGATATTATAAAATCAAGATATTTTATGATATATTTCTCTTCAAATAAATTTAATTTCCTTGATATCATGTGATACATGCTGGCATGAGTCAAAATGAACTGTAATATATTATATCATTACAAAATTACTATTAAATTATAGATATGAATATAAATAAACAAAATTTTAAAATTATGTATAAATTATTTCGATTAAGAAAATAAATAGATATATAAAATTTCAAATCTTCGTGAAGTATTTATATGCTTCAAAAATCCATTTTCCCCGAAAATCGTTTTTATTAGTTTTTATGAGAAAATAATATAATTTTTTTTAAAAATCTGGAAAATTTATTTTAAAAAATTAACATCATTTAAGAAACATTCTTCTAAAAATTATTTTAGAGTGAAACTTTGTGAATTTTTTGAAAAGACCGATTTTCGTTTTAACTATTTTAAAAGTTTCATTTTATTTATAAATTATTAAAATGTAAAATTAGTTCATATATGTTATTAATAATAAAATTATTTTTATTATAATCAATTTTATGTTCAATTTTGGTATAAAAACTTTTTTAACAAAAGAAAACATTTATTCTAGAAAACTAAAATTCGCCATGTTTTTTGGATGATTTTAAAATTATATTCTACCACTTATATGAATTGAATTTGATAAAATTGATTCCATATTTTTAATATAAATAATAAATATAATATAAATTTTCAACATAATTTTTGTTCCTAATGAATAAAAAACAATAAAAATTTTATACTATGGATAATGTTTAAACGAGGTTATTAGGGGCGTTAAACCAAAAGATAAGGGTATATTTTCCAATTAAACTTGAATAAATCATATTTTCATGACATATTTTCACCTCATTATATCTCAATTTAGAATATATGTCTATTTTGAAACATTTTTCTTAAGTATGACATTATTTTATTTTAATATTTTATGAAATTCCAAATGTGTCATCTCCCCACTTACAAAAGGAAATATCACCTTACTCTTATATACATCATTTTTAGCCATCTAGTCATATAAAAACTTTATCAATTATCTTATTAAATTCCCTAGCTATGAATTATAGGTTTTGTTCATTATAAAAGACTATTACAAGTGTCTTTATGAAGTTATATAATGGAGGCCTTTTAAAGGGGAGGAAATCATCCTATCTAACCACTTCCAATTTATTTATTCTTATAACTCATCTAAATATCTGGTACACATAATAAAATAATAACTTCAATATACTAAACATTATTAAATTTTATTATTATTATTTTACCACCTTTATTCACCCTTTTTTCCATTAGAAGGGAAATGAAAGTATTTCTCATGCGTATGTGTGGAAAACCACATCCACATAGAGACACAATTAATTTTACATCACCCCCTTTCATGGATAGTAATTATGATGGATTTAATTGTTATATATGGAATTTATGAAATAATTATTCTTCTACAATTATAACATAATATCTACCTTCTAACATTTTCATCATATTTAAAATGAAAATCCTACTCGTGCGTACATGTGGACTACCGCCTCCATGAGGTGATGTGATTTTTTTCATTTATAATTTATATGTATGGTAATAATGATAGATTTAATGAATACATATTTTATTCATGATATAATTTTTTTAATAATGATTAAATATTATTTATTTTTCTTTCATTCATTTCATTAGAAAATGAATACACCGTTCATGCATATGTATGACCCACCATCTCAATGAACAATGTAAATCATTTATTTACCTCTACATGTTATGGATGACTATAAATATATTTATATATAATGAATATATATTATATTTATATCATTATTAATATTATGGGTAATATGTAACCATCATTTAATTTCAAGTACTAGAATTGGTGTATTGAAAATCTCATGAAAAAAAGTTAACACTCATAATAAAAAACGTTAATAAGTAATTATTAATAAATCAAAGTTAAAATGTAATATATAGATCATATATTATATTATATGTATATAAATGATTCTATAATATAATTATAATTAATTTAAATTTACTATTTAATGGGATAAATTACTTTTTAAATAAAAAAACTTTACTTATGGGTTTTATGATACAATCTAATTATTTATCAGAATTGTTTATGATTAAGTTTTAGATGATTATATTTCATGATCTACCACATATGAATCTCATTAATTTTTATATCCACTAGTTATTCATGTAATTTTAATGTAATAATACTCTTTTCCACTCTTTGGTACTATAATTGAGAAAATGTTTTAAAGAAAAAATGGGTATTATTTCATCTTTGGTCGAGAATATTTTTCTTCCATGTACATGTTATATTTAATTTTTTTTTTCATTTTTTTAGTATTATAATATTAATTTTTAAATTCATTAATACCCATGTCTAAATTTTTACTTAATGTATTAAATGTAATATTCTTTCCATTTTTTCTATGAGGTTCGTTTGACTTTTTATAAAAAAATGTGAATAGAATCTTTGTTTTAACGTACAAGATATGAATTGAATTTCCCTGAATAATTAAATCTAATTGTTTTAAGTATTATTATAAAATTTTCCATGGTTATTTTCAATGATTTTTTTCCAAAATTTTTTATATATTTTTTTTATTTTGAAAAATTGATTTCAAAAGCTAAAGGTTATTTCCCTCAATAAATATTCCATGTGATATTTTAAAGGTATTTTTGTTTATGATAACGTCCTTTAATGTTACATGTGATTTTATATGGATACTATCTAAGGATTCAATTCTTATTATTTCTATAGTTGGTTTATTTTTATGATTATGGGATGTTTATGAAACCCATTTATTTTCCATAGGTTATGGTATGATTAATTGTCGAAATGTTTATAAAACCTATTTTGTTTTCATGGGTGGTGATATATGATTAATTTTTTTAATCAGATGGAACACATATTAATTTATTATATTTATATTATAGGTGGTCCTATAATTATATATCCCACAAAAAAATATGGTATATATGGATATATCATCAAATATTAAGGATTGGAATGGGGACTGAACCCAGTTCAGTAAGGGATACTACCACTGTGATAGTCTTGGGGGTGAACCATGACCAAGGGTACAGTGTAATGTTGATTTAATCCAATCCAAAATGATAGTATTTGAAATGAGAATTTACTAGGGAAATTATTTTGTATTCTTATGTGTATGCCACAAACATATATCTCATTCAAATATTATTCCCTCATGCCACATGTTCTATGATTCCTTTATGATTCATCTCTTATGAATTGTGAAGCTTTATGACATGATTGAAAATTATGATTTATGATATACTGATTATGTATATTCATGTGTTAAGATCATGTTCTCATACCCTTATTCTCATTTTGTTCTTAAGTTATCATTGATATCTCCCTTGTTCACCCTTACTGAGCATCTAAGCTCAACCTTTCTAATATTCTCTTTTTCCAGGTTATGAAGAAAGGTTTTAAGTATTGTATATCTAAGAATAGTATAATATTTGAAGAAATTTTTGGCACCTACTTAATATCTTTAATGAGATAAATATATTTTGTATCTTCTCACTAAATATAGTAAACCATTAAGGTCCTTAGGTGTGTATTTGTAAAATATAATAAATATTCATATATTAAGATGTAATATAAATGTATAAATAGTATGGGGAAATATTATTTATATTAGAGGAAGGGTTAGTTAATTTTTATATATTAGGATTATAGAAAATTGTTAAAATAATAAGTATAGGTATAGGTATACGATAACATCCAAATTTTTTTGATAGGTATATATTTTGTGGCTTTTTGAACAATATATCCCTGTATAGATACTGCAAGTGGATAAGGTTTTGGGATAGATTAATCTAGCATTAATAATACCAAAAGAGCGTTTGAGTATATCATGACCATAATTCTGGTGAATGGTGAGTGTTCCCTTATTGTGCGCCTCATTTTAGACTCCTAGGGAATGTTTCTGGGTTAATTTATGACTATATTATGATCCATTATGAAGGAGTTGAATAAATGGTGACCATGAATAACCATTTATTAACCTAAGGTGTCATAGATTGAAAATATGGCATCCTGATTTAGATATCTAATAACTGATTTTATATAATTATGTGGTTTCCCAATATGTTAATTGTTCCTCACACTATTTTCTAGTGAATGGTATAAACCTGAAGAAACCATGTTAATGAAGAATGTTATAGAAAATGAATTTATTATTTTCATGAGAAACCAAATGTTATTTGATATGGAATAAAAAATCTTGTTTCTATGAAAATGAGATCTTCTAAATATATAAATCATGTTAATATTAAAAATGAGAAAAAGAGGGAAATTTTAATATTGATTCCTACATGGGGAAACTTACAAAGTCATTAAGTGGGTCAATTGATCCAATAGTCTATGAGAAATAGAACAGTACCATAAAAAATATACTTTCCATTCTCTATTGATTTGAACATGAAAATGTTATTTTTTCTATTTATCTTTTAGAAGTTGAAGTGGATCAATGGTGGACTCTTATAAAAGATACAAGGTAATAGTAATAAATTGACTTTATTGAGTGGGTTGATTTTATGAGATTATTTTTCAATATGTAATTTCCAAATATTCTATGTATTCAAATAGAGAAAGAATTACTTAAGCTAAAGGAGAAGGATTCTAAATCTGTTAGTACATATGAGGAAAATTTTACAATACTTGTGAGGTATGCTTTTGGTATTATCATCTAACCTAAAAGTAAGATAATTTGATTCTTCAATGGATAAAAAATATATCCTTAGGTTGTTATCCACAAGGTACTTTAGTAGATATGAATAAATCATTCGATTTTATTTCAAGGTAGAAATGGATATGGGAGTTACCCATCAATATGACGGTTTCAATAAGAAAGTAATTATTAAATTTGAAATAAATTATAATAATAAAAAACATAGAGGGAAGAATATGATATTATCTTTGTGATTGAATTGTGGATGAAAAAATTGATCATATTTTCTCAAGGGGATTGGAAAATGTTTTTCATGTGTAAAGAAAGGTTATTGAGATATAAAATGTTGATGTTGTGGGAAGAATAAGATAGTTAACATTGGAGAGAAATTCCCAAAATTGAAAAATACAAACTCTAGTGTTTCAAATGAAAAAAGTAATGACATTATACTAGCCAATGATCAAATAAAAAGGTCAATTATAATGATTGAAATCAAAAACCTATTAACCCTATATATGAAGGGAAATATCTTGTGATCACTATTTTTAAAAAGGGGTATGATGACAAAGTGATGAAAGGTACACATACCATCCACTATAGAGCTTCTAATGACTTATTTGATTCTATATCTACCAACTCTTTTATATCTAATGAATTTTCAAGGGGAATAAAAATATAACCCATATGACAAGATATTGACTTAGTATTTAAAAATTATAATGGTATGAAAATCCCATATGAAGTCTATGATTATTCTCCAATATAATATTTTGGTAATGTGCTTCTGGTAAATCATGTTGTTCTCTCTATAATGTAATTTTTTTGATGGATTGAATTTACTTATTTAATTAAAATATCAAATTTTAAGGTTGGGTAGTAACATTTTATATTCCAAAAAAACATACTTATTTCCATTAGTGTGATGTTAAATATGAAAAAATAATGGAAATTACATCAATTGTATAGTTATTGATTCCAATTCAAAATTTGTGTTTATATTACATGGTTGGAGATAAACTAAACTTTTAATAAATGACTATTATATGAGAATTTTTTGGTTAATTTATAAAAGAGTTTCCCATTATTACTTGAAATAATGAAGTCTAGTTTTCAATATAACTCATACCCAGTGATACAACTATTTCAATGACACCATATAAAATTTCTCCAATCAAGTTTCCAGAATTAATTAAGAAACTACAAGAGAATCTTAATAATGGATTTTTCATCAATTTCAACAACATAGGGAGCCCCTTTTATTTTTATTAGGAATAAATGTGGATCAATTAATATATAAATTTTTTATTGGTAACTAAATAGGATCAAAATCATGAATAATTATACTCTACCTCATATTAATTATTTGTTTGATCTATAATGAGGAGATTAATATTTTTCCCTGATTAATCTCAGATCTGGATACTATCTGTTGAGGTTAAAAAGTGAAGTAATTCCAAATACAACCTTTAATTCAAGGTATGAACACAATGAATTTATAGTAATTCTATTAGGTTATACTGATTCTCCCACTATATACATGGATTTAATTAATAGTGTCTATAAAAATTACCTTGATCTATTTATGGTAGTCTTTATAGATGATATTCTTATATATTAAATGAGAAATGAATAAGATGAAGATTAATTGATAATTTATATGAATCCATTAATGAATTAGAATCTATATGAAAAATTTAACTAGTTTGAATTTTGGCTACATAATGTTTAATTTTTGGGACATATAATATCAAGAAAGGGTATTTCTGTGGATCCATCAAAGATAAGAATCATTAAATATCGGCCTAGTCTAACCACTAGGAATGAGATCCATAGTTTTCTATACATAGATGGATTTTAGAAACAAATTATGGATAATTTATTCAGGATCTATAATCCACTCACCATTTTAAAATGGAATGGAGAATAGTTCATTTGATAGATAACTGTGAAAAAATCAAGGAAATTCAAAAAAAAGCCAGCATACCTATGCTTACACTACCCTACCGTAAAGAAGGACATTTAATTTTTAGTGATGCATCAGAAAATGTAATGGGATTAGACCTTATATATAATGATATGGTGATATATTATGACTCGTTAAAATTGATGTCCCATGAGAAAAGTTACTAAACTCATGATTTGGAGTTAGCTATGGTAATTTTTGCATTGCAGAAATAGTGGAATTATCTATAAGGTGAAAGGTGAGACATGTATATAAGTAATAAAATTTTAAATTAAATATTCACTCAAATAGAGTAAAATATACACCATAGAATATGGTTGGAGTTTTTTAAATACAATTATTAATCAATACATTTACACCATTAGAATGAAAATAAGGTGGATAATTGTTCGATTCAAATGGATCATAAAATATTTTCTATGATGAGGATCACAAAAAACCCAATATTTATGGAAATATAAATTATAGATATGGAAATCTTAAAGGAATTAAATAATTATTATATTTCTCAAATGAGTGTATAACTATATATCCAAGTAAATATTTACATGGCCTAAGAGGAAGGTATAGGGTTGAATAAAAATGTAAGGAATGCTCTTGATTTATACCTTGATTTTGATGGTATGACATGGTTTAGTAACAATGTATGTATCTAGTCTATAAAATATCCAAATAAGAAGATTTTGGATTAAGACCATAGTTCATCATTATATATTCATCCTAGAATTTCGATGATTTGTTGATATTTGAAAGAGTATTTATGGTAGGACAACATGATGGGAAAATTTGAAGAGTATATATCTCAATTCTTGTTATATAACCAAGTTAATGTTGAGAGATAAAAGTAAAGGAAATGTTACAACCATTACCCATACCACAATGGATATGAGAAAACACAACTGGAAAAAATACCTATTTCCACGGTTCAAAACCATGGCAATAGGCCCCAAAACTATGGCCTTAGGTTACAGACAGAGTTTTGGACAACTGTGGCTGCTATCGCCATGGCAGTAGGTCCCAACCTATTGCCACAGTTTTAACTGTGACAATAGCTGCCTATGGTCACAATTTTGAAAACTGTGGCAATAGGTATTAAAAACTACCACCGTGGAAGTTGACCTATGGCCACAGTTTAAACCGTGGCTATAGGAAGATATTTCCAAAGTTTTAACAGTGGTTATAGCCTTGGTAAACCAAGGAAATATCCTAAATACAAAATGTCACCAGTAGGTTTCGATCCCTACACCTTTTCTCTAGGAACCAGAGTACTTACCAATACATTGAGCGACATTAGGGGTATATATATATATATTATGATATATATATATTAATATAAACTGTGGGAATATCCTCAAAACTGTGGCGTTAGGTCTTACCGCCAAAGCGTGGGAACCCTATTGGCACGGTTTTGGAAAACCGTGGCAATAGGCCATTGAAAAAAGTGGTCTATATCCAGGGTTCTAAAACCGTGGATATAGGCCACAGAACCATGGCTATAGCCATAGTCTATTTCCACGGTTCTGAAAACTGTGGCCATAACCACGATAACTATCCTATTTCCATGGTTTTAAAACTATGGTAATAGGCCAAAACAACCATGGCTATATCCACTTATAGCCATGGTTTTAAAACCGTGGCTATAGTTCAGTGGCAGAAGCCTCATTTTCTAGTTGTGAAACATCACCATGAATTTTTTTCACTGGACATCATGAAACATCTAAAAGGACATAATGCTATTTTTTTTGTGGTTTATCACCTTATGAAGTTATCAAAATTTATTTCTATTATAGAATATTTATTTCTTAATCATAATTTCAAAATATACACTAAGTAAGTGGTAAAGTTGCATGGATTACCACATTCTATTGTATTTTATTACGATCATAAGTTTATCTCAATGTTCTATGCAGTCTTCATTAATATTTGAATATAGAGTTCTGTTTCAGTGTTGATTATATTCCTCAGATAGATGTTTAGTTAGATATAACTATTTAAAACATAAAACATAAATTTATAACTAGTCATATGGATTTCAAATTTGTTTTGGATCAACACCTTCCTCTAGTCAAGTTTTCTTAAAATAAAATCTTTCACTCGATCATCCAGAAGGCTCTTTATAAATCCATATATAGAAAAAAGTGTATGACTTAAATTTTATGGGATAATATTAGAGAAAGAATGAAATTGGGACCTAACTTAGAGAATTTGATGGAATATAAGTTCAAATCCATTCATTAGAACATCATGGAAACACAAATTAAATAAAAAGTTATGCTAACAATTGTTGAGTCGAAAGTTATACTTTCTATACTTTCTATCCTCAGTTTTGAAAATTATAACACACTTTCATAAAAAAAATGTTTTAAAAATTTTATATTCTCCAAGAATTTTATAATATTTTTATATAACTCCTTTTACTCTACCATATAGAGAAATATTTCTAAACTGAAAAATATAACCAATCAACATTGTGTAGTCTATCAGACTGACAATGTCTAGTCCATCAGACTGTCTAAGTCTAGTCCATTGAACTAAAAAATTCTAGTCCATTGGACTGAATAAGTATATTAAATAGAAATAAAAAAGTCTATTATATCATAGTGACTAAGTCTAATCCATTTGAGTAACTATGTCTAATCCATCAAATCAACTGAGTTTAATCCTTTAGAGTGATTGAGTTTAGTCTATCAGAGTGACTTAGTTCATTCCATCAGAATAACAATGCTTCATCCGTCAGACTAACCATGTTTTCCCCATTGTAATAAACATAATTTATTCCATTAGAATAATAAATTTTATAATCTAATTGTGAGAATATTTTTTACCTTATGAAATATTTTTAATAGTATTGATATGATGTTGTCAAAATGAAATCGAATGAAGTTTTACAGAACATGTTGATCTGTCAAGACGGAGCTCATATGAGTCTATTGCAACCAACTTTTAGAATAAAAAAAATATTCCCATTAGAAATATTTCTATAAATAAAGGTCCATTCAAGAATATGGGACCTTATTCTTTTTCGACTCAACCCATATGTTGTTTTCTCTATAGTAACATCCTATTACTCAAACATTGTAAATTTTCATAGAGTTTTAGTTCTAAGGGATTTGAGTAAGGATTATTAATTTCATATAACATTTTTCATCTCTATTATTATTATTATTATTTGAGTTTAGATCAAGCAATTCTAGGGATATGAATACTGCTGATTGATATTATTTTGATTGATGTATACCAGGGATATGAAGAGAGAGACGATTTTGATCTTTATGATCGATGCCTTTCTTATTGTAGAATGATAGATGTACGATTATGTTGGAAACTATGGGTATCCAATTTTAGGGTTTTTTTTACTTATATAAATCTGAATTTTATAGAGTTGAAATATTTTATAAGGCATTTTATTATTTCATTCTTATTTTTGTTTTATGATTTTATTTTACTCTTTTTTAAAAGTTTATTATTTCTTCTATGAAGAAATTTTATTTTACTAATTTTTTCTAAACTATTATTTAACGGACATACCGTGAGTCTATTATATAAACTATATTCATCAAATGATATTTCTGTCTGATAATTATTAATTATGAGTGTTGGGTTTTTGGTTCGTTTATGTTTTTAATCTACAATTCACCCCCACTTTGTATCCATTATATACTCTTCGATCATACTATTTGTATCAAATAAGTTTCTACAACATAAATTCCTTGTTTTTAATCTGGTTATTTTATATAATTTTATAAATTTTAACGATATATCTTATAAATAATTATTTATAGGTTTTTATAAAAAATTTTAAACTCAAATATATTTTATAGAAATATTTTTTTACAAAGATGGAATGTTTAAATATTGAAACTCTTGATAATATTTATCCTAACTGACCAATAATTTTCAATGGGGATTATTATGAATATTGGAGATATATAATGGAAACATTTATTACTAACACTAAGGTTGATAACTTTTTTATTCTTACTTGGAATTATATAATTCATAAGAAAGAAGTTTCTATGTTTACTAATCAAGAGAATATTGAATGTAAAATGAATTATTGTGTAAGAAATACATTGTTTTATTATATGAAAAGGAATATCTGTAGTCAAATATCTTCTTGTGAAGATGTGAATAGTATTTGAAAAAAGTTGAAAGTTACTCATTTTCATACATTTAACAGTATTTGTAAAAGAAGAGTTATGATAAGGGAAGATTATCAAGATTATGATTTTCATCTTGGTGAATATATTATTGATGCATAATAATATTATGAACATTCTAATAATTTTACAATATCTTGGTGAAAATATATTATTAATGAAATTCTAGTAGATAATATCCTTGAAATTAATATTTTTGAATGGGAGTAATAAATAATATCTATAGACGATTCAAGGAGGATAAAAAATTTGACCTTAGATAATTTGATTGGAACTCTCATGATGTATTAGGGTATACTAAAGAGATATGATGAGAAGATAAATAAAAAGAATATATGACTTTATTTTTATATAACCTCACAATTTACTAATAAAGTTTGTTCAACTAAGAGAAATTTCATGTTGAAATAGAGAGAAGTTATGAAAATTCTAAGAATGAGTTAGCCAATATTACTATAAAAATGAACAAGATTGTTGAAATGAAATTATTTTGATATATGTATTAGAATATTCTTCTAGATATAAATTAAATGAAATATTTTTCTGAAATAATTTGTTATGATTCAAATAAGGATGTCAAATACGACTATATTGTCCCAAACTTAAGAGAAAAGAAAAGAAGGATAAATTTTTTGAGAGGAATTATATAATGTTATACATACAAAAGAATAAAAAATTTATAAAAGCATAAGGTACTTATAGATCTAGTAAAGGTGGTAGTTCTTCATAAAATTCATCAGATAGTGAAAGTTAATATCAAATAAATAACAATTTATTTTCTAAAATTCCAAAGAACAATATTTTTTTACACCTTAGGTATCTACTAAAACCTTAATTAATCGCGCATTGAATGATTGATAATTATCCTGATAGTGAATTTTATAATGATTCCATATCATTAGATGAGGAATATAAAACATATAAATAATGTACTTCTTTACCTATTTTTGATGAAGTATCAAGATTTTATAAACTTTTAGAAAATGAAAATTTCAATGTTTAAAAAAATCATGATGTTTGTGAGGCAAAACATGCTAAAGAAAATTCAAGAATTTATATTCTTTCCATTGATATTTTTAATCATTTTAAAGGATTATAGAAATCTAATATTTATAAAAATAAGTTTTCAAAATATTTTGATAAATCTAATCTTGAGAAAATTAGTTTTCAAAAAAATTAGAAAAATTTAATTATTGTATAAAATGTGTTGAGGATAAAAATTTAGTTGTAACAAGATTCCTATAATTTTATGTCTGAAAAAATTATCATTAAAATTTAGTACTAGTAAATAATATCTTGATAAAATTTTTAGATGGATAAAAACTCATAGAGACGTGTTTGTAATTGGTTTTACTAATAAAATCACAATTTTTAAAATTAACTATATTGTTTCAAAGAGTGCCACATTCTTAATGAGATGTCAATGTTGGAGACATTGGAAGAAAATGTTTTCTATAAATAATTTAAAATATTTAATATTTCAAAATGCTTATTATCCTTAAAAATTTTCAACTTATCAACATAATAAAATTAGATAGATTTGGATTCCAAAAATTTTATTTTCTAATAATGATAGACCCATGCAGGTTTATGTTCAAAAGTAATAGTGTTTTTTATTTCAGAAAAATAATAAGTGTACCAATTTTAATAACATTTGGTACATGGATATTGGATGATTCAGGCATATGAATTAGAACAATTATTTCTTCAATAATATTATTAAAATGAATGTTGGAAATTCTACCTTCTATATAAATTCTCAAAGAGAAATTATTGGAATAATTAATATTTTTCTTCTTGTAAATGCTTTGATTTTAATGTTTTATTTGTTGTAGTTATTAAGGAAATCCTTATTAGAATACATGAATTATGTGGTGAGGGACATACTGTGAACTTCAGTAATGATAAATTTACTTTTCATATTTTAATAGATGATTTTATTCTTTATGCTAGTAGGTATGAGAATGTTTATACACTTATCTTAGAAGACCTTAGGTGCCAAGATCTACCTTACCTTAGTGAAATGGAAGATAACTCTTTGTTATTTAATAGAATAATAAGACACTGTAATGTTAAAAAATTATCTAAAATATCTATGAAAGGAATAGTTAATGATATACCAAATATTAAGATTGATTCTTCAATAGTTTATGATCCTTATCAATTTAGAAGGCAACATAAGTCAAGTTATAAATATATTAGTGAAGTCTCAACATCTGATTCTTTACAATTAGTGCACATGAATTTATTTTGTCCTACAAAAAGTGGGAGTATTGGTAGAAATAATATTTATATTTTTTAGTTAATAATTATAGTATATATACATTGGTCTATTTTCAAGAAAAAAATTTAGAATCCTTCTTATACTTTAAAACATTTGTAGCCCATAATAAAAATGAAGAAAATAAGTCCTTGATAAAAATTCGTCGTGATCATAGTGGAGAGTTTGAAAATTATTATTTTGAAACTTTTTTAGTAAAAAAAGGTATAATACATAACTTTACAGCACCTTTAACTCCATAGTAAAATGGTGTAGTTGAAAGATGAAATTTAGTTCTTTAAGATATTATAATAACCATGTTGATAGAATACTCAATTGATAATTTTTTTTTGGGATGAAGTAGTTAGTACTACCTAATATAAAAGCATTTAGTTTTAATAAATCCTTTTATTAATAAAACTCTTTAGGAGTTTTATACTAGAAAACTGCAAAACTTTTTTACTTTAATTTTTTTGGATGAACATTTTTCATTTTAAATACTAAAGATAATCTACATAAATTTCCACAAAAATATAATGAAGGAATATTTATTAGTTATTTTAAAAATAGTAATTCCTATAAAGTATTTAATTAAAACATATATATTTTAATGGAAATAGTGTATGTTAAATTTGATAAAACTAATCTTTTTTTTAAACAAACCCAATTCACATCTTCATATGTTATTTTAAAAACTAAATATCAATCCTTATTGGTAAGTTATTATTATGAGGGAAAAAATAAAGGAAATAATTCTATTATTCAACCTTAGTAAGAATTTATAACTATTTTTGAATAATAGAGTTTTATAAACCCAAGGAATTAATTGATTTCTATGAATTGTCCTAGTGATAATATCATGGGTGATGTAGATCAACCTGTTATTTCAAGAAGTTCCTTAGGAAATGAAATTGAACATTGTCCATTTTTATCACAATTTGAACCTAAAAATATTGATGTGGCTTTAGGTGATGAATATGGGACATGATATATGCAAGATGAACTCAATAAATTTGAAAGGAATCATGTTCAGACATTGGTTGAATAACCTAAAGATACTTTTGTTATTTGTGCAAATTGTTTTTTTCAAAATAAGTGTGATGAAAATGGAATTATAGATAGAAATAAGGATATAATTTTTTCAAGGGTTTATAATCAATAAGGGGTAATAGATTATGAATAAACTAATGATACGATATCTATACTTATATTTATTCACATTCTTCTAGCATATGCAACATTTCTTAATTTTAAACATTTTCAAATGGATGTAAACTATTCTTTTATTAATGTATATGAATATGAGGATGTTTATGTAGAAAACCCCCATGTTTTGAAAATAAAAAATCTCTAGGTCATGAATTTAGACATACTGAGTCACTTTATTGACTTGTAGGTGCCCTTATAGCCTGTTATGATTGATTAATTGCATTTTTGTTACGAAACAATTTTGTTAAGGGAGTTTTGGATCCAAATATTTTAATTAAAAAACTGTATAATAACACAATTATTGTTAAAATTTATATCAATGACATTATATTTGGATCAACTCAAAAATCTATTACACATTTCATTACAGATCCTATGAAATATGAGTTTGAGATGAGCATAATGTGAAATCTTAATCAGATTCTTGGTTTTCAAATGTCACAAAAACAAGAATGAACTTTTATTTATAAAAATAATTATATAAAATAATTATTATTAAATTTAGATGTGATTATACTAAAATTATTATTACTCCTATAAGAACCTTAAATACTTTAGATACTGATAATTATGGAAAACCTATTGATCAATTTTTTTTATAGTAATGATTGGTAGTTTACTACACAAAAAATATAATCATCCATATTTAATGTTATATATTTTCATATGTGCATGATATCAAGATAATCCAAAAGAGTCAAATCTTAAGGCTGTAAAAATAATTTTTCATTATCTTAAGTGAACTATAGATTTTTGCTTATTTTACTATTATGGAAATGATTTTGAACTTAAATTGTTTTCACATGTTCACTTTAGGGGATGTAAAATTAATAGAAAAATAATTTATGGAACTTTTTATTTATTATGAGAGGCTTCAGTTTGTTTATCTTGTAACAAACAACATTTTGTAGCACTTTCCATTACTGAAGCTAAATATGTGGCTTCTAGAAGATGTTGTTCTAGTATGTTGGGGATTCAATACACACTAACTGAGGTTATATTAAGTTTTAATAAAACATTAATAATGTGTGATAATAAAAGTGAAATTTCATTAAGTAAAAACCACACACACCAATCATGAGCTATAAAAATAGGAAGAAGACTTTATTTACATCAGGACCGCACACAAAAGGAGATACCTTTCAATAATTTTTTTTAATGCAAGAACAAAATTATAATATATTTACATTATACTTTAATTTCGATAGATTTGAATATTTTTTAAAAATATAGGAAATTTCATTACTAAATGATCATTTATATCTACATCTAGTTTATTAATATCTTTAATGTAATTAAGTCCATTATAATGGGGGAGTACATATGTTGTGGTTTTTTTTAAAAAAAATCTGTTTTACTAAAGATCTATAGTTTTTCAAATATATATTTATTTTTATAAAAAAATTATTCTTTCTTAAATCATTATTTTTTTTAAAACTTTAGTATTTCTAAAATAATTTTTTTTCTAAAAAATTAGTTTTTCTAAAAAAATTTGTTTTTTTGAAAACTTTTGTCTTTTTAAATATTACAATTTTTTCTAAATTTAGATTTATCAGATAATTTTTTACAAAAATAAGAAGTACAATTACCAGAAAAACATTCCCATGGGATGTTTAAATTTTTCCTCTAAAAGGAAACTTACTATATTTATTTTTATTATCCCTTACTCTTGTTTTTCTGTATTGTTTACTTTTATTTATTTTTATAAAATTTCAAAATTTTAAAAATGTTAATCTAATTCTAGACAATTATTTTGAATGATAATAGTTTTATTAAAAAAATTATTAAGAAATATAAATTTTTATCTAAATATTTTGGGGATAAATTTCTACCATTAGATCATATATGGGATTTATTTTGAGCCATTGTATTTTTGGAAGTCAAAACCTCACCCCCTAAAGCGTATAAATATAAGTGTGGCTCACCATATCCAACATCAAACTCTCAAATAGTTATCAACCCTTAGATAT
Source organism: Viscum album (assembly GCA_963277665.1). NCBI lineage: Eukaryota > Viridiplantae > Streptophyta > Magnoliopsida > Santalales > Viscaceae > Viscum > Viscum album. The sequence goes on along the minus strand of OY728150.1, from coordinate 1,392,580,624 downwards.
CAAATACCTTGTGCGTCCAAGTATTAAGAATCCATACGATCAATTATTCATTGTCTAATTAGTAACATCTATCAGATTTTTCAAAATGAATTCTGCTGAAGAAATTAAAAATTGTAAATTCATCTAGAATATAATGATTGAAAATAGTGGTTTGATAAGACCAATTATTTTCCAAATGAAATTATCAAGTTCCAAGGATTGAGAAAAGTATGTGTAGATAAAGAATTCTTTGATCTTTAATAAACTGTGATAGTGAATAAGTTATATTATTTAGTTGTTTTCCATATTGAATATGATTTTTAGGTAACAAAGTACAATTTTTTTATAAGTATTATAACCATAATATTAAACATGTGGTATATTTGGTAGAAGTTCATTTGGAAGGATAATCTTACATAGTTACCTACAAGATTCTAGATAAGCTTTGATCTTTTAAAAATTATAAGTTAGAGACTTTTTTGTTATCTAATTTTGATAATATTAGGAATGTATTTTTTCTAAAAATAGATCCAAGAGTTGTAGCTTTATGGATTCATGAGTTTCTTATTCTAAGTAAAGGTAATAAAGATACTTTTAAGGTCTAGATATCATTGTTTTAGAATTATTTATGAATATTATAAAGTTGAATCTTGTTATTTTCCCCTTCAATTAAAGTTGTTAAGAATAGTTCAATGAAATTGAGGATTTTTTATTTCCATGTTTTGTCAAAAATATGTCGCTAAATATCATTATAGTGATGAATATCCAGAATGATTCATTTTTTGTAAGAGATAATGTCTCTTTTATTAGTTAAGAAACCATTTCGATAATGAAGTTAGTATTCATGTAAGAGATTAAAATATTTTTTGATAAATTAGAAAAATTTTGCATATGATGTTGATGTCCTTAAATTAAAGCAAACAACTCAAGAGAAAAGGAAGGCCAGTTTTTTCCTCCCATGGTTGAAAAGGAAAGTAAACAAAATTTATTATGATGTGTATAAAGAGTAAATAAAACACCAAGAATAGAATAATCAGGGAGAACCAGTGTTTGATCTTGATAAGGCTAAGGAATTATCCTTAAAAGAGATAATTTATGATGTCTTGGAGGATGAAGTGAATAAGATGTTTCAAAATAAATGGTTTTTGGAATAAAAAATTGTTGAAAGTCTCATGAAATGAGTTCAATAATCTCATGGATAATTTTGTGGTGCTGATCTAGAAGCATATATTTAAATATATCCTTTATTATATATTCAACTGATACATACTCAAACTATCATTTCAAAACCTAATTTACAAGAACTAGAAAAATTTGGATCTTCATAATATCTTTTATCTATTGAAAAATGGAAAAGTAATGCTATAAAAGTTTAAGTAAGTGTGAAGAAACCTAGGAAAGTATATTTTAGAATTCATTATAATTTTTCAATAGAGTTACAAAAAGAGTAGTAGAATAATCAAAATAATATCCAAAATAAGAATAATAAGAAGATTAAAAAGAAGAATAAGAAGAAGAATATTCTTCAAAGAGCTATTATTTTACCTCTCAAACCAAGAAATATGATGACTTGAAAGTTTCTAATAAATTAAAAATTTCTGAGAAGGATGTAGAGAACCAACAATCTCATAAGAAGATATCGAGCTTGGGAAAATTTGATAAGATTTTTTATGTTATGGAAGTATCATATATTGTTTATACTAGTATAAAGTGATTATATATCATGGAAGTAGTTTATGTTACAAGTAGTTAAAAGGAAGATAAGGAAACAGGTCTACAATATATATCTTATTACTTTTCCACAAAATTTATTTTAGGAAGATGGTTTGTTTATTAACATTGATATCATACTGCAATAGAGGCTTTGTTTTTTTGATGGACATATAGTTTTGAGGAACTCCACACTATAAATAGATAGAATGTTTTATAAACTAATGAGTCTTTTTTTTGTGGCATAGTAGATTTGTGGGCCACTATGTCATAAGAGTCTTCTACAATGCAAATAAGGTCGGGTTTATTTTTGGTGGATTTGGATATTTGAGTAATTCCAAAACATTAGAAGTGGTTTTTCCACAAATCATTGATATCAAGGTATTTTCACCATAGGAGTGATTTTCACCCCAATATTCTAGAGTTTTATATAATTTGGAAAGACTAGAAAATTCAATACCTCCATTATACAATGATCTATTATGCTGAGAAATTATATAGTAGATAAAAAATAACTATTATGAACCAATATTCTATATCATAAAAGAGTACACTAAACCGTATTGTGTGGGGTTTTAGGAAAATCTAGGTAGTTAAACAGACCTCAAAATATGGCTACATATAAGAGGTTTGGTGGTTATTCTAGTCTATTATAAATTCCAATTATAATTTTAAGGATATACATGATTAAGTAGATGATGATTGAAGTTATGATTTTGGAAATGAAGTAGAATGATTCTAATGGTTTGAATTTAAATTTTAAAAGTATATTCGCATAAGAATAAGAAATACGCACAATTTCTATATACACATTCAAGTGGGGATGGTGATAAGAAGGTGTGAAGAGAAAACATTTATCATTATAATCTTATTGAAATTTTTTGTGATCCATGTAAGAGAGGATGTGATACCATATTATATAACATAATTATTTTGTAATAAAGTATATGGAGAACAAGAAGTAATGTTCACTAATTATTTAATAATAATGTTTCTCAAATGAGAAGAAGTGGTTGTACATTTTTTACTTGTACAAAAAGAAGAGGTATCTTGAAACCAGTGAAAGAGAATAAGAAAAATTATTATATAGAATAGTTCATGATATCTTAGAGTCTTGAATCATATGTGTGAAAATAATCCATAACTTACTATAGGGAGGAGAAAGTTGATATTTTTTTATTTCTACTTTTCATAATCGAAGATGAAGTCCTTTCATTCTATTGTGCAAGTGAATGAAGAAGAATAAATAGGTTTCACCTTTACAATAAGATATAATTTTATTATAATATTAAAATTACTTAATTTTTTACAAATGTTTATCATTTTAAGGTGTGTGATGAAACTATTTATTGGGTGTTTAAAAGCATAGTTGGGAGATCTAAAAAAATGATAGTTAATGATAGACCCTATTCATTGTAGATTACATGAAAAATCTAACGGGTTGTGTAATATTAGAGGAATATAGTTCAAACAGTGTACTAGAAATCTCACATTGAGTGGTAAAACCTATAAATTTTTTATCCTTTAGTGTGTGTGTTCAATTGTATTGAATGATACAAATAATGAGAGGGAGATAACAAGAGTTATCTATTCACCTTATGAAGTGAAAGAGGTGAATTGAAATGGGATAAAAGATAATTTTTAATCAGATAAAGGCATACCAAAAATAATTTACCCCTAACCCTTTGTACTGTTCATATCCCAATAGGAATTTTACTAATGGTAATAGGGAATAAATTTAAAAAAAATTAAATTTTTATACAGTTAATGTTGAAACTAACATTACTTTTTTTGGATCTATTACTATATACAAATTTTGAATGGTATTTATATTTTAGCAACATACAGTCCATTTATATTCACTCTAATAGTGAATCACATAGTGGTTTTATTATCTAATGATTTATGAGGTTTTCCTCATACTAAGTATTTCATGTTCATGATCAATCTCATGTTTGGTGTTGTTACCATATTGATCCATTTTTATCATATGTTACTTGTCGATCTGAATGATCTAAAGGTATAAATAAAGTATATTATCATGAATAGATTTATCTATATAAAGACTTATTAATGGAGTCCTTTCATATTATTCCCCTGAAAAAGAAATGATATCCTATGTTTATATGTTGATTTTTGAAAAATAATTTTTTTTATATTGAATAATGTGTATCCACTATCATTGATTCATAACCTATTTGATCAATTGAGGGGAGATCAATAGTTTTCCAAGATTAATCGATGATCATCATATCATCTATTATGAGTCCGAAAAAAGGTATACCAATGATTTAAATTAGTATTAGTTAAGAAAAATATGATTTCATAATGATTTCATTTAGTTTGACAAAGGTTCTCATAGTTTTCATTGACCTCATAAAACATATTTTTCATCCATACCCATACACCTTCATTATAATGTTCATTAATGATATTCTAGTGTACTCTTAGTTTAAGGAGTTTCATGCATAACATCTTGGGATCATGCCGAGTCTTACTTGAGTTTTTTAGGTATATTATAATTTCTCGATTTTAAATTATTAGAATTATAAGGTGTGATTCCTTTGTAACATTGTATTAGTGTTGTGATTATTGATTTAATGAGAGATAATAGAGGTTGTGACATCTTGGTATTAGAAAAACAATGTTTTTTATATTAGGTTTTTCTTTTTTAGGATAAGTATTAATGAAGATTCAGTTGATATATTTTTCACCTAACATAGCATATTTCAAGCCTAATAATGAATTATTGAAATTAAAATAGATTGATTAGTGGGAATATATATTTTTAATGTTCTCATTATGGACCATATCTTCTCCAATTTTAGTTTTTTTCTGAATGAAGTTTTATACTATGTATTAAAACTTCCTAGATAAAATTTATATAATTAAACTCTAGTTTGGGAAAACATAAGACCTTAGGCATGACTCATTATATGCTATATTAGAAAACTTATTCATAAAAAACATATCCCCTGAGCTAAAAACCATAGATTCTTTTATTATCAAGATATACCCTCACTGTAACATAGTTGAGAGAGAAACCACACATGACATGAAGGATTATATGAAAAAAACATAAGAGAATATTTTATAAAGGCCCAAATAAAATAGGAACCAATCTCCAACTTCCCCTCACAATAAGATTTCATCCGCTATCAGGATTGTCCAATGTCACATCTTTAGAATACCATCGTATACCCCGTAATGAGGTTCTAGGTGTGCTATGAATTTTTTCCCTATTATAATTGGCAGGTCACATGTATTATTTTATTTTATCTTGCCTTATCACTCACCAAAATCACAATATTTCATCTACCATAAGAACCTATTTTAGATAGCATGGTGGAAATCAAATGGTCGCTCGAAGGACCTATAGCCCGAAGGTACTTGGATGCCCCGAAGGACCAGTGGTATGAAGACCCATATAAATAACTCAAAAGAATAATTTTGATGAATAACACTATTTATACAATACCTCTCTATAATACTCACTAGAGTACCTACAATTATACTATGTTATAATACTTCTACAATACCACACAATTAATTCTTCTACATGGCTTTGATATCAAGTTTTTGACATAGGATTACAGAGTTCTTAAAACTAACTTAAACCCCCCCAACTCACCATAAAAAACATATACATTACATAATCTAACATGAATATTCACTAGAGTAAATAATAAATCACACCCTAAAACCTAAAAATTTTATTCCTTTAGATATCAGATACCTGACCAACTTTATTTAAAAATATTCTTTTACATCATCCACACATAAAAATCTAATGTTATACCCTTATAGACACATCATACATAATACTATTCTTCATTACCTAGGGAATAGAAAAATAATAAAGGGTGTCCTTTAATTATCCATAATGTGTGAACATAAGAGATATCAATCAGAGATCATAAGTGAGAATAAGATGAAAATGTAGGTATGAGTAAAAAATCAAGGTGCATGAATATAACATAATAAAATCATACATAATAAACAAAATATATCATAAATAATGATTCATGGAATAATTTTTTTTCATAACATAAGGCATGGGTCATAGTACTGTGGAAACATTGATCAATAATCATGAGACATGAAAATAAAACATAGGAATGTTGTATAACCTAGTGTTATGAAAAAATATTATGGAATATATATGGTCATAATAATTTTTTTTATATCTATGATTAGGACCAAGATCATTATTACATAGTGGATAGAGTCTCAGAGTGGGTAGGGTTCACTCCCCATTCCATAATCAATGTGGACACAATCCCCTAGAGTTTGGGGATCACTCTCTATTTCTATGTACTTAGTGAAAATAATCCTTCATGGGTTTTAGATAACCCCCTATTCACATATACATAGTGGAAAGTGTAACGTCCCAGTTCTGGAAGCCACCCAGAGGTTCCCCATACCCGGTTGGTCACATGGCCTCAGGCGTATTTCCCCGAATGCCAGAGGATGCCGACTAGCAGTGAGGGACTTGGGTGTGATAGTAGGGAAACAATTCCCTCATTGATAGAGTAACAGAGCGGAAGAGAAACAATTATACAATAGCAGAAGCAGTAAATATCCAATAGCAATAAACAAGGGAAGACTTAAACAATAAACAACTGGAGAACATATATAAATATATATAAAATGATGCATGGTACATAGGTCTAGGAAAACAGCCAAACAAGTCACAATGATGAATATAACCATTACTAAACCAAAGTACAAAAGAAAAAGATAAAAAACTCCTCTACATCGCATGCCTAAGCTTGGTATCATGCTCTCTAGCTCCAAATAAAATCAAGTACCTGAAGTAGAAGGGAGCTTTCCCTTGTATATACCTGCAATAATATAATCAGTTTGGGCCCAAAAGCATGGCCCAAATAGGGTGTGAGACGAATCCCAATAGGAAACCACCACAAGATCTGTGCCTAACAGTCAGTGAATATATGGCAGGTAAAAGTGAAAAAAGCAGTAAACAAGGAAGTACTCAACAGTAACAATCCACAATTTCAGATATCAAGCAACAACTAAATGAAGCAGATAATCACAACAGGTAACCCTCTCAGATGTACTCACAGCCTAACCCCTTTGGTCCTACCTAACAGATAAAAGCAAGAATCTAAAAAACAGGTAACCCTATGGGAAGTGCCCATAGCCTATCCCCTCTAGTCCTACCTATCATGTATAAGTAACCCTCTGGGCAGCACACACAGTCTAACCACTCTGGTTCAGCTTAAACATAGACTCTCTAAGAAAGCACTCACCATCAATTCCCCCTATAGTCTCGTATCGTATCTAAAGGCGCTCTATGGAAGCACTTAAGTCACATTCCCCATGTGGCCCACGTCGAGGAACTACAAACTCTCTAGAAAAGCAATCAAAGTTAATTCCCCCTGTGGTCTCACATCGTAAATTATAAAGACACTCTAGAGAAGCCCTTACATCCATTCCCCCTATGGTCTACTACACCAGGTTCTCATGGCCCTGTGTAAGTCAAACAAGTATAGAAACACATATTAGCCAAAGTAAACCTCAATAACTATTGGATAGTAGTCTACAACATATCAGCATGTCAGGTAAACATGATCACTCCATCCTACAATACTAGGCATGGGAAACAAACAAAGCAGCCTAATAAGCTAAGCAGAACCAAACATTCATAAACAGAACTTGCATGGGAAACACCTCCAAAGCATAGAAATCAACCCTATTCACATACAAATAAACTCTACTCGCACACACCATCAAAGTAGGCAATTAACAGGGTTAAGAAAATGGTAAACTCACAATACCCCATTCATGGGTATTGGTGATTTTTCACATACGATTCAAAGACCTTAAACTGAAAGGCACAAACCACCGACCTCTTAGGGTTTGGAGAAATTTACCATTCTCCCAAACGCGCTCCAAACCGGGTGAACGCCTCCTCGAAACCACCTCAAAAACTATTCCCTAAAAACAACAAGTTCAACCTTTAATACACAAAGGAAACACAACCCTAAATCTACATGCAACCCTTGTAGATCTAGGAAACTAAGAGAGAGAGAGGGCTAACCCTAACCAAAACCTCAAAGAACCAAAATAGAGACTTACCCGAGGAGAACCACCTTCGATCCACCAAGAAACCCCTTTGATTTGCCTCTAAAATGAGCCAAGTATCTCCCTCAACCTCTGAAAATCGCAACTCCTACGTGATCCATCAGTGGGAGGAAGAATGGTGGAGGAATGGGAAATCCCGAGTGGCTTAGGACTTAAAAACCCTAACTTTAAGTGGTCGCACAGTTACCCCACACGGTTTGGAAAACCGTGCACCAACCATGCAGTTGCTACTGTCTCATCTAGGGAATTTTCATGACTTGCCTGCATGGTCTAACAAACCGTGTGCAGCCCGTGCAGATCCCATTGTCAAGGGTGCACAGTTTCCTAGGCTAGCCACATGGTTTTTTCAGACCGTGCGCCAACCGTAAACCCCTACACAACCTCTTGAAAAAACATCTTTTTCTAAAAAAATGACCAGAAAAGGAAAACATACCTGAAAAGAAGGTTTGGGTTCTTACAAACTTCTCCCATTAATGAAATTCATACTTGAATTTCCCTAGAGCGGCGTAGAAGAAGAAAACCAAAACAACTTCAGCCACTGCACGCGTACATCGGCCTCCCTCTCCCAAGCATCATTATGTACTTGCCCGTGCTACCATAAAACTCATACCAGAGGAATAGACTAGCTATGGAGAACCTTTGTACCATGATCAACAATCTGGATAGGATGCTCCTCCAACGACGCATCCACTTCGAGCTCAACCTCCTCAGGATGAAAGACATGAGACAAGTCTAAAAAGTAACGTCGAAGCTATGAAATATGGAAGACGTCGTGCATAGCTCGGTACCTTTGAGGTAACTACAACCAATAGGCAACCATCCCAACTCTCTCCAACACCTCAAACGTACTGACGTAACTCAACGAAAGCTTACCCTGTCTCCTGATCCCTCTGTTCCACAACCTCAGTGTGACACATAGAAAGACCTGATCCCCAACCTCGAACTCTAGAGGTCATCTCTGATGATCAACATAATACTTCTGTCAATATTTTGCAGTATCCATCCTCTTCCGAATCAGATCTATCTGTTCTGTGGTCTCATAAATAAGACAAGGTCCCAACAAAGCTTCCTCTCCTGCCTCCATCCAACATAAGGGTGATCGACATGACCTACCGTACAAAGCCTCACAAGGTTCCATATGTATAGTTTCTTGAAAACTATTATATTAAGAAAATTCCACAAGAGGTATATGCTTCTCCCAGGAACCTCCAATTTCTAGAATTCATGCTCGAAGCATGTCCTCAAGCACCTGAATCGTACGCTCGGACTGGCCATCTGTCTGGGGATGGTAAGCTGTACTCAAAAGTACCTGTATACCCAACGCCTTCGGAATCCCCTACCAGACCCGAGAAGTAAAATGCACATCCTTGTATGAAACAATGGAGTCTTTAACTCCATATAAGCGCACAATCTCTTGAATGTACAACCGTCCTAGCTCATCAACATTGAAGGTCTCCTTGATCGGTAAGAAGTGAGAAACCTTCGTAAGATTGTCAATGACAACCCATACTAAATCATTCCCACAGGGAGACCTCGACAAACTAGTCGCAAAATCCATCGCGACGTCGTTCCACTTCCACTCGGGAATGGGTAACTACTACAAAAGCCCTGTTGGTCACTGGTGCTCCGCCTTCACCTACTGACAGGTGGAACACCTCATGAAAAAACCAGAAACGTCTCTCTTCATAATTGGACACCAATACTGACGATGTAGATCATGATACATCTTGGTGACACTGTGATGAACTTCCCAAACTGAGGAATGGAAGTCCTGCATCATCTCCTCATGTATGTCTACTGGAACCCATACGCGCCCCTGGAAACACAAGATCTCATCCTCGCCTACGGTCCATCGGGGAATAGGTTCCTCTCTTGACATGCTCTCCCTTAGGAATAGGCCTTCAGAATATGATAGCTGCGTCATTCGCACTCGATCAAGAAGAGTAGAGGTAATAACTACATAAGAAAGAAAAGTCCACCCCTGTCTATCATGCACTTCCAAATGCATCTCAGAGAACAAATCCATAAGCTGCCACTCACTTCTGGCCTCTTAAACTGCCTTTATCTGAGTCCTCCTACTCAATGAATCAACCACTGCATTTCCTTTCCCAGGAGTGTAGGCAAGCTCCAAGTTAAAGGACTGTAGGTACTCAAACCACCTTCATTCTCTCAAATTCAGATCACGCTGAGTGAATATGTACTTGAGGGTTTTGTGGTCGGTGAAAACCACAGAGTGATCTCCCCAAAGATAATGCCTCCAACAGCGTAGGGCATGAACAACATCTACCAACTCCAGATCGTGCATTGGGTAATTAATCTCATGTGGCCTCAACTGCCGAGACCCGTATGCAATGACTCCATCTTCCTGCATAAGAACAACTCCCAGCCTGATACTTGATGCATCACAGTGAACAATGTAGCTCTTGCCTGACTCTGGCAAGACTAGTATCGGTGCTGAAGTCCACCTCCCTTTCAGCTCCTAAAAGGCTGACTCACAAGAATATGACTATAATAAATTCACACCCTTCTTAGTCAGACCCGTCAGTGGTGCTGCTAAGCGTGATAAGTCCTATATAAAACACCTGTAGTATCCAGCCAACCCTAGAAAACTCCACACCTCAAAGAAGTTCTTCGACTGCTCCCAGGAAACTACTGCCCTCACTTTCTCTGGGTCTACTAACACTCTTGTATCTGAGATAACATGAACCATAAAGTGAATCTGATTCATCCAAAAGTGGAATTTTGAGAGCTTAGCATATAACTGATGCTCTCTCAGTGTACTCAAAACAATCTCAAGATGTATAGCATATTCGTGTCGAGTGTGAGAGTACACCAAGATATCATCCACGAAAACAACCACAGAGGAATCCAAGTATGGATGGAACACTCGGTTCATCAGTGCCATGAAAATTCTAGGCACGTTCGTGAGACCGAACGATATAACCATATACTCGTAAAGACCATACCTACTCTGGAAGGCTATAAGAGGAATATCAGATGGTCTAACACGCAACTGATGATAACAGGATCTCAAGTAAATCTTTGAGAACACCCGGGCTCCTCGATGCTGATCGAAGAGATCATCAATCTTGGGCAAGGGATATCGGTTCTTGACCGTCAACTAGTTCAACTTCCGATAATCCACACAAAGTCTGAGGGTACCGTCCACATTCTTTACAAACAGGACAGGCGAACCCCAAGGAGAAGTACTGGTTCAGATGAAACACTTTTCCTGCAACTCCTATAAATTCTTTTTGAGCTCTTGTAACTCTGGTGTAACCATCCTATAAGGAGTAATGGAAACTGGTGCTGCTCTTGGTACAAGCTCAATAGAAAATTCTACCTCATGCTCCATAGGTAAACCTGAAAATCCTCTGGAAAGATGCCCCTGAAACGATCCACCACTGGAGGAAATTCTAACTATGAAGTCCCCTGGTCATCCAGATATAGACTAGAAATATGGGCTGTAACTCCTCTTAACCCATGATGCTCTGGACCCGCTCTGCTCGCATGGACATCCCATTCGCTCCTATGAAGAAACGATCCACCCTCTGGTGATATGAAACTCACACTATGACGATAGCAATCGATGACTGCCTGGAAAGGAACTAACCATTCCATTCTGAGAATGAAATCATAGCCTATCATATCTAGGATATAGAGGTCCCATAGAAAGTGACACCCACCAACCTCAAGAGGTTACTCCTTACAATAACGCACACTAGATGTTGTCATCCCCAACATAGTGTCTAGCATCAAGATATTGGCAGACGAAAAGATGCAGAGCCCAAGGCTCTCCGCAACAGCAACATTGATAAAGATTTGGGAGTCCCCTGTGTCAAAAAGATCTGAAGATAAAACTATGGATACTAAGATCATACCTTAAACTGTAGAGGGTTTGGGATCTTGCTCCTGCTGGGTCTGCTCCACTACAAAAGTCTGGCCTATGCCATGACCCTGTGACCCTGCCTGACCGCTCAGAGCTAATACACCCTACTGTCGCTGGTAGCCTGGTGACTGACCACTACGACTGCGCCCTCCACCTCAGCCCAAATGGCCAGAAGAACCTCAGTTCCTATATTGGTGAGAAACTGGTGGTGCTTCTCCTGAAGGTAGAGTCATAGAAGAACACCTGTCACTAGATGTGGGTGAAAAGATCTGACAGAAATGCTGAAGGTGACCCATCTTGTAAGGTCAATCACACACCTTAGATCAAGATTAACAGAGACTAAAACAAGGAAGTGTAAGAAGGGAACATGAGAAAGAAAACATTAAGGTTTCACAAAACATTACTACACAACTTGTACTTTTCTTACATGGCATGTTACCTTAAGTAATTTACATGGGCGTGTACTTCTGCCTAAACTGGTCATGTAACACCCCAAACACACGGCATGTTCTCCTAACACATGGTATGTACTTGAATCCTCTTCCCCTGCCTGAGTCCTTCTACACAGTTAATCCCCAGGGCTCTCCTAAGAAAAGACTACATGGTGTGTTCAAGGTTGACACGACAAGTACTAGACAAGATGCACTTGGCCCGTGTTGTTAGTGACATGGCCTGACACACGGCTCACACTAAACAGCATGTTCCAGACAGACACAAAGTGTACTAGGAAAGATAACACCGAACCATGTTGTTAGGGACACAGACGGGTACCTATGTTTCTCTACACGGCGTGTTCTAGATAGACACGATGTGTATTATAAGGGACTCAACCGACCCGTGATGTTAGTGACACGGCCGGGTTCCTAGGATTACACTACACGGCGTGCTCAACTGGTACACGACACGTTCTCACAAGAAAATCCTCATCCCATGTCTCTACCCACATGGCCTATGAAATGGTTAGAGACTACACGGTGTGTACATAAAGTACACAACGTGTACTTAAGGAAAAAAGTTTCTTCTCGAATAGAAGAACACATGGCGTGTAGTCAAAACTACACAGCGTGTATTCTGGGGTTTTCTGGACAATAAGCCTCAAAAACTACTCAGGGAACCATAAAATACTGAAACAAACATTAAAAGTGCCAAACTCAAATTCGCGAGGGCCCAACCTCCCCATGAATCAAAGCTTGACATCTTACACATGTTATAAACAAGAAAAGACAAGGTGATGATCCACCAAGTTCCGGTCCATGAGGGACCATAACACCTCAAGAACCAAAATTTTGCATTCATTCTGAACAAAACATTACTAAAACAATACCCTATCAAACAACATGTATTATTATCAAGGCATCTATCACAACAACATGCATATTCTACAAAACATCTATCACAACAACATGCAATTGCTAATGCACCATAAATGGCATGGCAAGAATGCATGAAATGTGATTTCTAAAAAGTGCTTATATGATGGATGAGATGGAAGACCCTCATCTCATTGGGTTGAGACAGAAATAGAACCTCCATAACATCAACGATAACAGAACCAAACATGCAAATCACCCAACGGTGAAACCAAATCAACTGTAAAATTGGAAACCAGAAAAATTGTAATAAATGAGGTAGATTGGCTTTTCCCGGTACATGAGTTTGCTACTCCCGAGCACAAATTATTACCAAGTACCTATTCCTTCCTATCCCTGTATAAAGGCTCAAAACAATAATTCAATAAGAAAAGAATTCCTCTGATAACACTTCGTAACATCCCGGTTCCGAAATCCACCGAGAGGCACCCTGAACCTGGTTGGTCACATGGGCTCAAGCACATTTCCCTGAATGCCAGAGGCTGCCGACTAGCAGCGAGGTCCTTGGGTGTCATAGGGGGGAAACTATGCCCTCATTGGCAGAGTAACACAATGAAAGAGAAACAATTATACAATAGCGGAAGCAGTAAATATCCAATAGCAGTAGACAGCGGAAGACTGAAATAATAAACAACTAGAGCACTCATATATATAAAATGATGCATGGTACATAGGTCTAGGAAAATAGCCAAACATGTCACAATGCTAAATAAAACCCGTAATAAACCAAAGTACCAATGAAATAGATAAATAACTCCTCAGCATCGCAAGCCTAAGCTTGGTCCCATGCTCTCTAGCTTCACAACAAATCAAGTACCTGAAGTAGAAGGGCACTTGCCCTTGTCTATATGTGCAAGAATATAATTTGTTTGGGCCCAAAAGCATGGACAAAATAGGGTGTGAGACGAATTCCAGTAGGCAACCATCATAAGATCTATGCCTAACAGTCAGTGAATATATGGCAGGTAAAATTATAGAAAGCAGTAAACAAGGAAGTAATCCACAATAACAATCCACAATTTTATATATCAAGCAACAACTAAACAAAGTAGATAATCACAACAGGTAACCCTATGGGAAGTACTTATAGCCTATCCCCTCTGGTCCTACCTAATAGATAGAAGCAAGAAGCTAACAAATAGGTAACCATTTGGGAAGTTCCCACAACCTATCCCCTCTGGTCCTACCTATCAATTACAAGCAACCCTCTGGGCATCACACTCAGTCTAACCCCTCTGGTTCAACTTAAGCATAGACTCTCTGAGAAATCACTCACCATCAATTCTACCTATAATCTCGTATCGTATCTAAAGGCACTCTAGAGAAGCAGTTACATCACATTCCCTCTGTGGCCCACGTCGAGGAACTATAGACTCTCTAGGGAAGCACTCAACGTCAATTCCCCCTGTGGTCTCACATCTTAAATTATAAAGACACTATGAAGAAGCCCTTATGTCCATTCTCCCTATAGTTTACTACACCAGGTTATCATGGCCCTGTGTAGGTCAAACAAGTATAGCAATGCGTATCGGCCAAAGTAAACCTCAAGAAATACTTGGCTAGCAGTCTACAACATATCATCATGTTAGATAAAAAAGACCACTCCATCCTATAATACTAGGCTTTAGAAACAAACAAAGGATCCTAATAGGCTAAGTAGAACCGAACATTCCTAAAAAGAACATGCATTTGTAACACCTCCAAAGCATAGCAATCAACCCTATTAACATAAAAATAACCTCTACTCGCACAAACCAGCAAAGCAGGCAATTAACAGGGTAACAAAATGGTAAATGCATAATACCCCATTCATGGGTATTAGTGATTTTTCACGTATGATTGAAAGACCTTAAACCGAAATGCACAAACCACCTACCTCTTAGGGTTTGGAGAAATCGACCCTTCGCCCAAACACGCTCCAAACAGGGTGAATGCCTCCTTGAAACCACCTAAAAAACTCTTCCCTAAAAACAAAAAGGTCAACCTTTAACACAAAAGGCAACACAAACTTAGATCTACATGAAAACCTTGTAGATATAGGAAACTAAGAGAGAGGGTGAGAGGGCTAACCCTAACTAAAACCTCAAAGAACCAAAAGAGGGACTTACCCGAGGGGAACCATCTTCGATCCACCAAGAAACCCCTTCGATTTTCCTCCAAAACGAGCCAAGGAGCTCCCCCAACCACTGAAAATCTCAACTCTCACGTGAGCCATGAGTGGGAGGAAGAATGGTGGAGGAATGGGAAATCCCAAGTGGCCCGAGACTTAAAAACCCTAACTTTAAGTGGTCGCACGGTTTGGAAAACCGTGTGCCAACTGTGTAGTTGATACTATCTCATCCAGGGACTTAGCACAGCTTCCCACATGGTCTAATAAATAGTGCGCAGCTCGTACAGAGCCCACTATCAAAGGTGCACAGTTTTTTGGGCTGGCCGCATGGTTTGTTTAGACCGTGCGCCAATAGTGCGCCCCTGCACAACCTCCCAAAAAAACATCTTTTTCTCAAAAAATGAACAGAAAAAGAAAACATACCTGAAAAGAAGGTTCGGGTTCTTATATAAAGAGTCCCCTTTTGGGTTTCAGTTCACATATAATTCCCATATACTTGCTGGACATAGTACATCATGGATTTGGGATCACTCTTTATTCCTATGTTGATAGTATATAGAGTCCCTTATTGGATTGATTATAATATAAATTCTAATATATATAGTTGGAAGAGTCCCTTAGTAGTTTTGGTTCACTCTATATACCAATATAGATAGTGTAAAAAGTCCCTTATGTGTCTGGGTGTACTCCCCATTCCCATATACATAGTGGAAAAAGTCCAATGGAGGATTGGGTTCACTCCCCATAACATTTCATCACATGAGATATAAATATTTACCCAATTAATTATAAAACTATGTGATTGTGGGACCACCTATCGCATAATGAGGAAACCCTAGATATGTGTACCATATGAATAATATCACTTTCATAAAACAACCATAGAATTCATAACACAAGAGAAAGAAAAAATTTTCATGAAATTTATATAATACATGATCATAAGTCATCTAGAAAAATAAATTGAATGTTATCATTATATAATATAATCAGTTAACTATATGAAATATTAATGGATATTGACAAAGATGAAAAACACTTTATATGAGTATTTAAAAAGTACTTTGATAATTAAGAAGAAATACCCACTTATTCCTTTCAAATATATTTTACAAGGAAATATTTTATAAAATAAATATTTTATAAAATCACATATAATGTAAATAAAATTAAAAATGAATAATTATGAAAGTATAAAAAATGATACTTTATAAAAAACAAAAAACATTGTGGGAGAAAGTGAACACATGGAAAACATTAAAAAAGATTCATTTCATAGTTTTCTAAGAGATTTTATATTTTAATATAAAAATAAATTGAACTATAATAAAATTTGTTATAAAAAATACATAAATGAACATTGAAAATATGGTCATGGTGGTGAAATATTCTCTATAAAAAATAATAAAAATGATATGAAGCACATACAAGAATTATTCCACGTGAATTAGCAATTGATGGTATTGGAAATCATAAAAATATACAAAAACCCTAGAAATAAATAGTTTAAAATATAATATATGTTTATTTTTAAAGAAACATTATATAATCTCCCAAGGTATAAATTTACCCATAAATAATATCCATTTCAATGGGATATTGGAAGAGGAAACCATATGACTTTGGTAACTTCTTAATCAAAAGGACTTAAAAAAATAATATAAAATGGAACATTAAATACCATAGTTACAAATAGAATTATGATAAAATAAATCATTTATATTATATATATATATATTATATAAAAAAATGTAGTATCATAAAATAATACTTATCTCAAAGAAGGGAAATTGAGAAGAAAAACATTTAACTTAGTCTTTAGCTTGTTAGGATGTGCTCTAAATCCTTATATATTAAAATTATGTTTATTATTAATGTTCATAATAACATTACTAATATTAATTTTATTTAATATCATTATTTTATAAACCCTTATTAAACATATATTAAGTTTTTACTGCTAAAATGTAGATTCATGTGTTAATTGCTCAACTTTTCCAAGCATGATTCGATTTGGAGGTTCCAATCCTTACAACATGATCATTGGTTAATAATATATATAATTTTTTATGAATATTAAGTACATGTTTTTTTATATATATTCAAATTCCCATTTTCACTTAATGGAACTTATGGTAATGATTCATATGAAACACTTAAAAATTTCATTTTTAGTGATTATTAAATTAACAAAAGAATTGAATTTATTCATGAATATATGTTAGAATATTATATATCAGTAATTATTATAAAATATTTAATCAATAATTATTACCTAATATCAATAGTATTTATGTTTTTCTAGTCATTCAGGATGTAAATGTTATAACATAATTCATAAAGGTGGTAAATCCAAACCAAAGAAGAATAAGTTATAATGACTAAAAGTGTAAGAATATGATATTATATAGTAATAATGTAACTCTTTGAGAAAATTAATTATTTAATTTTTTTATAATTTTTTTATATCATATTTAACAATAGTTTGCTGATTAAGATAAATAAGAATGATTAATGGGGGGATAACACTTACATTTGAGGCTTAAATCTTATCGTAGAGGGCCTCTTGGGTGTGAAGAATTTGGGAATCATTATTATGATAAGAGGTTCCAAAATAGGGGATATAATGTCACGACCCGCCCACGGGGTCTGTGCCGTGACTACCCCAAGCCCGCCTTCCATAGGCCAGGGGCTGGCGACTAGCACCAAGGCGTATATCCCGGTAAAAAGGGAAGGCATTGCCTTTGTAAAGAAATCAAACACCACAGAGAAAGCAAGCGGAAAGTAAACTCTAAGCAAAAGCAGAGTACACCTGAAAGTGCGGAAAAGTAATTGGGCCAGTATACAAACCCAAACTGGAAGTAAAGTACAACTCGAAAGGGAAAACAAAAACTGAAAGGTAAAAGCCCCTACACCGAGCTGTCCACTGGAAATCCCACCTGAAGGGTGGGTACAGATAGCTCCTCTGCTCCACGGGTCCCGCCGTCTGCTCCGAGAACGTCCCGCCTAGTGGTCCACCTCCGGGTACCGTCCCGCTCTGCAAGCCTCATCTAAGGTCAACGTTGTCCGTCGTCTGCAACCAACACAACGTAGTGCGGGCAAAGCCCGTGCAGGGGTGAGTATAAGCTACTCAGTAGGGACCCCGAGACCCCTGAAGGTCTCCCAAAATCCACAAAGGATAAACCACAAAGAAAGGTACAATCACGAAGTAACAACCGACACTGCTTAGGTATATGCCCATACATATACCTAAGTCACCAATTTCAAATACGCTCCAACCTCCGAGCCCAAGTAACAACTCAGTCCACACAGGAAAGTAAACGTATTCCACACAGGAAAGCAAAACGTAATCCACACAGGGTTGCACAACACAATCCACACAGGAAAGCAAAACGTAATCCACACAGGATCGCACAACACAATCCACACAGGAAAGCAAAAGGTTTCAGCTCACACAGGTATACTTCTTCAAAGGACAATAAAGATGATCTCTGATCCATCTAAGTCGTCGGACCCACGAAGGATCGATAGGTAACTAACCCCCGCAAAGACCCACACAGTATCGGGCCCACACAGGACCTATAGGCGCTGGTTCACACAGGACCGCTGAGCGCAAAGACCCACACAGGATCGGACCCACACAGGATCGGACCCACACATGACCTGTAGCACTGATCCACGTAGGATCGCTGAGTGCTGTTGTCGTCGTCGTCGAATCCACATAGGATCGGGCCCACACAGGACCTGTAGCACTGATCCACGTAGGATCGCTGAGTGCTGTAGTCTTCGTCATCGAATCCACACAGGATCTCTGTACTGTCGTCGTCGTAGTCATAGTAGCAGTAGTAGCAGTAGTAGTCACAGTAACAGTCGCAGCCAGCACTAGGGTTCCCGCACACAGCAAGCCCGTTCGGAGGGTCCGCTCCACGAGCCGAGAGGCTGATACATCAACTGTCACACAGACCAGAGTTGATGTATCCAAAAGTTCCGCATCGTCAACAGGAATTCAACGCAACAGACGGCGCGTCGATCGGACGCCCGGTCTGAGAGTTATTGGCATTTTCGTCCCCGGGGCCCGGTTGGTTTTTAAGGCAAAACCAACCCAACCGTACTCCACCTGCGTTCAAACCTCGGGCGGAGTATGCAAAAAGATCCGACTCACTAAGCGGAACACAACACAGCTGACGACACGTCAATCGGACGTCCGTAGTTCAAGATATGAGCGTTTCCGCTCCGAAGGCCCGGTTGGTTTCGTGAACGAACCAACCCGGCCGAACTCAAAGTAATCCGAAAACTTGAGTGCAATATACCGAAACAACCGTCTCGATCCAAGGATCGCGTTGCCGCAGACGGTTCGTCGATCGGAGGTCCGTGGCTCAAGTTATGGCCAAAAGACCGAAACTAATTCGAAACGGGGGGGTCCGGGTCCGGCCCAACCCCCCCTGGGTCGGCCCGAACCGGGTCGACCCAACCCGGGTCCGACCCGGCCCGGCGGGCCGGCCGGCGGCGCGGCGGCCGCAGCGGCCTGGCGCCGCACGGAGGCAGCGCGGGGGGCAATCAAGCCCCCGCTTGATTGGAAGACGGCGCGGATTTTTAGCCGCGCCTGTTTGCAAAACCGCCCCCCCCACGTGGGGGGCTTGATTGGCAGGAAACGGGGGGGCCGCCTGCCCCCCCCCCTCAAAGGAACCGCCCCCCTCATAAAGAGGGGGGTTTTTGTGTGCTGGCCGGGGGATTAATTTCCCCCGGTTTATTACCATCCGGCCGTCCAGATGGCCGACCGGTTTTCTCCAACGGGACCGGAAAATCCGGTCCCCTCTTCGGCTTCCGACGCCGGCGGCCAGGCCGTCGGTCTCCTCGTTCCGCCGCGGCCCGGAACCGGCCACGGTGTTCGTCGTCCGGCGCGGTGCGACGGTACCGCGCCCCTCCGCCGTGCCTTGATTTCTTTCAACGTGGCGCGACGGCGTCGCGTTCAAGATGTTTCTTCCATGGTGCGCGCGCGACGGCGTTGCGTAAAATAAACACACGATTAACCGCGTGGTGCGACGGCACCACGCCACCTTGTTTCCACCCGCAAGGCAAATCAACAAGAACGATGGAGGGGGTTCGGCCGTGTTCATGCGGTCCGGCCCCCTCACGTTAAACAATAACACTTTTATAAAATCCACACGTCAGTTATGCATGAACCACGAACAAGGATAAATAAATAAATAAATTACAACAACCCCTACCTTGGGTATAGGTTCGAGGATTTGTCAACGTTCCGCGGAAGACAACGTCGCGGAGGTCGGGCGTCGCGGTAGTCGTTCGTCAAATCTGATGACGAAGAGGTGCGTCCGATGAGATACGTCATTGGAGAATCTTCGTATGCCGACGAAGAGAGTCCGAGGAGGAAGCGGCGTTCCCTCTCGTTGACACGGAAGACGAAGAAGAGAGGAGCGGCGTTCTTCGTCGGAACTTGAGCGTTCTTCGTCAAGTTGAGCGTTCTTCGTCAAGTTGAGCGTTCTTCGTCAAGTTGAGCGTTCTTCGTCAAGTTGAGCGTTCTTCGTCAAGTTGAGCATTCTTCGTCAAGTTGAGCGTTCTTCGTCAAGTTGAAGAAGAAGGAGGAGAAGCTCTCAAAAATCCTGTTAAGTTGTCTAAACAAGACTAACCCATTAAAATAAGGTTCCTCCTTATTTTATTTACCAAGCCAAGGAATTCAAAACTTCAAATTCAAAAACATAACACTTAATTAATTAAACATGTCATGTGTAATTAATTAGATGTTAAGTTTACAAACATTTAAGAGGGAGAGAGGGGAGTTTAAGGGGGAAGATAAGAGGTTTAGGTTCGTGTGGGTCCCACCACACTTAATCCTCTCAAGGGAGGTTAAGTGGGTGTGGGTCCCACCCCTAACTCCCTTTGAGAGGAGTTAACCTACAAAAGTGAAATAAAAAGAATCCACATTTTTTTTATTCAACTTTTTATAATTCTCCCAAAAACTAACTTTCGTCCCGCAACAAACGCAACTTCCGAAAAGGTCTCTTTAAGCGAAAATCGGTGCTGTGAGTTCATCGGTGCCCTCGGATTTCAATTCCGAGCACCGGATCAAAAGTTAGGAATTCCCGCTCGTTCGTTCACTGAACGTACCCGAGCCAAACTTCGGAAATTGATTCCGGGCACTCCGGGCCTCGGAATCAGGTGCCGTCAGAAACCGTGCTCTTGTAAAATTCTAAAGAAAATTAAGAAAAAATTTCCCTTGAATTTTATTGGTCTTTACATTACTCCCACCTCAGGGCTTTACGTCCCCGTAAAGATACATCAAAAACTAGGGAAACAAATGAGGGTACTGAGCACGCATCTGAGCCTCCCGCTCCCATGTGCTCTCCTGGAGATTCCCGTGCTTCCATCTGATGAACACAAGAGGAATCGATCGCCCACGCAGGATCCACTCCTGTCGATCCTCTATCTCCACTGGGACCTCCGTAAAAGTCTCCCCATCGTCAACGTCAAGCTCCCCATGGTCAATGATGTGCGTCGGGTCATGCACGTATCTCCTCAGCTGAGACACGTGGAAGACGTCGTGCACCCGGTGCAACTGTGGTGGTAGAGCCAGGCGATAAGCCACCTCAGCAATCCTGCTGAGGACCTGGAAGGGTCCGATGAAGCGCGGAGATAACTTGCCGCCTCGGCCAAATCTCCGAATACCACGTCAAGGTGAGACCCGCAAGAAGACGTGGTCTCCATCCTCAAACTCCAGTGGCCTCCGCCTCCTGTCAGCATATGACTTCTGCCGGCTCTGAGATGTCCTCGTCCGCCCCTGGATGACCTAGACCATCTCAGGTCCCACAAGAGCTGCAAGATTTCTTCTTTGCCGATAAGAGAAATCTGGTCTCATCCCCTGGATGAACCACATTCTTCGCCTAATACAGTCAATCCTAACATGGATGATACTAATCCATACCAAGGATGATGTCGTAAGGCCTTGACGCTACTACTAAGAGATCCAACCGTTACTCTCGCCTCCAAGGGTTGTGTCACACTGTCGGCATCAGTGTGTGGTAACTGGGTCTCCTCCAGTAGATGTCTCACAAGTGAGGGTCAAGTCAACAGCCAAAACTGGAACCTCTTAGTAACATCACGAAAGAGGACAGGAACGAAATATCACAAAGGTATGCGTCTTTTATTATTGCAGCTCATAATACAAGATGCTACACAAAAGCAACAAGGAACCAGAAGTACAAAGGATGTATCCACTAGTTCTGCTCCTGTCCATCGGCTCCCAGAGCTCAATGATCAAAGGCCTCGGTTGCCTGAAGTTGAGCTCTCGCATGTTCACTTACTCCCTGTGGTCGGGGTGGACCTCCTGGTGGTGGTGGTGGAAGAGCCTCAAAGCGTCTCCCACCACCGGCTGCTCGTCCAGCTCCTCTGCCTCGTCCGCCTCCTCCCTGCGGACCGCCACGGTCAAACCTCTGCCTCTGCCTAGGTGGTTCCTCAACCGTCTGCTGCTCCTCTGCATGGCGGGTCGGGCAGTCACGAGACATGTGGCCTTGCCCGCCGCATGCGTAACACTATCTTCCACTTGAAAGACTGGCTCCGCGCTGTGTGCCCCGCACTGCTGAGCTAGTGTCCTGAGGTCGTCTGCCTGAAGGTCTGGTCTGTCTGGACCCCTGAGTCATCCGTTGACTGCCTGCTGCAGATGACTCTGACACGTGCCGCCCTGCGGTGGGTCTCTGTGCTGGTGTAGACTCAGCAAGGAAGCTCTCGATCAGAAGGGCCCTCTCTAGTACTCCTGTCTGAGTCGGTATGCTGAGGGAGATCAGCGATGCTCTGATCTCGTGTCTCAATCCCTGCTCGAAGGTCCGGGCCCGGAAGAATGGGTCCCGTACCATGTCGGTCGAGTAGCGCGAGAGATCAGTAAATCTCGCCGAGTACTGAGCGACCGTCATGCTACCCTGCCGCAGTTGAAGAAGCTCCTGGATGCGCACCGCACGGAGGGTGGCTGGGACGAACTCCGAGCGGAAGAGGCTCTCAAAGTCCGTCCAAAGTAGAGATGCCTCATCGTGCTCCTGGAGCATCAAGCTCCACCATCGTCCTGCTGCTTCATGTAGTAGGCTCGCAGCGAGGATCAACATGAGGTCCGCTGGTGTCCTCACTAGCCTAAACACACGTACCACTGCCTCCAGCCAGTCCTCGGCTGCCTGGGGGTCCGTCTCCCCGCGAAACCCTGGTGGTCGCTGGCGCTGAAACTCATGCAGTGCGCTAATGCGACGTGCATCGTCAGCGGCTGGCACTGGAAGCATCGGGGGCTCGGCGGGTAGAGCTACCGCCGGTGCCACTGCTGACAAAGGGCCCTGCACCGAGGCCTCGTCGCTCGGTGGGCTGTCGTCACGATCGACTCTCGGAACCCTAGCTGGCTGCCGTCGTGGGGCCATCCTGAAAGGAAACAGGTGCGCCATGGTCAAACAGTATACCTGGTGAGCTGACACAAAGAAAACTTTGAAACACACACGCAATCAATGTTTTCGTGCATTAAGTCGGAAATCAGAAGTCAGGGTCCTGGTGTACGGATACGTCGGCCGCCGCACCAACACTGGACTCCCTGGACTGATAACCACACTCAATACGCTAAACATTATTGCTTCACATAGAAAAGATCAGAGTTCGCGGTAGAACCGAACTCCTCTGATACCAATTTGTCACGACCCGCCCACGGGGTTTGTGCCGTGAATACCCCAAGCCCTCCTTCCATAGGCCAGGGGCTGGCGACTAGCACCAAGGCGTATATCCCAGTAAAAAGGGAAGACATTTCCTTTGTAAAGAAATAAAACACCACAGAGAAAGAAAGCGAAAAGTAAACTCTAAGCAAAAGCAGAGTACAACTGAAAGTGTGCAAAAGTAAATGGGCCAGTATACAAACCCAAACTGGAAGTAAAGTACAACTCGAGAGGGAAAACAGCAACTGAAAGGTAAAAGCCGCTACACCGAGCTGTCCACTGGAAATCCCACCCGAAGGGTGGGTACAGATAGCTCCTTTGCTCCACGGGTCCCGCCGTCCGCTCCGAGCACGTCCCGCCCAGTGGTCCACCTCCGGGTACCGTCCCGCTCTGCAAGCCTCAGCTAAGGTCAACGCTGTCCGTCGTCTGCAACCAAAACAACGTAGTGCGGGCAAAGCCCGTGTAGGGGTGAGTATAAGCTACTCAGTAGGGACCCCGAGACCCCTGAAGGTCTCCCAAAATCCACAAAGGATAAACCACAAAGAAAGGTACAATCACGAAGTAACAACCGACACTGCTTAGGTATATGCCCATACATATACCTAAGTCACCAATTTCAAATACGCTCCAACCTCCGAGCCCAAGTAACAACTCAGTCCACATAGGAAAGTAAACGTATTCCACACAGGAAAGCAAAACGTAATCCACATAGGGTTGCACAACACAATCCACACAGGAAAGCAAAACGTAATCCACACAGGATCGCACAACACAATCCACACAGGAAAGCAAAAGGTTTCAGCTCACACAGGTATACTTCTTCAAAGGACGATAAAGATGATCTCTGATCCATCTAAGTCGTTGGACCCACGAAGGATCGATAGGTAACTAACCCCCGCAAAGACCCACACAGGATCAGGCCCACACAGGACCTGTAGGCACTGGTTCACACAGGACCGCGGAGCGCAAAGACCCACACAGGATCGGACCCACACAGGATCGGGCCCACACAGGACCTGCAGCACTGATCCACGTAGGATCGCTGAGTGCTGTAGTCGTCGTCGTCGAATCCACACAGGATCGGGCCCACACAGGACCTGTAGCACTGATCCACGTAGGATCGCTGAGTGTTGTAGTCGTCGTCGTCGAATCCACACAGGATCTCTGTACTGTCGTCGTCGCAATCACAGTAGCAGTAGTAGCAGTAGTAGTCACAGTAACAGTCGCAGACAGCACTAGGGTTCCCGCACACAACAAGCTCGTTCGGAGGGTCCACTCCACGAGCCGAGAGGCTGATACATCAACTGTCACACAGACCAGAGTTGATGTATCCAAAAGTTTCGTATCGTCAACAGGAACTCAACGCAACAGACGGCGCGTCGATCGGACGCCCGGTCTGAGAGTTATTGGCATTTTCGTCCCCGGGGCCCGGTTGGTTTTTAAGGCAAAACCAACCCGACCGTACTCCACCTGCGTCCAAACCTCGGGCGGAGTATGCCAAAAGATCCGTCTCACTAAGAGGAACACAACACAGCTGACGACACGTCAATCGGACGTCCGTAGTTCAAGATATGAGCGTTTCCGCTCCGAAGGCCCGGTTGGTTTCGTGAACGAACCAACCCGTCCGAACTCAAAGTAATCCGAAACCTTGAGTGAGATATACCGAAACGACCGTCTCGATCTAAGGATCGCGTTGCCGCAGACGGTTCGTCGATCGGAGGTCCGTGGCTCAAGTTATGGCCAAAAGACAAAAAATAATTCGAAACGGGGGGGTCCGGGTCCGGGCCGACCCGGCCCAACCCCCCCTGGGTCGGCCCGAACCGGGTCGACCCGACCCGGGTCCGACCCGGCCTGGCGCCGCACGGAGGCAGCGCGGGGGGAAATCAAGCCCCCACTTGATTGGAAGACGGCGCGGCTTTTTAGCCGCGCCTGTTTGCAAAACCGCCCCCCCCCCCCATGTGGGGGGCTTGATTGGCAGGAAACGGGGGGGCCGCCTGCCCCCCCCCCCCCCCTCCCTCAAAGGAACCGCCCCCCTCATAAAGAGGGGGGTTTTTGTGTGCTGGCCGGGGGATTAATTTCCCCCGGTTTATTACCATCTGGCCGGCCGGTTTTCTCCAACGGGACCGGAAAATCCGGTCCCCTCTTCGGCTTCCGACGCCGGCGGCCCGGCCGCCGGTCTCCTCGTTCCGCCGCGGCCCAGAACCGGCCGCGGTGTTCGTCGTCCGGCGCGGTGCGACGGCACCGCGCCCCTCCGCCGTGCCTTGATTTCTTTCAACGCGGCGCGACGGCGTCACGTTCAAGATGTTTCTTCCATGGTGCACGCGCGACGGCGTTGCGTAAAATAAACGCACGATTAACCGCGTGGTGCGACGACACCACGCCACCTTGTTTCCACCCGCAAGGCAAATCAACAAGAACGATGGAGGGGGTTCGGCCGTGTTCATGCGGTCCGGACCCCTCACGTTAAACAATAACACTTTTATAAAATCCACACGTCAATTATGCATGAACCACGAACAAGGATAAATAAATAAACAAATTACAACAACCCCTACCTTGGGTATAGGTTCGAGGATTTGTCAACGTTCCGCAGAAGACAACGTCGCGGAGGTCGGGCGTCGCGGTAGTCGTTCGTCAAATCCGATGACGAAGAGGTGCGTCCGATGAGATACGTCGTTGGAGAATCTTCGTATGCCGACGAAGAGAGTCCGAGGAGGAAGCGGCGTTCCCTCTCATTGACACGGAAGACAAAGAAGAGAGGAGCGGCGTTCTTCGTCGGAACTTGAGCGTTCTTCATCAAGTTGAGCGTTCTTCGTCAAGTTGAGCGTTCTTCGTCAAGTTGAAGAAGAAGGAGGAGAAGCTCTCAAAAATCCTGTTAAGTTGGCTAAACAAGACTAACCAAATAAAATAAGGTTCCTCCTTATTTTATTTACCAAGCCAAGGAATTCAAAACTTCAAATTCAAAAACATAACACTTAATTAATTAAACATGTCATGTGTAATTAATTAGATGTTAAGTTTACAAACATTTAAGAGGGGGAGAGGGGAGTTTAAGGGGGAAGATAAGAGGTTTAGGTTTGTGTGGGTCCCACCACACTTAATCCTCTCAAGGGAGGTTAAGTGGGTGTGGGTCCCACCCCTAACTCCCTTTGAGAGGAGTTAACCTACAAAAGTGAAATAAAAAGAATCCACATTTTTTTTATTCAACTTTTTATAATTCTCCCAAAAACTAACTTTCATCCCGCAACAAACGCAACTTCCGAAAAGGTCTCTTTAAGCGAAAATCGGCACTGCGAGTTCATCGGTGCCCTCAGATTTCAATTCCGAGCACCGGATCAAAAGTTAGGAATTCCCGCTCGTTCGTTCACTGAACGTACCCTAGCCAAACTTCGGAAATTGATTCCGGGCACTCCGGGCCTCGGAATCAGGTGCCGTCAGAAACCGTGCTCTTGTAAAATTCTAAAGAAAATTAAGAAAAAATTTCCCTTGAATTTTACGGGTCTTTACATATAAAATTAAGGATATTATTTTGATATGAAGTCAAGAGGAAACAAAAGTAATTGTGCGGCTTCAAGTTGTAATAGGAGGGGTCCTTTTTTATATGATCATGAGTGGTATTCTCACAAACACATATTCTATAAAGTTTAAGGAATTTCTTTTTACATGGTAAGTGGATAAAAATTTGAAAAATAACATATATATGATAGAGAGTCTAATAATTTTCTAATACACTCATTTATAGAAATTTATTTTTGATATTTTTTCTATTGAAAACTTAGTTATTCCTTTTTACCACAGTTTACATTTTCCATGGTAACACAATTTTTACCCAAGTAACTAGTTTTTATTACATAATTTGTAACAATGAAAAATAATAATAATAAATTTTTTTAGATTTAATTTCAAATATTTATGAAATTTAATTTATATTTAACAATGCATAATCCCTAAAATTGTTTTTAGAAAAAAGTATTTTAATCATAAAAATGATTATTATGTAATTCATTACTAAGTAATAATTATTGGATGGATGTTAAATTATTTTTTCTATATATAAAATATATATTTTGTTATAATAATTCGTTAATATTGGCCTTTCTAATTTTTTTAAATAATAATGCATAACAAATAGATAAAACACTTCATTGAAATAAATTAATTTTTAATATTAACTGATGTTATCTTTATTAATAGCTACTTCATAATCATTTGAAAAATATATATAACTTTTCAATAAATTTCATGCTCAGAATATGAAAATGTTAATTTTTAAATAAAAATTAGTGATAAATATTAAATATAACGTTTTTAGATATATTTTTTATTTTGAAAAGAATAGTTAAATTATTATTACTTATAATGCTATAATTATTGATAGATTGCTATTAATTTATTTTCTAATCATTCCTTATATTTTATCAATAAATTTTATTGATTTTTTTAAATTAATTAATTTAATAAAAATTCCCATTTTTTATAAATGATTTATTTTGAATCATTATCACTTTACCATGTGAATAAGTATATTTAAATTATATTACAAAATAATTTAATTTGTTTATATTAATTTATTTATAATAAATAATTTCTAAATTTAAATAAACTTTAATAATACCAACTTTAGATAGATAATTTATAACAGATAAGATGTTTATTGTTATTACACCAAATGACTATATAACATTTGTTAACTGTTATTTAATAGATGTATTACCCCAATTTCATTTAATAAAATCATTCCTATCTAACATCAAAAATCATAATTATCATTCCTGAAATTTTTTATTTTCGATTTTACAACATGATTTCTCTAGTCATAATATTTTTTTCTTATTATATGTTTAATTCAATAAAAAATGTTTCTCAAGTGTAGAGACAATTCAATAGATTTTATAATTATAATGACAATATTATTTTATATTTATTTCCAATTTTTAATTTATGCACTTTTACAATTATAATCATCTATGGAATATAATAATCCATCGTACATGACACATAGTTTCATGAACTTTTGTTGTAATGTTCCATTATAAGTAGATAAATTATTATTATTTTCATTCTTTTCTTATTATAATTATTTCTTACTAATATTTTGATTCATTATAAAGAATATTGTGAGTAAATTAGTAAAATATAATTCATACATAAATCTTATATGTTCCATTCTACCCCTCTAAAAATTTACACTATCACAATTTTAATTCCTCTAACTGTTGAAAATAGATGATGGTGTTATTAAAATACTCACGACTTAAGATACAATTTATAATTATATATTTACCTTATATCCATGGGTAAGGCTAATATTATCTTGATTTTTCTTCATAAAAGTATTTTTTAAAATTTTTTATTTTTAGGATTATTTGATCCAAATAGGCATCTTTATCTTTAATGGAAATATTATCGTTTCTAGGTCTTGATCATGTATTGGTTAATTTTGTTGGTGGAACATTAATTGATGATTGGAATAAGATAACAACATGTTTTTTTCATGAGGGAACATCTCAATACCTTATTTGGTTCATCACTATATATCACACAACATTTTTCACTGCAAGGTAGTGTGAGTATAGGTGTAGTGAGAATCCTTCTATTAGGATCATTGAAATTTTATTCACATTCACATGTATAAATGAAAATGAATCCTTACTCAGTTAATTTTGATAATGTATTGAAATTAATTTGAAAATTCTAAAAATTCTTTGGTAGTATCCATCTAATCTAAGAAAAATAATGATCTTTCTTATAAATATTGTATGGGGACATTCTTCTATAACCTCTCTTGTGATTACCTGACCCAAGAATGATATCTTTTGTATCCATATTTCACAATTTCAAAATATAAAATTTTCTTCATCCTTTTTCAAGGTCTTTAACATAACCCTTATATATTATTCATGATATTATTTTATCTTGGAATATCATTTATAAACACTACAAAAATTTATTGAAGTATTCTATATAGACACTATTTATCAAAACCGTGAATATAGTAGGGGAAGTTTTGATTATGGACTGTATTGTTATTAATTAATAGTTTCTATATCTACTATGAGAAGATTTATTGGGTAAATTTTATATTTTCACCCATAATTGTGGATATACATATTTAACGTTAATATCTAAGAAGTATAGAACCTCTAAAAGATGACTAAACAAGTCATCGGTATGGGATAAAATGATATAGGTTCTTTGTTATGATATTCTTAAGTTCATGATAGTTAGTGGAATGACAAATTGATCTATCA
Source organism: Viscum album (assembly GCA_963277665.1). NCBI lineage: Eukaryota > Viridiplantae > Streptophyta > Magnoliopsida > Santalales > Viscaceae > Viscum > Viscum album. The sequence continues at coordinate 1,392,550,517 of OY728150.1, read as the reverse complement.
TTATTATTAACAAATAATATCGATTCACCCCATGGAGAAGTATAAGGGAGTAAAAAACCCTTATCTACAATCTCATGGAGTTTCATTTTAAATTCCATGAATTCAATTAGGCCTATTTTATAGGGAGTATTTTATATTGGAATAACAACATGTGTGAAATATATGGAAAACATAACCTCGTGATATATGAGAATATAAGAAAAATATTTAGGAAAAAAACCATATATTTATTCAAAATATAAATATCCCCTGTATTTATATTCTCTCAAATAATTTCAACAAAATACCCCTCAAGTTTAGATATTAAGGAGAATATATGGGATGTAATTTCCATAGGGAGTTATTAGTCATCCTTATAGTGATAGATGATCATGGTTTGATTTGGGATATGAAATGTTATTTCACCATATAGACCACTAGTATGATATCTATTTAGATATATCCAATACATTCACAAAATCATATAAATTTCGTTTATTGGGATAATATTAAGATTTATAGGAATCACATTACCAAAAACATCTATCAGAGAGGCATTATAAACTCAAAATCTAATCTACATACTATTAGTAAGTGTTTTCACTAATAATTCAACATCTAGACAAAGGGGATATAAATTAATATTCTTAGAGTCTTTTCAAGTACTTCATCGAACATGGATGAAATAAGTTTTTTAATATTGTGTAAACCTTTCACCACCTCAATTTCATGATTATCTCTTCATCCCCTTAATAGAACCAAAACATATTGAATTTATATTAATAACTAAAATAAATTTAAAAAAAATACCATTATCATTATATTTTTTACTAATATGTATTAAATTATAAAATAATCAGTTAAACCTATGAGATTTTTTATTCATCTAATGTCACTTTCAATTCAACATATAAAGTTTTAATTTCTATGATATTATTTTCCACAAATTAACTTCCAAAAATAACTAAACCATGCTCTAATACAAACTGATATGACCCAACCTTCACTTAAATACATATTATACCATTTTAGATGAATATTCATTATAAAACCAATAAATCACACCCCAAAACCTAAAATTTTAGGGTATTTAGAAATTAGATACATAAAAATATTAATTTACAAACACTCTTCAACATCTACATTATAAAATATTGTAATGTGATACCGATCTTGAAACATCATACATAATAAAATTTTCCATTACTTTGTGGAATGAAAACATAAGAAGGGGTGGGATAAGATGCTCAGTATAGGGTAAACATAAGAGATATCAATAAAACATCATAAGTGATTATAATATAAACACATGAGTATGAAAAAATAATTAGGGTTCATGGACATGATATTAGAAAATAATACCCAATAATAAACAATGATCATATGTTATGAATCATAATATAAGGACTTTTTAAAAACATTTTACATGAGTCATAGGAGTGTGAAAACATGATTCAATAATCCTGATCCAAGAAAATAGAATATATTAATGTTGTAATACGTAGAGTTATGGTATACAAATATGGAATAAATGTAAGAACGAAAAACATTTTTATGACTGGGATTACTTTTAAGAGAAAAAACACATAGTGTATTGTGTCTCATGGTTTATTGGATTCACTCCACATTCCAAAAACATGGTGTATATAGTCCCTTATGGGTTTGGGTTCACTCCCCATTTATATATACATATTGTAAGAATTCCCTTTGGGGTCTGGGTTCACTAAAAATTTATATATCCATAGTGAACAGATTCCCTTATGGCTTTTAGTTCACTCATAATTATAATATAAAACGAGTAAAGAATCCCATAAAGGATTGGTTTTTCTTAACATTTCTATATATATTATAGAAAATAGACCTGAATGGTTTGGGATCACTCCCTATTCCCATGTACATGGAATAAATTGTATCTTAGTGGATTTGGTCCACTCTTCATTCCCATATTTATAGTAGAAAGTGTCCCTTTTCGGTTTTTCTTACTCTATATTCATTTATACATAGTGTATATAGTCCTATAGGAGTTTGGGGTTACTACCTATTCCAATAGACATAGTTTGGAATGTCCCTTAGTGGATTTGGTAAAATTATAGTCCTTTTAATATTGTGAGATATAATTTTTTACCAATTTCATTGGAGGGATAAATAATTCCAAGAAAACCCATTACATAATGAATGAACCAAACATATACATAGAACATGAAAATGATGAAATTTATTAATCAACAAAAAAATATATAAAATCATGAAACTTTCCATAGGATACGATCACAAGACATATAGAGAAAGATTATGGATGATATTATCAGATGAAAATTCTAATGAAGTATAATAAACATCGAATGATTTTGTTATAGATGAAAAACACATTTTAAGATTAAGAAAATTACATTGAATAATATGAAAAATATTTTTTAAATTTGTATAAAAATTATAGTAAAGGATATAGTTAAAAATATATATTTATATATCTAATTTTAATGTAAACAAAAAATACATTAAATTTTTTTGAAAACATGAAATTAATTTTTTTAATTAAAATCATAGAAAATGGTGGGAGAAAGCAACTATATGGAATTTTTTTAAAAAGATTCATTTTTACACTTTTTAGAAAATAATGTCAAATTAAATAGAAAATTAATTTATGAAATCATATAAATATGGATAATGAAATCCATAAAATCATATAAAAACCTATACTTGGAGGAGAAAAATTCATGATAAAAAATAAAAGACATTTCTATCTTAAATTATAAGAATAATTCAAAGTGAATTATAAAATGATGGGAGGAGAAATAGTATGGAGATATGTAGAAACTATAAAAAAACTAAGAGAATAAAATATATGGGGTCATAGATATAAATAAATTATAATTTATCCTATTTTAAATGGGTTCAAATATAAATCATGTCTCAATGATAGGAAATTGAGAAGAATACTATTACCTTAGACTTTCTCTAGGATAAAATCATTATAAATCTTGATATAATACATTTTGGTTAATTTTTAAAATTAATAATAAACTTATTAATATTTATTATACATAAAACCTTTCATTTATAATTCTTTATTTCCAATATTTTAATTTCTTATTCTAATAATTATTATCTGGGTGATAACTATTCAATTTTTCCACACGTGCTATGATTTTGTGGATCTTTTTCTTACCCATTAATCATGGGTTCATAACCAAAATAATTTTCATGAATATATAAAATTTATTTTTGATATAACTTTGTATTCCCATGGTCATTTCATGGATATTACAGTTATGATTCACATGGAATGATTAAAAATATTATTTTCAACTACTATGAGTCAACAAAATAATTAAAATTATTAATGAATATATACTAACATATTACTAAAAAAATCATATAAAAACATATTAAATCAGTCATTATTAGATCTTATTAATGGTATTAATGACTTATTTTTCATTTATGTTTTAAACATTATAACATTGTTCATATAGGTAATAGAACAAAAAAAACAAGAACATGTTATAAAGACTAATTGTTTAAGAAAATGATATTGAACTATAATAATAACACACTAAAAGAAGATTGATGGGTTTAGAAACATTTTTATTAATTGGTAAATAATATTTAATAATGGTTATAGTAAAAAAATTATGATTTATTATCAAGGAGAGTATAACACATAGGTTGAGTCCATGAATATTCACTTATAAAGTCTCTTGGAAATGAGGGATTTTGGACTACTTCATCTAAACAAGGAATCCAAAACAATGGAGAGGATTTTAATAGATAAAATTAATTTAGTTACACCAGATTTAATTTATTTAAATGTTTATGTTAAGGTGGGTAGATCTGGATTCATTTTATTGGTGTGAATGAGTGGCCTTTTCATAAATATTAATTCCTTAATGTGTACAAAATTTCTGTTTAAATAGAATGTGGATCCATAGTGGAATCATAGTGAATATATGATAAGGTGAGGTAAATAATTCTTTCAAACATTAAGTTATAGATATTTTTCTAATATTATTAGCCTTCATCCCTTAGTTAAACCCATTTACCTCCTTTTACCATTAGTGTGGTAACTAATTTTTTACATCAGTAACTTCTTTTAATGCCAAAAAATGAAATTGAAAACATTTTATTGTTTTTAAATATTAATTTTAAGTATTAAATCCATTTTATTAGACTCAATTTTTGAAGGTATTATAAATTTATTTTGATTTAAGAATGCATAACACATATATTTTTTGAAAAATATAATTTTTATTCTTCCAAATGAATTTAATATCATTCTTTACAAGTAATAATTTTTTGATAGATGATAAATGGTATATATATATATAAAATAAATTTTATTGAAATATTTTTTAAATAAATATCATTTAAATATGGATAAAATAAAAACACACAATATATAGTTTTTTTAAAAAGAGGTCCTTTTAATATTAAATGTATTAATCACTACCAAAAACTGATTATTAAACAATGCATGCATGTTTATATATATATTTATATAAAAAGACAATAAATTTCATCAAATTTCATATTCCTCATAATCGAAATTTAACTTTAAAATAAATGAATATAATATATAATAAAAATATTTTTTTTAAATAATTTTTTTTGTTTAGTCACATATAAATAAATTATCATTATTTATAGTTTTTTAATTATTTATTGGTTGTTATTAATATTTTTTACTTTCCATTATATGAAATTTTTTAATGAATTATATTTATATCATTATTTAAAAGTAATAAATGTAACAAAAATATGTAACTAAAATAAATAGATTTTTAGAACAAATTGTATTCTCCTTAGTAAATTAGAATATTTTAATTATATTGTAATATATTTTTATTTTATTTATATTAAATTAATTGGGATAAATATTTTTAACATATAAATATTATTTATTTATATAAACTATATACCAATAATTCAAAACTGGTAAGATATTTACTAGTATTATAAAAAAAACTATATACACTTTAATAATGGTTATAAAAAATATGTATCACCTATATTAAACCCTATACATTAAAACCATTCAATAATAAAAAATCTCACTTCTCATTTATATAGTTTTAATTTTTTATTTTAAAATAATATTTCCACCTTCATATTTTTTTTCATTATAGGTATTGTTCCACTAACAGTGATTCTCAATGGTGAAAATTAACTTGAAAATTTCATAGTTGAAGAAATATTATTCTTTTATATTATGTGACCCATTCTAATATTTTCACTTTTATATGATGTAATTATCCATGTAATGTAATAATCTATAGTATGTAATAAATGATTTTATGTACATATTTTAATGTTCAACATTATTGATGAAATTGTCATTAATTTGATTTATTTCTTATATTATTGATTGTCTATATATTTTTTTATTTGTTATATATATAAAAAATGTAACTTAAGAAAATTAAATGCGTATATAAATCTTGATATCACAATAGAGGCTATCGAACAATAGTGAGAGTTTATGATCAACATTGGGGAGACTATACTCTCTATATCAAATTCTTAAATAATAACAAATGAAATAAAATTATCAATAATATATAATCATAGTACTTAGGTTTTTAATTACAAAAAAATGAAAACTATAGAAAAAACATACATCATGTTATAGAAAATGAAAACTGAATAATTAAATTGACATATCCCAAGAGATTTCCAACTGGGCATATCACATATAGAAAATAATTCATAAAATTAAAAACCTAAAAGGTCCTACTCCCAACCCAGAGAATCACCTCAACCACATCTACAAACCTTTTTGAGATTCTCCAACTCAATCCACTTTGCAACCTTTAATCAGACATACATATCAAACATGAGATCTATAGGAACAGTAGGTGCCTATGAAGGGTATAATAAATACATCTCTTTAGGGTCTAATTATGTTCTTTTAATATATGTCATCATATACATGTGAATAAAAAAAGAAAATATATAAATAGAAACATTAGACATGCAATAAAACAAATTGGGTAATTATATTTAACTAAGACACCACCACACCAAATTATAATAATCTCATATAATGTAAGATGAAGTATTAAAATCTTGTAATAAACCCCAAACCATACCCAATTACTCAGGGTAGTGTGTCATACTATGTATCAACCTCTACCCTCACACTCAATTTAGGGTCCCATATAGAACCTCAACCACATAATATGAAGCATGGACCTCTACCTACTCAATGAAGGTAGTAATCAATCCTATCCTTTCCCACTAAACTCTCACTCAGGGTAGGACCTCCGGTCATACCTTGACCTTAGACCTCTCACTTAGAGTATCTATCATAGAAAACCTCAATTTCTAACCCATCACTCTTGATAGGTCACATAATAAACCATGAAATTTACCCAATTAGTCATTTTAGGTCTCAGAAAAAACCTCAACCTTTTTATAATCACATATGGTAGGTCTCATACAAAACCTTGACCTCTCCCCTCTCACTCAAGGTTATACTGATACCAAATATATAGTATCCATCACATGTAATACTCAATATTCACTAGGGTCTATCTACACTCTCAAAACCAAAATTTTATCTTGACCAACTTTATCAATCACAACAGGCCATTATAGATCTAAAAAATCTCATAAATTTATTCAATACATAATAATTATCTATCTCCTAGCTAGTTATAAGACCAAACCTATCATTTTACTAGAATAAAACACCTAAAAACTCCTCTAAATTAACCCAAAAAGAATAAATACACTATTATATAATGAAAAACCATAGTAAGAACAATAACCCATGGTGATCTCATGTCTATTAGTCTACATACAAACAACACTACCTGCACCACCTGTTAGACCCATCTAAAATGTTCAACCATTCCATCAAAAACCAATCACATAAAAAATGTATGGGTCCCTATGACACCACTCTCAATTAGTTCTCACAAAACAAATAGAATGAGGAAACCATAATAATCACACAAAACTATTTCCCATAGGACTTATTAGACTCACTTCATGCACTAAAATGACCACCCACCATTGGTGGTGGAATACCCAAGCATAAAATAGATGAATAATAATACCTCCAACCCCCACTGGTTTAAGTACACCATGTCAACCTTACAATATCTATAATATACAAATTTTATTTACCAAACTAATATCAAACCTGAATACTAACCATAGACTCTTATACATCAAACTATAATCATTTTACCTTTCCAATGATGTCACCAAGTGATTATATATCACACAAAATACACTAGAGCACTCTATCCAACCCTTGTAGTTTCCAAGAGACATGAATTTTTACATTGGGAAATCATGGTCTCCATAAATAATTACACAAATAATCACATGTTTATTATAGGGTCCACCTACATTGTAAACAAGTTACCATCATTGTTCTATATTTTTCCATGCCTTATCGAAGCCTGATCCAATTCTAATATACACTGTTATCCCCTACATCATTAAAAAAGAACAACAATTAATTATAAAAAAGTTTAATTGGTTAAAAAAATTTATAATTTATTGGAATAAAACTATATATCCCACCATTAAATCATATGTAACTATAACCATAAATAATCACATGTGGATGATCCATAGTGAAATCTCGCATCACTATGAGAAAAATCTCTATCAAAAGACATCTGATCATCCAATAATTTTATTAAATTATATGAAAATTGTAAAATAAATTCATTATTTGACACAAACCAATAAATAAAAAATTTAGAATCTATTAAAATTTACATAAAATAATCTTTCCAACACATTTGAAAGCCCCATTGATTTTGATGTTATAACCATGATCTGGTGGAATCATCCCTAAAATATATAGATCTAAACATCATCAAATCAAAGGAAATAAAGAAAAATATATATGTAGTGAGAAGGGGAATATCATGCCTCTAAAAGTATTTGGATAATTCCCATGGACCACCCCTCATCATGGGGGGGGGAGAAAATTTTAGAGGTGAATCTAAATTAAATTTCTCTCCCCGCATGGCTATTTATCTTAAAACATAATGGGTCTAACCAATTTTTTTTTATTTTCAGTACATAAAATGCTATATAAGAGTAAAATTGTGGCATAAACCCAGGGGGTAACGGTGAAACTACTCACTTAAAGATATATATTGTGATATAACACACAAGTTAACAATGAAACACCTACCCCTTGGTACTAAATCCATCACCCATGACCACCCAATGCAACATTATCTAATGCTCCACTAACAGTACAACTTTACCAAATTCCAAAACTAAGAATCATATAGGTAGGATGTTGATGTAATACTCCTCAATTTGAAGATGACACTCCCCCCCCCCCAAATAGACCTCAAGAAATAGTGTAAAAGTTTTTTCATGATGTTTTCCAATAGAAACCCATCATATTGAAACCATTATATATTCTAATTATATTATTCCAATAATAAAATTATTTAACTATAAAATATAATACAATGAAGTGGTTAACCTCCTCTAGGAATCACTAACTAGGCCATCCCCACGCTAAAACTTAATACCCCACCATACAGTGTGGTCTCTTATATATAGTAAAAAAATCATCTCACCTCTAACATAAAAATCCAATCCACAACAACTGACACCCTCCAGTACCACAAAAACTCCTGATAACATGTAATAACATCTCCTTGAGATTAATTAATACTTAAAATTACCATAATAATCCCTATTTCTAACCATATATTCTATGAGACATAAAAATTGAATTTATGAGGATTTTACCAACTATTAACATTATAGTTCATTATAATATCCCCACCATAATTATTATCATCCTCAATAATCACTTTTAAGTGCCTTTTTATTTTTCATTCAATGATCAAAACCTAACCAAATTACCCCTTCTCAATTTAGATCTAGATAAGATAATGCTCCACAACTAATATACATTGAATATATATACCAATTATTTCCAAAAAACACCATGTAAGATCTCAAGGTATATCCATTACACCCAATATGATAAACTAAATTAGATTTCCACATACTTATATCCAATTTAACACAAAACACTAATCATTATTGCAATGACTATCTCTCCCATGAACACCCAACCTATAATGCCAACAAACCATCACCTCAACTTAATCATGATGGATTAACTCATAGAGACATCAGTAAAATATCTAAAATCCCACACTAATTCCTAGTCCCATAACTTAATGTAATACTATATAAAAATACTCACCATATCCAACCCACCACCGTACTGTACCAATATTAATTGATATATTCTTGATTAAATTCCCTTTTATACTAAACATAAAATTCTAAAAAAATTAACTGAAAAAATAACTAACACTAATAAAAAAATTAGTTGAATTAAAATTATTCTATTTACTAAGGAATAATATGGATTTTTTATTCTTATGAACCTATACCCTCAATGTAATATCAACCACCCACTCATACGTTTCACTATAGGTCTGACCCCTCCAACATGGAGGTCCTGCACCTATGATTGATAAGAATATACCCCATGGAATTATCCAAATCATCTTCTTGTTGATACAACATACATAGACATCACAACCCATTCAATTTAAATTGTTATATATAATGACTAAATGTAACCAACTCGCTCATACATGGTCCTCAACAAAAAGCACTGATTTCTTCTAATCTCATTCCTTATATGAATATCATCCTAAATTTTATCCAAATAATCATTAAAATAAAAGTAAAACTATCAATTTTATAATGGTTAAGTATTAATCATATAGATTTACTAAAATATATTTCCATGAAATACTATATACCAATAAAACAAGAAACACAAACCACTTCCAATCTATGTGCTACCATTAACATCAACCAATATACTCTCCAATGGTTCTTTAAAATGAGGGTGGCACTATCACATATTCAATGGTGCACTCTAAACCATATATATTTATTTATATAGTTTCCCATTCACTACTTTATCCCAAAACCATCGGTTGATATCATCACTATATAACCTCATTACTATACAAAATAATTACAAAAACACTATATCACTCAAGTCATACAGCCCCTAAAATTATCAATGATCTAGTAAATGATACATAGAACAAACCATAAATTAAAAAACTATTTATTATTACCAAAATTAATTACCCCTCACACATTGAGTCATTGTTTCTAGAGAGATCACAAAACACCCACTTTTTATTCAAGGAAAGAGTGAAATTTTAAAGAACCCTCACACTAGTTCATTTCCACCATCTATCTTGGTCTCAACAAATCTAAAATATTTATACACTCTCATATCACTAGATAATAAAACCATAATCATAATTTCATGAGTCATATATCATTCAACCTAGGCTTGTAGTCTTAATAAACTATCCATTCATCCCTGACATGTCAACAAACAATCCCAAAATTAATCTTAGTGCACCCTCTACTATCCAAATACAGGAATAACACCTATTATAATGCTGGCCACATGATCATCCATTACATGGTCATATTAAACCATTAGAGTCATCCCACACTCTACTAATCCTATACATGACCATATAAGATCCCCATTAACTATCCCATCTAGAACTAAACCTAACAAAAATATTTCTATCCATCCAAATGAATTATAATACCAAAATCATCATAAACACAACACATCACATCCTCCCAAGGAACCATATATAACATTACAATAAGGACCCTAAATGCATATACAAATACATCACATATTTTTTAATGAATATTTAATAATTTTCATAAACACACTCATGAGGACTATAATGGTTTATTGTATTTGGATACTAGAAAAAATATTATTATTTTATGAATTATATTAAACATCTTGTATAATGATCTTATCACATAGTAATCCTCTTAGGAATAACCCATCTCATTGTTTATTTATATCATGGGAAGGAAACATAATAATGGGTGGGCTCAGATAATTAGTAAGGGTAAACATAATAGATATAAATATAAGATCATATGAAATAATAAGTTAAGAATAAGGGTATTTGGTCACAGTCATAACTTATAAAGTTCATACCCAACATGTCATATATCATAAAAAAGATTCATGTTATAAAATATTATCATTTTATAAAACATGTCCCATAAGCGTGTAAAATCATTATAAATCATCCATGAACCATAATCTCATGTTATAAAAGGTTGGAACCATCATAATTATTGAAAATTAATACTTACGTCAAAGTTATCTACCAAGGCCATAAATATAGTGGATTAGGACTTATCACCTGTTTCCCAATATAGATTAGAAAATTTAACCTGTTTCCCATTGTGGATCAAAGTACACCTATTTCCCATAGTGGATCAACACTCACTTGTTTCCCATAGTAGATCAAGACCATCATCATGTTTTCCATTATTATCAGATGAGATATAAAGATCTAGATAATTAATTAGAGGGGGGTTTTAGTACCACCCTTCCCATAATGGAATCATAATTATGTATGCCAAAATATTATAAAACATTCATCACATCATAAAATAATAAACCTTGTAAATAATTCAGATATCATAACCATTTTATCAATTCACTATAGTATAACCAATGAAAAATAAATGTGTTTCATAAAAATTTTATAAACATAAAAATTAACCATCCATAGATAGAATAATAATGGTATCATTTAAATTATCTTGAGTAAAGAATAAGTGAAATAAAAAATGTAATATTATATGGAAAATGATTTAGAAAGATCACTTAAAACATTTATTGAAGAAAATAGTCTTTCCACTTTTAATTTTTTTTAAAGACATAAACCATTTTAAAAATAAATTTCTTTGAAAATAACCTTAGAATATTATAATGATATCAATAAAAATAATTTAAAATATTTCTTATGGGAAATATCCTTTACATTTTAAAAATAAATAAAAATAAATAAAATATTTTGGAAATACATTCATTCGGAAATAAAATTTCAAACTTATAATGGAATCTTTAAAACATTTAGTGGTCATTAAGATATAAAATTCTATTCATTGTATACATTTTAAAACAATGTTTCATTTACTATTTTTGGAAAAATGAAAACGTGCCTTCTTTGGAAAATAATATGAAGATTCATTTTTAAACACTTTTTAAAAATTAAAACATGGTTAATAATGTATTTAAAATATCATTTGGATAATGTTAAATAATTTTTTATAAAAAAAAATTATGGAAGAAAAAAGGTTTTTTCACTGAATAGAGAAAGAATGAAGTTTTTTAATAACGTTATTTTGAAATGTTGAGTATATAAAGAGAGAAAAATGAATGGAAATCATGTTTTCTAATGAAATAATTAGATATAAAAAAATTCAATTTTTTTTGAAATATGGATCATAATATTTCATCATCTAATGCATAAACATAATTAGTCTGAATAAAATATGAGATTGTATCATTAAACCCTTTCAACATTGGTAACATTGAATTGTAAGCCCCTTAAAAGAATAAAATTAAATGAAGAAAAAAATATATTGAGAATAAATAATTTAATGATATTACTTATAAAATTGGATGTATATACACCTTATAAAATATTATAGGTGCATAACACAAAATATGTCTCAAATAAGGTTAATTTAGACATGATTCCCTTATCACTTCGGTAACTTTGAAATTATAAACCCCAAGAATGATATATCCTAAAATGGATAATTAAATTCCAAATATTTTTAGTATAATAATGATATAATAATTTTATGGGTATTATATACACAACATAAATGAACAAAATGGAGGATAAGGAATTTGTCTCATGAAAAATAAAGTGATACAAAAACCCCTTACTTATATCCTGACTTCCTTCGCACACATTCAGACCTCTTATATAATAAATATATGTTTATTATAAATATATTACATAACCATAGACAAAAAACACACAGATAAATATAAATATAAATATATATATATATCATAACATATATTATTTAATTATGACATTTTATTACCCTTTTATTTATAATTCCATGTTAAAATCACATTTCAAGTAATAACTACATTGTTTTTCATATATGTTTTTATTTTTTATTTTTGATATCATTAATTTGATCAGGGATCCACCATCTCCATTATTTTAACCATGATATAAATATCATATATATCCCATATAATGGTATTTATAGTAGTCCATAAATGTTAGAGATAGAAAATGAAATACTCTATTTATAGAGATGGTAGGTGGTACATATACGTGAACTCAATTTCCATTTTCCCAAAGAATGGAATTAAAGGAAGGTAGAATATAATTAAAAATTATATATTTTCTATTATTTCATATATATATATTTCACATATATTAATTAAAACTTTCTTTATTACCTTCAATATAAAGAATTAGTGATAAATAAATCACATCGCTTCATGAGGCGGTAGTCCGTCGTACATACAAATGACATTACCATATCCCCCATAGAATGGAAAGTAAGAAGGTATAAGTGATATAATAATTAAAGAAGTATATTTATGTTAAAAATATCATATATATATATATATATACATTATATCAATCATTATACCAAACCGTGTGAGGTGTTGATGGAAAATGTGTCACATCGGTTCGCAAGGCGGTATTTTGCAGTACACATGAGTGACACTCTAATTTCCCATTTGAGGGAAGTGAATATAGATGTAGATAATTACCATATAATAATAACATATTAATATATGTAATATAGTTAGTTTATTTTATTATAATTGTTTAATAATATTTTACATAGGCGGAGGAAGAAATAAATTAAAAATGTTCACCAAAGAACATTATATCTTCTTTAGGTAACCTTTATGGGGTCATATGATGGATTTGTGATAAAAAAAGGCTTATAGTATTATATTATGACATTAAGTAATTTATTTAGGTAGTTATTAGATGAACTAAATGGTTTTGGATGAGTTTAGAGGAGTGAAGAGGGGGTGGCCTGTTATAAGTGAGGTGAGTGACACACTTGTAATTTTTGAAAAGAAAAAGGTGTAACCACATTTTTCGCATTAAATAAGGATAAAATTTTGTCCATTCAAAATAAATTGAGGTGATATGGTCAAAATGTTTCCATATACTGGATTTTGGACAAGTTTCAAGGTCATTTTAACATGTTAAATTTTTGTTTTTCCGTGAGTAAACCTATTTTAATGTTAAATGTGATAATTATTAGTTATTATTTTTACTATTAATTATGGTAAAAAATTAATTTAAACTTATTATATAATATAATTTTTTACTGAAAATATATAATCCATTTATAATTATTTTAGTTTAGTTTCAAAAAATTAATTCAAAAATTAATCCCCCAAACGCAATAAAAAATAGGTTTCCCAAAGAGAAAAGTTTCAAAAGTTTAAAAATTTTCTATATAAAAATCAAATATGAAATTGATTGAAATGAAATAAATTTTATTAATTTAATATAAATGAACTAATTTTTATTTTAAATAATTATTAAAATAAAATATATCTTGTACATTCTTTGAATGAAAATACATTTTTTAATAAAAACAATTATTTTTCACTATTCAGTGAAAACTATATATTTTTATAAAATTATCAAAAATTCACCACAATATAAGTTTGAAATGAAGGTTAAAAAAATTAAGTACATTTTATAAAATATATTTTCTAAAATTGAAAAACATTCAGTTTAAATTAATAGTGAAATATTCTATGAAACTACTTTTTATAAAAATACAGTTTTTAACAGTAAATTTAGATTTATTGTTATCTATTTTCTTGAAAAAACATAAAATGTCTGTTAAATAATTTATTGAGTATATAATATATAATTTTCATTAAAATAATTCATCAAAAGTTATTTTTTTAATATATTTATGTAAAAAACTTTTGTCACAAGAATTTTTTTTGGAAAAATATTATATTTATTTTCAAATGGTTATTTTTACACTTATAATTAATTGGTCACCATATAATTTATTTAATATACTCATGTAAACCATGTATTTTTATAATTTATTTAATATTATTCATACCCTCTATTCCAGTGTATAGGTGAAACCTATCATATTAAATAATAAAATTTTAATATTTTGTCATGTTTTGTTAAAATTTGGTGTTCCATATAGTGAATGCAATCAAGGAAGTTAAAATTATTTGAAAAAAATAAATAACATCTCATGGTGTTACATTATACCCTCCTTAAACACATTATATCCTCATAATTTGAACTTGTGTTTTGAAAAAATGTTTTAATCTTTAAAAATACCATTACAGGAAACCCACATTGTAAAAAGGGTTAATAAAACAACCTCATTAAAAGAGAGAAAGTGATGTGTGAAGGTATCCTAGAAAGACACATGAATTGGTTTAAATATAGAATAATATTTGATATAAGTGAAAACATGGGCAAAGAAGAGAACAATTAAACCCAAATACTTATAGAGAGTGATTGAGAACACAGCTAGGAGAAAGTTAATGATTGAAAATCCATAAATCTTGGATTAGGGAAAAGACCATTAATTTATTATAAATAAAGGTAAATTTATAACATTTTATTCCATGTTCCATTTCTTAATGTTTTATAACATTGATGAGAATATATTCTTACTTTATATAATTTCATTTCACAAGAACAATCTCATCCTTTGGTTTTACTTCAATCAATTTCAACTTCATATCTTACATTAATAAAAAAAGTTGAATTTCTTTTATGATTGAAACACTAGTGGATCATAAGATTCATAAAATAATGGTGCATTCCTTATTTCTCTAGTTATTATAAAAAATAAAGTTTTTAGAATAAGTTATCTAATAACATCAAAAGTTAAACTTAATATATTCCATTAATAGTTAACCTTAAGGATCCACCATAAAAATATCACTAATTTTAAAAAACAAAAATATCATTAATACCCCAAAAAATATGAAGTTATTCAAAATTTCACATAGAAAATATGTGAATACACTAACCATATATTATTTTAAAACATGTTAATACCTAAAATTACAAAAAACTATAATGAAAATAGAAATGATTTAAAAAATTAACTCTTTCCTCATAAAATCACATACTGTTGAATATATTTGATAAATAAATAATTGTTATAAACTCCATCAATTATAAAAAAAAAACAAATTTTCATCAAATCATTAATCATTTCCAAGGTAATAAACATTGTTTAATTTACTTTATCCATATCAATCAAGTGATTATCAAATGTAAACAATATTTTAACAACATGATAAACATATTAAATGTTATATTACCTTAAAAATGTGTTTTCCATAAAATATAACATTTCCATTAAAAAAAATTTCTTGGTCATTAGTACCATTCAACATATTCTTTCACACCATTAATGAAATATTACAAAAAAATTCCTTATATTTTTCATTATTCTTGAATTACAATACCTAAACAATTCAATCATTATACATCATTATTAGGATTTATCATCAAATGACTTAATAAATCCTTCTATTCATATTCCATTTGTATTATCTTTATCATAAAAAACAAACTTGTAATTGTGAAAACTTTGTGACCCTCTTCTTGAGATTTATCCCTATAATACTGATTTTTATAATTCCCATACATTCTACTTTTATAACATTCAAACATTAATGATGCCTTAGGTAAAACACTATTGGTCAGAGTAGGACACTCAAGAGAAGGGGGGGGGGGTGAATTGAGTTCCTATAATTTTTTTATCTGAAATGTTTATTTAAATGTCCCCATATTTGAAATAAAAATGGACAAGTTAACAAAAGAAGCAGTTTATAAAAGATTTGGTTGTTCAAAGGATTTCTCAAAGAGTGATTAGTTCTCAGCTAAAACAATATGAATTATTACTTTAACTTTTTAAATTGATTTAATAAATAAAATTATAATATGAACACTATATAAGATTAAATAACAAAGTAAAGTGATGTTTTATAATTTAAATAATCAAAAATAGAGAAAACTAAACTTGAAATAACACAGTAGAATTTAAACAAGAGGTTCAGTATTAAGATGAGACTTAATCCTCTCCAATTAGAAATCACCTAATACCAAGTAGTTTATATAAAACATTGATACACAATATAGATTAGGGTAAATAATATCATACAGAACTATCCAAGTTATCAAGATGACTTCAATAGTTTTTGTGGGAGTAAGAAAACAAATAGGCCACACAAGGACCTATTCCACTATTATCTATGGAAATGTAAGGTGTAAAATATAGATTATGAAGATATCTGTGTATCTTCACATTTTTCACAAGAGTCATAATATGTTCATAGAATAGAGACAAACACGCACTGCTTTTAATGTAAAAATAGTACACAAGAATAGAAATATAGATAAAACAGAGTTAGATTGCTCTATGTGATAAGCAATGTAGCTTGCGACTCTTAGAAGTTATCTTGAATTTTAGCTTGAGTCAACTTTCAGAAACAAAGAGTAAAACAAATCATCATGAGAGATTCTATCATCTATTTCCAATGAGTTATTTATTTTCTTAATAATATATTCTTCTCTCTTAGTTTGTTGCTATAAAATGTTCTTCTCTTTGAGTTCTCACCAGTATATTCTTAAATCCACAACTAGCAGTTCTCGTGATTTTTTAGGCATATGAACTCTTTCCTTTTTTGATTAGATATTTTTTTATACATTGCAGTGGACATAAAGCACGATCTTGATCATATTATGGTACCACATACTGTAGTTTGACAATGATTTTAATTTTTTTCTGAAAAATCTCATTAATTTAATCAGTTGCATTAAATTTTACAAATAGGACCATTAGAAAGTCATTTGAATTTAAATGAAAAAGAAGAATTGATGAAGTCTTTGAATGGTGAATTGGTCTGACAGTGTCTCTGATTGGTGTCTTGGACTTAGAGGTTTGTTAGGAGGGGTGAGTTAGGAGTGGTGAGTCAGGAGAATTGACTCATAATTAATGAATTATGCAATCTATCAAGTAATAGTTACTCTTTGGAGTAGTAACTCGGGAATGGTGAGTCAAGTAGTGGTAAAATGATCTGGTGGTAGGTCGACTTGATGGTGGCTTTTATCTGGAAGTAGGTTGACTTAGTGGTGACTTATGAAAATGGTAACTCATACTTTGTGAAAATTTTGAGAGGCTGTTGACTATGGGTTGAATAAAGGTGTCTCGTACTTTTTTAGAATTCAATATATGTGCTAATAATGAGACACTTCACAATGATACATCTTAACAACAAGTCTACCTTAATAGTAACTCATACTTAACTGATTTTATTTCACCAATGAGATGTCCAACAATGATTCCACCCTAATGAGGACTCAGCCTTAATAGTGTCTCATCCATTTTTATATTTTTACAACCTATCTTATGATGTAAAATAATAAAATAATATATTAAGATTATATGTAAACATGAGTAAACATAATTAAACATGATTTAACTTGATGAAGCATGATTTTTGAGAATTAAAACTAGAGGAGGTCCACAATCTCCCCCATTCTGATGATCACAAATCATGACATTATATAAAACACAACATGTCATTACTAATGATCAAAGTACAAAACAAAACTATTCTACTTAACATTTTATATAGATCATGAGAGATTAAATTATAATCTAAACATATAAGATAAACATAATAAAATAAAATAAAATACCATACTAATTCTCATTCTCATGTTAAATTCCATATTCATTCTACCCCTTTTTGGATTATAAAAAATATAATAAATAAAAAGAGAGAAATAACATATAATAGAGGAAAAGAGATAACATCTTGGATTATAAAAAGGTCAAAATACATCCCTATCAAATAAAAATACAAACAAAATGAAGATTTTTCTAAGGAAGTATTCATGGGTGGTTTTTTCTTATCATAAGAAGTAGGTGGAGAAACATGTGGTTCAAAATTAGACAAGTTATAGAATATATAAATGTTGTTTGAGGTGCTGGTTGAAAGGATAGAAACTCCATAAGGCACGATAGAGGTAAAAATTTGAGTAGAAGTAGGTGGGGATATAAGTTCTTGATAGATAACATGCCTTAGATAATGATATGCCTGTGATGGAGAAATAATAAATAGTTGAAGGGTTAAAGTAAGAGGAGAAAAAAGATTTTGAGTGTAAGAATCCATGAAATGATGATAAAAATACTAGTATAAGGAACTTGATGGAATATTCTCAGTGACAAGTCAAATTGGGAAGGCCTCTAGATCTACTATAGTGGTACTCTGAACATACAGATAGGTCTTCAAGAGGTTGATAAAATCAAGGATCATCTTCTGACCTTTATCAATTTCCTTAATAAATTCATCCTTATTTTCCATGAATGTTTGAAGGGAAGGAGTAATCTCCTTGAGTTGTCTAACATGTTCTTTGAAAGTTTGGGTGACATGGGGCATCCTTATATTCTCAGCCAAGAATTTAAAATGATAATTAAACTGATGCTTCATGTAAATCCGATAAAAGTAATAATACACCTTTTTTTAATGGCCTCATAATATTCTCTAGCCTCTTTCATGTAACGCCTTACCATTTAATGCACATGAACACTATTATGTTGGATTTTAGTAAATAACAACGAATCAACAACACCTATGAAGGGCTAAAGCTCTTCCCTTACCATTGATCTGGTCATATCAAGGAAAAGAGTCTTATAAGGAGGATTATCTAAGGTTGTTGCACCTTTTAATTCATATATGATAAATAATCATAAAATATCCAAGTCAAGTACTGGAGGATGAGGTGTATCATCCCGAGAAGACTCAAAAGAGGTATCTCTAAGAAATTGCACAAAATTTTCCAAATTTTATCTATATTCAGATGTCATTCCTTTAACTAAAGTAATGAGATTAGACAATTCATTACTCAACCCTTTCTTCTACATTCTAATTTATTGAGGTTTAGAAACCATTTTTTAAAGATATAAGACAACTTTCTCTGAAAGAAAATCAACATCACATTCACTAGGATTTTTCATTGGTGTTGGTTGAGTTTAAAGGATATTTCTGATAGCTGAGAAAAATTATTCTTTAGAATATTTGAAATCACTTTGATAAACATAATCAGCAGGAAAATGTGCAACTAAAGTAATAAGAGACACTACTAGATCTATTCCAAATTTAATTCTCTAAGAAATATACAATTATTCAAACATGGATCCATTAGGATCATATGATTCAACATCAAAATTTAGATAGTCTAAGACTAGTGTGATATATCCATGATATCTTCCCTATTCAGCCACTACAGAGAAATAAAAAGGGGTAATAGTGTCAACTTTAACTCTAAAAGATTGTTTCTCCCCCTCAATAGGTGCTTCCTTCTACAGATGAACTTGATCTGGAAATTGAACATCTAAAACTTAATTATTAACTAAAATTGAGTCTGGTGTCTTTTGAGATTCCAAGATTTTTTCCTTTTCTACTAAACCAATTTCTGCAATATTTTTAGGTTCTACATCTTGACCTTCATCACTATTTGGATCATCTGAGTCACCATCTATTTAACCACTTTCTTCTCCATCCACTTATTCATAATTATCTTATTATTCTTCATTATTCTCTTTTTATTCCTCATCATTCTCTTCTTATTCTTGGCTTCCACTTCCACTTCAACTTCTTCTTGGGGACTATGCTACACTAGCATATTCAATATCATCAGATTGTTCTTTTTCATCATCATCATCCCTTAGGAAAGTTTCTCTTGTATAAAGATCTTTTGGAGGGCTAGGTAATCCATATGTAATTCCATTAGTACTTCTTGAAATGTAAATATCACTTCTATAATCAATAGATTATTCTTATTACTCATCTTAATTATCTTCTTTTTCCTCCAAATCCAAATTCTCTACAACCTCATCTGGTCCTAAACCAGGATAAAATATATCATTGGGTCTTATGGGGTGTTAAAATGGATTAAAATATTAATATATTTATCACTATCTTTTACCCATTGTTTCTTCTAAGGATTCTAGATTAACTTAATTATTTTGTATATTTTCTTGGTAATGAAAAATCCATCACAATCAGTGATAATGTCCTCACCTTAATTCACTAATCTTTTAGCTTTCAACATGGAAGAAATAAGAATTGAATAGAAAATGGGGTTTTACATTGAATTTGGATTTATCATATCACACATATGAACCATAAGGTATCTACATAGGTTAATTTTGTATCCTTATTTCATAAGATACAATAAATAAATATCTCGATACTTTAAAGAGGAAGAGTCACTCTTTTTTGGACATAGTTGATCCTGAATAAATTTAAATAATAGTCTGTATTATACATCATGTTTAGTGGATATGGGTCTTATGGTAATTCCATCTCCAGTTATCTCAGCTAAGGCTTCTTCATAAGAAAAATATTTCACTTGTATGTGGAGCACTACCTTGGTGATCTTCATAAATACCTTTATTTGGTACGTTTAAACATTCAAACCATTTCCTAGAAGAAAAGTAAATCCTTTTCCACTTATTTTAGACTTTATCCAATATGAATTTGTTCCCTAGAGAATGAATTATACATACTGATAAAACTCATGAATTAGCCTCAAATAAAGAGGCCATTTTTTGTTGGAGAACCATTCCAACCAACCTTGTTTTTCAACACTTTCAACAAAATAGACTTACTTGATAAAATCCAGTTAGCATGCAGTTCATTTTCTCGAATGTCTATTCAGATTACGAGTTTGGGTTTAATAGGTTTGGATTTAGGTTCACTCGAGTCACCTTTTTTCTTATTTGAAGGACAAGACTCATCTGAAGATGTCTCAGAGAAATGATTTACTTGAATTATTTTGAAATATTCTGAGGTTTTGGTTTGAAGGTAGAAGGTAGTAGAGGTTTGGGATAGAAAGGTTTGGTTTTGGGGGAAGAGTGCAAGAATGAGTAAGTGATAAGTGATTTAGATAAATTCTATTTTTATCATTTAGGGATTTCAAAATCATAAATAAAAAATACAGAATAAAATAATGATAAATAAATAAAATATCTATTTTTATGTCTGAGTGATAAAACTGACAACGTAAAGAAATTTAAGACAAAATAGTGAGTCCTAATGGTTAGTCATCAATGGTGAGTCCCAATGGTGATTCATTAATAGTGAGACCCAATGGTGATTCATCAATAGTGAGTCACAAAAAATTTATCATCGCCAAATCATGTCTGATGTAACTCATTTTCTTAGAATTTAATAGGTTAGTAGAAATATCAGCAAGATGATGTTCAATGTCAATAAATTAAAGAGTTATATAACCTTTTTGATAATTATATCTCAAAAAGTGATGTCTTACATCAATATTCTTTTTTCTCAAATGAGAATCTGGGTTATTATAAATTTTCAGTAGAACTTATATTATCACCGTTTATAGGGACATTCCTAAATTAATATCCATAGTCTAGTAATGTGTGTTTCATCCAAAAAATTTGAGCACAACAACTACCGTTAGCTATGTATTCATACTTAGCAGTATATAATGAAACATAATTTTTTTCTTACTACACCATGAAACTATAGACTTTTTTAAAAAGTGACATGTTCTAGAGGTTCTTTTTCTATCTAACATGCAACCACCAAAATGATCATTAGAATAACTAAGTCAGATGATTAACCTATTGGGTAGAACAATAATAAGTTGGTAGTATATTTATGGTATTTTAAAATTATTTTGGTCGCAAGAAGGTGTGACTCTTTAGGATTTTGTTGAAAACGATCACACATGCATACACTAAACAGAAAATCAGGTCGGTAAGCTATTAAGTAGAGAATAACTCCAATCATACCTTAGTAATCAGTTTGATCCATTGGTTTTACATATTCCTCAAGATCCAATTTATAGGTGGTACTCCTAGGAGTATCATTACTTTTAGTGCTATCCAAGACAAAAAAATTTAAAATATATTTAGTATATTTACTCTAATTTAAAATAACACCTTCTTATTTTGAAAATTTTGAAATCCAAGAAGGAATTTGAGTTCACCCTTTAAAATCATTTCAAAATCATTTTGCATCATTTTTGAAATGTCAATACATAAATGTTTTTTGAAGATCCAAAAATAATATCATCAACTTATATTTGAACAACTAAAAATTATTTAAAGATTGTTTTTATAAAAAGTTTAGGATCATATATACCATTAAAAAAAATTTAGAAATAAGGTTAGTGTTGAGCCTATCATACCAAGCTCTTGGGACTTGTTTTAAACCATATAAAGATTTTATTAACATGAAAACATGATTTAGAAAATGATGATTTTAAAAATCAAGGGGGTTTTCAACAAAAAAATCCTTAACTATATAACCATTAAGTAAAAAACTTTTAACATCTATTTTATAAAGTCTGAAGTTTATATGTGATGCATAATCTAGAAGTATTATAATGGATTCAAGTCGGTCCACAGGTACAAAGGTTTCTTCGTAGTCTATTCCTTCTTCTTGAATATAACCTTGTGCATCTAGTCTTGCCTTATTTCTTACTATAGTGCTATATTCATCCACTTTGTTTCTAAAATCACATTTATTTCCTATGGTTAAGGTATATTTGGGTCTATAAATAAGTTTTCATACTTTTTTTCTATCAAGTTTATTTAATTATTATTGCATAGACATCATCCAAAATTCATCATTGATTGCATCATTGATGTTCTTAGTTTCAAGTTGTAACAAAAAGTCTTGATGTTCAACCTGGTTTCTTAGAGAAGCTCTAGTCTATGTTCCTTTTTCTAAGTCTCTAACTACAATATCTAAATGATAGTTTTTAAGAGTTAAAAGAGGTCTATAAAAACATTGGATGGTGACATCATATTATTCTATAGGTTCATGTTCCATTTTGTGAAAATTTAGAAATTTTCCAAAACTGGAGGATTTTTCTGCTTTTTTTACAATAGAATCAGAATATTTAGAATTTAAGTCTAGATTCTATAGATTATCCTAAATATTTTAAAGAGGTTTTGGATTCATGTGGATCTGTTTCATCAAATTTTACATGTGTAGATTCCTCCACACATTTGGTTCTCTTATTAAAGACTCTATAGGCTTTACTAGATATTTAATAACCTAAAAAAATTCCCTCATCACTATAGGAGGAAATTTTTTCAAGATTATCTTTTTTATTAATATTAAATACTTTTCCACCAAAATTTTTGATGTAATTAAACTTAGGTTTCCTATTATTTCACATATCATAGGTGGTTTTCTTTAGTATAGGTCTAATTAAAACTCTATTGATTATAAAGAAAGTTGTATTCACAACTTCTTCCTAAAAAAAATAGGTATATAATATTCATCAATCATAGTTTGGGCTATCTCTTTTAAGGTTCTATTTCTCATTTCTACAACTCAATTCTGTTGGGGTGTCCTATGAGGAGAGAAGCTATGATTATATCCATTTTGTGAGAAAAATGATTCAAATTCTTGATTTTCAAACTCAAATCCTTGGTCACTTCTTAAGGTATTGATTCCAAGTCCACTTAAATTTTATACTGATATAGAATACTTGGTTAAATAAGAACATGCATCACTTTTGTGAGATAAAAATAATGTCCAAGTATAACTTGAAAGTCATTTACTAGAACATAGACATAGTGCTTCCCATTTGATCTTGAAAATATAGATGGTGTAAACAAATCCATGTGAACCAACTCAAGAGGTTGAGAAGTTGAAACTTATTTATTTGGATTAAAAGATATTTTACGCTATTTTGTTGACAAGGATTACTAAATTTATCATTTGAAAAAATTATTTTAGCTAGATCCTTAACTAATCCTTTTATAGAAATCTTTCTAAGAGAGTGAATGTTACAATGGCCTAGTCTATTATACCAGAGCCAAGATTATTTATAAAAGGAAATTAAGAAAGAAAAATTCTGTGAGACTTAGAAATATATTTTAAGAGAATAAATATTTTCATTTCTAAAATCAGTAAAGACTAAATAATTATCATAATTAAAAACATTAAATGAATTATTTTTAAATTTAACATGAAAACCTTCATCACATAAATATGAAATGCTAAGAAGATTGTACTTTAGACTATCAACAAAAAGAACTTTAGAAATTTAAAATGAATTATTGTTACGGATTTGGAAGAGGCCAATAATTTTCTGTTTTTCATTTTCACCAATGGTGACATGTCCACCATTAATTTTGATGAGGTTATTGAAGCCATATTAGTCCTATTTTATGTTTTTTTGAACACCTGTTGTCCAAGTACCATAAGTTCTTATAGTAACTCCTCAGATATATTTTCTACAAAAAATAGTTTAAATAAGAAAAGACTTTGGTACCTAGATTTTTTTGGGTTTAGTAATATTACTAATTAAGGATTTAGGAACCCAAATTTTCTTCATGGGTTTCCTGTAAATAGTTTTTAATTTTTTATAAAAATAAACTTTATTAGATCCAAAAGAATTAGAAGCAGTAAAATATTTTCCAGCACTGGAACTTTCAGAAAAATTTTTAGATCTAGGCATAAAAATGAATTTATCTAATTTGGATATAATAGTGTTTTTATCAAAAGTTCATTTACCTAGTTGATAACCAATTCCAATAGTATGTTTTGGAGAAGCTTGTTTTCCAATCATTTGAGTTAAGGTGTTTTTACCATTTGTAAATTTTTCTAGATCCCTCTTCAATTGCTCATTAGAATGTTTATGTTCAGTATTCTCATTAGGTAGTTGATCATTATTACCTTTTTTTATATTGACTTAAAATTTAACAGTATTAGAAAGAGAATGTTGTTTCTTATAAGATTTATATATATATTTTATCTTATTAAAAGTATCCTAAATAATTTTTTAGTATTCAAACATTTCCTTATTGGTCATATTTTCCAAATTATCAGATTTAGATTCATCTCCAGAACAGTAAGAATTCTACTTAAGAGATACTAAGGTTAGATCCGATGAATTTTTCAGAAAACAAATGTTGTATTTTTCAACCTTTTCATTATAAGATAATTCAGTTTCGCTGGAGCTGTCCTCAGAATTACTCTAGGTAGTCTTCACAACCTTCTTTTATTTTCTGTCTTTGTCCTCATATTTATTTTTTTACTTCAGTTTTGTAATGTCATCCTTCACATGTCATTTTATTTTTCATTCATAGAATATTATCTCATTTGTATTCTCACTTATTTTCTAGTCCTTTTTCTAGTTACCTTTATTTTCATATTTCCCTCTATATCCAGGATTTCTATTTTTTTTTATAATTTATTAATTCTTCTATCTAGATGAGCCATTTATTTATCAATATCAGTTGATGAATTTTTATTGATAGAAGTTTCAGCCTAAACATAAATTTTATACTTTTTTGGGATGAAGTGGTTTTGAAAGCCAGTGAATTTCTTATTGGTTCATCATAGTATTCTTGAGTAACCCTCATCTCTTCCTCAAACATCATTAGTTTTACAATTAATTATTTAACAATCAGATTACTGATGTTGCATGATTATCTTATTTATAATAAGGTTCCTCTCTATCTTTCTAGTAAACATCTGAGTACCTGCATGATTTGTTCCTCAGCTTCAACTGGCTTTCCCAAAGAACTCTTTACATTTAAAATCTCATTGAACCTGTGGTACATGTTAGATATAGGTTCGTCAAGCTTCATTTTGAATTTATCATATTTAATAGTATATGTGTTAAGCCTCATTTCCTTAACATTAGTGTTTCATTGATGTGAAATAGCTAAGGTATCCTAAATCTCAAATGTTGTTTTACATCAATAAATCCAATTGAATTATTCATCACCTAGAGCATAATATAAGGCATTCATATCTTTATAATTATTATAGGATGCCTTAGTTGGTTCATCCCAAGTACTACTAGTTGTAGCTGGGATCTTATATTCCTCTATAATTGAAGACAAAATTTTAAATCATATTCTTTCTAAATGAATTTGAATTTCAATTTTCCACTAAGAATAATTTATGCCATTAAAATAGGGAGGTCTTCTAGTATAAACACCTTCCTATCTATTATCCATGGTAAAAAATAAAAAAAAGTTTAAAAGATTTTTTTTGAAATGATAGAAGTTTTGATATCTTTAAATCACAACTAAAATCAAAGTTTAAAAAATTTGAAAACATTAAAAAATTTGAAACCCAAAAATTAAGACCCTATTATACAAAAATGATGGTTAAAGTAGGACAATCAAGAAGGGGTGAGGGTGAATTGAGTTATTATAATTTTTTTATCTAAAATATTTATTTTAAATTCCCCCAATTTGAAGTAAAAATGAACCAGTTAACCATAGATGCATTATAAAATATTTGGTTATTTGAAGGATTTACCAAAGAATGGTTAGTTCTAAATTAAAAGAATACGAATTATTACTTTAACTTTTGAAATAGTTCTACTAAATAAAATTCAAATATGAACACTATCTAAGAATAAATATTAAAGTAAATTCAAGTTTTTTGATTTAAATAAACATAAATATAGAAAAATAAACAGGAAAGAACATAGTGGAATTTAAATAATAGGTTTGATATCAAGATGATAATTAATACTATACACTTAGAAATCACCTACTGCCAAGCATTTTATATAAAAACTTTGATCCACACACCAGATTAGGGTAAAAAATATCATGTACATCTATCCTAGTCTACAAGACCTCTTCAATAGTTTTTATGGGGGTAAAAAAACAAAAAATCCATGTAGGGACCTCTTCTACAATTATCTAGGGGAATATAAGGTATAAATGATATATTTTGAATATATATGTGTATCTTTCAGTTTTTTATAGGATTCAGTGGGTGTTCATAGAATAGAGATAGACCCAAAATGGTTGTAATATAAAAATAGCACACAAACTGATAAAAATAGAGAAAAGAGAGTTAAAAATATCTGTGTGATAGACAATGCATCTTGTAACTACTGGAAGTTATCTAAAACTGTAGCTTGAGTCGACTTTTAGAAACAGATAAAAAAATAGAGCATCATGAGATCTGAGGTCTTCTTTTTTTAGTGAGGTATTGATTTTCTCAATGAGTTATTATCCTCTCTTAGTTTATTTCTAATAAATGTTATTCACTTTGAGTTCTCAATAGTATCTTCTTACATCCATAGCTAATAGTTCTCTTTTTTTAGGCATACGACCTATTTAATTTTTTGATCAGGTATTTCTTTATACACTGTAGTTGACAAAGATAATGATCTTAATTGTATCTTGGTACCTCATAATACATTTTAACAATGTATTTAATGTTTTCTACAAAAGTTCATTAATTTAATCAGTTACATTAAATTTCATAAATATGATAGTTAAGAGGATATTTGAATTTAAATGAAAAATGTAGATTTGAAGAAGTATATGACAATGAATTGGTCTAATAGTGTCTCTGAAAGGTATATTAGAACGATGTATTGGACTTAGGTGTAATTCATGAGCATTGATTCAAAAGCAGTGACTCATACTTAATTCATTATGCAATCAGTCTTGTAACAGTGAATCTTTGATGTGATAAATAAATAATGGTGAGTTAGGTAGTGTTAAGTCACTCTAGAGGCATGTCGACATGACAATGACTTGTATCTAGAAGTAGGTCAACTTATGAGTGAATCATGAAAATGGTAACTCATAATTTGCATAAATACCGAGAGGTTGTTTACTATGGGTTAAATAACGGTGTCTCTTCCTTTGTCATAATTTTTCATCCGTGATAACAATGAGACAATTAATAGTGATATATATTAATAGAGAGTGTACCTTAATGGTAAATCATAATTAGATGATTTTTATTTCATCAGCGTGATTTACAACAGTGAGTCCACCTTAATGGAGACTCAACCTTAACAGTGACTCACCCTTTTTCATATTTTTTCAAACTATTTTTTGATGTAAAATATTAATATAAAAGATTATGATTATATTAAAACCTATGTAAACATAATTAAAAATGATTTAGCTTGATGAAGCATGATTTGTGAGCATTAAAACTAGAAGAGACCAACAAAAATTATTCTCAGACATTACATTAACTAGACATTTTATCCTCAAATATTGCTTACTCTATGTCCTTCTCCACACATAAAACATATTCTCCTTCCTTTGAGACATTCCCTAGAGTTATTCTTCTCTCATTCTCAACATATATGAAACTAAATCCTATTTCCTCCATGGTCTCCACCTTCTGAACATTCAATGAACTATATCCCTCACATCTATGTACAGTCTAAGAGTTAGTTAAGTTTTATGTTTTTAATCATATATCATGAAAATTGATTAGTAATAATCACAATATACTTCACTTCCCTCATCATCCCATTTAGTTTCCCATCAACACATCGTCTATCACATTCAATATTAATCCAATTCTTTTTGGTTTCTGACATTGACTAAAACCAAAAATCATATTGTGAGAAACTATAATCATACTTATAAAACCACATAATCATGAAAAATTATTTATATTAAAAATAAATATTTACATGAAAATTTTAATTTATGAAACCTTAGGCTTAACCTAAGTCATTCATGGTCATTATTCAAATCCTTAATGATGGTTCATAAAGAGTTTGTAAAATTTCAAAACATATCCCCCATGAGTGTCAAACCAAGTGAATAGTATATCCCATTCTTATGTACCTTGTAAAACTCGAGTCAAGACCGATATTAGTTTTTTGAGTTATTACCTCGAGGTACATCTATTCTAGATCTATATTCACATGTTGCGTCCATAAAAGAATGTATTTATAGGAAACTATTTTCACTATAATTCACTTATATTCTAGGATATTTTACTATACCTAGAATTATCCATAAATTTTTCCTTATATTTATAGCTAGAATTATCCTTAGACATATACTGAGGGATCTCAATAATGTTTTCTCATCCTAATTTCCAAAGGATAACTAAAACATTTCTTTTATACCAACTATACACACCCTATACTTTCATACATAAATATCCCATATTTTTATATAAATATTTGATACATTCCATAAAAACACGCCTAAAGATAATAAAATTCTAGTGACACTAGAGACTAGATATGAAATCTTATTATTTTATGAAATATCTTCAATAAATCCCATAATGATCTTCCCATATATTACTCCTCTATGGAATGCCATAGCTAAACCTTTTTTCATATCCTATGGAAGGAAAAAAAATAAAGGATGAGTTTAGATGATCAGTGAGAGTAAGAAAAAAGATATAAATCTATGATCATATGAAATAATAAGATAATAAAAAGGGTATTTCGATAAAAACATGACTTATGATGTTCACCCAAATTTTCATAGATCACAAACATGATCCACAACATAAATGTATAACATTTCTTAAAAAATGGACTATAAGAGTTAGAAATCATTATAAATCAATCACGATCCATAATATTATGTTATAAAAGTTTCAAACCATTTCATATGTCTAGGTTAACTAGACAAACCTTAAATATAGTGGATCATGACTTATCCCCCATTCCCCATAGTGGATCCAGAATTATCAACTGTTTCCCATTATGGACCAGGATGCCCTTGTTTCCCATAGTGGATTAAGACTCACATATTTCCCATAGTGGTTCAAGCCCATATACTTTTTTCAATTTTTATCTCAAGAGAAATAAATAATTACCCAATTAATTGGATGTATATATATGTCTCACCCATCTCATAATGAAAACCACACTTATGCGTACCAAAAATATCATAAGAAATTCATCATATCATCACATCATTACTCTTGTTAAGAAAATGGGTTTGATAAACATTTCATCGATTAAACATTGTATAAACCATGAAAAATAAATTGGTTTCATAAAAATTTCATCAACAAAAATATTAACCATCTAGAGAAATAATAAGGATGATATCCTTAAATCTTATCCTCAATATAGGTAAAATCAAAGGATATCATCAGAGATTAAAAATGATTTTTTAAAATTAATTGGAATATTTCTTTGCAAAAACATCCTTTACTATTTGAAAAAACTTTATAAAATATAAAACATATTAAAAATAATTTTATTTTGAAATAACCTTTTAAATTTTT
Organism: Viscum album; assembly: GCA_963277665.1. Classification (NCBI taxonomy): domain Eukaryota; kingdom Viridiplantae; phylum Streptophyta; class Magnoliopsida; order Santalales; family Viscaceae; genus Viscum; species Viscum album. The sequence continues at coordinate 1,392,519,619 of OY728150.1, read as the reverse complement.
AATGGTTTCATTAAAAAACATTTAAAATATTTCATGATGAAAATGTAAATTCAATTATCAAAATCACTAAAAATTTATAAAATATTTTGGAAATAATTTTCTTTGAAGATAAACTTGGAAACACAAAAATTAATCTTTAAAGCATTGAGTTTTTATTATGGAAGAAAAGTACATTCATATCGTACACATTAAAACAAATATTCCATTTAGATTTTTGGTAAAAACCAAATGGTCCTTGTCTTGAAAATGAAATGAAGATTAATTTCATAAAAAATTTATTAAAAGTAATACATGAGTAATAATTTCTTTAATATTTACATTTCATAAATTTAAAATATTTTTTAAAACATTTAAAAAAATCATATGGAAGAAAAAAGGGTTTTTGACAGAAGAGAGAAGTAAATATGGTTTTTCTTAAAAACTTTCTATTGAACTATTCTGTTTATAAATAGAGGAAGATTAAAGTAAATAATGTATTATCATTACAAAAACATAGTATATTATAATTACTATTTTTCTCAATATATAAATCATAATATTTTATCATCATAAGCATAAACATAAACAGTCTCGATAAAAAATGAGATTTTATCATAAAACTTTTTCCACTTTGGTAACATTGAATTGTAAGGGAAATGATTAAATTATAATAAATTAAAATTAAAATATAATGAGAATAATTAATATCATCATTTTTAATGTCAATATTTATTTACATACACCACATAAAAGAAGATAGTTTCACAACAGAACATATGTCTCAAGGAAGGAAAATTGAGATAATAATCCCTTACCACATTGGTAACGTTGAAACTATAAACCCCATGAAATTGAGATACTAAAATTGATATTTAAATTAAAATAATATTTAGGATAATAATCATAAAATAAATTCATGTTTAGTATATAAACCACAAAAAATAAACACATGTTTAATATGGAATTTTTTTAATAGAGAATAAATGTGAGATGAAAATCTATTACATTAAGTTTACAATTTCTTAACACATGATTGAAACTCACGTATAATAAATATAAGTTTATAATAAATTTAATAAATATCCATAATTATATATATAATACTATATATTATTTCCTTATGACTATTTATTAACTATTCATTATCAACTCCATGTTAAAATCACATTTCAGATAAAAACAACTTTGTTTTTTGGGTATGTTTTGATTTTTTATATTCAGTCCCATTAAATTTAACATGGTTAAATAATATCCATAATGTTAATTGTTATATAAATATAATATATATTTAGTGTATATTAATGTAGAGAAAAATTGAAATACACTATTTATGAAGACTATAGGCCATATATATGCATGAACATTGTTTCAATTTTCTCGATGAATGGAAATATATGAAGTTAAATAAAACATCTAATTTCAAGATTCATTATTTTTACATATATATATATATATCACATATATTTATTAAATATAACGATATTACCATCCATGAAATGTGTCAGTGAAAAAAATGACATCGCTTCAGGATGTGGTAGTCTGCCATACACATGAATGATGTTATCGTATCCCCTATGAAATAGAATATAAGAAGGTATATGTGATATAATTTTTAAATAATTATATTTATTTTATAAATATAAAATATATATACTCACACAATATATCCACTATCATATCCAACCATCAGAGGTGTTGATGGAAAACATGTCATATCTGTTTGTGAGGTAGTAGTCCTCCATACACATGAGCGATGTTATCGTTTCCCATTTGAGGGAATAGGGGATTGATGTAGTTCATGAACATTTCATAATAAAATACAATTATATAAAAGATAATTATTATATTATATTATCATGTTTTAATAGTAATTGGAAGAGGTGGAGGAAGAAATAAAATAAAAATACTCATTGTAGAACATTACATCTTCTTCAGGGAACCATCTTGGATTTGCATGAAAATACTTCTTAGGATGGATTTATGATCTAAATAAGGATTATAGAGTGATTATAGGTAATTAAGGAAGGTATTTGGGTTGGTTTTTTCCAAACTAAAGGGTTTTAAAATTGTGAATGGGATAGGAGAGGGTGAGGTCTTTTATAAGTGAGGTGAGTGATGCATGTGTAATTTTTGAAAAGACAAAGGTTTAACTACATTTTTCACATAAAAAAGTAAAAAACATTTATCATTATAAAACCTTAGTTATGATAAGGTCTATATATGAACAGTAAATTGAGTTTTAAAAAGTTTTTATGTCATTTTACCCCTTATTATTTTAGTTTAACCCCCACTAAACCCATTTTATCCTTAACCATAGAAGTTTATTTTTACTTTTTTTACTGTAACACCCTGAGTTTTTATAAACCTATTTTTTTTCAAATAAGTTTAAATTTTCATTTACATATTGAAATTAAATAAGTCAAATATTAATTTTATAACAAAATTATTTTTCATATATTACAAGCAACAATGAGTTGGAGCACGTTTCATGCAACACCGAGTTGGCGTACGATGCACGCAAGACTGAGTTAGCGTACGATACACACAACATTGAGTTTCTATAAAAAATATTCTTTTATTATTTTAATTATTTAAATAACATAATTATAACCTATATATTAAAAATATTTAAATGAATAGTAATAATAACTTTTTGAATATTTTTTATAATTTTTTTATATAAATAAAATATATTGATAATGAAAAACAATATTTTTTGTAAAGTCCTTTTTGTGTTAAATATACTTTTTTCTTGAATGGACCTCTTTTAATAATAAAATTAATTTTAGAAACTTTTATAAATTTAATTTGATAAAATAAACAACATTTTTTAATTTATATTTTCAAAATTAGCTTAGGGTAAAATTTTGATAAAATAAACTTTATTTTTTGATGAATAGTGAAAAATATTGCTTTTTAGTTAAAAAAACATTTTTATATAATTAATTATTAATTATAAATGATATTATATATATTTTTTAAGGTTATATTAGATAAATATTTCATATATTAATACAATTTAATTCATTATAATCAATTTCTCTTTGAAACTGAATATAAAACAAGAACAAAATTTTGAACTTTTTCCTACTTTAAACCCCGGTTATTTTGTAATGTCTACAGGATTATCACTAATCTTAATTTTTTTTTGATTCTATGAATTTATTTTGAAAAATATGACATACACCATTGTATTCATTATAATATTTAGATTATAATAAGACAATGTTAATTTTTTACCAAAATGATGAGTAAAAGTGATTAAAATTAATCATAATGGTTAAGGAAAAATTAAGATTAATTAAGGACTAAACCTTAAATTTACTGCACCAAATGAGCTATAAAATTATCCAAAATCCATTTTATGACCATATTTAGGAAATTAAACTTACATTATTGATTTTTTTTGGTTTGGTATTACTTTTTTTATGTAAGAACATGTGCACACCTAACTTGTTTCTAAAAATTCAAACTAAGTCCTTTTCCTTCCTTATAAAAGGCCACCACCTCTACCCATTCATCACACATATCATAACTATTTAGTTAAAAAAACATCTGACCAATTAGACTAAAAAAATCCTCACTTTTACCTTGAATCCTCCCTTTGGTCAGAAATCTTCTCAAGGAATCCTTTTTGTAAAAACCAAAAGGAGTTACCCGATTTAGAGGTAACATATTCACGAAAAATCCTTTCCTTTATTTTCTTTCTACACCCTCTCCACTTTCTTTATTACATTATTGTGTGAAAATACCTATATTCTATATATACTATGATGTTTTTATGCAATTTTTCTGACCTAAACTTACACCCAACTCCATATAATGGATATCAAACATAATGTTTATGTATATAGATAATTACTACCTAATGAAATGATGATTGTTCATTTTTCATTCACCAAATATCACGGTGGACATTATGATGGAAAATATTTTATGAGGAATTACTACCTCATGAAATGATGATTGTTCATTTTTCATTTATCACCTATCATTGTGGACATTATGATGGATAATATATTTATATACATAATATATTATATTTATTAGGTATTTAATATTATTTTTTAATTTTAAAACACACTTATTTTTACCTTCCATTTGGTGTTAATACGACAATCTCATTTGAGGAAGTGTGGACTACCACCCCCTTAAGGCGATGTGATTTGTTCACACACCACATGGAATGTATTAAAGATTGGTTTAGTGAAATTAAATAATATACATAATATGTTCATGATACATGAATAATTATACATACATACATACCCAAATATATATATACACACATATGTTATTTACAAACTTTCTTTAAATACGAAAATAAAAATAGAAACATCAATCATGCGTACGTACGACTTACCATCTCCATAAACGGTGTATTTTATTTCATTATTATTTTTGTAATAAATTATTATAAGATTCATATAATAGATAAAAATTATATTTAAATCATTTTCTAAATTATGGAATCAAGATACAATTATAAGGACAAAAAATATAACAAATTAAGACACATGTGAAGAACAAAGCGAATATTACCTGAAGTAAAACCTTAACATAGGGTTGTTAACAAGAGGGTAATATAAGGTCATAATAAAACCATATATTGAATTATGTATATGAATATTATTCTGTAAAATATTTATAATAAACTTATATTTATTATATAGGAATCTTGTACGAGTACTGAGAGAGTCAAGACCCATGGTATGGGGATTTTCATCTAACTTTTAATTTCTGTGAGATACAAGCTATGTTCGGAACTCTTTCCTTTTTTGTGGTGTATGTTCTACCCATGATTGAATTATATTTTTATTATAAATAAATTTATGGTTATTTACATATCTATTCTATGATCATTCTTTTATCAGGCTTAACATTCAAACGTTACCAAATCGGTAAAATAATTTTTTCTTAATTTTCATTTTTTAGAGTCATGTTTTGTTATGAAACTAAACTTTTTTAGGGGTATATAATTATATTTTAAATTTTATATCATGTATATAATTGTTTTCATGATATATTAAGCTTTATGTAAGTTAATTTTCTTACATGGATAGTATGATACTAAGTCAATAGGTTATAACAGTTTATTGAGACAATCTTCCCATTTTTTTGAGTTTTTTTTGTTTATGATAGATTTAAAGAAATAATATGATCAATATATCAAGAATATTCATGATTTTTCTTATACTATTTCTATTAAAGATATATAAATGTTTTAGTACCATTTCCCACTCTTTGTTACTTATGATAATGTTTTTAGTAAAATCTGATAGTCCCTCTCTTAAGTTGGAAATCTATGGTATTCAAAAACCATGTTTTCAAAAAAAAATTCAAAAATGTTTTCAAAAATGTTTTCAAAAATGTTTTAAAAAGATCCTTGAAGATAAGTTTAAAGAAAAAATTTATTTTAAAAATGTTTTATTGTTTTCAAATATTTCATTATAAGTTTTTAGAGCTGTTTTCAAAGAAAAAGGTTTCCAAAAGTTTTATGTAATAAAAATAATTTTTCAAAGAAGAAAGTATATTTAACTCAAGAAGTGGTTTTAAAAGATCTTTCAAAATTATTCTCCATCTAAGATAACATCAATTGGGGTTACTCATTCCTTTCTATGGAAATTATTCAATGATTCAATTCATATTATTTCTATGAATGGGTTATTTTTTGATGGCATGCTTTTATGAAACCCATTTCTCTTTCATGGGTTATATTTTTGAAAACCACTTCTTTTAATGGGTTATGTTTAGGATGAAATTATTATGAAACCTTTCTCTTTACATAGTCTATGATATGTTTAGATGTTTATGATACACATTTCATATCAAGGGGTTTTTTATGATTATTTATGATCTAGTGAAATATGTATGTATGATTTCATTATGTGATGGGTGGGACCTATATATCCCTCTAATGAATTGGGTAATGATTTATTTCTCATGAGATAAAATAGGCCTGGAACAAGAGTTACTCAGTTTAATAATACATGTCTATAATAAGGGTTACTCAATTCATTAATACAGGGCTGGAATGAGGGTCACTCGATTCAGTAATAAAGGGCTGGAACAGGGGTTACCCAGTCTAGTAAAGGACTTTGTCCACTAATATGGTCTTGGAAGTGATGCCTTGGATACTATGGAAATCAGTATATGCTTATGTGTTTCCACAATTCCATGTCTTATTCATATGTTATGATTTCATGGAATATTCTCTTTATTTTATTATGATTCATGTATTATAAGCTGCCAATCATTATGCCATGATCTCTAGTATGATCTTTGATATGTAAGGTATGATCTTGTATCTTCATGATCATGTTCTCATAACCTTATTCTCGTGATTATGGTTACATGTCTCTCTTATTTACCCTTACTGGGCATTTGAACTCACCCCTTTTTATGTTTCCTTCCCTAGGTTGTAAATATATGTATTATGTTTGAGGTGTCTAATAAGGGTGATAGTCAAGAAGAACCTAGTGGGAGATAATTTAGCTCACTTACGTATAAGTGTATATATATATATATTCCATTTTTCCAAAGAAAGCATACTAGTATGGTCTTATTGTGTGTTTTTGTAAACTGTTTTGTGTTTTCCACAAAATTTATGTAATGTTAATTTTTGAGAAGTACAGGTCTCTATAGTTGGTATTAGAGGAAACGATCAATTAACCTTTAGAAACTAGGATAGGAAAACCTTGGTGAGAACCCTAAGGACATGTCTAAGGATAAGTATAAGGATGAGTCAAAGCATAGTAAAATGTCTTGGAATTTTTTTGAAGTATAGAGTTAGTGGTTTTCTAGAAATAAATCCCCATATGGATACTACAAGTGGATGTGGATTTGGAATAGATTTACTTAAGGGTAAAAACTCTGACAAGATGTTCCGTGATTAACTTAGGGTAATCTGATACACGAAAATGGGCCTTGCAGCACACCTGGTTTGATACACCCATGAGATATTCTTTGGGAATTCAAAAACTCTTCATGAACCATTATAAAGTATTTAATCCTAAGTTGACAATGAATAACCTAGGATAAAACTATGGTGTCATATATTAAGGAAAGTGTCATAATTTAGACATCCTATAACCAATTTTTCATGGTTATGTGGTTCCTCATATTTGATTATGTATCTACCCACTCTTTCATATCTAAAGAATTTTATAAGGGTGTTAAGATTCTTACAAAACAATTAGAGGTGGAATTAGCAGTGCAAACCCCTAATGGTATGATGACTGCATCTATTGTCTATGATTCCTCTCCAGTTAAAGTTTATGGGAATTTGTTTTCTACAAATCATGTAATTCTTCCTTTGGTAGAATTTGATATCCCCTTAGGCATGGATTGGATTTATCTACACAAATCCCACATCAATTTTCAAGGATTTGAATTTCTGTTTGATATTTTAAACCCTCTTATTATCATCCATAAATGTGAGAATAAGTTTGAAATTCCTATGGATATTACATCCAGTGTATGGGTATTAATTCCCATTTAAAATGGTTGTTTATCTCAAATAGTTGGGGATAATATCTACATCGATGTATTTCTAGAAGAGTTACTTAGTCTTCCACTAAAACGTGAAGTTGAGTTCTCAATAGAAATCATACCTGGTTCCACAAAAGTTTCAAAGACTCCTTATAGAATGGCCCTGATTGACTAGAAAGAAATAAAGAAGAAAATACAAGAAAAACATGATAAGGGATTCATTCAGACAAGTGTGACACCTTGGGGTGCACTGGTTCTTTTTTTGAAAAATAAATATGGATCAATGTAACTCTGCATTGATTATCAGGAGTTTAAGAAGATGACAATCAAGAGAAAGTATCCTCTTCCCTGTATTGATTACTTGTTTGATCAAATTCATAGAGCTCAATACTTTTCCAAGATTAACCTTTATTATGGATATAATCAATTGTGTGTTAAGAAAGAGGATATACCCAAGATGGAATTCCATACAAGGTATGGTCACTATGAATATATAGTGATGTCTTTTGGTACTTCTAATGGCCCTAATATCTTCATGGATTTAATGGATAGAGTCTTTAGAGATTACCCCGACTAGTTTGTGGTAGTATTTATAGATGGTATTATTATCTATTAAAATATAATGGAAGCGTATGAAGATTACTTGAGAATTGTACTGAAGACCCTAAGGAAGGAGAAGTTTTATGAAAAATTTACAAAGTGTGAATTTTGGCTGCAAAAGGTTTCATTTTTGGGTCACATAATCTCAAGATATAGTATAACAGTAGATCCATCAAAGATTAATGCTATTTAAAGATGACATAGACCAACCACACTGATTGAGATCCATTGATTTCTCAATTTATCTAGATATTATTGATGGTTTTTGGAAAATTCATCAAGACTATCTAATCCTATGACCAAGTTAACTCAGAAGGGTGTCAAGTTTCACTGGATAAATGAATGTGAGGAAAATTTCAATAAACTGAAGAGAATTTTTGTTAGTGAACTTGTGCTTACACTACCCTATAACGGAGAATGGTTTTTAATCTATAACGATGCATCCAAGAAGAGATTGGGATGTGTTCTTATGAAAAATAACATGGTTACAGCCTATTATTCATGACAGTTGAAGATTCATGAGCAAAATTACCCAACTCATGATTTGGAGTTAGCATCGGTAATTTTTTCATTGAATATATGGAGACATTATCATTATGGAAAAAAGTGTGATATATATACCAATCATAAAAGTATAAAATATATATTCACATAAAAGGAGTTTAACATGTTCCAAAGAAGATGGTTAGAGTTAATAAAGTATTATGATTTCTCAATACATTACCACCATGGGAAAGCAAATAAAGTGGACTATACTTTGAGTCAAAAAGATCACGATAAATTATCTATGTTGAGGATCACAGAATATCCAATATTTTTTGGATTTGTAAAGGATGGATCTAGAAATCCATAAGGAAGGGGAAACATATTATCTTTCTCAAATAAATGTTCAGCCTTCTATCCAAGTGAATATTAAAGAGGTGCAGAAGGGAGATGAAGAGCTGAAAAAGAATGTTAGAAATGTTCTTGAGTTTAACCTTGATTAGGATGGAATGATAATGTTCAAGAACCATGTTTGTATTCCTTACATTCCAGATTTTAGGAAGGAGATATTAGAGGAAGCTTATAGTTATTCATTCTCTACTCATCCTAGAAGTAAGAAGATGTATAAGGACTTAAAATAATACTTATGGTGGGATGGAATGAAGAGATATATCATGAAGTTTGTATCTCAATGTTTGGTATACCTACAAATTAATGCTAAAAGAAAAAAGTCTAAAGGTATGTTGCATCCATTACCCATACCATAATGGAAATGGGAGGGACATCACAATGGATTCTATCGTTGGACTACCCAAAACCTCTAAAGGGTTTAATTCTATATGGGCGGTAGTTGATCACATTAGTAAGTCACCACACTTCATTACTATCATATAATATTTATCTCTTGATCTGATTTCCAGAATATACATTAAAAAAGTGGTAAGGTTTCATGAAGTGCCGCATTATAGTATATCAGATTGGTATTTGAGGTTTACCTCAAAGTTTTGGTGAAGTCTTTAGATGGAACTTGATATAGAATTGAGTTTCAAAATTTTTTATCATCCCTTAAATAGATAGCCAGTCTAAAAGAACAATTCAAACTCTAGAGGATATGTTGAGGTCTTGTTCTCTGGATTTCAAAGGTGGTTGTAATCAACACCTTCATCTAGATGAGTTTTCTTACAACAATATCTTTCACTCAAGCATTCATATGGAACCATATGAATCCCTATATTGGGAATGAATGTTGAGCTCCAACATATTTGGATGAGTTTAAAGAAAGAAATCTATTGAGACCTGAGATCACTATAGAAATGGTCTATAAGGTTAGAACTACTCAGCAACATATCAAGGAAGCTCAAATCTAGAAGAGAATTTATGCTAATTACCATTTTCTTTATCTATAATTTGAATTTAGTGAAAAGGTGTTTCTATGAATCTCACCCTGGATTAAAGTTATGAGATTCGGGAAGAAAGCGAAACTAATCCCTAGGAATATCAGCCCCTTCGATATTCTTGATCATATCAGGATAGTAGCTTATCCCTTGGAACTTCCTCCAAATCTCTCTCAAGTCCATGATGTGTTCCATGTATTGATCTTGAGGAAGTAAATACCTAACCCTTCACATGTATTTAACCTAGAGGTCATACCACTGGATCAAGATTTTTCTTATGAGGATAAACCTGTTGAAAACTTAAACCGATCAGAAAAAGTTCTACGAAACAAGACCACTCACCTAATAAAAGTTCTGTGGAGAAATCACCAGTTAGAGGAAGCTAAATGGGAATTTGAGGATATAATGAAGCATAAGTATCCTCACTTGTTTTTACACAAATAATGAATTTCTAGGGTGAAATTCATTTTAATTGGGGTAGAATTTAACACCTCAATTTTTTATGGACCTTTGGTTTTACGAATAAATTTAAATTTTCATTTATATATTAAAATAAAATAAGTGAAAGATCCATTTTATAATAAAAATAATTTTCATATGCTTCACAAAACACCAAGTTAGCTTACGATTCACGCAACACTAATTTGGTGTATGATGCACGCAACACTGAGTTGGCGTACGATACACACAACACTGAGTTTTTATGAAGCATATATTTTTATTATTTTAATTATTTAAATTAAGTAATTGTTACCTAGCTGTTAAACATAGTTATATGAATAGTAATACCTACTTTCAAAAAATTGTTTATAATTGTTTTATATGAATAACAAAAATTGATAATGAAAAATAAGATTTTTGGTAAAGTCCTTTTTGTGTTAAAAATATCGTTTTCTTGAATAGACCAATTTTAATAATAAAATTAATTTTAGAAACATCTAGAAATTTATTTTTATAAAATAAACTTCATTTTTTAATTTAGAATGTCAAAATTATCTTAGTTTGAAATTTTGGGATTTTTTTGGGAAACTTAAATTTCTGATGAATATTTGAAAATTCTGTGTTTTAGTTAAAAACATATGTTTTATCTAATTAATTATTAATGATAAATGATATTATAAATATATTTTAAATCCAAATTAGATAAATATTAAATATATTAATATAATTTAATTCATTATAATCAATTTCACTTTGAAAATGAATATAAAACCTTAACAAACATTTTAACTTTTCCTACTTTAAACCCCAGTTATTTCATCCCGTCTACGGAATTAACACTAATCTTAATTTTTCCAATTATGTGAAGTGAATTTAAAAAATCCAAGATATTTTTTTTAATTGTTCTAATATTTATATTCTAATAAAACCATGTTAAGTTTTTAACAAAATTATTAGTAAATGTGATGAAAATTAATCACAGCAGTTAAGGCCAAATTAAGATTAATTAGGGACTAAACCATAAAATTAAGGACCCAAATGACCTATAAACTATTCCAAAAACCATTTTCTATCCACAGTTTTAAAATAAAACTTAAATTATTAATTTATGTTGGTTTGGTATGATTTCTTTTGGGTAAGAACAACTGTACACCTAACTTGTTTCAGAAAATTCCAAGTGAGTCCTTTTATTTCCCTATAAAAGGACACCACCTCAACCCATTCCTCACACCACTCAAACCTTTTATGTTAAAACAATATCTGCCCATGTAGCCTCCAAAAAATCCACCCTTTTTCCTTGAATCCTCACTTTTGTTAGAAAACTTCTCAAGGAATTTTTTTGGCACAAACCAAAAGAAGGTACCCGATTTAGAGGTAATTCCCTCTCTCAAGATCCTTTCCTTTATTTTTTTCTCCACCCTATACACTATATTTATTCCATTACTATGTGAAAAAACCTATATAGACCATATACGAGAATGTTTTTATTCAATGAGTCTGACCTAAACTTACCCACACCTCTATATAATGGATATCAAACATAATGTTTCTCTGTATAGTGAATTACTGCCTCATGAAACGGTGATTGTTTATTTTTCATTTACCACCTTTCATGGTGTCCATTATGATGTAAAATGTATTTATATATGTAATATATTATATTTATTATGTTTATAGGCTTATATATTATTTTTAAAACATACATATTTTTACCTACTATTTGGTGTTAATATGATAATCTCATTTGAGAAAGTCTGGACTACCGCCCCATCAGAGCGATGTGATTCATTCACAGACCACATGGAATATATTAAGGATGAGTTTAGTAAAACTATATGATATATATAATATTTTTATTTTAAATTAATAATTATATATATATCTAGATACATATATATACATATTTCAATTTATATACTCTCTTTCAATACAAAAATAAAAATGGAAACAATGTTCACGTGTATGTATGACTTACCATCTCCATGAATGGTGTATTCCATTTCATTCTTATTTATGATATAAATTATTATAACTAGTACTTACCCGTGCATTCGCACAACAATACATTAAATGGTTACTTTCAAGAAGACAAAACTATATTGCAATATTAATTAAGAATGAAATTAAATAAATAGAATGTTGTAATGAAAATAAATGAATAAGAATGTTGAAATTACAACTTAGGTCATAGGATTGAAATAATACAATGTAACAGTAAACAATGAGGAATGAGGAATGTAGAGGTCATAGAAAAAGTTGAAACTAAATATGCAATTGAATAAAATAAATAAATGTAGATAGAGACAAATTCATGGTATAAGATGATTAATTTTGTAAGAGGAATATCAAGACAGAAACAATTTCATGACAAATCACTCCAAGAAATAGCAAAACATAACAACTAAAAAAGGAGGAATGTTTAAGTCTTCCCGATATCTTGCATATCTATGTTTCATATTTTATTTGTATTTTTTATAATTCCTCCTCCATGACCATTTGCAATATACAATGTATTGAATGTGAAAAACAGTAAAATGGATTTTTATCTTGTAGTACTATTTTCATCATTGTTTTAATATTTTCCAACTCACCCAACATAGAAAACACATAAAATCGGTGTAATTAAATTGATGTGAATGTTAATGGAATGAAAAAAATAATTTTATGTGGCATAAAAATCACAATAATAAATTATATGTGTGACCCATTAATTGAAAACTAATAATAAATAGAATCTATTATGTAGTTAACGTTGTTATAAATAAGTTTAAGGAAATAATTAAACCGTGATGAAGTAATATATTTTTCATGAAAAATATACTAAAATACTTCAAATTAGTGGTCACACTATTAACATGAAGAGATTCCAGATTTTATAAATAACTCATGTTACAGACAAATTATAGATATAGATTTTAAATATGATAAAAGATAATTATTAAAATATTACAGATTTTATACTGTTATTTTTATGAATTATACCACATATTTTACAGATTTGAGACACATAACCAATAATTACCAGGTTTTGATCATCATTATTCATTATAAACATAAGAAACTTTATATATTGTACACATCCATGAATAGGTTTCCATTAATATGCATTTTTGAAATCCATATATATCACATCATCATAGAATGCTGTCATAGCTGCAAAAACTGGAAGGAATTAATTGGACATGCATATTAATTTACAAGAAAAGGTCCTAAAGGTAAAATATAAAAAATACAAGACTAATTTGAATTCCCTACACTTCCAATAAATTATATCCACACTATGGACCAGATTCATCGAACGCTACAAAACTAAATGAAAAAATGACCTAAATTCATTGAAAATATTATTATACCAGCCAACCTTGTCCAATGATGCCATAAAAATAAACATTCAGCCACTACAACAGCCAGAAAAAAGGTAGGTCCTTGATCATGGGTTTCACTGAAAAAAAGATCCAATTAATTCATAATTAAATGTAAAAATTAAGCATTCAGAGATGCATGCTCAAAGTTTAAGAGGAATGTTGTCCTTGCTAGAGAACACAGTTTAAGGCTCAATAAGATTATAGTCTGTTATACTACTAATTCTATCATAATGAATGATCAAATAATATATGATGGAAATTAAAGTGGGAAAAAATAAAAGCCAAAAGCGACAGTTACAGGATGAAAGTTGCATAAATTACTCATATTTTTATGAAAACTTAATCTTTCATTTCATGTATTCATACCCAATTATATTCTCAAAATTGTCTAAAATTAAGATGAAACCATATTTGTTTTATTTTCCACATACACATACATAAATAACCATCAATGAGAGCATATACATCGATCATTAAACACAAGTCTTAGAAATGAGGCTCATAGAATAAGTTGAAAACATTTCACTGCATAGAAATGGTGAAACCAAAACCATCTTGAAAATAATGATGACACACATGGAAGGACATGTATCCTAAAAAAGCACATCAAAAAAATTAATATCCCTAGATGAAATAGGAAAAATAATATTCTATGTGTACTGAATATCTCATAAAATTTTATAGATTAAAAATTCAAAGGAAAATCTTTAGGTCTTCTCATAATAGTACATTATTAGCCGCACACAATAAATATGAACAGAAAGAATAAAACTATTTATGATAACAATAACAATCAAAAGAAAAATCAAAATCCATCACAATGATCATGCTAATGAAAAGGTTTATTTACAGAAGACCCAGAAAATAAATGGAATGAAACAAATATTCTATATAATTGGTATAAATAATGGATGCACTATATATGATATATACAAATGTGTCACATTTTATTGGTACAATTAAATAATAAAGTAAAGCATGATCGAATTCTAAAAAAGAATAAGATAAAAAAATAGAACAAAATGATCCACTGATACTTAAAAATGAAAACTCATTTATGCTCACATTCATCAGTACGTCTTCCAATTTGTGGAAAAAAGGTACCTGAAAATTCAAGTTCATTTATGCTCAAAAAAACTGCCACAAGCATATAGAAACAGACTCAAGAACAGAGGAAAGACATGATTGGAAATGTTAATACCTAATAAATGTGGTGTTTTAAGAATTTTGGATCATTATCCTTAATATCACTGGATGATGGAAAGTAAAGGTAGACCGACATACCTGTACTGAAATTAATCAGTGATTATGAAGACAAGGTATGGAAAAAATATTTTAAACTACAAAAAAACTTGTGTTGAACACAACCAAAACACAGCTTGGATGGTTCTTATGAATAAACATCTCCCTAGAAGAGAATATTTCCCAGGAAAATAAGTAGAGATGCCCAGATTTGAAGGAGGGGGATATCCTACCTCTAATACCAAATCCTAACAAATAGGGAATTGGAGCCAGCCAGAGGTTTGATATGGATCCATTGGACTACTGAAGATAGGTTTGTTCCCATTTTTGCCTGCAACAAACCAAAAACCACAGTTCAAAAATCTGTCAAAAACCTGTTGATTTGCAATGAACAGATGAAAAATGATAAAAATTGAAGATGACTATCATATCATTGTGAAAAATTTAGTGATACAAAAAATTGATTGTCTTGGATTTCCATATTGGATCCAGTCACATCCAGGCACACATTACTATAAAGTTACCATGTAATTAACATATTTCCAAACATGAACTACTTTTCAATAGTTACAATTGAAATTTTATTTGGAATAAAATTAATCAAAATATAATACATGTTTTTACTTCAATGCACACATAATAATATTTGATACATGCTCAGAAGAACAGGACAAGAACAAAGAGTCAGCTTTGGATTAATGATGCACCTGATGGCTGCAAATGCAACTACAAGGTGAAAAGAGACATGACACATAGCAGGAAGTAATAATTAAATCCTAGGAAGACCTGAGACAAGAACATGGATTATGGATGTAAAGAAAACATATGATTCAAAATCTTCCCATGGATCATATTGAAGGGAAAATGATGATTTATAAGGTAAAACATAAAACCTTTTTTATAATAACAGACAACCTACATTGTTAAGAACAATAAAACATTATATAATAATTTTGGATAGAATCCGGATAAAAACTCATTCCACAATACAAAAAATAATAAATCAGGTGGTAAAATCCAATGATTGCACTACATGTAAACAAATTTTTTTTATAAGGGTGGATACCTCTAGAAAGTATGTATGTTCCATGATTTCTTCAGGAATGAAAGCCTAAGGCTATTCAAATACCATGAAAGTTCATAAACATGAACAAATATCATGCTCTAGGAGGATAAACACATGCATATAGGACAGTTCACGACTCCAAATGGATGACATGCTGCAGCTAGGAGGCTTACCACTTGCATTTATCTTCTCCTTATTCCTTAAAAATTCAGAGGAATGTTGTCACCTTCACTTTTCCTGCAACCACGCCATGATGATATATAATCATATTGAAGCTATGTTTCATTACAAGCTATATAAAAATGGTGACATATGGCATGAAAATATCGAATCATATTAAAGCTCTGTTTCATTGAAAGCTACATATGAATGGTGACATGAATGCCTTAATAAAAAATGCGCACAAATTTGACATGAGAGATCAAGTTAAAAATATCATATGTTTATAATTTTCTTTCAAGCAATGATCATATTTGGAAAAAAATAAACTGCTTGAGATTTTATGGAAAAAATTCCCTTCAAATATACTATTACATAAATATGATGGATATCCAAATATCTTCTAGATTTTTTTTAGGGTTCATGAGAATTTCAATAGAGGACCTTATTATCACCAAAACTCTTGGGGTAAGTGGTATACCTTGGATCTCCAAGCAACCCAGTTAGGGTGCATGAGAATTTCAATAGAGAAAAATGTTTTGTATTGAAAAGTTGAACTATTAGAAATGAAGATACACATGTATCCTGCAAAAATAGTATATGAAAGAACCACAAATCAAAGCTTACTTGAGAGAACAATGTTTTGTATTGAAAATTTGAACTATTATAAATTAGAGCTTTGATATTTTCATCACCTGTAGCAGCCTCTCCCTCTTTTCATAAAACTGTAAAAGGTTTATGGAAGAAAGGTGGTGATACAATGATATCTAGTACAAAATTTTAAGAATACTACAGAATTAAGCTCATAAAAAAGATAATAGAATTGAAACCATACAACTATGATTAGATTTATATTTTTTTGGAAAATTAAATGTAAACAAAATAATATGTTAATGTCACTCTGATCAAAACAAAAAACTGAAGTGAAGTTCACAAAAATGCCCATTACCAAGAATGGATGTTCCCCCTTGCTTGTGGGTTTCATGCTAACATTCCTGCTTTAGAACCAACAACATCCACATTGACCGATGGTGAAACTGTAACTTCCCTTCCATTGATTTTACCAATCAACACGTTCACTTAGTTAAAGGCTAAAAATTTCTCCAACCCAATCTGTTGAGTAATTATGAGTAATCACGAGTAATCATAATTAATAGTGATTTTAAAAGGTGAAGATTGATATAAACAATAAACATCTCATTTAATAAAAAACAACAATCAACACAAAAAATTAATCAAATGAATTTCACTTGATAAAAATAATTCATTTCATAATAAACAATAAAAACTATTAATTATAGATTTGCATCAATTTGTAACAATAATTAATTTTTTTATCTAATTTAAAACAAAACATATAGCTAAGATATTAAAAACAAAAAAATGGTGTGGTATAATCTACCTATATGATGGAAAATGATAACAAACACACCCATACAACTAATATGAAACAAAAAAACACTATTTCAACTTCCAGTTTACATATATTTTGAATTCATTGTCTTTTCTAACATTGGAGTGTGTTTGTTAACATATGATTCTTTTTGTTTGCATGCCCTATATTTGCATAGAATTTCCTATACAAAATTAAAAAATTAACTGAAATGGTTTTGGAAAATCTGTCTATATGCTGGAAAATGATAAAGAAACACCCAAAATCAATATGACATGCAGTGACTTCTTCATTCATATGATACAATTATAACTGGTTCACTTGAAATTTTATTTCATGCAATGAGATGCCTAAAGAAGTTCTTACCAGCAAATTATCCAGGGAAAAATCCAAATTCTAGGGTGGACCAATTAAAATTTTATGTTGGAGTTCCAACTACTTTGGCAACACTACTTCTGCTTCCTGACCCCATGTTGAGAAATATCTTTGTAGTACCTTCTTTACCACGAGATGATATAATGGGAAGAAATGGTGAGGAATTAAATCATTAAATGAGGAACAAAAAGATCTAGGTCGACTATAAAAATCATAGAAGAAACATTAATGGCTAGCAGCATACCATGGTAGCATAGGCATATGATTTTCCTCGATGCGCAGACGTCATAAGGCCTCTGGTAGAATTTACAAAAGGTAAAATAGATTCCCATAAATCAAAAACAAAACATGTCAATATGAAAACCCAGGCTTTGGTCTGCCCTTCCCTCTTCAATCCAAATTTCTCAGTTTCCCACAACAAAAAAATGAAAAGGGAAAGCCAAGAAGTTAATAAACCAATACAGCAATAAAAACCCATGATCTGTTAAATGAAATGCAGCATTCACTGAAACTAAATACAGTTGAGAAGATAATTACACATCAATGACATAGTCTATGGCCTCTGTCGATGTCCCATGTTCATCCTGTACATATATTCTCCATCTTCTGTAATTTGTTGGGAAACTAAGTTATTAAGTTCCAAGGAAAACAGGTGATACAAATTTTGAAGACCCATATATATATTTAGAGATGCAAAAAATGAACACGAAATTGATTATGATTTTCACCTCTCAGCAGCATCAACTTCCAATCTACCTGACACTCTATGAACTTTTTTTGATTGAGTTGTCTCCATTCCATCAGAAGATTTCAGTAGACCAATAATAAAGTTGTCATCCTCGTATATTTTCTCGGCTATTATAAAGAAAAAACTATCATACACAAAAAAGCAATCACATGAACAAATAGGTTTACAGAAACGAATTTCATAAATCGTGTGCGTTGCTGATGGCAGTATTAAACTAAGTTTTCCACAACAAAAGTGTTTTCAGAGAGAGCCAGATAAATTTACCTATTGTTTAGATATCTCAACAAAACCGATTGAAAAATTACCTTTAAAGTGGGATGGAGTCAGAGATGGAGGTAGAAGAAATGGAGAGGGTGGAGAGGACGGAGGAGCCAGAGGTAGAGGTGGAGCAGACGGAGCAGACGGAGCAGGCTTGAGAGGACAATCGAGATATGGTGGAGCTGATGAATGTTGTTCGCTGGGATCTGGATTAGTTGGAGAAGAGGAGGATCGTAATCGATAGGTTAGAGTATAGATGAAACCAAAGAGGTAGAAGAAATTTGAGACCTAGAGTCACTGAAACCCTAGTCATCGAGGAGAGCGTACACAAGAGGGTTAGGGTAGGGCGTCGAGGGAAATGGAGGTAGGTTTTAGTGAATATTACCGCTGTGGAGGCGTGGCTTCACCGCATGGTGACACGTAGGCAGAAAAATGATTACTTTAGAAGATATATAGATTTGAATATAATGGATATAAAATATATTTATATAATTTAATACATTCTATAATTATGATATAATTATAAGGACCAACAATATAACAAATTAAGACACATGCGAAGAATGAAGTGAATATTACCCGATGTGAAACCTTAACATAGGGTTGTTAAAAATCGGTTAATATAAGGTCATAGTAAAACAATATATAGTATTATGTATAATAATATTCTTTCATAAAATATTTATAATAAACTTATATTTATTATATAGGAAATTTTTACAAGTATAAAGAGAGTAAAGACACATGGTAAGGGGATTTTCATCTTACTTTCAATATTTGTGAGATACAATCTATGTTTGGAACTATTTCCTTTTGTGTGGTGTATATTATGAACATTATTGAATTATATGTATATTATAAATAAATTTATTTTTATTCAGATATCCATTCTATGATACTTATTTAATGGGTTTTAAATTTCAAAAGTTACCAAATTGGTAAAATAATTATGTCTCAATTTTCCTTCTTTGAGACTCATGTTTTGTTATTCACCTATTTTTTTGAGGTGTATATACTTCCATTTTAAATGTTATATCATGTATATAATTATTTTCATGATATATTAAGCTTCATGTAATTTAATTTTATTATATGGAGAGAATGATACTAAATCACCATGTTAGAAGAGTTTATTGAGACAAAATCCTCATTTTTTTCGATATTTTTTTTGTATATGCTACCTTTAAAGAAATATTATGATCCATATCTAAAGAATATTCAGGATTTTTATTATACTATTTATATTAAAGATATCATAAATTTTTAGTACCATTTTCCACTCTTTGGTACTTATGATAATGTTTTTAGTAAAATCTGAACGTCGCTCCCTTCGGTGAGAAATCAATTGTTTTCAAAAACCATGTTTTTAAAAATGTTTTCAATTTTTTTTCAAATTTGTTTTAAAAAGATCCTTGATGATAATTTTCAAGTAAAAATGGATTTTAAAAATGTTTTATTGGATTCAAGACATACTTTATAAGTTTTTAAAGCTATATTTAAAGAAAAAAGTTTTCAAAATGATTTATGTAATAAAAATCATTTTTTCAAATAAGAAAGGATAATTTCCTCAAAAAGTGTTTTTAAAAGATCTTTAAAAATTTTATTCCTTCTAAGATAACATTCATTGGTGTTACCCATTAATTTATGGGGAAATTATTCAATTTTTCCATTTATATTCTTTCCCATAATTGATTATATTTTAATGGAATGATTTTATGATACCCGTTTCTCTTTCACGAGTTATAAGCTTTTGAAACCCATTTATTTTCACGGGTTATGTTTATGATGAAATGATTATGAAATCTATATCTTTCCATAGGTTATGGTATGTCTACATGTTTATGATACCCATTTTTTGTGGGTTATGGTATGATTATTGATGATCGTGTGGAACATGTATATATGATTTCATTATGTGATGGGTGAGACCTATATCTCTCCTAAATGAACTGGGTAAAGATTTATTTCTCACGAGATAAAACAATGTTGGAATGTGGGTTACTAAGTTTAGTAATACAGGTTTGGAATGATGGATACTTAGTTTAGTAATAGATGTCTAGAATGAGGGTCACTCGGTTCAGTAATATAGGGATGAAATGGGGGTTACTCAGTTCAGTAATGGAATTTTTCCACTAAGATGGTCTTGGTAGTGATGCCTTGGATACTATAGAAGTAAGTATATACTTATGTGTTTCCAAAATTCCATGTCTTATTCCTATGTTATTATTTCATAAACTATGTTCTTTATTTCATTAATATTAATTTCTTATGAACTGTAAATATTTATGCCATAATCTCTCTTATGAACTTTGATATGCATGGTATGATCTTAATTCTTCATGATCATGTTCTCATAACCTTATGCTCATGATTATACTTACATGTATCCATTTATTACCCATATTGATCATTTTATCTCACCCCTTTTTATGTTTCCTTCCCCATGTTATGAAGATATGTATTATGTTTGAGGTGTCTAAGAAGGGTGCTAGTCAAGAAGAACCTAGTGGGAGATAATGTATCTCACTTATGTATCAATGTTTATGTATTCCATGTTTCCAAAGGCACTCGACTAGTATAATTTACTTGAATCTATTTGTGTAATGTTTTTTTTCTGCTAAAGTTACGTAATGTTAATGTTTGAAAAGAACATGTGGTTATATTTACTATTCAGTATGGTCTTAAAATAAAATAACCATATTAAATAATGAAAATTATTTTTATTAAAAATATAGAATATATTTTTATAAATTTCATTCATATAAGTAGAAAAAGTTTATTTAAAATTAATCCCATAAACATGATGAAAAAGTTTTTTTACAAATAGAAAAGTTTCCAATGTTTAAAAAAATTATATCAAAATTCAACATGATTTTTTTTAAAATACATAAATTGAAAAAATAGATAAATAATTGATGTAATATTTATTATAATACCATATAAAAAATGTATATTTTAAATTATTTTAATGAAAATATAGTTTTTAATAAAAACCAATATTTCTCACTATTCAGTGAAAAAATTACATTGTTAGAAAATTCTAAAAAATTCACCCCATGATAATTCTAAAATTATGAGTCAATAAATTATGTTCATTTTTTCAAATAAATTTTCTAAAATAATGATAAATTAATTTTAATATATTTACATAAAATACAACAAAACATCCATTTATAAAATTACAGTTTTAAGCATAATAATGTATTTATTCTTGTATCTTGTATAGAAAACACATAAGATGTATGTTAAAAACTTTTTAAATATATACTATATAAATTTTATTAAAATCAATCAAAAAATTATTATTTTTTATGTATCTAAAATGCATTTTTCGAATGAAAAATAATTTTTTGTAAAAATATATTACATAATTTAATCTAGTTCTTAATTTCATTTATAATTAATTAGTCACAAAAAAATTCATTTTACATACATTTTTAAACCATATATTTTCATAATTTATTTAATCCTATTCAAACCCACCATTGTAATGGCTAGGTGACAGCTATCATATTAAATAATAATATTTTAATAGGATTTCATGTTTCGTTAAAACTCTGTGTCACATGTGGCACAATATATCAAAGAAATTAAAATTATTTGAAAAAAATATTTCATAAAATACCATGGTGATAAATTCTACCCCCTTCAACAAAGTTTTTAATTTCAATTTGATATGTTTTTTTAGTAAACTAGTTTTTAACATTTAAAAATCCTGTTGTGGGAAAACATTAATTTAAAAAGGGGTGACAAAGTATCCTCTTGAAACGAGATAAAGGGATGTGATAAAGGTTACCTATAATAACACAAGACTTGTTTTACATATAGGATAACATTGGTGGAAAGTTAAAACATGGATATTGAAGACAAAACTAACACCCAGATGCTTATGGAGAGTGATATAGGATATGTTTTTCAGAAACTTAATAGCCACAAAGCCATAAATCTGTGATATGTGAAAAGACCATTAATCTATTAGAAATGATGGAAAATATATAAAAATTTATTTCAATATCCTTTTCATGAAGATGAATAATTTTCATAAGAAGATATACTTACCTGATTTCATTCCATTTCATAAGAACAATATCGTCCTTTGGTTGTGCTTTGATCAATTTTCACTTCATCTCTTACTTTATATAATCAAGGTGATTTTTTATGACTAAGTCAAAAATGGATAATAATATACCTAAAATAATGATATGTAATTCAACATTTTATTCATTATCAAAAAGATAATTTTTGGCCCAAGTTATCCAATAACATCCAAAGTTCAACTTAATCTATTCCATGAATAGTTAAACTTAAGGATCCTCAATGTCTAGAAAAAAATGAAATCCAAAAATTTAGATTGAAGGTCTCTAAATTTAAAAAATAAACTTATCATTAATACACTAAAAAAGATAAATTATATGTTAATGTTACATAAAAAATATGTGAATACATTGATCATACATTCTTTTGAAACTTGGAAATATCTTCAATTACCATAAAACCTTAATGAAAAAAATGACTAATTAAACAATTAACTCTTTCCTCATAAAATAAAAAATTATTAAATATATTAAATAAATAAAAAGATTTTATAAATTCCATTAATGATAACATAAAACAAATTTTAATCAAATCATTAATAATTTCCAAGGTAATTAGTACTGTCAAATTTAATTTATCCATATCAATCATCTCCTTATCAAATGTAAACACCATAATCTCAAAATCAAGAAAATATTAATGGTTATCTTTCCATAATCCTATTTTTCGATAAAATATCACATTTCAATTAAATAATTTATAGTTCATTAGTACCATTAAATATATTCTTTCAAATCCTTAAAGGAAAACATCTATAGAAAATTATGTATATATTTCATGATTCTTGAATTCAAATAAATAAACACTTCAATCATTATAATTCATTCTTATTATTTATCATTTTATTCCATAATACACCCTTCCTTTTATACGTCATTAGTGGCATCTTCATTATCAATAACATAACCTTTAATTTTACCGCATGGTTGATCCACTTCTTGACCTTTCCCAGTTAGACATTGATTTTTATAATACCAATAATTTCTAAATTTATAACATTAAACCATTAATGATGTGTTAGGGAAATAATTATTTCCATCCATTTAATTAATTAGAAAATTAATTTTTCATCATAAATCACTTATTAAGGGTCCTTATATCCATATATACTACATAATCCTGATCTTTGGAGACATTCCCTAGAGTGATTCTTCCCACATTATCAATATATAAGAAACTAGTATTTCTTTCTTCTATGGTCTCCACCACCCAAACACTCAAAAAGATATTTCATTATCTTCTTTGGTGAGTATTATATTTTTTAAAATTATTTTTATTAATCATATATCATGATAACAGATTAAGTATAATTATAATATCCTTCACTCTAGTCACTATCCCATTTGGTTGCTCACAAAAAAAATTTCTATCACATTCAATGTTATCACAATTACTTATACTTCCCTCCATTTACTAAAACCAAAAAATATAGTGTGAGAAACTATAATCAAAGTGGGAAAAGCATATAATAACAAAAAATCATTTATATGATGACTAAATAATGAAAGCATATTTTAAATTTATGTTAAATTAGAAATAACATAGGTTATTTATGGTCCTTATTCAAAAACTTCATGATAGTTCAGAAAGAGTTTTTGAATTTCTAAAACATATCCTTTAGGAGTGTCAAACCAAAATAAAAATAAGTCCCATTTTCATTTACTACATAATTATTAATTCAATATTGATAAACCCTTTTCAGATTTATTAAATATAGATACATCTATACCTGAATGAAATGCAATTTTCGAATCCATATAGGGATTCATTTCTTGGAAAACACTCAGTATTTTGTTCACCAATACTCCAAGATATTTTCTTAAACTTATAATTATCATTATATGTATCCTTAAACATATCCCTAAACATATCCTTACACATATCATAAGGGATATTAATAATTTTTTCTCTTCCTCATTTTGAAGTGTTAACTAAACCTTTCCTTTAATACCAATAATAAGAACCATGTATTTTATACATAAATATAACTTTTTCAGATTAATATTCAATAAAATTTATAAACACACTCTTAAGGACTGAAATATTTTAGTGTATTTGGAGAATAGAACCAAAATATTTTTATTTCATGAATTATATTCAATATCATTCATAAATATGTTCTCATATATTACTCTTACTAGTCCTACCCTACATAAAACATTCTCTAGAACCATTGGAAAGAAACATAAGAAATGGTGATCTTAGAATCTTGGTAAGGTAAATAATATTAGATATAAATCTATGATCATATGAATGAATAAGTTAAGAATAAGGGTATGTTATCAAAAGCATAACTTACTAAGTACACAAAAAAACTTTATTATATTATAAACATCATTCATGGAATAAATAATTATCATTTTTGAAGACATGGGCCATAAGAGTAATGAATCATCATAAATATACCATGAACTACAAACTCACGTCGTAAAATTATGGTACCCTAATAAATATATAAAAATATTTCATATGTCAAGGTAAACTTGTAAAGACCCGTAAAATTCAAGGGAATTTTTTTTTCTTAATTTTATTTGGAATTTTACAAGAACGCAGTTTCTGACGGAACCGGATTCCGAGGCCCGGTGTGCCCGGAATCATTTTCCGAAGTTTAGCTCAGGTACATTCAGCAAACGAATGAGTGGGGTTTTCTAACTTTTGAACCAGTGCTCGGAATCGAATTCTGAGGGAACCGGTGGAATCGCAGCGCCAGTATTTTCTTAGTAACACCTTTTTCGGAGTTGCGTTTGCTCGGGTGTGGTTTTTAATTTTTTTGGGGTTAAGTTAAGAAATAAAATAAAAGTGGTGCGACACTTTATTTTATTTCACTTAAAGCGGCTTAACCTAAGTTAAGCGGATAAGGTAGGACCCACAATATCCTACCCACTTGGTAGGATATTTGTGAGGTGGGGCCCGCATGAGCCCCGCCGTTTCTTCCCTTATAAGTAACACACCCGCAACCCCCCTTTTAATGAAAGTAAAACCTTACGTTTATTCTGGTTAAGAAACGCCCCATTAAATTGGGCAGTTAAATCGTTACAATTAATTCATAGAATTAATTGTTCGTTTCTTATCTTTTGAATTTCAAAAGCTTAGGTTATGATAATAAAATAAGTGTTGAACTTATTTCGTGGGTTTGTGTTGTGTTAAACTTTGGGATAAAAAGAGAGGATTCTTCGTTCTTCGACGGAGAACGCGAAGAATGCTCCACCGCCAACGAAGAATGGCAACCTCCGACGGCGGACGACGGCGAGAGACGCCTTCCTCGGAGATCACCTAACGCCAACGACAATCCTCTTCTTCCACGGTGATTCTCTTCTTCTACGGCGATCCTCTTCTTCCGCGACAGTTAATTCGGCGATGAACGCTCGTTCGACGATAGCGTTGAGGTAGGGATTTATTTTTTTTGTTAGTTCGTGAAATCTTCCGTCGCTTTCTCATTTTCTTTGAGCTGCCTGTTATCGTGATAACGGGAGGAGGTCGGACTGCACGAACATGACCGACACTCCCCCCCTTTTTTTGGTTGTTGGTATTGTTGCGGCGAGCAAGGTAACGCAGTGCCGAAGCACCGCGCAGAATTTTGATAAGGAAAGGGGGAGAAGCGCGGCGCTTTCGCGCCGCGCTTTTGAAGACGAACCAAGACGCGGCGCCGTCGCGCCGCACCATTGTGTTGAACCAAAGATGCGGCGCCATCACGCCGCACCGGAGAACCACTAAAGCACCGTGGCCGAAGCGGGGCCGCGACGGAGGGGCGCGGCGCCGTCACGCCGCACCGGACGAACCAAGGCCGCGACCGGTTCCGGGCCGCAGCGGAGCAACAGAACCGGCGGCCAGGACCGGGCCACCGGCGTCGGAGAAAGGGGACCGGCCCTTGCGGGTCCCGTGGTGGTGCAGCCGGCCGGCTGGTGCCGACCGACCTGTTCGAGGAAAACATCGGGGGTCGTAACCCTTGGCCGGCTAGCTGAGCGGCCCCATAAAGGGGCCGCAGTTTCCTTCACGTGGGGAAGCGCCCCCCGCACCCGAAACAGCTCGACTATTCAGCCGAGCCCCTGGCCAGCGCGTCGCGCTCCGGGCGGCTGCCCCGGCCGGTCCGCCAGACCGGGCCAGCCGGGCAGCGCCGCGCCCAGCCGGGCCGGGCCGCACCCAAGTGGGTCGGACCCAGACCCGCTTTGGGTCGACCCGGTTCGGGCCGACCCTGGGGGTATCGGACCGGGTCGGACCGGGCCCGAACCCCTTATTAGCGAACCTTTTCGGTCTGTTGCCCATAACATGAGCTACGGGCCTCCGATCAATGCACCGTTAGTTGAGATGCGATCTTTGGATCGATATGGTCGTTTCGGTATATCGCACTCAAGGTTTCAGAAAACTTTTGGTTCGGCCGGGTTGGTTCGTACACGAAACCAACTGGGCCCTCGGAGCGGAAACACTCATATCTTGAGCGTCGGACGTCCGATTGACATGCCGTCGGCTTTGATGGATTCCTCTTAGTGAGACGGAACTTTTGGCTTACTCCGCTCGAGGTTTGGATGCAGTTGGAGTATGGCCAGGTTGATTTTGGCTTAAAAACCAACCGGTCCCCTTAGACTAAAAAGCCAATAACTCTCAGACCGGGCGTCTGATTGACGCGCCGTCTGTGACGTCAAGTTTCCATTGATGATACAGATCTTTTGGATACATCAACTCTGGACTATGTGTCAGTTGATGTATCATCCTCTCGGATCGTGGAGCGGACCCTCTCGAAACGAGCTTGCTGTGTGCGGGAACCCTAGAGCTGGCTACGACTGCGACGACGACGACCGTACAAAGATCCTTAGTGGATTCGACGACAATGACTAAAGTACTAAGCGATCCTACGTGGATTGGTGCTACATATCCTGTGTGGGTCCAATCCTGTGTGGGTCAGCGCTCAACGGTCCTGTGTGGGCCAGCACCTACAGATCCTGTGTGGGTCCGATCCTGTGTGGGTCTTTGCGGGGGTTAGTTACCTATCGATCCTTTGTGGGTCAGATACTTTGTGGGTCATTGCGGGGGTTAATTACCTATCGATCCTTTGTGGGTCAGATCCTTTGTGGGTCATTGCGGGGGTTAGTTATCTATCGATCCTTTGTGGGTCAGATATTTTGTGGGTCATTGCGGGGGTTAGTACCTATCGATCCTTTGTGGGTCCGACGGCTTAGATGAATCAGTGGAAATATCCAATCATCTCTATCGTCTTACGAAGAAGTATACTTGTGTGAGTTGAATCCTGTTTTGATTTCCTATGTGGAATTTGTTGTGCTATCCTGTGTGGATTTATGTTTTTCTTTCCTGTGTGGACTGGGTTGTACTTGAGCTCGGATGTTGGAGCCGAATGAGAATTGATGACTTAGGTATATGTATGGGCATATACCTAAGCAGCGTCGAATGTTACTTCGTGATTGTATCTTTCCTTTGTGGATTATCCTTTGTGGATTCTAGGAGACCTTCGGGGGTCTCGGGGTCCCTACTGAGTAGCTTATACTCACCCCTGCATGGGCTATGCCCGCACTACGTTGTGTTGGTTGCCGACGACGGACAGCGCTGATCGTGGTTGAGGCACGAGGAGCAGGTCGGTACCTAGAGGTGGACCATTGGGCGGAACGTACTCAGAGCGGACGACTGGACCCAGGGAGTTGTGGAGGCTATATGTACTCACCCTCCAGGTGGGGCTTCCAGTGGATAGCTCGACATTGCGGCTTTACTTTTAGTTGATGTTTTCCCCTTTCCAGTTGTACTTTACTTTCAGTTTGGGTTTGTATTCTGGCCCACTTACTTTTCTGCACATACTGTTGTACCCAGGTTTTACTTAGTGTTTACTCTTGCTTGCTTGATCTGTGGTGTTTGTTTACTTTTCAAAGGCAATGAATTCCCTCTTTACCAGGATTTATGCCTTGGTGCTAGTCGCCAGCCCCTGGCCTATGGAAGGCGGGCTTGGGGTAGTCACGACACGGGCCCCGTGGACGGGTTGTGACAAATTGGTATCAGAGGAGTTCAGTTCTTCCACAGAACTTTGGACTCTGATCTATTTCTATATGAAGCAATATTGTTAAGCGTATTGGGTGTGGTTATCAGTCTAGGGAGTCCAGTGTTGGTGCGGAGACCGACATATCCGTACACTAGGACCCTAACTTCTGATTTCAGACTTAATGCGTGAAAACATTGATTGCATTTGTGTTTCAAGTTTTCTTTGTGATTACTTTGTGTCAGCTCACCAGGTATACTGTTCTGACCGTGGCGCACCTGTCTCTATTTAGGATGTCCCCACGATGACAGCCATCTAGGGTTCCGAGAGTTGTTCGTGATGACAGCCCACCGAGCGACGAGGCCTCAGTACATGGACCTTTGACAGCTGAGGCACCAGCGGTACCTCTACCCGCCGAGCCACCGATGCTTCCAGCCCTAGCCGCTAACGATGCACGTTGCCTTAGTGCACTGCATGAGTTTTAGTGCCAGCGACCGCCCAGGTTCTGCGGGGAGATGGACCCCCCATGCAGCCGGGGACTGGCTGGTGGCAGTTGTTCGAGTTTTCAGGTTAGTGAGGACACTAGCGGGCCTCATGGTGATCCTCGCAGCGAGCCTACTGCACGCAGCAGCAGGCAGATGGTGGAGCTTGATGCTCCAGGTGCACGATGAGGCATCTCTCCTCTGGATGGAATTTGAGAGCCTCTTTTTCTCAGAGTTCATCCCAGCCACCCTCCGTGAAGTGCGCATCCAGGATCTTCTATAGCTGTAGTAGGGTAGCTTGACGGTCGCCTAGTACTCGGCGAGATTTACCGATATCTCCCGCTACTCGATAGAAATGGTACGAGACCCATTCTTCCGGGCCCGTACCTTTGAGCAGGGATTGAGGCATGAGATCAGGGCATCGCTGATCTCCCTCAGCATTCCGACTCAGGCAGGATTACTGTAGTGGGCCCTTTTGATCGAGAGCTTCCTTGTTGATCCTACGTCAGCAGCGAGACCTACCGCTGGGCGGCAGGTAGCAGAGTCTTCTGCAGAAGGCAGTCAACGGATGTTGCATAGGTCCAGGCAGACCAAACCTTCAGGCAGACGACCTCAGGACACTGGCTCAACAGTGCGGGGCACACAACATGGAGCCAGTCTTTTGAGAGGCAGGCGGTGCTACACTTGCGGCGGGAAGGGCCACATGGCTCGTGACTGCCCGACCCACCATGCAGAGGAGCAGCAGATGGTTGAGGGGCCACCCAGGCAGAGGCAGAGGGTCAACCGTGGTGGTCCGCAGGGAGCAGGCGGACGAGGCAGAGGAGTTGGCTGAGCAGCAGGTGGTGGGCGACGCTTTGAGGCTCTACCACCACCACCGCCAGAAGGTCCACCCCGACCACAGGGAGCTAGCGGGCAGAGACAGGCACAACTCCAGGCAACGGAACTCTACGACCACGGCGCACCCGATATGATCCTAGGTACTATCTATGTCTATTCCACCCTTTCTGTAGTTCTTATAGACACAGGAGTGAGTCATTCTTTTATAGTCGCCGCCCTTTTTCGGAGCTCGGAGATTCCGACAGAGCCGTTGGCTCGATCCTTACGTCTAGAGACTCCTACGAGAGTAGACTCGATGATTATGAACTGGTGCCGACAGTGTGAGATTACTCTATGAGGCGAGAGCTTCAGCTAGGATCTTCTTGTAGCGGCGTCGAGGCCTTACGAAGTCATCTTGGGCATGGATTGGTTATCTACATTCCATGCTCAGATCGACTGTATTAGGCGTAATGTGCGATGTGTATGCACTGACGAGAGTAGGTTCACCTTCACTGGTGAGAAGGGAGCCTTCGCAGCACAGGATGGACTCTCGTAGAGGAGAGGACATCCCATCACTCATAAGTTGGATAGCCTCATCCTAGGAGCAGTTAACGTATGAAGTCCTAGTTTTCCTAAAGTGGTGGATTAGTATGCAGACGTTTTTCTCGACAACGTTCCAGGACTACCTCCTCGCAGAGAGGTAGAATTTTATATTGACCTATACCCCGGGACAGCCCCGATATCCACTCCAACATATCGGATGGCCCCCGCTAAGCTTTGAGAGATATGGGTACAGTTTGAGGACTTTCAGGGTAAGGGATTCATCCGACCCAGTGTTTCACCCTGGGCTTCCCCGATTTTGTTCGCCAAGAAGGTGGATGGGAGCTTGGGACTTTGTGTCGACTATTTTCTACTGAACCAGGTGATAGCGAGGAACGAGTATCCGCTATTGAGGATTGATGACCTCTTCGATCAGCTCAAGGGAGCACGATAGTTCTCAAAGATAGACCTCAGGTCTGGCTATCATCAGCTCAGAGTTCGGGACGAGGACATGCAGAAGACAACCTTCAGATGTTGGTATGGCCACTATGAGTTCTTGGTTATGCCCTTCGGTGTAACCAATTCTCCTAAAGTGTTCATGGTCCTCATGAACAGGATCATTCAGCCATACCTTGATCGATTTTTTATGGTCTTCATCGACGACATTTTGATATACTCGACGACTGAGGAGGAGCACGCCTACCACTTGCGGGTTGTACTAGACACACTCTGAGAGCACCAGCTTTATGGAAAGATCTCAAAGTGTCAGTTCTGGATACGTGAGGTCCACTTCTTGGGACACGTCATCTCAGAGGCGGGAGTTGCAGTGGATCCTGTGAAGATTGAGGCAGTGCTAGCTTGGGAGCCACCTAGGAGCATGATAGAGGTACGAAGTTTCTTGGGACTAGCTGGACACTACCGTAGATTTGTGCCAGACTTCTCCAGAGTTACGGCACCACTCTCAGCTTTGACAAAGAAGGGGAAACCATTTGTGTGGTCAGACAGATGTCATCAGAGCTTCCAGGAGCTGAGACAGAGATTGACCAGCACACCTATCTTGAGGTAGCCAGAGGAGGGAGTAGGGTATGTAGTCTACTGCGATGCATCAGGGATAGGAATCAGATGTTTCCTAATGCATGAGCGGGCAGTGATCGCCTATGGATCACATCAGTTGAGGTCGTATGATAAAAACTACGCTACCCATGAACTGGAGTCAGTAGCAGTGGTCTTCACTCTGAAGACATGGCGACACTATCTGATGGGCGAGCACTTTACGGTCTTTTCTGACCATCAGAGTCTCAGGTACATCTTCTCTCAGAAGGACCTGAACCTGAGACAGCAGCAGTGGCTCGAGTTCCTCCAGGACTATGACTTTGAGATAGTCTATACTCCTGGGAAGGTAAATGTAGTAGCCGATGCTCTCAGTAGGAGAATGGGAATTCAGCTACTTGAGGAGGTGACAGAGCAGCTAGCCGCTTTGCAGATATCCTTCGTGGATAGAGATGGAGCAACCTTCCTTCAGTCACTCACAGTCACTCCTCCACTACTGCAGCGGGTCAGAGAGGCACTGCGTGGGGACACTGACTGTGAGACGTGGCGTGCACAGATATCCTCAGGACAGGCACCTGATGGTTTCTCCTTTGGAGCATAGCACGAAGTCCTTTTCAGAGGACGTACCTTGGTACCGGTTGCTTTACAGGAGGAGGTGCTGAGAGAGTTTCACACTTCTCCCCTGGCGGTACATCCTGGAGTGGCAAAGATGTACCAGGATCTAAGACGACAGCACTGGTGGCCGGGCATGAAGAAGGTTGTGGTAGAGTTCGTTTCATGATGCCTCACCTGCTAGCATGTGAAGGTAGAGCATCAGGTACCAGCATGCTTGGTACATCCCTTGGAAGTCCCAGAGTGGAAGTGGGACGTGATATTTATGGACTTCGTGACTGGACTTCCACGCACTTACAGAGGGCACGACTCCATTTGGGTTATTGTCGACCGACTCACCATGTCGGCTCACTTCTTACCCATCAGAGAGCAGGGCTCAGTGGAGAGCTTGGGATGTCTCTACGTTCAGGAGATTGTACAGCTTCACAGTGTGCCATTATCTATCGTCTCCGATCGAGATGATCGCTTTACTTCCCGGATTTGGAAGGGGTTGCAGGAGGCGTTCGGGACGCACCTACGTCTGAGCACCGCCTTTCACCCTCAGACAGATGGTCAGATGGATAGGACCATTCAGACTCTCGAGGAAATACTCTGCGCATGTGTCCTTGACTTTGGTTGTAGTTTGGAGGACCACCTACCCTTGGTGGAGTTCGCGTACAACAACAGCTACCACTCCACCATCGGGATGGCACCATACGGGGCGTTGTACGACCGACCTTTCAGATATTCTTTGTGCTGGACAGACCCTGGGGAGTCAGCACTTGTGGGACTGGAGATGGTCCAGGCCATGGAAGAGAAGATCCAGGTCATCCAGGAGTGGATGAGGACAGCTCAGAACTGACAGAAGTCTTATGCTGACAGGAGGCGGAGGCCACTTGAGTTCGAAGATGGCGACCACATCTTCTTGCGGGTCTCACCTCGACGTGGATTACAGAGATTTGGACAAGGCGGAAAGTTGTCTCCGTGCTTCATCGAATCCTTCCAGGTCCTCATCAGGATTGGCGAGGTGGCTTATCGCCTAGGTCTACCACCTCAGTTGCACCAGGTGCACAACGTCTTCCACGTATCTCAGTTGATGAGATATGTGCACGACCCAACACATATCATTGACCATGGGGAGATAGACGTTGATGATGGGGAGACTTTTGTGGAGATCCCGGTGGAGATTGAGGATTGACAGGATAAGGTCCTAAGTGGATGGTCGATTCCTCTAGTGTGCATCAGATGGCAGCACGGGAACTTCCATGAGAGCACTTGGGAGCGGTAGGCTCAGATGCGTGCTCAGTACCCACATTTGTTTCCCTAGTTTATGATTTATCTTTACAGGGACGTAAATCCCTGAGGTGGGACTGATGTAAAGACCCGTAAAATTCAAGGAATTTTTTTTGCTTAATTTTCTTTGGAATTTTACAAGAACACAGTTTCTGACGGCACCTGATTCCGAGGCCCGGTGTGCCCGGAATCATTTTCCGAAGTTTAGCTCATGTACGTTCAGTGAACAAACAAGAGGGGTTTTCTAACTTTTGAACCGGTGCTCGGAATCGAATTCCGAGGGCACCGATGGAATCTCAACGCCGGTATTTGCTTAGGAACGCCTTTTCCGGAGTTGCGTTTGCTCGGGTGTGGTTTTTAATTTTTTTGGGGTTAAGTTAAGAAATAAAATAAAAGTGGTGCGACACTTTATTTTATTTCCCTTAAAGTGGATTAACCTAAGTTAAGTGGATAAGGTAGGACCCAAAATATCCTACCCACTTGGTAGGATATTTGTTAGGTGGGGTCCACACGAGCCCCGCCGTTTCTTCCCATCTAAGTAACTCACCCACAACCCCCCTTTTAATGAAAGTCAAACCTTACGTTTATTCTGGTTAAGAAACGCCCCATTAAATTGGGTAGTTAAATTGTTACAATTAATTCATCGAATTAATTGTTCGTTTCTTATCTTTTGAATTTCAAAAGCTTAGGTTATGATAATAAAATAAGTGTTGAACTTATTTCGTGGGTTTGTGTTGTGTTAACCTTTGGGAGAAAAATAGAGGATTCTTCGTTCTTCGACGAAGAACGCGAAGAACGCTCCACTGCCAACGAAGAACGCCAACCTCCGATGGCGGACGATGGCGAGAGACGCCTTCCTCGGAGATCACCTAACACCAACGACGATCCTCTTCTTCCATGGCGCTCCTGTTCTTCCACGGAAATCCTCTTCTTCCGCGATGGTTAATTCCATGACAAATGCTCGTTCGACGACAACGTTGAGGTAGGAATTTATTTTGATTGTCAGTTCGTGAAATCTTCCGTCGCTTTCTCCTTTTCTTTGAGCCGCCTGTTATCGTGATAACGGGAGGAGGTCGGACCGCACGAACACGGCCGACTCTTCTCCATTTTTTTGGGTTATTGGTATTGTTGCAGCAAGAAAGGTAATGCGGTGCCGAAGCACCGCGCAAAATTTTGATAAGGAAAGGCGGAGAAGCGCGGCACCGTCACGCCTCACTGTTGAAGACGAACCAAGAAGCGGCGCCGTCGCGCCACGCCATTGAAAACGAACCAAGACGCGGCGCCGTCGTGCTGCACCGTTGTGTTGAACCAAAGATGCAACACCATCACGCCGTACCGGAGAACCACTAAAGTACCGCGGCCGGAGCGGGGCCGCGGTGGAGGGGCGCGACAGAGAAACAGAACTGGCGGCCGGTACCGGGCCACCGGCATCGGAGCAAGGGGACCAGCCCTTGCCGGTCCCGTGGTGTCCCAACCGGCCGGTCGGTGTGGGCCGGACGGTTTGAGGAAAACTCCAGGGGTCGTAACCTCTGGTCGGCCAACTGAGAAGCCCCATAAATGGGCCGCGGTTTCCTTCACGCGGGGGCAGCTCCCCCCGCACCCGAAATGGCTCGGCCGTTCGGCTGATCCCCTGGCCAGCGCGCCGCGCGCCGGCCGGCTGCCCTGGCCGGTCTGCCATACCGGGCCGCGCCCAAGCGGTCCGGACCCGGACCTGGTTTAGGTCGACCCGGTTCGGGCCGACCCTGGGGGTATTGGGCTGGGTCGGACCGGGCCCGAACCCCTTATTACCGAACCTTTTCGGTCTGTTGCCCATAACTTGAGCTACGAGCCTCCGATAGATGCACCGTCAGTTGAGATGAGATCTTTGGATCGAGGCTGTCATTTCAGTATATCGTACTCAAGGTTTTGGAAAACTTTGGATTCGGCCTGGATAGTTCGTACACGAAATCAACCGGGCCCTCAGAGTGGAAACGCTCATATCTTGAGCTCCGAACGTCCAATTGACATGCCATCGACTTTGATGGATTCCTCTTAGTGAGAAGGAACTTTTGGCTTACTCCGATTGAGGTTTGGATGCAGTTGGATTATGGTCGAGTTGGTTTTGACTTAAAAACCAACCCGGCCCCTATGAAGAAAAAGCCAATAACTCTCAGACCGGGCGTCCGACTGACGCGCCGTCTGTGACGTCGAGTTTCCATTGAAGATACAGAACTTTTGGATACATAAACTCTGGACTATGTGTTAGTTGATGTATCAGACTTTCGGCTCGTGGAGCGGACCCTCCCGAAATGAGCTTGCTGTGTGCGGGAACCCTAGAGCTGGCAGCGACTGCGACAACGACGACTGTACAGAGATCCTCAGTGGATTCGATGGCGATGACTACAGCACTCAGCGATCCTATGTGGATCGGTTCTACAGATCTGGTGTGGGTCCGATCTTGTGTGGGTCAGTGCTCAGCAATCCTGTGTGGGCCAGCGCCTACAGATTCTGTGTGGGTCCGATCCTGTATGGGTCTTTGCGGGGGTTAGTTACCTATCAATCCTTTGTGGGTCAGATCCTTTGTGGGTCATTGTGGGGGTTAGTTATCTATCGATACTTTGTGGGTCAGATCATTTGTGGGTCATTGCAGGGGTTAGTTACCTATCAATCCTTTGTGGGGCAGATCCTTTGTGGGTCATTGCGGGGGTTAGTACCTATTGATCCTTTGTGGGTCCGACGACTTAGATGAATCAGTGGAAATATCTGATCATCTCTATCGTCTTACGAAGAAGTATACCTGTGTGAGATGAATCCTGTTTTGCTTTCCTATGTGGATTGTGTTGTGCTATCCTATGTGGATTTACGTTTTGCTTTCTTGTGTGGACTGGGTTGTACTTGAGCTCGGATGTTGGAGCCGAACAAGAATTGATGACTTAGGTATATGTATGAACATATACCTAAGCAGCGTCGAATGTTACTTCGTGATTGTATCTTTCCTTTGTGGATTCTGGGAGACCTTCGGGGGTCTCGGGGTCCCTACTGAGTAGCTTATACTCACCCCTTCACGGGCTATGCCCGCACTACATTGTGTTGGTTGCAGATGACAGAAAATGCTGATCGTGGTTGAGGCACAAGGAGCAGGTCGGTACCTAGAGGTGGACCATTGGGCGGAACGTACTCGGAGCAGATGGCTGGACCCAAGGAGCTGTGGAGGCTATCTATACTCACCTTTCAGGTGGGGCTTCCAGTGGACGGCTCGACGTTGTGGCTTTACTTTTAGTTGCTATTTTACCCTTTCCAGGTGAACTTTACTTTCATTTTGGGTTTGTATTCTGGACCACTTACTTTTCTGCACATAATGTTGTACCCAGTTTTTACTTAGTGTTTACTTTTGCTTGCTTGCTCTGTGGTGTTTGTTTAATTTTCAAAGGCAATTCCTTCCCTCTGTACCGGGATTTATGCCTTGGTGATAGTCTCCAGCCCCTGGCCTATGGAAGGTGGGCTTGGGGTAGTCACGACACGGGCCCCATGGACGGGTCATGACAAAACTACCAAGAACATAACCATATTGGATTAAGAATTATCACCTATATCCCATTATAAATAAGGACTTATCACATGTTTCCCATTGTGGATCAGGATGAAACGGTTTCCCATAGTTGATTTGGACTCACTTGTTTCCCATAATGGGTCAAGTTTATCAATAATATTACCATTATTATCTAATGAGAAATAAATATTTACACAATACATTGGAGTGAGATATAGGTCCCACCCATTTCATAATGTAAACCATACTTACGTGTTCCTTAATATCTAAAAATAGTCATCATATCATGAAATCATAACCCTTGTAAAGAAAATGGGTTTTATAAAAATTTTATCAATTCAACATAGAATAAAACATGAAAAATGATTAGTTTTCTTAAAAATTTAATCAATAAAAATATTTACCATCAATATAAATAATAAGGGTGGTATTATTTTATATTATCCACAATAAAGAATATGTGACATCAAAGGATGTAAACCTAGATGGAAAATTATTTTTAAAGATTATATGAAACATTTATTGAAGGAAATATACTTTCAAAATTTTAAAATCACTTTTTAAAACCTATTTTGTTTTCAAAAGATTCTTATTTTAAAACAAAATTGGAAACATATAAAGGAATATTTAAATTTTTTTGAAACATTTATTTTGGAAAATATCATTTCCTTTTTGAAAATGACTAAAAATTAATACAATTTGTTTCAAATACTTTTCATTTAAAACAAACTTGGAAAATTGTAATGGAAGCTATAAGACCCTAAGTGGTAATTATTATGGAAAATTCTATTCATGCCATACATGTGAAAATAATGATTCCATTAACATTTTTTGTAAAAGACAAATCTACCTTGATTGAAAATGTCATGATAATACATTTTAAAATAATTTTTGGAAATTCAAATATTGGTAAGAATGTTCTTAATATATCCTTGAGATAATGTTAAAAAAAATTTGAAAATAGTTTTAGAAAACATGCATATCGAAGAAAGAATGATTTTTGTAAAGTGAGAAATAAAAATGATTTTTCCTAAATAAATATTTTGAACTACTTAGTAAATAAAGAGAGGAAAATAAATAGGAAACATGTATTCTCATTAAATTAACAAATGATTTTAAAATTAATGTGTTTCTTGAGATATTCATCAAAATATTTCATCATTGTAATTATAAGCATAAAAAATTCTGATAAATGATGAGATTGTATCTTAAAACCCTTACCACTTTGGTAAATTTTAATTGTAATACCATGAAAGGATAACATTATATTAAACATAAAATATCATGATAATATAAAATTTTATGATATTAAATATCAAATGTTCTCTATATATACCTTATAAAAAAAGATTGGTTCATATCACAACATATGTTTCAAAGAAGGAAAATTGATACCAAAATATCTTACCGCATTGGTAACTTTGAAACCATAAACCCCAAGAAAGGGATATACTCCAATTTATATGTAAATATCTATAATTTTCAGTATAATAATTATAAAATACATTCATGTGCAGTATATAAACCATATAAAATAAACAGGTTGTGAATATGGCATGTGTCTCAGAAAATAAAAGTGAGACTCAAATCTCGTACCATAAGTATCGACTTCTTAGTACATGTTAAAAACACATATATAATAAATATAATTTAATTAAACATATTTTAAAGAATCATAATTATATATATTATACTATATAATATTTAAATATTACCTTTTATTACCCATTAATTAATAATTCCATGTTAAAATCACATTTAGGGTAAGGACATCTTTGTTTTTTGTGTATATTTTTATTTTTATATTTTGGCACCCTTTCATTGATAATTTATATATTATATCCAGAATATTAATTAAGATATAAATATAAAATATATTAAGTATATATTTATTTAGAGTAATATATAAATTTTAGAGATAGAAAATGAAATACACTATTCATAAATAAGGTAGGTCGTATGTATGCATGAACATTGTTTCCATTTTCTCGACGAATGGAACAAAATAAAGGCCAATAATTAATAAAAACTATAAATTCATTATGATGTAATATATATATATATATATTAAATAATTATATTCATTAAATTTATCCTTATCAACTTCTATGCAATGTGTTATTGGAAAATGAATCACATCCCTTTGTGAGGTGGTTGTCTGCCTTACACATGAACGACATTATCGTATCCCCAAGAAATTGAAATTAAGAAGATATATGTTATATAAT
This sequence comes from Viscum album, assembly GCA_963277665.1. NCBI lineage: Eukaryota > Viridiplantae > Streptophyta > Magnoliopsida > Santalales > Viscaceae > Viscum > Viscum album. The sequence goes on along the minus strand of OY728150.1, from coordinate 1,392,480,024 downwards.
AATTATATAAGTATATTTAAATTACCAATATATATATATATATATATTATACCCACCATAATACATAGCTTTTATAGGTATTGGTGGAAAACGCGTCACATCGGTTCGCGAGGCGGTAGTCCACCGTACTCACGAGCGGCATTATCATTTCCCATTTAAGGGAAGATGGTTTTAATTTAGGTCATACATATTATAATAAAATATATGTATATATATCATACTATTTTACTAATATTACATTGTTTTAATATTATTTTAAGGAGGTGGAGGAAGAAATAAAAAAATACTCATTGAAGAATGTTACATCTTCTTCAGGTAACTGCCTTGGGTTTGCACCAAAAGCATTCCTAGTATAGTTTTATGATCAAAATAAGGATTTAATAACGATTATATGGAATTATGGAAGGTATTTTTTAGGTATTGGATGATATAAAGTGTTTTTTAATTGTGAATATGAGTGGAGAGTGGGTGTTCTTTAATAAGGGAGGTGAGTATCACACTAGTAATATTTGAAAAAGTAAAGGTGTACCCATACTGTTCACATAAAAAATCATAAAAAAGTTATAATATGAAACTTTATAGGTTATAAGGTATAAATATGGTCAAAAAATGTGTTTTTAATCAGTTACAGGCCATTTGTCCACTTATATTTGTAGTTTGACCCAATGTTAAACCCGTTTTAACCTTAATTGTGGCAATTAATTTTAATTTTTTTATTATTCATTATGGTAAAAAATTATTTTTAAATTAGTATATAATATAAATTATTCTTATTACAAATATCTAAATATTTTTTTTTAATTACATTCTCATAAGTAGAAAATTTTAATTTAAAATTAATCCCACAAACGTGATGAAAAAGCATTTTTCCAAAGGGAAGAGTTTTAAAAGGATAATTTTTTAAATAAAAATTCCATATACAATATATTCTAATAAACTAAATTTTATTAATATATATATATATTTAAAATTTAACTAATTTAATTTTTAAAACCATATTATAATAAAATTATCCTGGTAAATTCATTGAATGAAAATGCAGTTGTTTAATACAAAATAGTATTTTCACTATTCACTAAAAAAATAATCCTTTCAAAATATTCTAAAAAATTCACCCCAAGATAATTATGAAAATTTTATTTTAAAAGTTTAATTTTAATTTTTTAAGTATGTTTATTTAAATTTTAAAAATTTAATTTTGATATAAGTTGGAAAAATGTGAAAAAATGTTTTTTAGAAAAATATCATTTTATGGGTAAAATTGTATTTATATTATCTCTTAACAAGAAAACTCATAAAATGTACGTTAAAAAATTTATTTAAAATTTAATATATACATTTACTTTAAATAATTATCTAAAATTTATTTGTTTAATTTATTGATGTAAAATGTGTTTCTGCATAGAAGAATAGTTTTTTAGAAAAATATTTTCTTTATTTTCAAATGGTCATTATTTTATGTTCTAATTAATTAGTCACTAAATAATTAATTTTATTTACATTTGTAAAAAATATGTTTTCATAATTTAGTTAATCATATTCATACATTCCAATATAATGGCTAGTTGATAAGTATCAAATTAAATAATAATATTTTAATAGTATGTCATGTTTTTTTAGAAGTTGGTGTTGTTTATAGCTCAATCTATCATAGAAATTAAAAATTGTTGGAAAAAATATTTCATAAAATATCAGAGTGTAATAGTTCCTCAACCCACTTAGTGTTATCCATCTCTTTATGTAAACATGTGCCCATTTCAATACTAATATCATGCATACATATCTTGTAACCAAGAATTAGTAAGGAATCAAATTCTTATACCTACCAAAAATGGTTTCCGAGAACCTTATTCACATAGGGATTGTAGAATAATAATATGACAATGTCTCAAAATAATATCTATGTAATATTACATTATAAAAATGGTTTTCCCCCTAAGAAAAATCCCATGTAAATTTTATATTGTAAAAAATATATAAAATTTAATTAACACTTTAATCAACTTAACTCTCTAAATTAAATATTAATAAATTAAAAAAAGACAAAAGACTTAATGTGAATCATATATGTAAATTATGATGCATGTATACACTCCTCATTCTAATATTTGAAAATATAATAAAAGAATAATAATATCGATTAGAAAATCATACTTAAAGAAATATCACTACTATAACACCAACAAATGATAATAAACAATCCCATAACTAAGTACAAATTTACTTACTAATGGACAGGTGTTCATGAATCACTATCTTGATGTTAATATCATGTTTCTACACAATTCTATCACTTTTTACAAGTCCCCATATAGAATGGAAAATAAAAACAAATGTGAGATACCATTTCATAATTCTCCATCTAAAACATGTATAGTAACACTCCTGATGAGGTTTCCATAGGACCTTAGCCTTGCATTCGTGTAATCTAGAGGATAAAAAATAATAATGAGAGTCGATGATCAATGTTGGGGAGAATATTATTTCCATATCAAATATATTAATAAGAATAAATAATGAAAAACCATCTATTTTAGATTCATAGAGAATTAAATAATGGAAATACATCCAAATCATACCATATGAAAAACATAAATTCTGATTTAGGTAATGGAAAAAGTATCTACAAATTCATATATCTAGGTAGACCAGTCAATGAGTTTATCACATATAAAATAGAAAAATAAAATAAAATACATAAGAGGCCCAACTACTAACCTTGAGTCATAACTCAACCCCATATCTAAAAATTATATAGATGCTATATCCTGATTTATTGTGCATCCTCTAATCAAAACAACATATGAAATTTGAGGTTTGAATGCACAGAAGGTTACCCATATAGGGTTATAAAATATAAATAATTATAGTCTCACTTAGTTCCATAATATATATAATCATATATAATTTTATTCAAAAGTATACTAAATACTATAAACATATGGAATGTAACTATACACTTCTATTTATAATGTACTAACCTATCCCCCAAAACACTCAACCAAATCTTTTTTTATTAATTATAGAAAATTTAGTTACCTTAAATCACAAAACCTGACCCAAAATTTATTACATAAGGTACAGTCTTATACCATGATCATCCTTTATCCTATCACTTATAATATAGTCACATACCAATCATCTACCACATCCCATGTTAATAAGGTTCACATTTATTTTCAAGAATATTTTAGATTATAACTCCATAGTTAAGCATGATTAGATTGATGTAGTTTCATGATGGGTGATATTCTAGAAAGTTTACCTAAGTTTGTGTGAGTGATGGAAAAAATTAAAGAAAATGTGTTGTCGAGTGGGGAATGTCATTAGTATGATAAGCGACCCATATTGGTAATATCTTATGGTGTGATGGGATGGAAAAAATGGTATTACATGAGATCCATGTGGTCAGATAAAAATATGCATGGATCAGGGATGGTTAGGTCCTCAAAAATGGTATCAGAGAAAATTCCATACTAAATTTGCATATACACTTCCTAGGTTCGAGGTTTGGGGTTTATAACAAGTGTGTTGTGATTTAAAAGAGTGAAGAGTGTAACAACACTTGAATATTGATACATAAATGGATAAACGTAACTACCCTTGTTAAGAAGGTGTACTATTATTTTCTAGATCTTACATTATTATAACTCAAAAATTTATCTTGCTAGGCCTGGAGTAGTTTCAGGGTGGTGAAATATTAGGATGTTTCCCAAGTAGTGTTTTGGTGAGGAAAAAACAAATAGAAATAACATGTGTTGTCTTATGGTGATAGTAACTATTCTGATAAGTTACCTAGATGGGTTGTAGCATGTCGTTTTTTGTGAAGGCATACAAGGTATTATAGGATATACATAGAGAGATACGTCAAGATTCATGTTATGAGGAAGGTTGGGTCATAAAATCTTACCAATACTTTCTCTAATCCCTCTCAATTAGAGTAATTCTCATACCAAACTATGACCATTTCCCACAAACATAGGGTAATGCCTTATACAAAACCTTGACCTTATCATACTCATTCAGTGTGATACCTTGACTCTAATAACCTAAAGCTGGTGGTTAACTTACTATATTGGAATGAGACACAAGATATAACTTTTTGAAGATTCTAATGGTTTAGTAATCTTAGGAAACTATATACATATATGATTCTCACATTATATTTGAAAACATGAAATAGAAATTAAAATTAAAGTCTTATTTTTTTTATTCTAGTATATTCATGTAATAATTCAAATATTTATTATTCAAATTAAAGGGAAAGGAAAGAGTAATAAAGGGTGAGATTATATTATCATTAAAGATAAACATATAATATATCTATCAATGATCATAAGTGAGCATAAGAATATGGGTAATAGAACATGATCCTGACATGATAATTCAATGCACTATTAATTGATGATACTTTATATTAAATCATGGAATATGTTTTAATAATAAAATAGATAATACATGAGTGTGTGGAATCATCATTAATCTATCATGATCTATGATAACATATCATAAGAATAATACATATGTTTATGGAATAAACAAATTCATAGAAAATCATTTCCAAAGTTAATGTTCACTGCCAAAACTATCATAGTGTATTGGGTTAACTCCATATTCCTTCATTTCATTATTCAATTTTCACTCCCAAGACTATCATATTTCCCATAGTCCCTTACCAAACTGGGTTCACTCCACATTCCAGTCCTTAATATCTCACGAGATATCATTCTTTACAAAATACATTAGAGGTATATAAAAGACCCACCCATATCTAATTTATAATTTAATTTCCCTTATTTTCTTATAATGGAACCAACCATCATTTTTTATAAAATAATCACTCATCCTTTTTAATAACCTAATGAATAATCACATAAAAAATGAAATAATTATGTTCTATAAGATCATAAAACATTCATATTATCGCATAGTAAAACCCATGGAAAATAAATGGGTTTCATAAACATATCATCTTCATAATCATAAGACATATATAAAAAGATTAATTATTGTATAATTAGATCATATCACCAGTAAATAATAAAAAACATTTTTAGTTATTATTATAGATGAAAAATTACATTAAAATATAAATGGAATATTTCTTGAAGAAAATACCCTTTTTATTTTATAATCTATAATTCAAAAATAATAAATTTATACAATGTTAGGGTTTTTCAAAAAAATAAAAATGGAAACTTATAAATGAATCATACAAGAAGATAATGGACATTATGGTGTGAAAATCTATTCATATCAGTTACATTAAAAGTGATTTATTCACAATTTTTTAAAATATTAAAAACAAAATTTTCATAAAACATTTACTTAAAAATATTACTTTTAAACCCTTTTAGGGAAAGTAAAATGTAATGAAAATGTGAAATTTAAAAAAATTAAATTTATAGTTAAAGAGTTTCATAAAACATTTTTTATGATGATTGATATACAATAAAAAGTTCCTTGGCCAATGGGGAAATAAGGTCATATTTTCTTTAAAAACAATTTCTCGATCATTTTAAGTAAAAAAGATATTTAAATGGTAAAAATATATTAATATCAAAAAACTAACCATATTTTAGTAATATAATTTTTTAAAAAGGATAATATTCATATAACTTCACTCAATATAAATTTACCATAGACAATCTCAAAAATAAATTACATCGTAATATAAACACTTATCGCTTTGGTAATATTAAAATTAAAAAAATAATTAAAGAGATAGCCATAGATGGAATTATAAATCCTAATAAATTTAATGAGAAATATTATAAATTAAATTCATTGGAATTATATAAACACTAAAAATGAAGCAATTAGTGAATATAGAATTTGTCTAATATAAATAAAAGTTAGACAAGAAACCCATACCTCAAGTCTTATTTTTCTTAGTATAGGTTCAATACTTTTATATAATAAATATATATTTCTTATAAATAATTTATATAACCGTATTCATACATATAAATCCATTTATGATTTAATAATAATATATTTTCTCTTTTTTATTTATAATATTTTATTAAAATGACTATTATAGGCGATTAATGTTTCATTTTTCTTACATGTTTTAGTTTTGAAGTAATGGACCTTATACATTGACCATGGTTTAATCATCTAATGAATTCTAATAATTATATAATTATCATATTAAAATAATATTCTCATTTTTCTAACTATTTATATAATGTGGTGATGAAAAATAATTTGCATCACTATGTTGAGAGGATAATTCATACATACACATGATTGATATTTATACATTTTGATGGATAGAAAGAAATAAAGGAAAATAACTATCCACATTTAAAAAATCATTATTATATCATAAATTATATATATATATATATATATATATATATAAATTAAACCTATTCTTATTACCATCAATGTATTTAGGAAACAAATCACATCACTTCATGGAGGTGGCAGTGCCCACGTATACAAAAAAATGTAACAATTTTACAATAGATGGGATATAATAATTTTTGTAATATAATATTATTTAAAAAGAATAATTATATCACAAATATTAAATATAAACATTATATCCATATTAATAACCATCCATGAAATATTTTGGAGTAAAATGAATCAAATCATTACTTGGAGGTGGTAGTCAACACATACACACTTGCAATACTTCAATTTCCTATCTGAAAGTACTAAGGTGAAGAATGCTTGTATCATAATCATAATAAAATATTGGTATATTTATTATTATATATTCACAATGTTATTAGTGGAAGAATATATTTGTAGAAAGTATAAAAATAAATAAAATTTGAAATAAATGGGTAAGATGATTACTAATTCTTTAAGATACCTCTATTGGCTTACACATTAAGGTTTCTTGGGATAGATACAGGGGAATAACAGAAGATCTATGATTAATGGAAGAAATCTATGAATGTATTAAAATAGGGATTGACATATATATAGTTCTCAAATATTGTGAAAATAGATAAGAGGATGTCCCCTTTAATAAGTGAGGGAAAGGACACACTTGTAATTACTTGATTGATTTAAATATAATATAACTACTCGAAAAAACCCATATATCCACAGTTTTAAATAAAATAGAAACATAGTAAACATTCAATGCAATAAAAATATTGTATATATCGCATTCAACCAATGGATTGTAATAAATTTTAAACCATTTACATTAATATAACATACGTATACATCCATACAACCAATCAATTAAATTAATTAAACATCCACATGTCTCTTTATAGTTAAGCCAAAAATATAGGGGTTCAATATCTACCCCATCACAAACATCTTCATCCTCATTACCATTAGAAACATCCTCATTACCAATAGCATCATCTGAAGCATCATCATCATCATCATCATCAACACCACCACCATCAGCTCGAATACCACTAGGACCATCATTGGAATTACTCAGGGAATCATTTAAAGATCACATTGATTCTATATATTAATTAATAGTATTAGTAGCCTCTTATGTAAGTGATTTACTTATAACTTACATATCTTTCAGGAAATGTGTGGCGATTATTTTACTTATTTCACGCTCTTGTAAAGTAATTTTTTATCCCTAGCTTATTCTACATGATCTATTTATATATCGGTGTTCTAAGAGATTTTATAAGATCAGGATGAGGACTAATATGTAGTGGGGATAATGATTTTCTAAATTGAACATGAGACTCTCCCCTAGTGTTCCTCACCTAATACTTAACTCATATGATCATTTACCCTAAAGTTTTAATATTACTCATCATTGAGGGCCTCCAGGTCTGACTGTTGAAAATATAAATAATATATTTAATTATGAACTTCCTATAAATATTTGAAATATAAATAAAAAACTTATAATATTTTCTTGTATTTGTGCATTTATTGTACTTCCACCCTTTTTCTTCTTACTTGAGAAAAATAATTTATTTCGAGGCACACGACCGTCAATTCCCAATACAGCTTACTGTAAATGAAATTTTTTAGAATACACATATTCACAATATAAATATTTTATAATATTGAATAATAATAAAATGGTATATCATTTAAATAAAATAACAATTCATAAATTTAAACATGTGATAAACATTAATAAATAATTCACAAATAAAATCTAATCTGAATCACTTTATAATTTTAGCTACTCATTAAGAAAATTACATTGTATTGAACCTGAATTATTTAAATTCATTTTACAATATGAACTTCATATTATTAATTATATGCATCTTCCTTTATATATATTTATTTTTTATTAAATATAAATATTTTATATGTCAATTTATTATAGAAAACACATAGATAATATAAATTTAACATAGATAATAATATTTAATCCTTGATCATGTAAATCATAAAAAATATTTTGATGTGATGTCAATAATATAAAAATAAGCCCATTGATTTGAATAATTCAAATTAGATATTTATGAAAAATTCATAATCATTAAAAAAAATATATTATTCTATGTTATAAGGAATGAAAATTGGATAATGTCTTAATTTTCATTAGGCCAATTGGACATTAGCCCATTAGGTCTTTAGGAAAACTAGACATTAGTCCATTAAGTTAATTAGTAATTGGCCATAGTCCTTTAGGACAATTGGTCATTAGGTCATTAGGAAAATTGGTCATTAGGTCATTAGGACAATTATCCAATTGGCCATTAGGCTGTTAGACCAATTATCCTTTATCCCTTTAGGGTAATTTTCCATTAGGCCATTATTCCCATTCGGTCGTAATGTCATTTGAACAATTGGACACTGGGCCTTTAGTCCAGTTTTCCATTATTCCATTAGGGAAATTGGCCAATTACCAATTAGGCTATTAATCTATTATCCCGTTAGGCCATTAGGAAAACTGGCCTAATAGACTAATGCCCTATTGGCCCAATGACCAAATGGCCAATTGTTCTAATGACCTAATGGAAAATCATTATAATAACATATTTGACAATTATCATAGAGTCCATTAGGAAAATTGTAAAATTATCCCTTGGGAATTTAGGTCAATTTTACCTTAGGTGATTTTGGCTAATTTATCATTTAGCCATTAGGACAATTGGCCAGTTGGCCATTAGGCTATTAGTCCATTTGGACGATAGGCTAATCGAACATTAGGCTGTTAGTCCAATAGTCCATTAATACATTAATACAATTTTCCATTAGGCCATTAGCCCAAATGGCCATTAGGCTATTAGGACAATTTTCCATTATTCCTTTAGGACAACTAGATATTAGGCCATTTGGCTGTTAGGCCATTAGGAAAATTGGCCATTTGGACATAATTCCATTATTCTAATTGGCTATTAGGTCATTAGTCCATTAAGCCAATTGGCCATTAGTCCATTTAGAAAATTTTCTATTTGTCCATAAGGTCATTATTCCATTATACCAATTGAATATTAGTCCATTAGTCCAATAGGTCATTAGGCGAAATGTGAAATTGTAAATTAAGACATTAGGATAATTAGCCATTAGGACATTAGCCCAGTTGTCCATTATGAAATTAATAAAATTGGATATTAGTTCATTAGACTAATTTTCAATTTGGCAATTATGCACTTAGGCTAATTGAGCATTAGGCCATTAGGAAAAAATTTCAATTATCCATTAGTCCCTTAGTCCATTAGGTCAATAGGCCATTAGGTAATTGGGATAATTGACCAATTGAAAAGTTATCCATTAGACCAATTTTACATTAGGATATTATGAAAATTTTCCAATAGGCCATTATACAAATTGGACAACTGAAAATTTGTTTGTTTGGCCATTACTTTGTTAAGACAATTATCTATTATGTCATGAGGCCAATATTCCTCTAGGAAATCAGGACTTTAGACTGATTGGGCATTAGAACATCAGGCCAATTGGACAATTGGCCATTAGGCCATTAGGAAAATTGGCCATTATGCCATTATGACAATATGCCATTAGTCCAGTAGGATGTTAGGCCAATTGGCTATTAGGAAATTTGGGAATTATCCCATTTAGCCATTAATCCATTAGAAAGGGGTATTTTATCCCTTATATTAAAGGTATTAATGACAATAAAAATTAAATTTTAGCATGCAAAGAAAAATAAGTAACAATATAAATATACATATATTTATATTCATATTAAAGTACCTAGTGCTTATCATGATTGAGAATTGTAGTGAGACCCAATGTGTGATGATACGCCATGGATTAGTTGTTCATTTTGTTTTTTCCTAATGCATCATAAATACAGAAATTCAATACAAGTAATATGAATTAAATTTTATATTCAAACCATTAAATATTGGAAATACCTTAAACTAACAAATCATCCAATATATGGTCATTTTTTGATATTGTGTTATTGGATAGTTGGGGAATATGGGTAAATTTTCTAAATTATAATCAAATATAATCCTCCAAAAAAATTATAAATCATGCTTATATGATCTCTATAACTCCCAAAGACCAATAAACCTTGCAATATTAGCATCTTCACTCCCGTGAGAGCTAAACCAACACTATAATGAACATTTTAATTCATATAAATACAAAAATAATATAGATACAAATTTTAAATAATTTATTACCCATATATTTTACCTTTATTTGTCCTTGATTTCATTACTGATATGTCTCCATGATACTAGTTCCACCAGAAAGATATCATGGTACTTGGATAAAGTAGACATGAAACTTCAAAACTTCATAATTTTTTTTCTGATCATATTATTTTCTTTAATATAATCTACCATTATTTTTCTTTGGAAATTTTAGGCTTCCCGCATATGGGTGATCCCATAGAGAAAACTAGATTTTACCACTGAATAAGTTAAAATGGGTGAAAAGAATAATTATTTCATGGTACAATAAGAAAAAATTATCTGATATAATTTGACATAGTTATAATAAAAAACTAACCTAATACATGATGCTCAATATACTCTGATGGATCTGTGGGTTGTCCAGGATCAGTAGCCTCTGAACGATGTGTCTACTTCAATGCATGATCAGGGTGATCTACATTCACTAGAGTGAAATATAAAGGAAAAAATCATAAGATCCTATATAGATAATAAGAAATAGAGGTTGTATAGTCATGGAATGATATGGGTAGTAGGGGTAGGGATTAATCAAAGGATATGGATATGGTAAAGGTGAATACATCCCTAATGGTGGCGTAGACATGGTATGAAAGGAAGAAGTTAAATGAGATAAAGATAGAGTCATGGGAGGGAACATCCCTAGAGGCTAAAGAAAATGATGGAAATGTTTGGTATATAGGGTGTCCATTGGTGGTTCAAGGAGGGAACATGTATGACGAGTTCTACATCTAGGTCTGGGAGCATCCCTGCTCAAATCCATGATAGTAGGATGAGGAGGATTCAACTCTAGTGTAATTGAATATCCTTAATTTTTTTAAATAATATGAACATGACATTATATGTAATGGAGAAGAAAAATATTACAATTATTATGCTCACTATTGGAAATAGAGGAGGCAACCCACACTAACTTACCTTTCTATGAACATCAAATAATATATTCCTTTGAACATATATAGTAATTTTCATAATCTTCATAAGAATGAAATGTAATTTTTTTAGAAATATTTTTTAAAAATCATGCATACTACATAGAAGTCAATGAATTCATAAAAAATATCATAACATGTTTTAGTAATAATAATTTGAAAAAAAGTTATACATTTTTTAAAAACCCATTTTAAACCTAGTTTTCTAAATTTAAATAAATCTAATTAAATTAAATGAAACAAAAAATGATAAAAAACATATAATTCCAAACTAAGACTTAATTAATGTAATTACATCAATACCAACTTAACAAACACATGTCAAGGTAAACTAAATGAGATATGAACATGTTTGATTTATTTTATATATTACCCAACACTACTTCATGTTCAATATCAACTCTCACAACAGGAAAATTTGATTCATCAAATTAAATATTTTGGTAAAAATAAATGAGGGAGTCAATGGTGTCAATTTCATCCCCATCATCATGAAAAATATTTCTTGGGATTACTTCCCTAATGACACCGCAAGTAGGTCTCAAGTGATCTTTCAAATAAAACACCTTCCTTTCCATTGATGTCAAAATTTATGGTTCATTAGTATCTAATAATCAACTTATATCAATAACTCTAAATCCAAAATCATTAATAAAATTACCATGTCACCTCATTGAATCAAACCATTTACATTTCATCATAGTGACTCAACCTTGAGAGTAGTGATCCAATAACAATATTTTTTTAAAAAGTCCATAATAATACACGTTTTCAAATCAGATATGGCTATCTGATGCACTAGAATAATAGTTCCCTGTATAAGTTAACATAACACCATCATGTTGTGTTCTCATTTTCACCGCTCAATTAGTTGTAACAAATTTATACCCATTGATTATTAAAGATTTTCCTTAATGAACTAAAGAATTGGGACCAAAATACAATGCTATTAATTCTTGGGAAATAGTATCAATAAGTAATATATATACCTAGAAAATATATGAATAATACAGTTAAATGAATATCTATATTTTTTGTTAATTAATGTAATGTTCATACGTCTATTTTCAACCAATAAAGAGAATCTTAGATATGAAAAGCCTCTCTCCTTTTCAAAGTAAAATATTGATGAACTCTACTTATAATTTTTTTCTCTATATAAAATGATATAAAAATTTAAGGTATATGTCAAATTATATAGTATGATAAAACATATATATATTCAAACTACTTACTTGATATAATTATCGAACAAACCAGATTTGAATAAGCCTATGCGATGTTCCATATCCCACTCTCCAAGGATCAATATAAGTAACATATATAACCTAAGAATTCATCTTGTTTAGGGAAGAGATAGAAAGGAAGTATCAATTTATCCATAATGATCATATTGATTTCTCATTGAGCAGTTATGTATTATTCTCACATAAGATTTTTTTTTTGAAAAAATGCAAAAATTCTTGATCCAGATACCCCTCATAGTGGAACCTTTAGGATGATTATTCTTTAGGACTTAATATTTCATAATGAACATATTTATTTTAGCTGTATACATCCACTGAAAAGTTGTGGGTCCCCTAATAATTGTTTCATTTGGAATATGGACTATTAAATGTAGCATACATGTGAAAAATGATGGGGGAAATTTTGTTTCAAACTCACAAAAAATTAATGGTTCATCATACCACATTTTTATCAAGAAATACTTTGATAACATGTTAGAATAAAAATCTCTAAAAATTGGAATAAGAGAATCACTATCACACTTACATTATTGGACAAAAAATTTCGGATTTCTATTAGAATAAATTCATGAAGAAGAATGTGATTGAAATGAGTTTTTAGGTAGTTTAGTTTCAAATCCATTCTATTGAATTGATTATATATATACATATTTTGAATATCCATCAAGAAATTTGATATTCCAAAATACTTCTAGAAATTTATTTTTCTCTAAAGGTGTTGTTACATAAGAAGAACATTGAACCTTCCATTTATTTTTCCTGATACACACATGATAAAACTATAGTCGAATACACCAATCCAACAATCCCTAGTGAGATGGGAAGTCATATTTGATATTCCACATGATATTTATAAGAATTGAAAGAAAAATTTCACACATATTTTTCTCAATGTGAATTTAATCTAAAAAATGACAGAACAAATTTTTTAATCAATATAGAAATTATATAAAGATACTTTCCTTTTTTCCAACTATAAGTGGCTTCAGTTTCAATATTTTCTATCTTTTTAGATTTAATTCATCCTTTAACTAATGAAAAATTAAAAATTATCCAGTTATTAGGAGCATCAGTTCATGAAACACCTTGAGGTAGATGTTCAGTGTCTACAGTATTATCAAACATTTGATGATTCTTCCTATATTTTTTATCCAATAAAATGTATAGTCAACACCCCATGAAACTTAAACTAGAATTATTTTTAATTCTTCTCAATCGTGTATCATAATAAAAATATGACATGATAGTTTTACCTACATGAAACAACCATATATAATTTCATAAGTAAGGATACCATTTATAGTTTACCGAAGGTTAGCACACATCTGAAATAATTTTTTTTAATGAAGAATCAAATATACAGACACCTATTGGGAAAGGATGCATTAAATCTCTTATTAAAGGTTTCAAGTATAAGTTTATACCATTTATAGAATAATAAGGTAAAAATATTAATATAATAAAGAATGTGAAATCATTTTTCATGAAAAACTACATAGGAAGATTATAAACATGAATCAAAACTGGCCATGTGTTGTGAGATGTAAACAGATGACCAAACAGATTAAACCCCTAACAAGATAGACTCAACCTCACATTATGCACCTTAGTTAAAAAATATGGATGTTGTGCATAAAAGTCCTACTATGATAATGAATCTCTAGGATAAACCAAAACATCATTACCTTTAATTCTATCAGAATAATTCCATCACATATTAGATGAAATTTCTACCATTATTAATAGATTTTGAATCTCGGGAATAAAAGGAATGTGAAACATGACTTTTTTTGTGGCATAGGAGATGGTGTTCCATCAACATTTTCCTTCCATCAAGATTTACCAAATTATGTGTAGTCATTATGGTCAGCTATTTCCTCCCAAAATAAACTATAATATTTTGGAGAACATTGAATTTTATTTGTAGAAAATCTAAGCTTCTTAATTAACTTTCATTCCTTATAATGATTTCAGGGAATTTCTGCACTATAAGGAAGAAATTCCTTCAAAAAGGTAAGAATATATTCAATAGTGGTATTATAAATTCCATTAATTTATTTTCCATGATATCACGTCATTAAAAATTATAACTTTTCAATTTTAGAAAAATCATGATATATAAGAGTTATCGAGTAATCCATTAAAATTTTCACTCTCTCAACATCATCATCTTCAATATTTTCCTCTTGTGTGTTGATATCATTGTATTCTTGCACTAGTATACTATCTATCCCAAGATGATACACAAATGGAAACTGATCAAATATCAAATTCTCTATACTAGTTCATTCATTCCATTCATGAATAGTAGAATATTATCTCTCCAATATATTGTGATGCGAAACATAATAGTATGTTTTAAATACATATTTTGTTATATGGTAGCTGACTTCTTCCCATCTTAACCATGGTCTTCTAGGAGAATTATAACATGGAAACTTCATACAACCTCCATTTGAAGCATTATTAAATGAAAAATCTATTTTTTTTCAAAATTCTCTTTTAACTTGATTGAAATATGGTTGGTATAATATATCCATCTTCTATCCATTATATTATAGGGAAAAAAGTTATGTTTCAATCAATAATTTAAACAAAAATTACAATGATATCAAAATTGAAATACAAATTAAAAGTATATTGTAGATGGAATTAAAGAACACTAATAGGAAACAAAATTGAATACAATTCATGATCTGTGTGACCATTATACAATACTCTAATATCTATCCCAAAAAATAATGAGGTATATCATGAGTAAAACCTATCCATACTTATCAAAGTGATGCCAATACACTTTCACACATTTAAGTATCTTTGAAAACTATCCCCCACTAATCTGATTATCAGGACTACAATGATAGACTAAACCACATAAACTATATTTTATATATACATTATTAATAGATATAACCTCTATTGAAATATCCACAATACTAGATGAAGAAAGGAAGATAACACATGGAACTATATTCAGAGATAGGGGAGTGTATAACTAAAAGGTTGAATGACCCCCAAAGATAAGTACCTTATCATCATAACATACCATTCCAAGAGGCCTATGTTAAATCAATATGAGGAATAAACCTAACATGGTGATTCAACCTAAATAAAACCTATTTCCAAAATAATAAATACGATTTAAAAAAATCCTATTTTTAAAACTATGAAACCCCTTACTCAATGAGTTCTAAGACAAAATAAGTGATAAATACCAAGAATTAAACCACCAAATAAGAAACAACTTGAAAAAAATTTAGAAAATAACCTTATTATTTAAATACAAAACATTCACATTTTTAAACAATTTAAATCCATCCAATATTGGGATAAATCCCCATAAAGTTGAAAAATCTACTTTTGGAAATCCCCTGTTTTTTTAAAAAAATTAATGTCAACATAATTTTGTTGAAAAAACCATTGTATCATGATTATGAAACAAATTAAAGTTAAAAAATATCTTATAATATATATATATATATATATATATATATATATATATATATATCGTAAAATTTTCAACTTGATTAATACCAACACAACACATATACATCACATGTTAAAAATAACCAGTCTTGAAATAACCTTCAAGAGGGAATAATTTCATTTGTATGAAAACACTTAATAATATTAAAAACATATTTCATTTAACAAATAAACCATAAGGAATCACATAAAATATACAAAATTTGTTTCATGAAATCCATTTTTCATACAAATAAATAATTTTTTTTCTATAATGGAATAATTATAACATGTCACAGCCTTATTTGAAGAATTATGAGAGATAGAACACCTGGATGTTGGAGATGATAAGAGAAGAAATAAAAGGAGGGAAATAAATATTACCTCTCAAAGATTGCAATAAAAAAAATGTGAGAAATGTAGGAAGAACTCATAGACGATGGGTGAAATGTCACATGAATAGGGGAGGGGGAGGGGGTATGCCAAAGTCTCTTGAGGAGGGAGTGGGTGTGATGCCAAGGTCTCCTGACACTAGTGGGAGCGGAGAACGAGGGCTTCTAAGGAGTAGAGGTAGAGGAGCACAAGTGAGGCTGGAAAATTAATGGTATATACACAAAAGTTTTAAAAAACCATTAGTATCTCTCAACATATACTAAAGGTTTTTTAAATATGTGAGTATCTTTCTGGTAAGAAAATATGTACCCACAAATTCTCTAAATTTTGGGTATATATTTGTGGGTATATAAGAATTTTGCAATAGTGTATATATCATAATCTTGTCAAGTGGCCCCAAATTATCATAATTTTTATGTTTAGACATGATAAGGTCAAAATATTTTTTTAATAAAAGTTATAAATGTTTTTGTTATATTTTAACACTTATCTTTTGGTTTAACCTTGAGTTAACCCTATTTAACCTTAAATATGGTAACACAATCTCTATCATTTATGGGTTATAAATTTATATCTATAGTGACACAAATCTTAATATGGACCATGGATTAAATTCAAACCATTTAATATCCCACTTTTCTTTTCTAATATATTTTAATTTTAAAATATTTTAATATAATATTTCTAATCATAAAATATAATTAAAGTTAGGTTTGGGACTTTAAAATTAATTTGACTTATAATTCACCAAGAAAAAAATGGAATAAAAATATAAAAACATTTACAACCATTTATACTTTTTATTTAACTATGATATTCTTATAATTTTCTAATTCATATAAAAAATTTAATACTTTTTATTGTTAAAATCTGTTACCTTGATTTTTTGATGGCTTCCATAAGAACCCTATACACATTCTATGACTATTTATTGTAACTATATCATCAATAAATATTAAAAATAAATTTATATGATGAAAATAAATCTTTATATTAACAATATCTTTTTAGATTCATTTATGAAATCTTTTTTATAACTATGAAAACATTTAAGGGAAGTTAAAATCAAGAAATTTACCTTTTTATTTATCATTTTCTCAAAAAAATATAAATGTTATGGTCAAAGGAATGTGACTAATTTTTTTTTAATTTTTTAATATATATGATTGATTTAGTTGAAAAAACTTATTTAATGGTATTAATACAAGTGTTAGGATGATTTTTGGTCCTTATATTATTATTTTAACCATATTTTACCTATTCTACCCCTATTTAGTTACAAATATTTACCAAGATTTCTATCCAAAATGAATGAAAAATTTAAACCCATTGACTTCAAATATGGATTCTAATGTTCATGTTTCAATTTATAGAATTGTATGTAATGATATTAATTAGTTTTTGTGTTTTATTTATTTTCAATAATTTTGTATGTTATGAATCACTTGACAACAATATGAACTTATTAAAGAAGAAAAGTTTGGAATTTCATTGACGTTCCCACACATGTTTGTTGAAGATTAAAGTGAATTTTCCATGAAACTATGTGAATTATGATGAGAAATACATTGTGAATCTCAATGGATGATTATTGAACGTTGGATGTATTTTTTGGAACTTAAATATAAAATTATTATAAGATCTATTCATATTTAGAAAATAAATATCCATGGAATTTCAATGGTCACATGTTTCATTTTGGAATGAAGTGGATATTAATTATTATGGTTTCTCATATAGTCTTAAGCTCAATGGAATGTGTTAATGGAGTAATATAGCTATGAAAACTTTAATAATAATACAAGAGGCACGTTAAAGGATTCCATTAAAATATCTATATGCATGAAGAATTGATAGATTACTATGAAGAAATAATTTAATTTTTAATAGGATTATTGAATAACTATCTAAGGATTTTAAAAAAAATAATTTAAAGAACAATGAATGCCATGTAAATTTTATAATTTTTTTATTAATATTTTTAGATAAGATGATATTGATAAGTGAAGATACTTAATTGGATTGGCATTTATGATAATAAATGGATAAATATTATTCTATTATGTACATAGAAATGAATATATTTTTTTTGAACTTAAGCCTTAAATGGACTAGCGCTAGATTGATAACCATGCCATCTTGACCATTCTCCTATGGGAGAAATCTCAATTAAAAATGGGAAACACCAAGGTTTAGCATCCATGTTTTTATGGAACATGAATAGTATCATGTGAATATTTTTTTCACATGATACTATTCATGTTCTATAAAAACATGGACACAATAGTGTTTGTCTAATCATATAAATTTTCACTGGTCATTCATCACCGGCTATCATTATTGACCTTATCCACTCAAAATAACTATATGTGATCTTATGACAACCAACTTCCTTTATATATGGTGATTATGTTACTATCAATACAATCTCAAACTAATAGATAACAAGATATTGAGATCCTAAAGCGTCAGGCATGAAAGATGATATTTTCTTGAAAATATCAATATAAAGGATAAAAGAATTTGAAGTGGTATTTCCAATGAGTTGTTTCATGAATATAAATCTTCTCATTAAGAATTCATTTAGAGATCTCATATGTAACAACACAATATTTTAGAAAATAAAACTATGTTTAATTGCGTATTTGACACACAACACCGAGCTTTAACGACCTGTAAAATATAAAATTGTTATAATCTAGCAGTTAAATTGGTGGGTATGAATATTATTAATTGATTTATGAAATATATATATATATATATATTTCTTACAAAATATAAATTATTGTTAATTTTTAGTAAATAATCAATCTATTTTTAGTAAAGTAATTTTATTTTTCAAAATATATTTTCTTTAAAAATGATTTTTTTTTCATTTCATAAAAATATAAAATAATTATTTTTTAGAAATATAGAAAAACAATATAATAAAATAAAATTTTAATTTTAAATATAAATATTAAAATTTACTTTGATGATATTTTTGTATTTTTTAGAAAATATTTATTTTTCAGTGAATAGTGAAAAATACCAATTTTTTTAAGTGTCATTTATTCTCAGTATATTACTTAATTTAAAAGTAACATAATTTTGTTTAAAAAATAATCATTATTTATTTATATTTAAACCACTTATTTTTTTAATAAAATATTTATTATATTTTTTATAAGTTTTTCTTTGGGTTTAAAAACGATATTTTTCTATAAACACTTTTACATTGCTTTATGTTTATCCATTTTAATTAATTAAGAAAACCCATAATGAGGAATTATTTAATTTAAATATATATATTATATATCAATAAATATTAATTTAGATTTATAAAGTTATTATTATTAGATAAAGAGTTAATATGAAATCATATTTTCCTCAAAAAATACTCTTCTTTAAAACTAGCTTTTCCATCACATCTGAGGGTTTAATTTTAAATTTATTTTTTCCACTAATATGTATTAAATTTTTAAAAATGTATTATATATTTTTAATAATGATAATTTATATTTTATATTAAGGTCAAATCAATTTTTTTACATAATGAATAGTGAGAATAGTAGAAAATAATTACTACGTTTAACCTAAAAATGGGTTTATAGGGGGTTAAACTAAAATGATAAGGGTATAAATGTCCTAAAAAATAGTCTAAAATGTATTTTAAAGACATATTTAGACCTTATTATGTCTTAAATTTTTTAATAATCCATTTTTACCCTTGTATCATGTGAAAAATTTGGGTACACCTTTTTTTTAAAAAGTTACAAGTGTGCCACTGACCTCACATATAAAAGGCCACCCACTCTTCCTTCTTCCTCACACATTAAAACACTTTTGTATCAGAAAATAAATACCAAAATACCTTACCAAATTCCATGAAATAATTCTAGATATTGTTTATTTTTTCATAAATCCAGTCTAATAATATTGTAGTTTTAATACTAAAGAGGTGGTCCAAGAAGAGGTAAAATTCTTAACTATGGTTTTTTATTTTGTTTCTTCCACCTATTTCAAATATTTCTCAAATATGAACATATGATAAAAAAATATATCTAATATATACTTATATGTTATTATATTAATGTAATAACCTAAATCCAATTCCTATTCCATAAAATGGGATAAAAAATTATCATTCATGTGTATGACAAACCATCCCCTTGTGAACCAATGCCTTTATTTTTCCATCATTAAATATCAAGGATTTTTATAATTATTTATGTAAAGTATATATATGATATTTGTAAAATATTTATTTTTTTTAGTTATTATATAACGTATAACGTTTTAATTTCCGTTTTATGGGGGATATGATAACATTAGTCATGTGTAAGGTGGACTACCACATTGCGAAGCGATGTGATTAGTTTTTCACTAACCCTTTACATAGAAGTTAATAAGGATAACGTTAATTAATATATTTAATATATGTAATATATTTATTATATTTAAGAATTATTTATCATTCTGAAAAGTTAATATTTAATTTTATTTCTTACACTAAAAATTGATAATTCCATTCATGTAAGTGTGGACTAATTTCTCCACGAAGCCATGTGGTTATTTTTTCATCACCACATCACAAGAATGATATATAATAAGTTTATTCAAATAAATATTACAATATTTATGTGTAAAGACCTAAAATTTCCATGTATTTTTTTTAATTATATGGGAATTTTATGAGTCCGTGAAAATTTACGATGCGTGATTCTGAAGCCCGATGTGCCCGGAATGAACTACTAAACTTTTTTTTCGGGTATGTTTAGTAAACGTACAAGCAAGTTTTTGTAACTTTTAAACCATTGCTTGGAATTGAAATCCGGGGGCACTGTTGAAATCACACCGTCGATATTCGCTTAAGGATACCTTCACCTTGACCGCAGTAGGTCGAGGGTGAAAGATAGATTATGTGTTTTTTGTGGAGATGAAAAATAAAATAACATAAAATTTTATTTTATTTCTAATAAAACCTCCCACATGAATGTTAAAGAGGTGGGGACCACCTGAACAAAAACCCCCATTTTGAATTATTAAAGGTGGGGACCACCTGAACCCTCTTAATGGGAGAAACCCATTAAACTCCCTCATTAATGAAGAGTTAACCCATGAAGTTCCTCCAAATTTATTATGCCAACATGGTACAATTAATTATGCCAACAATTAATTGTTTCTATGTAAATTAAATTGAAAGACTTAAGTTAATAAGTTGGAACCTCTCAGTTATCCAGGTTGGAAATTGTTGTCAAAGAGAGAAACTTGCGAGAGCTTAGAGAAACTCATATCCCCCAAAGATTTTCTCCTCCAAACGAAGAACACCATCTCCATCAAATAACGTTCTTTGGAGCCAAGAAAGAGGACGACGCACGATCCTAACTTCGAAATCATGTTGCAGAGATGAAGATTGTTGGCACCCTATTCACCTTCAATATTTTCATCTCGTGACACATCAACGAACCTTTGAGGTAGTGTTGTTGTTTTAAATACCTTTCTTACCCATTCTTGACGTTCTTCGTGATTAAAAAGTTGTGAAATGCTTGATACCACTCTAACGCGGAGGGTGAAGGGCAAACGAAAATGGCCTGACCTCTCCGCAATCCCTTATGGGTTTTGATGAAATATTTGCGATGTGGAAGACAAAAACTGAAGGGTGTCCGCACGATGGGGGCGGCGGCGCGAGTTTGTGCCGCCCGACGAACAAGGGGCCGCGACTTGTGCTGCGACGAAAAAGGGAGGACGGCCGGCCGAGCTAGCCGCCAGTGAAGGCGCTATGTGCAACTGTGCCATATAGAGAGGACAGCTGGCCATCCGTCCAGCCACGGCGAACTACCGCACCTCGGCCGGCCCGCCCCACTGCAACGCCCGGTCATACTGCAGACCGCCCAGTTGGACAGGCCAGACTCAACGAGCCATGCTGACCCGAACCGGACCGGGTCATCCTAGGCTGGGTCGGGCCGGGTCGGGCCGACCAAGTCAGACGGAACCCGAACCAATTTCACCCCTATACGTTATTTTGGCCATAACTTTTGCACCAAGCGTCTGTTTGACGAACCGTCTACAGTGTCAGAAATCTTGGTACGAGGAAGCCTTTTTGGTATACCCCACTTGAGATTTGGATAAATTTGGGGTAAGGTCGGGTTGGATCGAGCACGAATCCAACCGGGCCCTCAGAAATAAAAGGATAATAACTTACAGACCGGGTATTCTATTGATGCACCATCTATTGCATTGAGACCCCTTTTACACGGAGGTCCATTGGGATAATTTTTTTTGGGACTTAGTGGAAGTTGGAGTATCGACCAGTAACTTGAGGAGCAGACTCTCTCAGAGACGAGAAAGATTAGTACGAGTACCCTGTAACTTGCTGTGATGATGTACTAGGATCCTGTGTGGGTCTGACGATGTAATGATGATGTACTGGGATCCTGTGTGGGTCTGACGGTGTACATGCGATGTAATAGTATCTTTTGTGGGTATGACGATGTACTGAAGATGTACTAGGATCATGTGTGGGTCTGATGATGTACTGATGATGTACTAGGTTCATGTGTGGGTCTGATGATGTACTGACGATGTACTAGGATCCTGTGTGGGTCTGAAGATGTACTGCCATTTTAGTAGTATCCTGTGTGGGTTTGATGATGTAATAACATTGAAATAGTATCCTCTGTGGGTCTGAAGGTGTACTAGGATCCTGTGAGAGTCTAACGTTGTACTAGGATCTTGTGTGGGTCTATAATTAGGGATCCTTCCTGGGTCTGCCTCTTAACAGAGTAAGATGATTCAGTAGTTACATCTAATCATCTCTACTACTGTACCAAAGTTATAACTGGTAATATCTGAGTCCTTACCTTCGTGGTGATACCTTTGTGGCATTCTTCTATGTGGCGTATCTGTGTGGTACTTACCTTCATTTTAAAGACCCGTAAATTTCAAGGGAATTTTTTTTTTCTTAATTTTCTTTGGAATTTTACAAGAACGCAGTTTCTGACGGCGCCTGATTCCGAGGCGCGGTGTGCCCGGAATCATTTTCCGAAGTTTGGCTCGGGTACGTTCAGTGAACAGACGAGCGGGTTTTTCTAACTTTTGAACTGGTGCCCGGAATCGAATTCTGAGGGCACCGATGAAATCGCAGCGCCGGTATTCGCTTAGAAACGCCTCTTCCGGAGTTGCGTTTGCTCGGGTGTGGTTTTTAATTTTCGGGCTTAAAGTTAAGAAATAAAATAATTTTGCGACAACTTTATTTTATTTCACTTAAGCCGCTTGGAAGCCACTTGAAGCCACTTAAAGGCGGCTTGAACTGAGTTGAACTGGATAGGATGCTATCCAGAAATATCCTACCCCCTTGGTAGGATATTTGTGAGGTGGGGCCCGCACGAGCCCCGCTGTTTCTTTCCTCTAAGAAACGCACCCGTGAAAACCCATCTTAATGAAAGTCAACTGACGCGTTTTCTAAATTCTTAACAGACCATTTAAATGGGCTGTTTCTTTCGTGAATTAAATGGGCTGTTTCTTTCGTGAATTAAATGACCTGTTTCTTTCGTTGAATTAATTCAACGAATTAATTCAATCGTTTCTTAACCTGTTTTCGTGTGTTGGCATATTAATAAAATAAGACCAACCCAAAATCTTTTGAGAAGATTTGAGAGAATCCTTGTTTCTTCTTCTCCCTCGCGATGAACGCGAAGAACGCGAAGAACGTGAAGAACGCCGAACCCGGAAATCGACGACGCGACGCCTTGATCCGCATCGCCGACAACGTTCTTCTGCGACGTCTCTTCCTCCGCGACAGATCTTCGATCGGCTTCTTGAGGTAAGAATCTCGGACCTTCCTTTTTATCTCCTTCGTGGTTCTTAACCAGAAACACAGATTTAATTAATTAAATTAAATCTGTTGTTTCATGGTGCGTTGAGTTCGCCGACTCAACACCGGATTCCGCGACGACGTGACGCCTCCCCGCGACGACGCGACGATCCCTCTCTTCCGCGACGAGCTTCTCCGCGAAGAACGCCCGCGCGCGACGATCGACGAGGTAGGGATTTATTATGGGAATTACCCCTTTTTAATTTATTTCCGTCAATGTTTCTTAAAGAAATTAAAGAACCGAATTGTGAACAATTTTAATCTTCTTAAAATTGTTATTTATCCCGTATGGAATAAAATTTTCCCGGTTGTTTATCTCTAACGCGGAGGGTGCGGGCCAAACGAACACGGTCCGACGACCCTCCGCCGTTCTTCGTTTTGTGCGGATTTGGCGGGCGACGACGGAACGTGCCGCAGCGGATGTTTGACGATTCCACAGTAAAGAACGGATCCCGGGAGGAGCAATGGCGCAGACGGGAAGAGAATCGGACCACCGGAGCGATCCCGGTGGCGCCCCGGCGCGCCGCCGGACGAGCCCGCCGCGGCTGAAGCCGCGGCGGCGGCGGCCAACGGACCCGCGGCCGCGCGGGACGCGGCTCTGCCGCGTCCGCGGTTCACCAGCGCGGCCCACGCGGGCCGCGGTTTCCTAAGGCCGCGGGTCAACGCCCGCGGCGCCTGGCACTCGGCCGCCCGGCCGAGCCGAGCCAGGCCGGTCCGACCGGCCGGGCCGCACCCCGGCCGGGCCGGACCGGGTCGGGTCGACCCAGGGGGGTCGGGTCGGGCCCGTACCCCCCTTCTTCGGACGTTTTTCGTTCAAATGGCCGTATCTTGAGCTACGGGCCTTCGAACGACGCGCCGTTAGTGGCAACACGATCCTTGGATCGAGACGGTCGTTTCGGTATACTATACTCAAGGTGCACCTTCCTTTTCGGGAGCCTACGTAGTTAAAACTCCGTAGTTAAGCGTGCTTGGCCTAGAGCAGTGATCAGGATGGGTGACCTCCTGGGAAGTTTCCCAGGGTGGGTGTGAGACGGAAAGGCCAATAACTAACAGACTGGGCGTCCCATTGACGCGCCGTCTGTTTCGTTGAATTCCTCTAAGTGAGACGGATCTTTTGGCATACTCCGCTCGAGGTTTGGACGCAGGTGGAGTACAGTCGGGTTGGTTTTGCCTTAAAAACCAACCGGGCCCCTGGGACGAAAAAGCCACTAACTCTCAGACCGGGCGTCCGATTGACGCGCCGTCTATTGCGTTGAGTTCCTCTTGATGAGACGGAACTTTTGGCATCCTCCGCCCGAGTTTTGGATGCAGATGGATAGTGGCCGGGTTGGATCGCACTGAAATCCAACCGGGCCCCTGGAACGGAAAAGCTGATATGTTTCAGACCAGACGTCCGTTTGACGAACCGTCAGTGGCATTGGTGATCACATTGAAAAACGGTCCCTATGAGTATACCCTGTGAGTGTTCGGGGTATAGTTGAGTTACGGCCGGATTGGTTCGCTCACGAAACCAACCGGGCCCCTGGGACGAAAAGGCTAATAACTCACAGACCGGGCGTCTGATTGACGCGTCGTCTGTTGCGTTGAGACCCCTATGACGAGGTGGTCCTTCGAGATACTTCCTTGAGGGACTTTGTGATACTTGGAGTATCGACCAGTAGCTCGTGGAGCGGACCCTCCCGGAGACGAGCGGGCGGAGCACGGAGACCGTGTAGCTGACTGAGACCCAACGACTGCTGATCGAACGACTCAGTGTGTGACAGAGGTGCACTTGGTTGTAGGGGCACATGGGAGCACTTGGTTGTAGCGGCACACCCACGACAGAGGTGCGCTTGGTTGTAGCGGCACATTGGAGCGCTTGGTTGTAGCGGCACATGGGAGCGCTTGGTTGTAGCGGCAGACCCACGACAGAGGTGCGCTTAGTTGTAGCGGCACATGGGAGGGCTTGGTTGTAGCGACAGACCCACGACAGAGGTGCGCTTGGTTGTAGCGGCACATGGGAGTGCATGGTTGTAGCGGCAGACCCACGACAGAGGTGCGCTTGGTTGTAGCGGCACATGGGAGCGCTTGGTTGTAGCGGCAGACCCACGACAGTGGTGCGCTTGGTTGTAGCGGCACATGGGAGCGCTTGGTTGTAGCGGAAGACCCACGACAGAGGTGCGCTTGGTTGTAGCGGCACATGGGAGCGCTTGGTTGTAGCGGCAGACCCACGACAGAGGTGCGCTTGGTTGTAGCGGCACATAGGAGCGCTTGGTTGTAGCGGCAGACCCACGACAGAGGTGCGCTTGGTTGTAGCGGCACATGAGAGCGCTTGGTTGTAGCGGCAGACCCATGACAGAGGTGCGCTTGGTTGTAGCGGCACATGGGAGCGCTTGGTTGTAGCGGCTGGCCCGCATTACTCGATAAGTGGAGTATTACAGCAGTCTTAAGTTAGTGTGCAGTACCTCGGAGTTGTGACAGGACCACTGTACACTCCAGAGACGGAGCTCTTCAGCAGTTATGGTTTCGATGATGAAAATCCTGGTTTGAGATGAGACTTTTGACCTTGTGTTTGCCTCATGATTGAGATGGGTTACTTGATAACTTAGGTATATGTATGGGCATATATCTAAGTAGAGGTTATCTGTTGAGATCTTCTTGTGGGTATCCTTGTTGGTTTTAGAGAGACCTTGAGGGTCTCGGGGTCCCTACTGAGTATCGTTATACTCACCCCTGCACGGGCTATGCCCGCACCCCGTTGTGTTGGTTGCAAACGACAGGCAGTGCTGATGGAGGCCGAGTGTTCGAGGACTGGACAGTACCCGGAGGTGGACTACATGACGAGTCTGTACCCGGAGGTGGACTACACGACGAGTCAGTACCTGGAGGTGGACCACTGGGCGAGACGTGCTCGGAGCGGACGACGGGACCCGAGGAGCATTGGAGCTATCTGTACCCACCCTTTAGGTGGGAATTTTAGAGGACGGCTCGACGCTGCAGTTTTTCCTTTCAGTTGCTGTTTTTCCTTTCAGTTGTACCTTATAGTTGGGGTTGTATTTCCGGCCCCTTTTACTTTCAGCACAGCTTGTACAGTTTTTACTTAGTGTTTACTTTTCCGCTTGCTTACTCTGTGGTGCTTGTTTACTTTTGAAAGGCAATGCCTTCCCTTTTTGCTGGGATTTACGCCTTGGTGCTAGTCTCCAGCCCCTGGCCTATGGAAGGCGGGCTTGGGGTAGTCACGACACGGGCCCCGAGGACGGGTCGTGACAAATTGGTATCAGAGGTGGTCGGTTCTACCGGGGACTCTGATCTTTCTTCTATGTGAAGCAATAGTGTTTAGCGTATTGGGTGTGGTTATCAGTCCAGGGAGTCCAGTGTTGGTGCGGCGGCCGACGTATCCGTACACCAGGACCCTGACATCTGATTTCCGACTTAATGCACGAAAACATTGATTGCATGTGTGTTTCAAGTTTTCCTTGTGATTACTTCTGTCAGCTCACCAGGTATACTGTCCTGACCGTGGCGCACTTGTTCCCTTTTCAGGATGGCCCCACGACGACAGCCAGCTAGGATTCCGAGAGTAGAGCGTGATGACAGCCCACCGAGCATCGAGGACTCGGTACAGGGCCCTTTGACAGCTGAGGCACCGGCGATACCTATACCCGCCGAGGCACCGATGCTACCAGCCCCAGCCGCTGGCGATGCACGTCGCCTTAGTGCACTGCATGAGTTCCAGCGCCAGCGACCGCCCAGGTTCCGCGGGGAGACGGACCCTTAGGCCACCGAGGACTGGCTGGAGGCAGTTGTTCGGGTTTTCAGATTAGTGAGGACACCAGCAGACCTCATGGTGATCCTCGCAGCGAGTCTCCTGCACGCGGCAGCAGGCAGATGGTGAAGCTTGATGCTCCAGGTGCACGACGAGGCGTCTCTCCTCTGGACGGACTTTGAGAGCATCTTCCGCTCTGAGTTCGTCCCAGCCACCCTTCGAGCGGTGCGCATCCAGGAGCTACTACAGCTGCGGCAGGACAGCATGTCAGTGGCCCAGTACTCGGCGAGATTTACTGATCTCTCGCGCTACTCCACAGATATGGTACGGGACCCGTTCTTCCGGGCTCGGACCTTCGAGCAGGGACTGAGGCATGAGATCAGGGCTTCGATGATCTCCCTCAACATTCCGACTCAGGCAGGGGTGTTAGAGCGAGCCCTCTTAGTGGAGAGTTTCCTTGCTGAGCAGTCTCCAGCAGCAGGACCCACCACTTACCGGCATGCGGCAGAGTCTTCTGCAGCGGGCAGTAGACGGATGACGCAGGGGTCCAAGAGGACTGGACCTACAGGTGGTCGCCAACATGACTCTGGATCGTTTTCGCGAGGCACTCGGGGTGGGAAACGACTTTCCATGAGAGGGCAGTGTTACTCCTGCTGCGGGGTTGGTCACATGGCTCGTGACTGTCCGACCCTCCATACGGATGACCAGCAGACGAACGAAGGACCCCCAAGCAGAGGCAGAGGTTCGATCAGGGCGGACCGCAAGGAGCAGGCGGCCATGAAAGGGGAGTTGGTCGTGCGGCAGGAGGTGGACGGCGCTTCGGGGTGTTGCCACCACCACCACCGGGCGGTCCACCCCAACCGCAGGGGACAGGAGGACATGGGAGAGCTCAGCTTCAGGCAGTTGAGGCCTACGATCATGGAGCTCCGGGAGCAGATGGACAGGAGCGGGACTAGCTCCAGACCTGGAGACTTTTGTTCACGTTGCTTCTAGTTTTGTTGATGTGTGTTTGTAGATGCTTTGTGTCTTTGTACTTGAGATGCAGTAATAAAAGACACCTTTTCTTGTGGCATTTACTTCCCTGTCCTCTCTTGTGTTGTTACTAAGATGTTCCAGTTTTGACTGTTGACTTGACCCTCACTTGTGAGACATCTACTGGAGGAGACCCAGTTACCACACACTGATGCCGACAGTGTGACTCAACCCTTGGAGGCGAGAGTAACGGTTGGATCTCATGGTAGTAGCGTCGAGGCCTTACGACATCATCCTTGGTATGGATTAGTATCATCCATGTCAGGATTGACCGTATTAGGCGAAGAACGTGGTTCATCTAGGGGATGAGACCAGATTTCTCTTATCGGCAAGGAAGAAATCATGGCAGCTCTAGTGGGACCAGAGGTGGTCCGGGCCACGACAGAGAAGGTCCAGGTGAGCACATGGGAGCGGAAGGCTCAGATGCGTGCTCAGTACCGCCTTAGTATCCCTAGTTTGTGTTGAAGCTTTACGGGGACATAAAGCCCTGTGGTGGGAGTAATGTAAAGACCCGTAAATTTCAAGGAAATTTTTTTTTCTTAATTTTCTTTGAAATTTTACAAGAACACAGTTTCTGACGGCGCCTGATTCCGAGGCCCGGTGTGCCCGGAATCATTTTCCGAAGCTTGGCTCGGGTACGTTCAGTGAACGGACGAGCGGGTTTTTCTAACTTTTGAACCAGTGTCCGGAATCGAATTCTGAGGGCACTGACTAAATCGCAGAGCCGGTATTCGCTTAGAAACGCCTCTTCCGGAGTTGCGTTTTCTCGGGTGTGGTTTTTAATTTTCGGGCTTAAAGTTAAGAAATAAAATAATTTTGCGACAAGTTTATTTTATTTCACTTAAGCCGCTTGGAAGCCACTTGAAGCCACTTAAAGGCGGCTTGAACTGAGTTGAACTGGATAGGATGCTATCCAGAAATATCCTACCCCCTTGGTAGGATATTTGTGAGGTGGGTCCCGCACGAGCCCCGCTGTTTCTTTCCGCTAAGAAACGCACCCGTGAAAACCCGTCTTAATGAAAGTCAACTGACGCGTTTTCTAAATTCTTAACAGACCATTTAAATGGGCTGTTTCTTTTGTGAATTAAATGAGCTATTTCTTTCGTGAATTAAATGGTCTGTTTCTTTCGTTGAATTAATTCAACGAATTAATTCAATCGTTTCTTAACCTGTTTTCGTGTGTTGGCATATTAATAAAATAAGACAAACCCAAAATCTTTTGAGAAGATTTGAGAGGATCCTTGTTTCTTCTTCTCCCTCGCGATGAACGCGAAGAACGCGAAGAACGCCGAACCCGGAAATCGATGACGCGATGCCTTGATCCGCATCGCCGACAACGTTCTTCTGCGACATCTCTTCCTCCGTGACGGATCTTCGATCGGCTTCTTGAGGTAAGAATCTCGGACCTTCCTTTTTATCTCCTTCGTGGTTCTTAACCAGAAACACGGATTTAATTAATTAAATTAAATCTGCTGTTTCATGGTGCGTTGAGTTCGCCGACTCAACACCGGATTTCGCGATGACGTGACGCCTCCCCGCGACGACGCGACGATCCCTCTCTTCCGCGACGAGCTTTTCCGCGAAGAACACCCGCGCGCGACGATCGACGAGGTAGGGATTTATTATGGGAATTGCCCCTTTTTAATTTATTCCCGTCAATGTTTCTTAAAGAAATTAAAGAACCGAATTGTGAACAATTTTAATCTTCTTAAAATTGTTATTTTTCTCGTATGGAATAAAATTCTCCCGGTTGTTTATCTCTAACACGGAGGGTGCAGGCCAAACAAACACGGCCCGACGACCCTCTGTCGTTCTTCGTTTTGTGCGGATTTGGAGGGCGACGACGGAACGTGCCGCAGCGGATGTTTGACGATTCCGCAGTAAAGAACGGATCCCGAGAGGAGCAATGGCGCAGACGGGAAGAGAATCGGACCACCGGAGCGATCCCGGTGGCCCGCGGAACTTGCCGGTGGCGCCCCGGCGCGCCGCCGGACGAGCCCGCCGCGGCTGAAGCCGCGGCGGCGGCCAACGAACCCGCGGTCGTGCGGGTCCGGTTCGCCCGCGCGGGACGCGGCTCTGCCGCGTCCGCGGTTCACCAGCGCGGCCCACGCGGGCCGCGGTTCACCAGCGCGGCCCACGCGGGCCGCAGTTCACCAGCGCGGCCCACGCGGGCCGCGGTTTGCTCAGGCTGCGGGTCAACGCCCGCGGCGCCTGGCACTCGGCCGCCCGGCCGAGCCGAGCCAGGCCGGTCCGACCGGCCGGGCCGCACCCCGGCGGGGCCGGACCGGGCCAACCGGGTCGGGTCGGACCCGGGTCTGGTCGACCCGGTTCGGGCCGACCCAGGGGGTCGGGCCGGGCCCGTACCCCCCCTTCTTCGGACGTTTTTCATTCAAATGGCCGTATCTTGAGCTACGGGCCTTCGAACGACGCGCCGTTAGTGGCAACGCGATCCTTGGATCGAGACGGTCGTTTCGGTATACTATACTCAAGGTGCACCTTCCTTTTCGGGAGCCTACGTAGTTAAAACTCCATAGTTAAGCGTGCTTGGCCTAGAGCAGTGATCAGGATGGGTGACCTCCTGGGAAGTTTCCCAGGGTGGGTGTGAGACGGAAAGGCCAATAACTAACAGACTGGGCGTCCGATTGATGCGCCGTCTGTTTCGTTGAATTCCTCTAAGTGAGACGGATCTTTTGGCATACTCCGCCTGAGGTTTGGACGCAGGTGGAGTACGGTCGGGTTGGTTTTGCCTTAAAAACCAACCGGGCCCCTGGGACGAAAAAGCCACTAACTCTCAGACCGGGCGTCCGATTGACGCGCCATCTATTGCGTTGAGTTCCTCTTGATGAGACGGAACTTTTGGCATCCTCCGCCCGAGTTTTGGATGCAGATGGATAGTGGCCGGGTTGGATCGCACTGAAATCCAACCGGGCCCCTGGAACGGAAAAGCTGATATCTTTCAGACCAGACGTCCGTTTGACGAACCGTCAGCGGCATTGGTGATCACGTTGAAAAACGGTCCCTATGAGTATACCCTATGAGTGTTCAGGGTATAGTTGAGTTACGACCGGATTGGTTCGCTCACGAAACCAACCGGGCCCCTGGGACGAAAAGGCTAATAACTCACAGACCGGGCGTCCGATTGACGCGCCGTCTGTTGCGTTGAGACCCCAATGACGAGGTGGTCCTTCGAGATACTTCCTTCCGGGACTTTGTGATACTTGGAGTATCGACCAGTAGCTCGTGGAGCGGACCCTCCCGGAGACGAGCGGGCGGAGCACGGAGACCGTGTAGCTGACTGAGACCCGACGACTGCTGATCGAACGACTCAGTGTGTGACAAAGGTGCGCTTGGTTGTAGAGGCACATGGGAGCGCTTGGTTGTAGCGGCAGACCCACGACAGAGGTGCGCTTGGTTGTAGCGGCACATGGGAGCGCTTGGTTGTAGCGGCAGACCCACGACAGAGGTGCGCTTGGTTGTAGCGGCACATGGGAGCGCTTGGTTGTAGCGGCAGACCCATGACAGAGGTGCGCTTGGTTGTAGCGGCACATGGGAGCGCTTGGTTGTAGCGGTAGACCCACAATAGAGGTGCGCTTGGTTGTAGCGGCACATGGGAGCGCTTGGTTGTAGCGGTAGACCCACAACAAAGGTGCGCTTGGTTGTAGCGGCACATGGGAGCACTTGGTTGTAGCGGCAGACCCACGACAGTGGTGCGCTTGGTTGTAGCGACAGACCCACGACAGAGGTGCGCTTGGTTGTAGCGGCACATGGGAGCGCTTGGTTGTAGCGGAAGACCCACGACAGAGGTGCGCTTGGTTGTAGCGGCACATGTGAGCGCTTGGTTGTAGCGGCAGACCCACGACAGAGGTGCGCTTGGTTGTAGCGGCACATGGGAGCGCTTGGTTGTAGCGGCAGACCCATGACAGAGGTGCGCTTGGTTGTAGCGGCACATGGGAGCGCTTGGTTGTAGCGGCTGGCCCGCATTACTCGATAGGTGGAGTACTACAGCAGTCTTAAGTTAGTGGGTAGTACCTCGGAGTTGTGACAGGACCACTGTACACTCCAGAGACGGAGCTCTTCAGCAGTTATGGTTTCGATGATGAAAATCCTGGTTTGAGCTGAGACTTTTGACCTTGTGTTTGCCTCATGATTGAGATGAGTTACTTGATAACTTAGGTATATGTATGGGCATATATCTAAGTAGAGGTTATCTGTTGAGATCTTCTTGTGGTTATCCTTGTTGGTTTTAGAGAGACCTTGAGGGTCTCGGGGTCCCTACTGAGTATCGTTATACTCACCCCTGCACGGGCTATGCCCACACCTCGTTGTGTTGGTTGCAGACGACAGGCAGTGCTGATGGAGGCCGAGTGTTCGAGGACTGGACAGTACCCGTAGGTGGACTACACGACGAGTCAGTACCCGGAGGTGGACTACACGACGAGTCAGTACCTAGAGGTGGACCACTGGGCGAGACGTGCTCGGAGCGGACGGAGGGACCCGAGGAGCATTGGAGCTATCTGTACCCACCCTTCAGGTGGGAATTCCAGAGGACGGCTCGATGCTGCAGTTTTTCCTTTCAGTTGCTGTTTTTCCTTTCAGTTGTACCTTACAGTTGGGCTTGTATTTCCGACCCCTTTTACTTTCAGCACAGCTTGTACAGTTTTTACTTAGTGTTTACTTTTCCGCTTGCTTACTCTGTGGTGCTTGTTTACTTTTCAAAGGCAATGCCTTCCCTTTTTGCTGGGATTTACGCCTTAGTGCTAGTCGCCAGCCCCTGGCCTATGGAAGGCGAGCTTGGGGTAGTCACAGAACGGGCCCCGAGGACGGGTCGTGACATTCGTGGTATTCCTACTTTGTGGAATAGTTGAGCTTTGGGATTTTTGGGTTGGACCCTGTGTTTCCTCATGGTTGAGATGGGTATACTTGAAAATTTAGTCATATGTATGGGATTATACGTAATTAGGTTTGTCAGTTGATTTCATGCTATGTGGTTTATCCTTTGTGGATTTTGTGAGACCTTGAGGGTCTCGGGGTCCCTACTCAGCATCGTTATACACACCCCTGTACGGGGTATGACCGCACCTTGTTTTGTTTGGTGCAGAAAATGGAAAACACTGACTGAGGATGAGAGTACCAGGACTGAAGGTAGCTTGGAGGTGGAAATTAGATGATATGTACCGCAGAGACGACCATTCGAGAGATATACCTACCCTTTAGGTAGGATCCTTGGTGGGTGTTCACATGAGCTGTTTCATTTTACTTGTACCTTTCAGTTTTCTTCTACTTTCTAGTTGGGCTTGTATTCTGGCCCCTTTTTACTTACTTTCAGCACTATTTTTCTATACATTTTACTTGTGTTCATATTTTTCTGTGTGCTTGGTTTAGTGTGTTTACAGGATATAAATGCAATGCCTTCCCGGTTTTAGGGGATACACCTTTTGGTGCTAGTTGCCATCCCCTAGCCTTGGGAAGGCGGGATTGGGGTAGTCACGGCACAGGCCCTGGGGGACGGGTCATGAAAAATTTGTATCAGAGGAGTCGGTTCTACCAAAGAACCAGGACTCTGATCTTTTCTGTGAAGCAATAGTGTTAAGTTTAATGAGTGAGGTTTTCAGATCAGGGAGTCTAGTGTTGGTACTATGGTCGACGTATCCATACACCAGGACCATGAGTTCTGATTTCTGACTCAGTACATGGAAGCACCGATTGCATGTGTTTTTAAAGAGTTTCTTGTGATTACATTGGGTCAGCTCACCAGGTATAACTTAATGACTGTGGCGCACCTGTTACTTATCAGGATGCCACCACGTAGACAACCAGCAAGGATTCCTGAGAGAGTACATGATGATGGCCAACCAAGCGATGGGGATCCTGTGCAGGGACCTCTTACTAGGTTGGCACCTTTGGATGGTGTACCAGAAGCACCACCACACGTTGGGCAGTAGTTACCACCAGCCTCACTGGAAGACGATACACGTCAACTGAGCGCGTTGCCTGAGTTTCAGCAGTAGAGGCCTCTGAGGTTTTGAGGTGAGACAGATTCCCATGCAGATGAGGACTGTCTGTAGGCAGTTGCTAGAGTTTTCTGCCTAGTTGAGACACCAGTAGAGAAGATGGTGATCTTATCTACTAGTCATTTCTAGTGAGTGACCATGAAGATGATATGTATAGTGTTGAGGCTTCATTACTTGGACCGTTGCCTCAGATGGTACCTTCGGGTAGTGTGTTAGCTATATCATTGCCCGTTGGTCAGCAATTACAACTGGCGGTACTATAGAGGACACATATAGTCCTAGTGCCTTACGTGTGATTCAATATCAAATAACCCTCAGGTTCTGAGGTGAGACCGACTCACAGGTGGCTGAGGACTGGCTTGAGGTGGTGGTTGAGAGTTCTCTAGAGATTCTATAGCTTCAGCAGGATGACATGTCGGTAGCTGAGTATTCATTGAGACGTACTGATAATTCCTGGTACATGATGAATACTATACGATTAGTGCTTCAGGGCTCAAACATTCGAGCACAGTGTGTTTAAGGACATTCGATCCCACACTATTCCTCTATGAATTCATACTTATATTGGGGTGCAAGAGAGTACCTTTGTGATTGAGTGTTCTTTGGATGAGCAGATACAACCAATTAATGTTAGTAGTGGGAAAACAGGAAACCGGTGCCAGTCTTAGAGACCTGGGTGGGTAAAAAAAAATTCGGGAAGAAGAAGTGTTAGGTACATATGAATCTGCAGGGCTACAGACATGGAAGCAGATCTAGGGGAGCAGCATGAGGTGGTGTACATTTTGACATGTCACAACCACCCCCATTGTGGTCCCTACCAGGCTCAGGGAGCTGGAGGACTGGGGAAGAGAGTAGCTACATACAGTCATGGAGTGAGACCCAAGGGCTCTAGGAATGATTCTATGTACGGTCTGTGTCTACTATTAGATGCTATATCAATAGACATAGGTACCAATCATTCCTTCCTTCCACAAATCTTGTCCAAGACATAGAGTTTCCGGTTAAACCATTGACTTGACCCTCACGTCTGGAGATACCTTTGGTAGGAGACTCGATAATCACACTTACACCGATGGTGTGATTTGACCCTTAAGTTGAGAGTTTTGGTTGGAACCTCTTGGTGGCAACGTTGAGGCCTTACGACGTTGGTTTGGGTATGACTGAACATCCACAATTCATAACTAGATTGACTGTATTAGGCAAAAAGGTTGTGTTTTACCTACAATATTGGAATGGGGTTTTCCATGGTCGGTGAAAAAAGGAAACCCGGTCAGCATAGGATAAACTCTTGCATATGAGTTTTCAGTTTTCAGTTCCAAAAAAGTGTGGAAAAGCATGGGGACATCTTTTCATAAGTTGTTTCCAGGAATACCTCTCTGAAGGGAGAGGGACATCTGCTTTGGATATGTACTACCGGATATTTGAACCCGACTTATATTGGGTAGTAACACCTTTTTCAGTGTTGGTGAAGAAGGGGAAACCCTTCATGTGGTTGGAGAGATGCCAATAGAGTTTTCAGGAGCTATGGAAGAGGCTGACTAGTGCCCCCATCTTGAGGATACTGAACGAGGGTGTAGGGTACGTATTCTACTGCGACACATCAAGGATTGAGCCCGGATGTGTCCTGATGCAGGAGCGAGCATCGATCACATATGGTTCTCGGTAGCTGATGCAACATGAGAAAAAAATACACTACCCACGACCTAGAGTTAGCAGCAGTGGTCTTCGACTTGTAGATGTGGCGACATTACTTGATGGGAGAGCATTTTACAGTATACTCGAATCACAAGAGTCTCAAGTATATCTTCTCTCAAAAGGACCTGAACCTGAGACAATGACGTTGGCTTGAGTTCTTCCAGAACTATGACTTTGAGATAAACTATACTCCTTAGAAGGGAAACATAGTAGTAGATTCACTCAACAGGAGATCCGGTATACAACTACTAGGTGAGGCAACATAGCAACTTTCCACTTTACAGATATCATTTGTGGGTCATGATGGAGCAGTTTTTCTTCAGTATCTTACAGTCTCTCCACCACTTCTTCAGCTATTCAGGGAGGCACAGTGTGGGGACGCTGACTGCGAGGCACGATGTGCTCAGATATCCATAGGACATGAACCTGATGGATTTTATAAAGGTGAGGAGCACATAATCTTCTTCAGGGGACGTACCATGGTACCCGTGTCGCTTTAGGGGAAAGTGATAAGGGAATTCCACACATCCCCTCTAGCGGTACATCCAAAAGTAGTGAAGATGTACCAGGATCTCCGATGATAGCACTGGTGTTTGGGAATGAAGAAAGCAGTAGCAGAGTTTGTCTCTCAGTGCCTCACTTGTCAGCAAGTGAAGGTAGAGCATCAGGTACCATCAGGCTTGGTTCAACCTTTAGAGGTCCCATAGTGGAAGTGGGATGGGATATCCATGTACTTCGTGATAGGAAATCCATGTACATCCAGAGGTCATGAATATATCTTGGTGATCATCGACCACCTCACCAAGTCGGACCACTTCCTACCGATCAAAGAACACGGTTCAGTAGAGAGTTTGGGATGCCTATATGTGTAGGAGATTGTGCAGCTATATGGAGTACCCTCGACGATTTTATCCGATCATGATAAAAGTTTTACTTCTTGGCTATGGAAGGTATCGTAGGTGGATTTCGGGACACAACTTCATTTGAGCACCGCCTTCCATCCTCAGACGGATGGCCAGACTGAGTGGACCATTCAGACCCTCGAGGACATGTTGCGTGCTTATGTCCTCGACTAATGTCACAATAGGGAGGATCACTTTCCTTTTTTGGAGTTTTCATATAACAATAGCTATCACTCCACCATTGGGATGTCACCTTTTGAGGCATTGTACGAGTGACCTTGCAGATCTCCTTTGTGCTAGAATGACCGAGGGGAGTCAGTACTCGTGGGACTAAAGATGGTACAGGATACCACATAGAAAGTGCAGATCATCCAGGAGCAGATGAAGACTGCGCAGAGTAGGAAGAAGTCTTTTGCCGATAGGATACATAGACTTATAGAGTTCGAGGATGGAAACCACATAATTCTATGGGTCTCACCTCGAAGAGGTTTGAGGAGATTTGGCTGGGGTGGTATGTTATCTCTGAGGTTCATTGGACCCTTCCAGGTCCTTAGCAGAGTTGGAGAGGTGGCTTGCCACCTAGTACTTCCCCCTCAATTGCACTAGGTGTGCAACGTCTTCCAGGTATCCCAACTGAGGAGATACATGCATGACCCTTCTCACATCATCGACCACGGTAAGCTGGACATCAACGATGGGGTGAAATTTACGGAGGTTCCAGAAGATATTGAGCATCGATAGAAGCAGGTCCTTCGTGGGTGGTCGATACCTCTGGTGCACATTCGTTGGCAGCATGGGAACCTCTAGGAGAGCACATGAGAGCAGTAGGCTCAGATTCATTCTCATTACCCCCACTTGTTTTACTAGTTTTGTGATGTGGATTTTGGGGATGCAAATCCCTGAGGTGGGGAGAATGTAAAGACCTAGAATTTCCTTGTATTTTTTTAATTATATGGGAATTTTACAGGCCCGTGAAAATTTACAGTGCGTGATTTCGAGGCCCGATGTGCCTAGAATGAATTTCTGAACTTTTTTTGGGTACGCTCAGTAAACGTACGAGTGGTTTTTTGTAACTTTTAAACCGGTTCTCAGAATTGAAATCCGAGGGCACCGTTGAACTCACATCGACAATATTCGGTTAAGGAGACCTTTATATCAACCGTAGTAGGTCGAGGGTGAAAGCTATATATTTTTTTTCATGGAAATGAAAAATAGAATAAAATAAACTTTTATTTTATTTCTAATAATACCTCCCACATGAATGTTAAATAGGTAGGGATTACCTGAACTAGAACCCCAATTTTTAATTCCTAAAGGTGGGGACCACCCTAACCCTCTTAATAGGAGAAACCCCATGAAATCACTCATTAATGAAGAGTTAACCCATGAACATCCCCCAAATTTATTATTCCAACATTGTATAATTAATTGTGCCAAAAAGTTAATTGTGCCAACACAAATTAAATTGATATACTAAATTTAATAAGTTGGGACCTCTCATTTTTCCGAGTTGGAAATTGTTGGAAATGGGAGAAGCTTGGGAGAGATTGGAGAAACTCATCTCCAATGAATAACCTCTCCTCTAAATGAAGAATTCCATCTCCATCAAATAATGTTCTTCAGATCCAAGAAAGAGGAAGACGCATGAGCCCAACTTTGGAAACATGTTGCGGAGGCGATGGTCCTTGGCACCCTCTTCGCCTTTACCGTTTTCATCTCGTGACACATCAATGAAAATTCGAGGTAGGGTTTTTGTTTTAAATACCTCCCTTACCCGTTCTTGATGTTCTTCATGATTCAGAAGTTGTGAAACGCTTGGTACCGATCTAACGCAGAGGGTGAGGGCCAAACGAGCATGGCCGGACATCTCCACAATACCTTGTGGTTTTGGATGAAATCTTCGTGACATGGAAGACGAAAACTGGAGGTTGTCCGCACGAAGGGGGCTACAGTGTGCTTCCATGACACTCGAAGAACAAGGGGCCATGACTTGTGCCACGAAGACAAAGGGAGGACGACCGGTGGAGTCGACCACCGACGAAGGCGTAGCGTGCGACCATGCCGCGCAGAGAGGATGGTTGGCCATCCGGCCAGCTGCGGTGGACCACTGCATCGCAGCCACCCCACCGCACCGCGGCCGCCCCACCGCATCGTGGCGGCCCACCGTACCGCAGCCGCCCCGCCGCACTGCGGTGACTCGCCGCACCACAGCCGCCCCGCACCATGGACTGCCGAAGCTGGGCCGCCCAGCGTGGGCCGGGTCGGGCCCGAAACAATTTCGACCCTATACATTCTTTTGGCCATAACTTTGGCACTGGGCATCCGTTTGATGAACCTTATGTGGCACCAGAAATCTTGGAGTGAGAAGGTCCTTTTGGTATACCCCACTTGATATTTGGATAAATTTGTGCTACAGTCCGGTTGGATCAAGCACGAATCTAACCAGACCCTTGAAACTAAAAGGCTAATAACTTACAGACCGGGCGCCCGATTGATGCACCGTCTATTGCGTTGAGATGAATTTTACATGTAGGTCCATTGGGATACTTCTTCGTGGGACTTTGTGGCAGTTGGAATATCAAATAGTATCTTGTGGAGAGGACTCTCCCAGAGATGACCAAGCTTAGTGCGGGTACCCTGTAGCTGGTTGTGACGATGTACTAGGATCTTGTGTGGGTTTGACGATGTACTGACGATGTACTAGGATACTGTGTGGGTATGATGATGTACTGACTATGTACTAGGATCTTGTGTGGGTCTGACGATGTACTGAGGATGTACTAGGATCCTGTGTGGTCCTGACGATGTACTAATGACGTACTAGGATCCTGTGTGGGTATGATGATGTACTAATGTTATACTAGGATTCTATATTGGTGTGATGATGTACTAACATTAAACTAGGAGCCTATGTGGGTCTGATAGTGTACTAGGATCTTGTGTAGTTCTGACGATGTACTAAGATCCTGTGTGGGTCTGTAATTTGGGATCCTTCGTGGGTCTGCCTCTTAGCAGAGTAAGATGATTTAGTAGTTACATCTAATCATATCTACTACTGTACCTAAGTTATACCTGGTATAAGTTGAGTCCTTAACTTCATGGTGATAAATTTTTGGTATTATTCTGTGTAGCGTACCTGTGTGGTACTTACCTTCGTGGTATTCTTACCTTTGTGTAATAGTTGAACTTTTGGATTTTGGGTTGGACCCTGCATTTCCTCATGGTTGAGATGGGTATACTTGATAACTTAGGCATATGTATGGGCATATACCTAAGTAGGGTTTTCAGTTGATTTCATGATGTGTGGTTTATCCTTTGTGGATTTTGTGAGACATTGAGGTTCTCGAGGTCCCTACTGAGTATCATTATACTCAACCCTGCACAGGCTATGCCTGCACCTTATTATGTTTAGTGCAGATGATGAACATCACTGACTAAGGATGAGATTACCATGACTGAAGGTAGCTCAGAGGTGGACATTAGATGAGACGTACTACAGAGACTTCCGTTTGAGAGCTGTACCTACCCTTCAGGTAGGATCCTTGGCGGGTGTTCACAGGAGCGTTTTCAGTTTACTTGTACCTTTCAGTTTTCTACTACATTCCAGTTGGGCTTGTATTCTGGCCCCTTTTTACCTACTTTCAACACTCTTTTTCTATATAGTTTACTTTTGTTCGTATCTTGCTGTGTGCTTTGTTGAGTGCGTTTACAGGATATAAAGGCAATGCCTTCCTAGTTTTAGGGGATACACTAGTCTGTGCTAGTCACCAGCCCCTGGCCTATGGGAGGCAAGCTTGGGGTATTCACGACATGGGCCTCAGGGGACGTGTCATGAAATTAAGATATTATGAACATTATATGTATATAAAATAATACATAAATTCTTTCCATAATGATCATTGACAAATGAAAATGTCACTCATGCGTATGTATGAACTACCCTTTCTGTGATCGCATATTTTTTCATATTACATAGTTATTTTTCTTTATTATATTTAAAAGTATAATTGATGAATAAGTTTGATAATTATTTAATAATTAATATTTAGTATATGTTCAAATAACTACCACTTTAAACATGGTAAAAAAACCAAATACATTTTGAATTAGTGAACTAAATGTCCTCAAAACTCCCAACATGGATTATCTAATTTTTTAAATATTTTATAAGAAAGAAATAAAATAAATGATTTAATTATAAGGTGTTAAACCATAAAAAAGTTCTTAATAAATCAAATTATATTTATAATATTATTATACATGAGTTAAATTACATAAAAGGAAAGTCTGCACTCGAGGTATTGGTTTTTCTCGCCTCGCTTTTACTTCTATTACAAATATAATATATTCAACACTTATTTATATTATGTGGTTTCTATAGTAACACATATACATGTAATTTCATGAATCCATCATACATCATGGTATTTCAAGATTAAATTTTAATTGTTTAATATAATGGGATTTGACTTGAATGTTACCAAGTGGTAAAGAATTACACAACTCAATTTCTTTTCATTGGGTTATATTAATTATTCTATATATTTGATATTCTATGATTTTTTGTGTAATTAATTTTGATATATTGTTTTTTATTTCCAATTATTTTATGTGGATTTACATTTGATACACATATTGGATTAATTGATTAATTACCAAATTCAATGGTATGATTTTTGTAAGGGATATTCATCTATAATTATCTTTCTTTTAGACATATGTTTATGATATGATCCTATAATCCTATTTGAGGCATATATACCTCCCTTTAAAATTTTATATCATGAAAGACATTATGTTAATGGAATTTAAAGTATTATTTATTATTATTATTTCATGGGTCCTACGATTGAAGAGTTACCAAAGTGGAAAAGACTTTATGTTACAATCTCATTTCTTTCATTATTGTTTATGTTGAAGATTATTTTGGAGGAAATAATGTGGTATTACTTTTTTAAACCACATAAATTTTATTTTAATATGGTTATGAATTTTTTCACATATTTAATTTACAATTCCTTACTTATTGATTATGAATCAAAAGAATAGTCATTTGTATGTGATATTGATCTTGTATTTTCATTTAGATTGGGTATCTTTCTCTTCTATAACCATTTTTTCTAATTTTTTTTTCAAAAAATGGTATTTTATAAAAATAAATGATTTCATGAATCTATTTTTATGATATTTTATCACATTTTTAAAATTATTTAAAAGTAAATTTCTTATAATTTTCCAAATGGGTCAGTTTTGAATCCATTTTTTCAAAATATTTTCATAAGAATGATTATTATAAACATATCTGACATGAACATATTTCCCCCAT
Source organism: Viscum album (assembly GCA_963277665.1). NCBI lineage: Eukaryota > Viridiplantae > Streptophyta > Magnoliopsida > Santalales > Viscaceae > Viscum > Viscum album. The sequence goes on along the minus strand of OY728150.1, from coordinate 1,392,436,844 downwards.
TATATTGATTATTTTCTTTAATGTTTCCTTTATAAATTTCTCGGTTTTTTTTCAAAGAAAACTAATTTAAAAATATTTCTTTTAATTTTTAGTTTTTGAAATTTATTTTTAGAAAGAAAATTTTATTTTCCTCAAAAATGATTTTAATGACTTTTTATGATATTTTGATTCATCAACATCAACAACCATTGTTGTTACATATTCTCAAATAAGGATATTTTTTAATGATCGAATCATTATTATCTCACTAGATGGATTTTAATTATTTTAAAGAGATTTTATTAAGACTATTTATTTTACATGGGAAAATATTATTTCAAAGTGATTCTTATAGAACCCATTTCTTTTCAACAGTTTATTCATGTTTCAAAGATATTGTTATGGAACCCATTTATTTTCCACTTGTTAATCATGCTTCAAAGAGATTATTATAGAACAAATTTATTTTCCATGGTTTAATGGTAAAACACAATTTTATTGAATATTTTATTGATAATAAATGATATAATTTCCTCACATTGTGTTAACTATGTTTATTTATAGAATATTTGGGATTAGATCATTTATATGAAAATTTGATGAAAATTCCAGTTTAACCTTAACAAATTTACTGTAGTATTTCAAACATAAATAATTTTATTTAAATTATTTGAAGAAAATAGTTTGTAAATGTTTTACTGACATAATTTTCTACAACTTTAATTTAGTACATTAGAGCTAAATCATGCATTTTTTTGGTGTAAATGGGCCATGAAGTCAAAGTTGGGATGGACTCGCTAGATTGGACATGAGTTTTGTATTTGGGCCATAAATTCTTTATCCTTGCTTGGATTAGGCCCAAATTTTTAAAGGATCTCTAGGAAAAATTTTATCACGAATCATATATCTGGAAGGACAACTTATTAACGCGCTTTAATGGTCAAATGGGCGGTGAAAGTTGGAATAAAATATTTTTCTGAGATTCCCCATTCACACCTAAAACCACCTTGAACCTAGCCTCCCCACCACTCTATAAATTGGTGTTTTTATCATTTGGTGGGGCTTGGACATGAATTAGGAAGTTTAGGGCATAGGATAAGAGGTTCCACTCTAATTATACAAGAAATTAAATAAGGGTATATCTTGAAGGATGGACCCCTTCATCGAAGCCCTCTTATTCTTCCTCATGTTGCAATGTTTGTGTTTTAACAATAAGCTTATTTGTTCTTATTTTATTTATTCTGTTTTCTTATATTTTTTTTCAAATTTATTCTTATATTAATCTTTCTAATTGGTTTGTAATCAATAGTAGAAACATGATTGGGTTCTCCTCTTTCTAAACCTTTGCACATGCAAAACGTTTCTACAATGACTACACCGCCCATGGAAGAGTAGTTCTTTTTAGTAATCAATCTACCTATAAACTTATTCAATCATTTATTTTGAATAAATGAGATAATTTAATTCACTTACTATGATTTATTGATTTATTTTTTAATTTAAATTAAACTAATCAATCAATTGAACAATTGACACAAAAACATGCGAGGTCGGAAGTTATGTAAATTGTGAGAGTGTGATCTTAATCGGTAATACTAGACCACACGAGATAAGTTTGTAGAGTTTAAATATAATCCCTAAACTCAATTAATCCTTATTTATAGGGTGTATATGTGATCTAATAAGCCACTAACCATAATCTAACCTCATAACATCAATCAAAGCAGGGTGCTACGATTGAGTGTTCCGAAGCTAGCCTAGCGTTTATGTAATTTCATCTTTGTGGTTAGGTTAAATCTCATAGGGTTTGAGAGTTAAAAAATTAGGAGATAATAATTAAGTTTATATTATTTTAAATGAAAATGATTAATAAATAAATTAAGAGGTTGATTTAGATTGCTAAAAAAACATCTTCTTGTTGCGTCGAATTTCATTTCAAAATTAAAAAAACAAAAAAATACAATCTTCTACCAGAAAACTTCTTATAGTTTTATAAATGATAAAACTACCAATCCTTTTAGGTAGTGTTTTTACTCTCTTTTATTTTATTTTTAGAATATCTTTAAGATTTTTTTTTAATTTACTTTCTCCTTTGAGAGACGACCTTGGTCAGCCACTTTGCTGTAGCTAAGTAACATGAAACTGAATATAATTTGAAAGCGCCCACAACAACGCCTTTCAAATTGGAACCATTGACGAGGAGATAAGTAATTATTTCAACCATTTAGTGGTATTTATTTTATTTTAAATTTTATTCTCTTCTTCTCTTCTTTATTCCTTCTTTACCCAATCTTATTTTTTCTTCTTATTTTGTTTTTTTCTACTTATTTTTTTGGACTATCAACTCAAACATATCATATTTTATTTTATTATGGTGTAATTTTCTTCTTTTATTTTTATTTGATTTATGACATGAAATAATACTATAGATATCTTAGATCTTGACGCTGATATTGAACGCATATTTAGGGCTCGAATCATACATTCTCAGTCTACATGATGTTTAAACATTCAACCAGTTGGAGAATTAATCCACTCCAAGAACATTGAAATTGGAAAAAATTCTAATTCCAAAATAAATAAGAAATAATAGCTAAAAATAATTGAAATTAAATTAATAGAACCATTCAATAATTGGATGCACCTGATATTAACTATCAACCAAATTGCATTGCATACCCAAATCTCGAATCAGACATTGAACTGAAATCTGGGTTAATTCATCTTATTACAAAGTTTCATGGATTATCTGGTGGGGATCCCAATAAATAACTTAAATAATTTAACGTGGTTTGATTAAACCTTAAACCAAGAAATGTATCTGAAGATCAAATCAAACTAAGGGAATTCTCATTTTCATTTGATGAAGCTGCAAAAAGATGGATATATTATTTACCACCTAAAGATGTAACATGTTGGAACGATTTGAAACATCCTTTCTTGCAGAGATTTTTTCCAGAATCAAGGACAACTTCCATTCGTAATAATATGTATGGGATCAAGAAAGACCAAGGGGAGTCAATGTTTGAGTACTAGGAGTGATTCAATAAGTTGTGTGAAAGCTTCCCACATCACCAAATCATTGAGAAACTCCTCATCCAATACTTCAATGATGGACTCAAAACTATGGAGAGGATCATGGTGGATTTTGAGGTTGGATGACCATTGGTGGAGAAGACACCAGTAGCTGCACGTGAATTGATTGACATGATGGCCCAAAACTCCCAATAATTTGGCGATCGAGGTACACCACTTGTTAGGGGAGTACATTAGGTAAGTCTACCTTTTCATGAAAGTCATTTAATGGATACCAAGTTAGAAGAATTGACCACTTTGGTGAGGCAAGTTTCTTGGGCTCAAAAGACATCCCAACCCCCTCATTCAAGGCCAAGTGTCATTTGTACTGAAACTAGTCACCCAACTGATTGTTTCCCCCAACTACAAGAAACATAAGATTTTGCAGCAGTGTTTCCTGGGAGACCATATCAGTAGTAACAACAAACATATCCCCAAAAGAAGCTTTATTATTTTGATAAAACATACTACAAAGGGTGGAAGGATCAATCAGACATGAGGTATGACTCTGTACAACAACAATGGCCCCCTTTTCAACAAAACTTCCAGTATCCTCCACCTTACCAATAGGGTTTCCAACAACCCCAAAGGCGATTTGAAGCTCAAGAATCAACAAGTCAATAACAAGGGAATTCTCAACAAAAGGTAGATTCTAACACTGTTGATATTTTGAAACAAATTGTTCTTAATCAATTGAATGATATGAAGAGTCAAGGTTCGGAGCTGAGGGAGTTAAAGACTCAAATGAGCCAGATTGACACTGTCCTCCATGAATTGGTAAGTAATAATTCTTGAATTCTACCTTCCCAACCTACTCCAAATCCCAAGGGTACTATTAGTTCCATCACATTTTGAAGTGGGAAGCAAATGAATGATACATCAGTACCTACCATTCCACCAGGATTCAACTCAACTCCAGAAAATCCTCATTCCACACCAACTATTGAGCAACCTAAGGAGAAAGATAAAGTTAAGAAAAAAACAGATGATGTTCCTTCTAAACCCCTTCCATTTTCAAATAGAGTTGTACAAACCAAGAATATGTATGAAGAGCCAATGAAAAAAGAAGTTTTGGAAAAATTCAAGAATGTGGAGATCAACATCCCTTTACTTGAATCCATCAAGAAAATCCCAAGGTATGCCAAATTATTAAAAGAAATTTGTACCAATAGAAGAGGGATAAAGGAAAATGAGAGGATCAATCTTGGAAGGAATGTGTCAGCACTCATTACACCAACTCTAACAATACCAACGAAGTGCAAGGATCTGAGGAAATTCAACATCCCATGCACCATAGGGGAGTTGCACTTTTCCAATGCTCTTTGTGATTTGGGAGCTTCCATAAATGTGATGCCTCACTCTGTATTATTTTATTTATAGGTTGGCGAGTTGAAGCCGATGAGAGTAGTGGTGTAGTTGGATAATAGAGCTACAACATATATAACGAGAGTCCTTGAATATGTACTTGTCCGGGTAAGAGACATGATCTTCCCAATAGATTTATACATGCTTAACATGGAGGACGATCAGGTAAGTTCACATGCTCCCATTATATTAGGTAGAACCTTCTTAAAAACATAAAAAACTATTATAAATTTCAATGAGGGTACACTTTCCATTTATTTTAGAGATGAAGTTGTAATATTTAATATTACGCACTCCATGAAGTACCCCTCAGAAGACCATTCTGCATTTTTTATCTCCAATTTTGAAACACCAAATAAAAACCCCATGGAATTATATTGTTATATGCTTAGGGAGATTATGAGTATTGGTTCTAGTTTGATGTCTAAGATAACTTCCACCCTCTTTTATAATGAAAAAGTCTCTCTTAGATTTGATTTTGAAATGAATTCATATTCTAATCTTGATCAAGTGAACTCTGATTATGACATGGATGTTGAGTTTACTGATGGATCTTATGTTTTATTCTCTGATTGTGATGATTTCTATTCTAATACTGATGCTCTTTGTGCACATAATTTATTTCGTTCAATGTCTCCATCCATACATCACCCCCCTATACTGGAACTCAATCCATTGCCACCAAATCTCAAATACTCATAATTTTTGAGTGGTGATAAATTATTTGTTATCATTGCTAACAATATCCCTTTGGAACATTAAAAAAACTTTAGAATCTTTTGAGGGAGAACATTAAAAATATCTTGTGGACCTTGGATGACATATTAGGCATTATACCCTCCATTTTCATGTATAGGATTCTTTTAGATGATGGGGTTAAACCGGTTAGGTAGCCATAATGGAGACTAAATCCAACTCTTTTGGAAGCTGTTAAAAAAGAAGTTCAAAAATTGATCAAGGCGGGTATAATATTTCCCATTTCATATTCTTAGTGGGTAAGTCCTATTCAAGTTTTTCCTAAGAAAAGTGGTGTTAAAATTGTTAAAAATGAGAAAGATGAGTTAGTTCCAATGAGGGTACAAAACAGTTGGCGTGTGTGTATTGATTGTAGGAAACTAAATCCGTCCACCCGCAAGGACCATTTCCCCCTCACATTTATTGATAAAATTCTTGAGACTCACTGGGAAGACACATTATTGTTTCTTGGATGGATTTTATAGATATTTTCAGGTTCCTATTGCTCTGTAGGATCAGGATAAGACACCATTCACTTGTCCATTCGGTATATTTGCCTACCGAAGGATGCCATTTGGACTTTGCAACGCCCCAGGTACCTTCCAGAGATGCATGGTGAGTATTTTTTTTGATTTTATTGAGACATACATGGAGGTATTTATGGATTATTTTATAGTTTATGGATCCTCATTTGATGAATGGCTAAGTAGTTCAGTAAAGGTGTGGAATCGTTGTATTGAGAAGAATATGGTCTTGAACTTTGAAAAGTGTCATTTCATCGTAGAGCATGGAATTTTCTTAGGGCATGTAGTGTAAAAACATGGGATTGAGGTTGATATATCTAAGGTAGATATCATTTCATCCTTAACATATCCTTCATGTGTGCATGATGTTAGATCTTTCCTAGGGCATGTATGATTTTATCGGTGCTTCATCAATGATTTTAGTAAGATTGCTCTTCCTATGTCGTGATTACTTAAAAAGGTTTCTGATTTTGTGTTTGATGATTCTTGTAGGAATTCCTTTTATGAGATAAAACAATGTCTTACCACTCAACCTATCATAAAACCCCAAATGTGGGAGATTCCTTTTTAGCTTACGTGTGATGCCTCCAACTTCGTAGTTGGAGAAGTCTTATCTTAGAGGGTGGAGGGACGTTCAAATGTGATTTCTTATGCATCTAGGACACTTGATTCATCCCAATAAAACTACACAACCACATAAAAGGAGTTTCCTGCTGTTATATTTGATTTAGATAAATTCATTTCATATTTATTGGGCTCTAAAGTAGTTGTTTTTTCTAAACATGCAGCTCTGAGGTACCTATTAATGATTCCAGATGCAAAGCCCATGCTAATATGATGGATGCTTCTTATTTAGGAATTTGAAATTGAGATAAAGGAAAAGAAGGGGTCTATAAATCTAGTGATGAACCACATGAGTAGGCTTACTCACACACTAGAGGATGACACCTTGGACCAGCTACCACTTCGGAACACTTTCCCCAATGAGCATCTTTATTCCATATTTGGTATGCATCCTTGGTATGAAGATTTCATTAACTACCTTATTTCCTCTGAAATCCCTAAAAATTTAAATAAACATAAAGTTCAAAAATTAAATAGTGAGTAAATATTTTATGTTTTGGTTGATCCGTACCTATAGATCATGTGTAGTGACCATGTTATTAGGATGTGTGTTCCTGATCATTAGTTTGATTATGTTCTACAATTCATTCATACCCTTTCTTATGGTGAAAACTTTGGACCCCAATGGACATCTAGGATAGTTTTAGACTCTAGATTATATTTTCCTAAATTATTCCATGATGCTCATTTGTATTGTAAGTCGTGCTCACATTTCCAACACACGAGAAATATTTCTAGGAGACATGAGATGCCTCAACAACCCATACTATTCTATGAGATTTTTGATGTATGGGACATCGATTTTATGGGTCCTTTTCCTAGTTGCTTTGGTTTTTGTATATTTTGGTTGATGTTGATTATGTGAGTAAATGGGTAGAGGTCAAGGCCACCAGGACAGATGATTCTCATGTTGTTGTGGACTTTGTCAAAGTGCATATTTTTTGTAGGTTTGGAGTACTTAAGGCCATCATTAGTGAACAAGGGACACCCTTTTTCAATCATAATTTTTCTTCCCTCCTTCGGAATTATGGGGTGACACAGAAAACATCAACATCATACCAACCCCAAACAAATGGTCAGGCTGAGGTTTCAAATCGCAAGTTGAAACAAATTTTGGAGAAAACTGTGCAGCTGAATAGGAAAGATTAGAGAAAGCACTTGGATGGCATGCTTTGGCATTATAGGATAGCATACAAGAAAACCATTGGTATGTCCCCATTTTGGATTGTTTTTGGGAAAGCGTTTCATATCCCCATGGAATTTGAGCATCAGGATTATTAGGATATAAAGAAATGCAACATGGATTTGACACAAGCTAGAATCCAAAGAAAGTTGCAAATTCAAGAGCATGTGGAGATTCAATTGTATTCATATCAGAACTCAAGGATCTACAAGGAAAGATTAAAATCATCTCATGATATAATGATCCAAAAAAGGGAGTTTCAAGTTGGAGAGAAAGTCTTGCTCTATAGTTCACGAATGAGGCTGATGCCTAGTGAGTTGCGTTCCAAGTGGTTAGGTCCTTATGTTGTGACTAATGTTTTTCATTATGGTGAAATGGGGATCACAAAACAAGACACAAGAAGAAACATTATAGTTAATGGGAAATGTTTGAAGAAATACATTGAGGGAATTCCTACTGATGCAGTGGATTTCATTACACTGCATGACCCCAATATCACTTGAGCATATCAGGCTGTTTCTAACCCTTTCACTTTTTTATTCTTTATCCTATTTAAAATTATAAATTTCATGTGAATATACCATCTCATTGATTCACAATGAGTACAATGAAATATTTTAAGTGTGGGGGAGGGAACCTTTTACACTACTAGAAATAAAAGGTATACCAATGGTTGAAAACCGTTGGTATAGGCTATAAAACCATTGGTATAAATTATACCAATGGTTTTACAAACCGTATCCAAGTAACCCATGAAAATATAAATATACCAACAATTTCAAAGAAACCGTTGGTATATGTGAATAAATCTACACTATACCAATGGTTTTATGTAAACCATTGGTATAGAGGTGAGATATCCCAATGGTTATGAACTGTTGGGATAAACTTTATCTAGAATTTTACCAACGGTTCTTAAGAACTGTTGGTAAATGTCTCAAGTATTAACACCTCAACCAATAGTTACAAACCGTTGGTATTGTGTATTTTTAGAACTATTGCACAACAGCCCCTCCAGTAGCCCCTCTAGCGCACAAAAAGACATACAAACAGACATAAAACAACATGAAAAACACCTGTAATAGCACACAAAAAAACACATAAAACCATCAAACTCTTCCAACCATGTCATGTACTACAATTACCTATTTCAATCTTCATATGACAACAATATACCAGTATATTTTAATAATAGTTTCAATAACTCAAACATTATTTACACCCATTTAAATCTTTATATAACAACCACTCTTCCAGTAGTAATTCACCTCACCCCTACACAACCCCCCAACCAGCACAACCCCCACCTCCCCATAAAATTCTAATATACAGAATAGTATGAGAAATACTTATTAGAGTTGAATAAGTGTTTGAAATTGGCTCAAATCCCAATTTTTTTTCTTGATCCTAGATTTTGGTATGTAATGATTTGTGATGCATTTTTCATTGAACTTTTATTTTTTATAATATATGGTGAAAAGGTATTTTATTAGGAGTCTCATCACTTATGACCCCATGAGTGAAAATACCCAAATCATGAAAAAGAGTTTGCGACTATCGTTGATGAGTGTAAATTTCAGAGACACCACCTCTTTGATTAAAGACATGTTATATATACAAACTGAATGTCATAGTAATATAATTTATTCTAATGTGAACTAAATCATTTTCAGATGTGTTGGATAAAATACATGTAGATGTTCAAATTTGAAATGGAATATTTTCTTGGTGAAGGAAATTTCAGTTTTGATGCACTAAGAAGGAAGATGAAGGAGGTAAGGGTGTTAATATCAGATATTGGGTGAATGGTAATGGCTTTGTTGGTAGACTCTATAGTGGTAATAACATAATATACTTGGGTGTTGGTTTTTATACGCATAGTGATCATGTCCAAATTGGTTGAATAAGTGGATGTTGAACATGTGTCTGATCCAGAGTGGGTCGTGATGCATATAAGGTTGACAAAAAACAGTCCCCTTTTAGGATGGGTTATAGTCATACATGGTGTACTACTGGTTAATGTAAGGGTGACACTTCTTTATTCCATGATAAAAATAATTGATGAGACCCTCTCATGCTTAATAGTGAGAATAAAAGTGACGACACATAATATCCTCAAAAAAATTGGATCCAACTGAATCATGCCCCAAATAACCTCTTTAACCCAACCATCTTACCATAGGACTTTGACAAGTGGATGCATATTCCCTCACTACACTTTCTTGATGTAGTGAAATAAAACACCACAATTTTTGAAATTGTTAGGTTTTTGAGAATCATAATGAGATATTTTGACAATGAATAAACACCCAAATATGATCTATCCTCAAACAAAAGCAACATTTATAGAATTTGAGAAATGTCTGAAAATGGATTTTACCTAGGAGTGGGTTTCTTCTTCTTAAATATAAAGAGAAAGTTTGATGATGCATGCTATGAAACTAAATTTGAAAACGAGGTATGGAAACTGACCCATGGTTCCATGTTCATTACAAAAGGAGTAAATTATGGAACCCTTTACTTGATTTAAAATTCAGGCAGAACTGAAATGATCAGATGTTCAACTTGTGATGGTCTAGAAGAATGGAACAGTAAGTTTATTGACCTTAGTGAGAATAATATTAATGTTCTTAAGGCTATGAAAACTAAATAGTACAAGTATGGTGCGATCTATTGATCAGAGTAGGATTCCACCACATCGTGCCTCAGATTGAGGCGGCGTTGGCTCATACACGTAAAAAATGACCAATGTATCATTGACCTATAGTATAAACACAATCTAAACACGTTTTGTCAGTTTTCCATATGTCAGTTATTGGTTTCACTTAAAATGTTGTTCATTTAAAAAAAAGTGAGATACTTAGAGTGATACCGGCCACATCATGCCTTGGATGGAGGTAGGGTTGACTTGTACACGTCACAAATGACACTTGTATCATTTTCCTAAATAATCAATACAATCTGAAAGTGTTTGGTCAGTTTTCTGTATGCAAGTTGTTGTTTTCACTTAAAATCCTATCCATTTCAAATAAAAGAGATACACTTTGAGTGATATCGGTCACACTATGCCTCTGATTGATGCGGGGTTGAATCTTACACGGCAAAAATGATCCATGGATCATTTTTCTAAGTTATCAACACAATCTAAATTCGTTTGATTGGTTTTTCATATTCCATTTGTTGTTTTCACTTAAAATGCTATCCATTTCAAACAAAAATGAGACACTTTGAGTGATAGCAGTCACACCGTTCCTCAAATTGAGGGAGGGTTGACTCATACCTATCAAAAATGATCCATGGATCGTTTTGATAAAGTATCAACACAATCCGAATGTGATTGGTCAGTTTTCTGTATGTCAGTTGTTGTTTTCACTGAAAATCCTGTCCATTTCAAAGAAAAGTGAGACACTTTGAGTGGTACCGGCCATAACATGCATCAAGTTGAGGCAGAGTAGACTCATACAAATCAAAAATGCCCCATGGATCATTTTCCTATATTATCAACACAATCTGAATGCGTTTGATCAGTTTTCCATATGCCAGTTGTTTTCACTTAAAATATTGTCCATTTAAAATAAAAGAGAGACACTTTGAGTGATACCGGTCACACCATGCCTCAGATTGAGGCGGGGTTGACTAGTACACATCAAAAATGACCCATGTATTGTTGTGATAAAGTATCAACACATTCTGAATGCGATTGTTTAGTTTTCGGTATGCCAGTTGTTGTTTTTAAATAAAATGTTGTCAATTTCAAACAAAAGTGGGACACTTTGAGTGATACTAGTCACACCGTGCCTTGAATTGATTCGGGGTTGACTTATACCTATCACAAATGATCCATGGATCATTGTGATAATGTATCAACACAACCTGAATATGTTTGGTCATTTTCCATATTCCAATTGTTGTTTTCACTTAAAATATTGTCTATTTCAAATAAAAGTGAGACACTTTGAGTGGTACCAGCCACACCGTGCATCAGATTGAGGCGGCGTTGACTCGTATGCATAAAAAATGACTCATGGATCGTTTTCCTAAATTATCAACACAATCTAAATGCGTTTGATTGGTTTTTCGTATGTTAGTTGTTTTCACTTAAAATGTTGTCCATTTCAAATAAAAGTGAGACACTTTAAGTGATACTGGCCACACCGTGCATCAGATTGAGGTGGGGTTGACTCGTACACATCAAAAATGTTGTCATGGGTATCTGGTTTTCCTTGGGATGTGGCACAGTTTCACTGAACTATGTGCCAAACATGAGCCAAATATTTCTGGGTAAAAATAATATATTTTCTCTAAAATAACTAAAGTGAATACAAGGGAAAAATAAAATACCCAAAAAATTTAAAAAATACCTCACAATTAAATAAATTTTGTGACACTTGGCCAACCATGAACCCACCTGGACAGCCTAGCCCCTCCACCTGGACAACCCTCCTACCCCACCCCATCGCCCACACCATCCCCCACCCCACTTTAACACTCCCCCTCCCCACCCTGAAAACTTGAAATTGAAATTAAAAATACCTTAAATATGATTTTTTTCTTCAAACAAATGAAAATATTATGCCTCTACGTCAAATTCTAAAAATGTTGACATATTTTTTGCAATTATGATGTTGTTCATGACCATCAAGGATGAAGAAAATCAAGTTTTTATGTGTAATAAGACTCTTCGGAGTGTTCTAAAATTAAATAGTTGGGTTTAGAAAAGAAAATTAAAGTGTTAGATGTAGGATTTTAATGGAGGGTTTTGAAATTTCTAATTAAATATCACCAAATCATATAGAAGATAACGATTTCAGAATATCCTAAAACCAACAAATAATTATAAATGATGAGATACCTCAAAGTGGTGTTAAACGAGGATAATTTAATTTGAAAGCCAACAAGGGAGGTATTGGGAGAACACCCTAATTGATTAATAATTCCTAAGGAAATCTATTAATAATACTAATATGAATCACCATTTATATATTTACATTGGTTTTATTGATGGATAATGATCTTCTTTTTCTTGTGTGGAGTTGGGTTGACCTCAAAACACCGAATGGGGTTCCAATCTATAGTTCTTTGATTATATTATCCAAATCTATGAAGCTTCCACCAATAATTATGACAACTTTATATCAGTGCCTACTGGAATTTCATAACATTTAAGGGATAAGTGTTTTGTGAAAAGCCTATGCATTATAGGGATGTTCAAGAATGATGGTTTTTTGTTCATATGTGTATGGAATTCAATAACGAAGATGGGTTATTCTATTTAACCAATGTTATAGTGTATGTTTAGGATAAGTTCTTTCATTTAACCAGTGTTCTAGTTTATGTTTAGGTGAGGTGAGTTAGAAACCAGGTTAGGCATGTCATTAGAACATGGGTTCTTCTATTTAACCATGTAGTCTTGTATTTCAAGGATGAAAGTGTTTTGGGTGAGCTAATTACTACCCACTCTATAGTATGGCCAACACATCATATGGGCATACACATGAAACAAAGGCATGTTTAAATGGGACGTTTTCAGCACCCCATTGGCCAAACATACTTTTCACCATAAGGGATTGGACATGTATATTTAGATGGCTATCCAAGTCATGTACTCTGTGTACATTCCCAGCACACTAGATTATCTTAGAAACCATATGAACCCTTATACAAACCATGTGAACCATTATACAATATATTCGTTATTACAACCATTAAAAACAACTTATTAAACAACATAATTTTTCAAAGATAATCAAATTGAACATAAATCAATAATAATATTAGATATATCATGTAAAATATAGGAATAATATCTTACATCCTAAATGACCACCCATAACAATGATTAATGTCCACAGAGCTCTCATTTCTACCAGATCAAAATAGAAAAAAATAGTTGCAAAATAACAAAACCAAGGTATAAAAAATAGTTGCAGAACAACAAAACCAAGGTATCACTTACAGATTTGAAGTGTAGAAGAAACAAATTCTTTTATTGAAGATGGATTGATCAGTGGAAGAATTTTTTCAAGATGGGGAAGAGGGAGAATCGATTTAGGGCACCAATCGAGCAGAGGGGGACTTATAATCGAGCGGAGGGTGAACTGGACACCTGATCTGTATTTAGGGAAAAACTTTCCCAACGGTTTATAAAAACCGTTGGGAATGTATGTATAAGAAACAATGTAAGGCCTATACTAGTAGTTAACACAAACCATTGGTAAAAAGACAACATATGCCATTGGTTATTAATAACCGTTGGTAATAGTGCCTATACTAAGGCCTATACCAATGATTTTACAAACCGTTGGTAAAAATCTTTACAAAATATTCTATGCCAACGGTTTTAAGAAAACCATTGGTATACATAGATATTACCAATGGTTTATCTAAACTGTTGGGATATAAGCATTGGTAAAAGTGGGATTTCCAGTAGTGTAAGTTTATAAATTTCAATTTTTTTCCTGTTTTTCAATGATTTTCAAAAAAAATGCATGTTTTTCAAATTTTGTGTGTTTATTTTCAATTCTTTTTGTGTGTTTTTAAAACTTTTGAGCTGAAATTATTCTCATCACCATTTTCTAATTCATATCAATAAGTGAAACAATTTATCCCATGAAACCGGGCCTAAATTAATGCTGAAAATAACTATGTTTCAAGTTCAAATATGTATCAAATTCATGACAAGTACTCTGAATTTTGAATCCCATGACACATCTCATTGTCTTTATATTTGAAATCACTTTCCTATAGGGATTATGAACCATTATTTTCACATTCTTTATATTTACCTCATTTCTTGATATAACCAAACCATGCTTGATTTAACTAAAAATTGATTTATTCTTGTCAAAACTTGAGGGTTTGATGTACTTATGTTTAAATCATTGAGGCATTTGTTTGGTATTAAAGCCCCTATTTCAAAGAATCATTTATTTATAATGGCCTACCTTGAACATTTAATCCTTGTAGCCCTTATAATCGATGAACAACCGGTTAGGGTTTCCACATTACAAGCCAATTTTCTCTATCCAACCAACTCTTGAAGTGAAATTGCATAATCTAGTTGAACTTAAGTGTGGGGGAAGCTATCTTGTGTTGTGCTACCACATTCTGTGATACTTTGGGTGGAAAATTAAATTCTAAAAAGATGTGTTTGATTCTGGATAAAATCATTATATTGAAAGCTATGTCTTTTCTAGATCTTTAATGATAAGTGAAGTTGTGCCTTTCTAGAGATTCTAATAGAGAGAGAATGTTGTGCCTATCTGGAGCTTTCAAGAAAATAATTTTTGAGAAGATTGACATTTTTACTGATGAAATGTGAAATGGTGTGCACATTCCTTTATTTTTCATGATGATGAACATGAATAGTGCTATGGGGATTGAGGTGGTGACCATATTTAAGTGAAAATTAGAATAATGAAAATTTTCCTTAAAAAGAGCTAAGCCCTCCTCATTCAACCTTAGATATTTTCACATCTAAATAGTACTAACCGAATGCCACATAAAAACCCTGAAAAGTTATAATGATAAACATATATCCTAACTCACAATATGTGGTGATGTAGGAATTTATCAAGCCTATGGTGACCCTCATATGAGTTTGGATGAGAAATACATTGCTGAAAAATTGACATTTGTGTAATAAGAGAAAATTCGAGTGAGGTAAGTGTTTTGTCTGCATGGGAGGATAAATGAAGTGCAAATATGTCGAATGATATAAATAGAGAACTTTAAATAATTTTTTTTATGAGTCATGATATATTTTGTTTCTTGGTGTGAAATTTTTGGATATCAAGGATATGTGTTTTAAAATTTGTTTGGATTTGATATTGATGTTTACTTGTCACAATTTTTTGGAATACATGATATGAGGTTTTTCCCAGGAGTTCAAAAGGGGAAGTGTGGGGGAGTTGATAAAAAACAATTTTATTCAATATTTTATTAATAATAAATGATATAATTTCCTCACATTGTGTTAATTATATTCATTTATGGAATATTTGGGATTAGATCATTCATTTGAAAATTTGATGAAAATTATAGTTTTACACTTTAATATTTAACTATAGTATTTCGAACATAAATAATATTATTTGAATTATTTGAACCTAATAGTTTTTAAATGTGTCACTGACAGAATTTAATACAACTTTCATTGAGGACATTTGGGCTAAATCATGAATTTGGTTAGTGAAAATGGGCCATGAAGTCAAAGTTGGGATGTACTCGCTAGATTGGACATGGATTCTGTATTTGGAACATAACTTCGTCATCCATGATTGGATTAGGCCTAAATTTTGAGAGGAGATCTAGGACCCATTTTCCCACAAATCATATTTATGAAAATACATCTGATTCACGCGTTTATATGGTCAAATGGGCAGTTAAAGTTGACATAAAATATTTGTCTGAGATTCCCCATTCACACTCGAAACAACTTTGAACATAGCCTCCCCAACACTATATAAATTGGTGTTTTTCTCATTTTAAATGAATTAGGAAGTTTAAGGAATATGAGAAGATGTTCCACTACAATTCTTCAAGCAGTTCAATAAATTTATCTCTTTAAGAAAGGATCCCTTCGCCGAAGCCCTCTTTTTCTTCCTCATGTTGTAATGTTTGTGTTTTCATAATAAATTTCTTTGTTCTTATTTTATTTCTTCTCTTTTATTATGTTTTTTTTCAAATTTATTTTTCTATTAATCTTCCTAATTATTCTAGATCAATAGTAGAAATGTGATTGAGTTATGCCCTTTCTAAACCTTTGCATATGCAAAACGTTTCTACGATGACTACATCACCCATGAAAGAGTAGTAATTTTTAGTAATATATCTACTTATAAACTTATTCATTAATTTATTTTGAATCAATGAGCTATTGTAATTAAATTAATATGATATATTAATTTAGTTTCTAATTTAAATTAAACTAATAAAGCAATTAAACAATTGACACAAAAACATGCGAGGTTGGAAGTTGGGTAAATTGTGAGAGTGTGATCTTAATCGGTAATACCAGACCACATCGGATAAGTTTTTAGAGTTAAAATATAATACCTAAACTCAATTAATCCTCATTTATAGGGTGTATATGTGATCTAATTATCCACTGATCATAATCTAACCTTAGAACATCAATCAAAGTAGGGTGCTGTGATTACGTGTTCCAAAGCTAGCCTAGGGTTTAAGTAATTTCATCTTTGTGGTTAAGTTAACTCCCATATGGTTCGAGGGTTAACAAATTATGGGATCATAATTAAGTGTATTTTAATTTAAATTATAATTATTAATAATTACATTAATAGGTAGAGTTAGATTGATTATGCCTTTTAAAGTATTTTCTAAAAAACATCTTCTTGTTGCATCGAAATTCATTTCAAAATTAAAAGAAAAACAAAAAAATGAAGTCTTCTTCCAAAAAACTTATTCTAGTTTTATAAATGATAAAAAAACCCCCATAATTTAAAGTAGTGTTTTTATTCTCTTTTTTTTATTCTTATAACACCTTTAAGAATTTGTTTTAATTTACTTCCTCCTTTGAGAGACGACCTTGGTCAGCCACTCTACTGCACCTAAGTAACCTGAAACTGAACATCATTTTAAAGCGCCCAAGACAATGCCTTTCAGTTAATCATGTTTCATAGATATTGTTATGGAACTATTTTTTCCATGGGTTAATCAAGTTTAAAATAGATTATTGTGGAACCCGATTATTTTCCATGGATTGAATAAGTTTTAAAAAGAGTTAAAGATGTTTTTGTGAGTTTATGATGGGATTAATGCTCTATGTACTTTATTCAGGATACCATTTTTGAACAATATTTTATTATTAATGGATTTTCTATTATAAATCAATGAAACGTGGTTCTATTATAAGACAATGATGGGTGGTTACCTTATAAATAATGGATGGGTGGATACATTATAAACTAATTATGGGTGTGTTTATTACAGCCCTCCAATTCATTGGGTAATATAGAGATAGAATTCAACCATATTTTTTATTCCATTTTAGTAAGTAATGTTAAGATACTATTCCAAGATAACAATATGTATTATCTATGATTTATATGGGTTTATGATGTTTCTTATGAACAAGATTAATATCACATGGATTGTGATTATTGATTCGAATTAATATTTCCATTATTCAAGCTTTATTCCTTGTTTTCTTGTTTAATGATTCCAATATTGATGGGTATGAATATTCTTATGTTATACCCATGAACTTTGATTATGTTTTAATAACCTTATATTCTTATTTTTTCCACTAACTATGTTTAATTGTTATTGCTTATGTTTACCCTTACAAAGAATTTGAGATCACCCTTCACATGTTTCATTTTTTCTAGTATATAAATATTAATTTTTAATGAATTATATATTAAATGGTTTCATATATATTATGATAAAAAAATAATGTGGAATATGAAAATATGGGTATATTGGGAGATGATGTTTATATTTACTAACCATTTGTCTATGTATCCATGATGTTAAACGTTTTTTTTATAATTTTGCATACTCTAAACCTGAAGGGTCCTTTAAAATGTATGTGATCTAATATTTTCTTTTGATATTGTATATTTTGTGTAAAAAAAATTGGTTCACCTTCCTTGGAATCAATTCTACAAATGTAATGTTTATATTTCCATCATCGAATCCATGAGTGTGGGTTTGGGGCTGTTGTAGTTAGTATTAGTGGAATGATTTAGATAACTTTGGATATTAGGATATTTTCATGGGAGGTCAACTTATGAGTTATTTATACCATATTAGGTCTATGAAATTATGGATGATCAAAATTTCAAAGTCTTATACACCCCCTTGAGATTTTATGAAATGAGATATTAATGTGAATAATGAAATTTTATGATACATACTATTTGGTTGAAGTATATGTAATGATTTTGTTTAATGGGAAGCATGAATTGACATTTTTTGGACATAATGTTTGAGGTACTAATAAGCTGTATGGTTTAAATAATCTTTGATATTGAGGTAATTATTGGAATACTTGTTTTATCGTATAGATAACAATGTTATTGAAATTTGATTTGGTGAATAAGTGATTAATTTTTTTAAAAAATAATCTCTATGTTTTGGGATTGAAATATGAAAGGTATGAGATAATATTTTAGGTTAAAGAAACTATAATGTTGAGGTTATTTTGGAATTATTTAGTTTGGATGTTGGGTATTAATTTATATTTTTTGCATATTAGTGTAAAATATTATTGTGTTCTAAACACTTCAACTTTGGTTAATATATGAAGATAAGTGGAATAACATGATTATCTATTTTATCATTATGTTTTCCATTAATTTTTTATTTTAGTGATTTAATCATGAAATAAATCACCATGAATACTTATCTTTTGAAGGAAAAGACGAGATTGTGGGGAAAATTGATTAAATGATGAAAATATTAAAAAAACTAACTATATTTTGTTATTATATTTTTGTAAATGATAAATTAATTATTTAACTCTATGAAAAGGATTTTGAAACAATTTTTTTCCTATTGCCATCATTTATGATAAATCAATAACCTTTTTCATACCCCTTTGGATTATAGTTTTATGGTTGTTAACTTTTTCTTGATCATTAACTTTATTGGGATCAATGATATCTATCACTCCATATCATTATCATGAAATTATTATTTAATTACTTGACTAAATATTCACTTCTCATTTATTTTCTCATATTTGGAAATCTAGTATTTGTTATTCTATATGACTAGTGTAAGTAATTTTCTCTCTTATCAAGAGGATGTTTTATCAACCATTTTTACAATGTGGATTTCCAAAAAATGGTATTTACTAATTTCCATCCTTTTATTGACGAGATAAATTATTAATTTCAAGGACATAATTTATTAGGGGGGGAGATTTAACAACCTAAGATTTGAAAAAATATAACCATGTTCGATAGTGCATCTAATATAGAACCCTGAGTTAAAAAGACGTGTGAAATATATTATCATTATAACATAGACATTAAATTGGTGCGTATGAATAGTATTAAATACTTTATGGTATATATATATATGTATTAATAAATATAAATTATTGATAAATATTTATAAAATAATCAATTTATTTTTAGTAAAGTAATTTTATTCTTCAGAAAAATTTTTTCGTTAAATTTTTTTTATTTCATTTCATAAAAAATTATCATAATTAATTTTTTGATGATTTAAAATTTTAATTTTACAAAATTAATTAAATTTTGTAAATAATCATGGAAAAAATTAATTTGGGTGAATTTGTTGGATTTTTCATAGGATATTTATTTTTCAATGAATAATAAAAAATATCGATTTTTGAAAAAATGTCATTTCATTTCAATAAATTAAGAAATTTAAAGGATTCATTATGTTTTTAATATGAATTGAATTAACATTTTTATTATTTATTCATATTTAATCCAATTTATTTCTTTTTAATCAACTTTATATTGTATTTTACAATAAGTTTTTATTTAGGTTTTAAAATGGGATTTTTATGAAAACCTTTTAAAGTGATTAATAATTCTATTTTATTATTAATTAAAACAATCACTATTGTGGAATTATTTAAATGAAATTTATATAAAATATATTAATAAATTTTAATTTATATTCATAAAATAATTACAATTAGACATTTCAATCCTCCCCCCTTTCTCCAACCCCTACTTTCTTCCATCTCCCCACCAAATCAATCATAGCCCTAATGTTATGGATATTCTTAATAGGCTTTCAAATATTTTGATTTCATCCTCAAAGTTCAACAAGTATTAAAGGATCTGAAAGATAACATTGATTTCTCGGTTCAAGATGAGGCTCCCTTTAGTGGTTTCATTTGATAGATTTATCTTCAGGGCATGGAGTTTACAGGATTGAGTGATGGTGGGTCTAATAGACTCCTGAAACATCTTTATTCACTTCATATTGGAGGAATATATGGTAGGGGATTGTTTTAGTGCACCTTGAAGCTGTAATGGTCTCTGGTTATACCTTTTCAGATGGAAATATAAATTTTATATGAAGCATGACTCCCCTACAACGACGCTTTGGGTTAGTTTCCCAGAACTTCATCTTCTGTTTTTTAATCCTTAAATTTTAAGAATGTTAGGGAACCGAGATGATATATTTTTGTGTTATAACATTAGAAATAGACCCCTTTAGCACTCTGTTTATCCCTGAATCTATCTAGAAGTCTATGTCTCAATAGTATCTCCGAAGTTTGTGTGGATTATAGTGGGGTAAGAGTTCAGACTCAAATAGCTAGTTGTTTATGAGTCTTGGTTCGACTTTTGTTCATGGTACAATAAACTTGGCCATTCAATGGCACCCTATAGGCATGGAAATAATGGAAACCTTTAGCACCCTATAGGCATGTGAAATGAGGGTCACAGGGGGAAACCCATTAGTGTATGGTATTTTCAGTCGCACAAATTAGGATCTTGGTGATCCTAAGGTTTCATTGAATATTCCTGTAAGGCAAGATGATGCGATGTTGTATGGGGTGTCTTTCTATCTTTATCAGGTACACCTTTGTAAAATCCTTTATGTTTTTCTATGTAATGTGATAGTGGAAAAATAAAATATGTTGTGTATTCTAAGGTAGAATATGTAGGTTCTAAGACTTCCATGGCATCATCCTTTGTAGAGGCAGTGCACTCAGGGAGTGGATCTAGTGGAAGAGGTGGACCAAAAATGGTAGAGAGTGAGGGAGACTTATTATGTGGAAATGGCCAGGATAAGGACATAGGGGGTGGGATTTGTGCAATATCAATAAGTGAGTTTTCAGATATTAAGTTTGGAAACTACATTGAAGGACTGGAAAATGAAGATATGGTTCATGAGCTTATTGCTGTGAAGACAGATGAGAAAGAGGTCCATGGGTTTGAGTACAACAATGAGTTTTCTAACCTCTATTCTGGTGATAATGATGATACTTTTTAATATTGAGGGCCAGCCAATGTAAGGAGGAGGAAAATTATATAGGGAGGTAGGAAAGTGATAAGGACTATTCATATTTACCACTTCTGATGAAAACAAGATCTACCAAAGAGTCAAAATAAAAGATGATTTAAAGTGATACCAAGTCCAATTCTTACATTATACCTATATATCATGGGGTTGAACCCCTCCATTATGCTTTAATCAAGAATCAAGAGTTAGGTGAGGCCCTCAATCAACCTGTGGATAAGATTTTTAATTCTGATGAAGATATGATGGACACATTTTTTGTGATCAATGCCATTGATGAAGAAGCTGACAAGATGATGGGAAGGGTATTACAAGTGATTATAAATGAAAAGTATAGTGCATGGATTTAAAAGCAATATATTATTATGATAAGGTGATTATACTAATGGGAGATCAATCAAGAAGATTACATGTATCCTTCGTACAATCTGGTGTTCGATTTTGAGGAATTTTTAAAGAATGTTCCAAACAATCAGGTATCCTACATCTCCTGAAAATTATTTAGGGATAATGATTCTAGGAGGTATATGTTTTTTTCAATGTTATTATAATTTATTTTAGAATATTAATTGTGAATTTTCTCAATTTTCCCCTTAAAAGTGTTTTGGAAATAAAAAATTTAATTTTTAGTTAGTTAGAATAGTGAAAACAGTAAAAATTAATTTCCATGGTTAAGTTGAAAATGGGTTTACCGAGGGTTATACTAAAAAGGTATGGTTAAATTTACCTAAAAACTTGTATAAAACATTTTTTATACATATTTAGACCTTATAATGTCTATTTCTCTTGAATACTCCATTTTTTACCCCTTTTTAATGTTAAAAATGTGGTTACACCTTTTTCTTTTCAAAAATTACATGGGCTCTAATTGCCTCACTTATAAAAGGCCACACCATATCTCATATTATTAACACATTAAAACCATTTTGGATCATCCGGTACCCACTCAAATCATATCCAAACATCCATAATCTCATCCTATAATCCTTTGTTTGTTTATAAATCCATTCCATAAATACTTTAGGTATAAGCTTAGAGAAGTAGTATGATAAGATGTAAAATTCCTAACTACGTGTTTCTATTTTATTTATTCTTCCACCACATTAAAAAATTCTTAAAATATGATAATTTGATACAAAAATTATCTAAAAATTATTATCTGTTGTTATATTAATGTCATCACCTAAATCCGTATCCTCTTCAATCAAATGGTATACAAAATCATCATTCGTGTGTATGGAGGATTGCCTCCTTGTAAGCCAATGTCATTCATTTTACATAATCACATCTCATGGATTATTTTAATTATAAATTTATTGTATATATATTATAAATATACCATATTTATACTTTTTGAGTTATTTTATCCCATATAAATGTTTACTATACATTCAAATGGGGATATGATAACGTCGCTTATGTGTACGTTAGATTACCGCCTCACGAAGCGATGTGATTTATTTTCACTAAAACATTACATGGATGTTAATAAGTATAATTTTTGAAGAATATATGTGATTTAAATGAAATAATAAGAATATTAATGACATATTTATCCTTTACAAAATATAATATATCATTATCTTTCTTACAATAAAAAATGATAATGTCATTCATGTACGTGTGAACTACTACCTCTACAAAGTGATGTTATTATTTTTTCATTAACACATCAAAATAAATTTATATATAAGTATATTTAAATAAATGTAATGGTATTTATGAAGTTTTTATAATTATATAAATATAAAATAATATATACATTCTTTCTATGTTGTTCATTGAAAAATGGAAACATTACTCTTGCATACGTAAGGCCTACCATCTCCATGATCACAATGTAGTTCAATTTTCATAAACATTTTTTATGATTTATTTTAAAAATATCATTTATGAACAAATATTATTATTATTTCATGATTATTATTTGGGATATTTTGAAATAATGACCAATTTTACAATGGTTAACACACCGTAGTTGTTTTGAAGTAATGAAACGAACATCCTTAAAACACCTGATAAGGATTTAATTGAATGAATATTTAAATATGTCATTAAATATAAATAAAATGAATGATTTGAGTATATGGTGTTTAAAATATTAATTTCTATTAATAATATAAATAATTTTTTTAATATCTTATACAATAGTTAAAGGACATACAAGGAATATCTGGACTCAAGGTAAGGGGTTTTATCATCTCACTTTTACTACTATGATACATATTCTATATTCACCACTTATTTATATTGTGTGGTGTAAATATTCCCCATTTTATATTTAATAATAATAATCCATCATATATCATGGTATTTTATGTTTTAATATTAATTATTTCATGCAAGAGGATTTGACTTTAATGTTACTAAATGGAAAAGAATTTCATTACTCAATTTCTTTTCATTGGGTCATATTTCATATTATTTGTATTTTATATGATATAATTATGCATGAAATTAATTTTTATTATATTATGATATATTTACACTTTTTTTATATGGAATTAAATTTGATACAAATAATATATTCATTGATTAATTCTCAAATTCAATGATATGATTTTTGTGAGGGTTATTTTTCTCAAATTCTCTTTCTTTGTGACATACATTTATGATATGAACCTATATTAATTTTTGATGTTTATATACTATATTTTTAAATCTTATATTATGAAACAGAATATTTTCATTGTATTTTAAGAATCATTTTATGTTATTAATTCTTGCGGCTTATAATTAAAGAGTTACAAAAGTGGTAAATGCTTTATATTATATTCTATTTTATTTAAATATTGTATACATTCATGTTTATTTTGGAGTAATTAATTTGGTATTATTTTATTGAAACAAATATCTTTTATTCTCTTCTATTTTTGAATGTGGTTCACATGTTTATTTGTCATTTCCTTCGATATTTATTAATAATCATCAACAATGTCATTTATAAGTGATACCGATATTGTATTTTCTTTTAGATCATGTATCCTTCTCTTCCATGTTAAATTTTTATAAAATGTTTTAATTAATATTATTTTCCAAAAATAAATTACTTCTTAAAGAAATTTTACATGATATTTACCATATTTTAATATTTTTTAAAAGGATTGTTCTTATTATTTTTCAAACCGGACACTTTCACCCACTTTTTCAAAATGTTTTGAAAGATATAATTATTTTTAAAATTAATGAAATTAATTTTTTCACTGATCATTAATATTATATTATTTGAGTTTTAAATTATATATTTCCATGTTTATATTCAAAGAAAATTATTTTCAAAGTATTTTGTGAGTTTTTAGTTTTTAAAATTTATTTTTCAGATAAAAATGTTATTTTCCTCATAAATGTTTTAATGGTGTTTTAATGGTACTTCCATTCATCAATGTAAATAAACTTATGGTTAGATATTCTATAATGTAGATATTTTTTTAATGATATCATCCTCATTCTATATCTAAAGAGATTAATATTTTTTCAAAGAGACTGTTATGGACCCAATTTGTTTCCATGGGATAATCATGTTTCAATGAGATTATTATAAAACCCACTTATTTTCCACAAGTTAATCTTGTTTAAATGATATTGTTATGAAATTTTTTATTTTACATGGGATATAAATATTTCAAATATATTTGTATGGAACTCATTTCTTTTCCCTGGGATAATCATGTTTCAAATAGATTACTATGGAACCCATTTCTTTTCCTTGGGGTAATCATGTTTCAAAGATATTGTAATGGAACCCATTTATTTTACATGGGTTAAACAAGTTTATAAACTAATAAAGGCTATTTCAATGAGTTTATGATGAAATTATTTCTCTATATACTTTATTCAATATACCTTTTTTGGATATCATTTTTAATGATGGGTGGTTCTGTTTTAAACCACATAATGGTGGTTCCGTTATAAACCAAGAATGGGAGGTTACGTTATAATCCAATGATGGGAGGTTACATTATAAACCAAGGATACATGGGTCTATTATATCCCCCCAATGAATTGGGTACTCTGAATATGGATGTTGACCATATTGGCTATTCTATTTGTAGACGTGATGTGAAAACAATGTTCCAAGATACAAATAAGTTTTATATATTCTTGAAATGGGTTTATAATGATTTTATGACCAATATTGATATCATATGGTTCATGATTATTGTTTTTTATTACACATTCCTTTGTTAAATCCTTATTCCATGTTTTAATGTTTCATGATCCATGTATTTATGGGTATGAATATTCTTATATTATACTAATAAAATTTGATTATATCATCATAACCTGATTGTATTCTTATGCTCACTGATTACATTCAATTATCAATGAATACATTTAATCTTTCTGAGCATTTGTGATAACCCTTATTTTGTTTCATTTTCCACATTTTATAAAGATTTATGTTGAATGAATTATATTTACAAGGGTTTCATATTGTTTATGATGATAAATTAACGTGGAATATTAAAATTTAGGTTTAATGGGAGATGATGTTCATCTTTTTGAATGGGTTGTTTATGAAACCATGATGTTAATAGATTGACCTAATTATATAAAACTATAAACCTAAAAGTTCATTGAGGATGTAAGTGATCCAACATTTAATTTTTATATTTTATGTTTTGTATGGTGAAAATTGGGTTACCTTTATCAGTATTAATGATGAAAATGTAATGTGTATGTTTTTAGCACTGGATCTATGTATGTAACGTCCCGAGTCTGGAGCCCCTCCACTGGTGCCCCGTACCCGGTTTTCCACATGACCTCAAGCGCATTTCCCCAAATGCCAGAGACTACCGACTAGCAGCGAGGGCCTTGGTGAGTCGGTGGGGAAACTATGCCCTCGTTTGGTAAGGTATACAAGGTAAGAAAACAACAATAAACAACGGAAGCAGTAAACAACATGCATAGAAACCGAAACCAAACAGCGAAAGCAATATAGATATATAACTATGATGACAATGATGTAGTAGGTACAAGTATCTAAAGAAATAGAAAACCCAACAACATGCTGAAATACAACTGAAACCAAGTGAAAAAGAAACAAAGTAAGCTCCTCAGCATCGCGAGCCATGGCTCGGTCCCACACTCCCCAGCTCCTAGTGCAATCAAGATCCTGAAGTAGAAGGGCGCTTGTCCTTATCTATACCTGCAGCAACATATTCTTCTTGGGCCCAAAAGCATGGACCAAATAGGGTGTGAGATACAATACCAGTAGGCAATCACCCAAAGATTTGTGCCTAATAGTCAATGAATACATGGCAGCAATAAAACAAGAAGCAGTAAACAAAAAATCACAAGCAGCTACAAACCATAGTTCTAACAAGTAAAGCACACAAGCAAGCAGTCAACAACAGGAAGAAAACAGGTAACCCTCTCAGTAGATCTCACAGTCTAACCCCTATGGTTCAACCTCTAAGTACTAGAAACCCTCTGGGAGGAACACACAGTCTCACCCCTCTGGTTCAGCTGTGTAAGTAAGCAGACTCTCGGGGAAAGCACTCACCGTCAATTCCCCCTATAGTCTCGTATTGTGATAAAGGCTCTCTGGGGAATCACTCAACTTCAATTCCCCCTGTGTCCCACTTCGAGGATCTTCAGACTCTCTGGGGAAGCACTCAACATCAATTCCCCCTATAGTCTCGCATCGTAATTAAAAGACACTCTGCAGAAGCCCTTCCATCAATTCTCCCTTTGGTCTACTACTCTAGGTTCTCACAGTCCTAAGTATAACTAAACATGATCAGCATGAATGCATCGTCAAAGTAAACCTCAAGAACTACTAGGCTATCATTCTATGACTCAACAGCAAAATAAATCGACAATTCCACTATCCTACAACTATGAATGGCAACTGGAAAAACACCAAACAGGCAGAACAAGCATGGAAAAGCAATTTGAGCACAAAAAGATTACTCTAATCACAAGCAATAACCTCTACTAAAGCAATCAAACAAAGAAGGCAAGTAACAAGGGAAAAATAGGAAACACGCAATACCCTGTTCAAGGGTATTGGTGGAAGTTTCACAAAATATTCATCAACTTTCTACGGAAAGGCAAAAACCACCTACCTCGATCCGAGAAGATCGATATACGTGAACCTCGATGAAAGATTCCTCTTAGAACAACTGAGATATGAGAAAACGCAAAAAACGTTCATCCCACGATAACTTGGAAATGAGGAGGAGTCAAGAAACAAGGCTAAGGTATAGGGAATAACTCACCGCTGCGATTCCAGTGCAATCGACCGTGCTCGAATCGAAGAACGGATGACGAGGCAGGACTCCGTCGAAGATCCGGCCGTGCGGTTGCTCTCGGACGGTCGAAAAATGGAGAAGAAGATGGAAATAGGGGTTAGGCATGACCCCGGTCCATTTAATGAAAAAAAGAAAGTACACAGCGTGTACTTCTTGAGTACACGGTGTGTACTTAAATTTTTTCGTACTACAAATTAACTGGCCTCCACCTCATCCTTACACACTGTGTGTGTGGCCCGAACACGGCCAACACATGGCTTCGAGCCGGAATAGAGTCCACGGCGTGTACTCAAAAAGTACACGGCGTGTACTTCTGAAATTTCCAGAAAATTTATTTTCCTTAAAAACTCCAGAAAAAAGGAAAACATACCTAAATGAAGATCCGAGTTCTTACAAACTTCCCCCCTTAAAGAAATTCGTCCCCGAATTTCCCTACCAAGGTGGAGAAGAAGAATCCCTGAATAGCTCTGGCCATTGCGATCGTACATCGGCCTCCCTCTCCCAGGTCTTGTCCTATAATCGCCCATGCTGCCATAACACTCATACCAGAGGAACAGACCGCCCACAGAGAACCTTCGTACTACGATCGACAATCCGGATAGGATGATCCTCGAACGACGCATCTGCTTCAAGCTCGACTTCCTCGGGTTGAAAGACGTGAGATGGGTCTGAAAAGTAACATCGGAGCTGAGAGACGCGGAAGACGTCGTGCATGGCCCGATACCTCTGAGGTATCTTCAACCGATAGGTGACCGACCCAACCCTCTCCAAGACCTCAAACGGTCCGACGTACCATGGCAAAAGATTACCCTGTCTCCGAATCCTTTTGTGTCCCAACCTCGGTGCGACACGTAGGAAAACCTGATCACCAACCTCGAACTCCAGAGGTCGTCCCCGCTGATCAGTATAAGACTTCTCTCTCGACTGCGCTGTAGCCATCCTCTTCCGAATCAACTCTATCTGCTCTGAAGTCTCCTGAACAAGACGAGGTCCCAGCAAAGGTGCCTCTCCTACCTCTAGCCAGCACAAGGGTGATCGGCATGACCTACCGTACAAATCCTCGTATGGTGCCATCTGAATTGTCTCCTGGAAACTGTTGTTGTAGGCGAACTCCACCAGAGGAATATGCTTCTCCCAAGAATAGCCAAAGTCAAGGATGCAAGCTCGGAGCATATCCTCAAGCACCTGGATCGTGCTCTCGGACTGGCCATCAGTCTAGGGATGATATGCTGTACTCAAAAGTACCTGTGTACCCAAGACCTTCTGAAGTCCCTACAAGAACCAAGAGGTAAAGCGCGCATCTCTGTCTGAAACAATAGAGCGCGGAACTTCATGCAGACGAATGATCTCTCTGATGTAAAGTCATCCCAGATCATCGACACTGAAGGTCTCCTTGATTGGTAAGAAGTGGGAAACCTTCGTAAGCCTGCCGACGACAACCCAAACAACATCGTTCTCTCATGGTGAACTCAGAAACCCAGTCATGAAATCCATTGCAACATCGTTCCACTTCCACTCTGAAATGGGTAACTGCTGTAAGAGCCCCGCTGGCCGCTGATGCTCTGCTTTCACCTGCTGACAAGTAGAACATCTCATGACAAAACCAGCAACATATTTCTTCATACCTGACCACTAGTATTGGCGATGGAGGTCCCGATACATCTTGGTGACGCCAGGATGAACTGACCAAACAGAGTAATAGAAATCCTACATCAGCTCCTCCCGTATGTCTGCTAGCACCCATCCGCGTCCCTGGAAATGCAAGATCTCATCCTTGCCCACTGTACATACATGAAGAGGGTACTCTCCTGACACACTCTCCCACAAGGCTAAGCCTTCTGAGTCTGATAGCTGCCTCATCCGTACCCGATCAAGTAGCGTGGAGGTAACAACTACGGAAGATAGGAAGGTTTGTCCGTGTCTATCGTGCACCTCCAGATGCATCTCAGAGAACAGAGGCATAAGCTGCCACTCACTTCTGGCCTCCTGAACTACAATAACCTGAGTTCTCCTACTCAACACATCAGCCACTGCATTTCCCTTACCCGGTGTATAGGAGAGCTCGAAGTCGAAATATTGTAGATACTCAACCCACCTGCGCTGCCTCAGATTCAGATCACGCTGTGTGAAGATATACTTGAGACTCTTGTGGTCAGTAAAGACCACAAAGTGCTCTACCAGAAGATAGTGTCTCCAAAAGCGCAAGGCATGAACAACAACTACCAACTCCAGATCATGCGTAGTGTAGTTCTTCTCATGTGTCCTCAACTTCCGAGACCCGTACGTAATGACTCCATCTCCCTGCATAAGCACAACTCCTAGCCCAATGCCTGAAGCATCACAGTAAACAGTGTAGCTCTTTCTTTTCTCTGGAAAGAATAGTATCGGTGCTGATGTCAACCTCCCTTTTAGCTCCAGAAAGGATGACTCACAAGAATATGACCATAAGAACTTCGCCCCCTTATTGGTCAGACCTGTCAAGGGTGCTACTAGACAAGAAAAGTCTTGAATGAAGCATCTGTAGTATCCAGGCAGCCCTAGAAATCTCTGTACCTCAAAAATGTTCTTCGGCTGCCCCCAAGAATCTACCGCTCTCACTTTCTCTAGGTCCACAGATACTCCTGCCTCTAAGATGACGTGACCCAAGAAGTGAATATGATCCATCCAGAAGTGGCACTTCGAGAGTTTATCATAAAGCTGATGCTCTCTCAGTGTACTCATAACGATCTCAAGATGTGTGGCATGGTCGTGTCGAGTGTGAGAGTACACCAAGATATCGTCCATGAAGACCACAACGAAGGAATACAAGTAAGGATGGAACACTCGGTTCATCAGTGACATGAAAACTGCAGGTGTGTTTGTGATTCCGAAAGGCATGACTGTATACTCGTAAAGACCGTACCTTCTCCTGAAGGCTGTCAGAGGTATATCTGATGGTCTAACGCGCAACTGATGATAATAAGAACTCAATTCGATCTTCGAGAACACCCAGACTCCTCGAAGCTGATCAAAAAGGTCATCAATCCGCGACAATGGATATCAGTTCTTGACCGTCAACTGGTTCAGCTTCCGATAATCCACACAAAGCCGAAGGGTAACGTCTGCCTTCTTTGCAAACATGATAGGAGAACCCTAAGGAGAAGTACTGGGTCGGATGAAACCCTTATCCTGTAGCTCCTCCAACTGCTTCTTGAGCTCCTACAACTCAGGTGTGGCCATCCTATAGGGAGGAATGGACACCGGTGCCGCTCCTAGCACGAGTTCAATAGAAAAGTCTACCCCACGCTCCGGAGGAAAACCTGAAAATTCCTTTGGAAAGACATCCCGAAAGCGATCCACCACCAGAGGAAAGTACAACTGTGGAGTCCCCTGATCATCCAGGTAAAGTCTAGAAATATGGGCCGTCACTCCTCCTATCCCATGATGCTCGAGTCCCGCACGACTCGCCAGAACGTCCCATTCGCCTCTATGAAGGAAAGATTCACCTTCTGGTGAAATGAAACTGACTCTGCGGTGATAACAGTCAATGAATTCCTGGAAGGGAATCAACCAGTCCATGACGAGAATGAAATCATAGCCTATCATCTCTAGGACATAGAGATCCCAGAAAAAGTGATACCCTGCAACCTCGAGAGGGAACTCTCTACATTGGCGTACACTAGATTTCCTCATTCCCAAAGGTGTGTCTAGTGTCAACGAGTCAGCAGAAGAAAAGATGTAGAGTCCAAGGCTCTCCACAATGGCAACAGAGATAAAACTATGCATAGCACCAGTATAGAAAAGGGCTGAAGATAAAAATGAGGCTACTAAAATCGTACCTCGAAGAGTAGAAGGGCCGGGATCCTGCTCATGATAAGTCTGCTCCTTGGCGAAAGACTGGCCTACACCGCAGCCCTATGCCCCTGACTGACCACTCTGAGCTGAACCTCCCTACTGGTGCTGAGGGATTGGTGGATGAACACCACGGCCTCGACCTCCACCTCGGCCCGAACAGTTGGAAGAACTCCAGTTCCCTAATTGGTGAGAGACTGGTGGGGCTGCTCCTGAATGAGGAGTCATGGAAGAACCCTTGTCACCTGCTGCTGGTGAGAAAACCTAGCAAAAACACTGAAGGTGACCCATATTGCCTCAAGATCGGAACTCCATGGGGTCTCTCTGGCACTGCAGCCTCGTGTACCCTTTCTGGCCACACTGATAGCATGTCACTTGGCTTCCTAAAGATGCATCTCGCTTCCTCGAATCACCGCGCGTAGGCTCCCTACGACGCTTCTTACTGTCATCTGGAGGAAAGCTAGCTCTGGAAGCAGAACTGCCCTGACTCACAGCTCTAGATTCTCTCAGATTTTACTTTGTAATGAGTGCCTGGTTGACAATGGAAGTAATGGAAGTCAGCTGGAAGATGTTCACCTGCGAGCGGATCTCCCGCCTGAGTCCATCCTCAAACTTCCTCGCCAAGAACACCCCACTCCCATCTAGAAGGGGTGTAAAACGCTGCAGCTCAGTGAAATGAGAGGAATACTCCATGAAAGATAGAGTACCCTTCTCTAAGCTCATGAACTCCCGGGCTCGATCGACCCTCAGGGTCTCCGGGTAGAAGTAGTCGTAGAACACGCGTTGGAACTCCTCCCAAGCCATAGCCTGCGGCTGACTCGCCAGTGAGATCACGTCCCACCACCTCTTGGCGGAGTCTCAGAGAATGTAGGTGGTGAGTGTAAAGACCCGTAAAATTCAAGGAATTTTATTTTTCTTTATTTTCTTTGGAATTTTACATGAACGCAATTTCTGACGATACTTGATTCCGAGGCCCGGTGTGCCCGAAATTTCTATCCAAAGTTTAGCTCGGGTACGTTCAGTGAACGAACGAGCGGGAATTTCTAACATTTGAACCGGTGCTCAGAATCAAATTCCGAGAGCACCAATGGAATCGTAGCACCGGTAATTGCTTAGGAACGCCATTTCCGGAGTTGCGTTTACACGAGAGAAGTTGTTAATTTATGCGGAAGGTAAAATAAAAATTATGCAATAATTTTTATTTTTACTTTAAATGGATTAAGCTTTGGGTGGAAGTTGGGTAACTACCCAACTTCCCATGGAAGGGTATGAGGGTGGTGGGGCCCACATGAACCCCACCCCTTCACATTCCTTAAATCCCTTAACTCACAGTTAAATATGATAACTTAAGTATTAATAAATTATGTTATTAATGAATATTGAGTTTAATGTGTGTGTCTGAAATTCAAACTAATGTCTAGTTAATAAATTAAGTGTGGGATTAATTTATTTTTGGGTTAGATTTTTGTGGTGGAGTCTTTGGGAGAAAAGGTCTAAGGACTTGAGGAACTTCTTCATCTTCGATGAATAACGCGAAGAACACATCGATCTCCGAAGAAGAATGCCGAGTTCTCGAAAACTGATTACGCGACGCCGTGTACCGCGACGCCGTCAACGTCTTCTTTCATGACGTCTCTTCCTGCGACGAATCCTCGTTCGACGAACCTCCGTTCAAGCTCGCACGAGGTAGGGGTTATTTTATTTATTTTGTTCGTGTATACTACCTTTTCGTTCTTCTTGAAATTACGACAAATTGCTATCGATTAACGAGAGGGGGTCGGACCACACAAACACAGCCGAACCTCCTCCCCTATCCATTTTATTGTTTCTAATGTGGTTGGAACGGGAATGGCGCGGTGTCATCGCACCGTGCGGGATCGTGCGGCAAGTAATGCGTGGAGCCATCGTGTCGTGCCGTGAAATTAAACCAAGTCGCGGCACCTTCACGCCGCGTCAGAGAAAACCGAAGACACCGCAGCCAGAGCGGGGCCACAGCGAAGGGGCACGGCGCCGTCACGCCATGTCAGACGAACCAAAACCACAGCCGGTTCCAGGCTGCAGCGGAGCAGGGTGACCGGCGGCCGGTTATGGGCCACCGGTGTTAGACCAGGGAGGGGACCGGCCGTCACCGGTCCCATGGTGGCAGAAACCGGTTGGCCAGGGCGGGCCGGCCGGACAGGGGAAAGCCAGGGGTTCAAACCCCCGACCGGTCAGCTGAGCGGCCCCCATTAAGGGGGGATGCGGTTACAAACCAGGGGGGCAGGAGCCCCCCCTTCTCAACGGCTCAACCGTTTGGCCAAGCACCTGGCCAGCGCACCCAGTGTGCCACGCGCCAGGCCGGGCCGGGCCGCACCCAAGTGGGCCAGACCCAGACCCGGTTCGGTTCGACCCGGTTCGGGCCGACCCTGGGGGTATCGGGCCGGGTCGGACCGGGCCCGAACCCCTTAGTGCCGAATCTTTTCCGGTCGGACACCCATAACATGTGCTATGGGCCTCCGATCGATGCACAGTCAGTTGCGATGCAATCCTTGGATCGAGGCAGTCATTTCGGTATATCGCGCTCAAGGTTTGGAAATACTTTGTGTTCAGCCGGGTTGGTTCGTATACGAAACCGACCGGGCCCTCGGAGCGGAAACGCTAATATCTTAAGCTCCGGGCGTCCGATTGACATGCCGTCGACTTTGTTGGATTCCTCTTAGTGAGACATATATTTTGGCTTACTACGCTCGAGGTTTGGACACAGGTGGAGTACGGTCAGGTTGGTTTTGACTTAAAAACCAACCGGGCCCCTGGGACGAAAAAACCAATAACTCTCAGACCGGGCGTCCGATTGACGCGCCGTCTACGACGTTGAGTTCCTGTTGACGATACAGAACTTTTTTGAATACATCAACTCTGGACTATAAGTCAATTGATATATCAGCCTCTCGACTCATGGAGCGGACCCTCCCAAATGAGCTTGCTGTGTGCAGGAACCCTAGTGCTGGCTGCGTTTGCGACTGTAACGACGACAAATGTACCGAGATCCTCAGTGGATTCGACGGTGACGACTAGAACAATCAGAGATCCTATGTAGATCAGTGATACCGATCCTGTGTGGGTCAGCGCTCAGCGGTTCTATGTGAGTCAACGCCTATAGATCCTGTGTGGGTCCGATCCTGTGTGGGTCTTTGCGGGGGTTAGTTACCTATTGATCCTTTGTGGGTCAAATCCTATGTGGGTCATTGTGGGGGTTAGTACCTATCGATCCTTTGTGGGTCCGACGACTTAGATGAATCAGTGGATATATCTGATCATCTCTATCGTCATACGAAGAAGTATACCTATGTGAGCTGAATCCTGTTTTGCTTTCCTAAGTGGATTGTGTTGTGCTATCCTGGGTGGATTTACGTTTTGCTTTCCTGTGTGGACTGGGTTGTACTTGGGATTGGATGTTGGAGCCAAACGAGAATTGATGACTTAGGTATATGTATGGGCATATACCTAAGTAGTGTCGGATGTTACTTCGTGATTTCATCTTTCCTTTTTGGATTATCCTTTGTGGATTTTGGGAGACCTTAGGGGGTCTCGGGGTCCCTACTGAGTAGCTTATACTCACCCCTGAATGGGCTATGCCCGCACTACGTTGTGTTGGTTGCAGACGACGGATAGCGTTGATCGTGGTTGAGCTTGCAGAGCAAGACCGTACCTGGAGGTGGACCACTGGGCGGGACATACTCGGAGCGGACAGCTGGACCCGAGGAGCTGTGGAGGCTATCTATACTCACCCTTCAGGTGGGACTTCCAGTGGACAGCCCGACGCTACATCTCTACCTTACAGTTATTGTTTTCCCTTTCCAGTTGTACTTTACTTTCAATTTGGGTTCGTATACTGGCCCACTTACTTTTCCGCACATACTGTTGTACCAGCTCTTACTTAGTGTTTACTTCTACTTCTTGCTTGCTCTGTGGTGTTTTTTACTTTACAAAGGAAATGCCTTCCCTTTTTATCTGGAATTTACGCCTTGGTGCTAGTCGCCAGCCCCTGGCCTATGGAAGGCGGGCTTGGGGTAGTCATGGCACGGGCCCCGAGGATGGGTCGTGACAGCGAGCTTGACCCACCTCTCTGGAGGCGTCTCCAGATGCTCGAATATAGTTTTCTTGGATTCAAACCATGACTCTACAGCCTGAGGTCCTCCCTCCCCCGAGAACGTGGGAGGATGCTGCTGCTGATAGACCCGAGTCAAGTTTTCCATAGACGAGGCAGGAGGAAGTGCTCTATAGAAGGCCTGCATCATCCTCATGAAACCTTCCCTGAACTGTGCATCAACGCCCGCGACTGGTACAACAATAGGTGCTAAGGTTGGCTCAGCTGGGGGTTCGAAAGGAAGTCCCTGATCAGCCCTGTCTGGCGTCTGATCACTGCTTGACAATAGACGTACGACCGGAGGACATCTCGGAGGCATAACTCTAAAATATCAAAAGCACACCTTAGACCAGGAAAACAAGGACAAGGAACACAAGAGTACAAAACAGGAACAGGGGAAGAAAACACACAAGATTGGAAAACACGACTACACGGTGTGTATAAAACTACACGGCGTGTCTTTTTAAACTACTGACATGGGAATGTACTCTCACTCTACAAGTCATGTACACTTCAAACTACATGGCGTGTTGACCCCAACACACGGATTGTACTTGAAAACTGTTCCCCTTCCCGAGTCTCCTTACACGGCTAACCCACATGGTCTGACTCAATAGGGGGCTACACGGCGTGTTCGAAACAAACACGGTGTGCACTAGGCAAGGCTTCGGTGGTCCGTGTTGTTGAGTACACGTCCGTTTACACGGCTGAACCTTACACGACATGCTCTGAACAAATATGGCATGTATAGGCGAAGGGGACACCATCCTGTGTTGTTCGTGACACGACCGGGTGCCTGGGAAAGACTACACGGCGTGTTCCCTATGGACATGGCATGCGGAAAAGAAGGTCACGCCGACCCGTGTTGTTCGTGACACGGCCGGGTACCTGGACATGACTACATGGCGTGTTCCCTACAGACATGACGTGTTCTACCTGAGCTTCCCCGACCCGTGTTGTTAATGACACGGCCGGGTACACGGCTTCGAACTCACATGATGTGTACTATTTGTACACAGCGTATTCCTGAAGTTTCTCCCACAACACCGTGTTCTGCAGACACAGTCAGTGACACAGCCTGAAAACTACACGACGTGTTCTTGAAAAGTACATGCCGTGTATTCTGGGTTTTTCTGGGCAGTAGCTCAAAAACTGCACAGAATTCCAGAAAAACTAAAATAAGGAAAAAACTGCCAAATTATGATCTGTGAGGGCCCATAACACCTCAAGAACCAAAATTTGGCGTTCATTTTAAGCAAGGAACAAAAACAACAGTTTTCTAACATAACAACATATAAACTATCAAGCATCTACCACAACATCATGCATAATCTACACAGATCCTATCACAAAAACATGAAATCGCTAATGCACCCTAGATGGCATGGTAAGAATGCATGACATGTGATTTCTATAAGTGCCTATATGATGCGTGAGACGACATACCCTCATCTCATCGAGTTGCGACAGAAATAGAACCACAATATCAAAACAGTAATAGCACAAGCCATGTGAATCACTCTTGGTGAAATAAGATCAACTATAAAATCTCAGAATCAGCAACTGCAATTAACGTGGTAGTATGGCTTTTCCCTATATGCGGGTTAGCTACTCCCAAGAATAGCTTAAATCCAAGTACTGAATCGATCCTATCCCTGACTAAGGTCTCCAAATAGTAAAGCAAGTGAAAAGAACTCCTCTGATACCACTTTGTAACGTCCTGAGTCCGGAGCCCCTCCATTTTTTCCCCATACCCGGTTCGCCACATGACCTCAAGCGCATTTCCCCGAACTCTAGAGACTGCCGACTAGAAGTGAGGGCATTGGTGAGTCGGTGGGGAAACTATGCCCTCATTCGGTAAGGTATACAAGGTAAGAAAACAACAATAAACAGCGGAAGCCGTAAACAACATGCATAACAACAGAAACCAAACAATGGAAGCAATGTAGATATATAACTATGATGACAATGATGCAGTAGGTAGAAGTATATAAGGAAATAGCAAACCCAAAAAACGTGCTGAAATACAACTGAAATCAAGTGCAAAAGAAATAAAGTAAGATCCTCAGCATCGCGAGCCAGGGATCGGTCCCATGCTCCCCAACTCCTGGTGCACTCAAGATCCTGAAGTAAAAGGGCGCTTGTCCTTATCTATACCTACAATAACATAGTCTGCTTGGGCCCAAAAGCATGTCCCAAACAGGGTTTGAGATACAATCACATTAGGAAATCACCCAAAAATTTGTGCCTAAAAGTCAATGAATACATGGCAGTAATAAAACAAGAAGCAGTAAACAGAAAAGCACAAGCAGCTACAAACCACAGTTCTAACAAGTAAAGCACACAAGAAAGCATTCAACAACAGGAAGAAAACAGGTAACCCTCTGGGTAGCTCTCACAGTCTATCCCCTATGGTTCAACCTCTAAGTACTAGAAACCCTCTGGGAGTCACACACAGTCTCACCCCTCTGGTTCAGCTATGTAAGTAAGTAGACTCTCTGGGGAAGCACTCACCATCAATTCCCCTTATAGTCTCGTATCGTGCTAAAGGCTCTCTGGGGAAGCACTCAATGTCAATTCCCCCTGTGATCCATGTCGAGTATCTAAAGACTCTCTGGGGAAGCACTCAACGTCAATTCCCCCTATAGTCTCGCATCATAGTTAAAATACACTCTGGAGAAGCCCTTCCGTCAATTCTCCCTTTGGTCTACTACTCAAGGTTCTCAGAGTCCTGAGTACAACTAAACATGTTCAGTGCACGTGCATCATCCAAGTAAACCTCAAGAACTACTTGGATATCATTCTATGGATCAACAACAAAATAAATCAACAATTCCACTATCCTACAACTAGGCATGGCAACTAGAAAAATGCCAAACAGACAGAACAAGCATGGCAAAGAAATCTAAGCAAAAACAATTACTCTAATCACAAGCAATAACCTCTACTAAATAAATCAAGTAAAGCAGGAAAGTAACAAGGGAAAAACAAGAAACACACAATACCCCATTCAAGGGTATTGGTGGAAATTGCACAAAATATTCATCAACTTCCTACGGAAAGGCACAAACCACCTACCTCGATCCGAGGAGATCGATATACGCGAACCTCGACGACAGATTCCTCTTAGAACAACGTAGATTTGAGAAAACGCACAAAACCTTCATCCCACGATAACATGGAAACGAGAAGGAATAAAAAAAA
The DNA here is from genome assembly GCA_963277665.1 of Viscum album. NCBI lineage: Eukaryota > Viridiplantae > Streptophyta > Magnoliopsida > Santalales > Viscaceae > Viscum > Viscum album. The sequence goes on along the minus strand of OY728150.1, from coordinate 1,392,397,961 downwards.
CTCTAAGGCAGAGGGAAGAACTCACCACTATGATTCCAACGCAATCGACCATGCTCAAATCGGAGAACGGACGACGAGGTAGGACTCCGTCGAAGATCCGGCCATACCATCACTCTCGAACGGTCGAAAACTGGAGAAGAATATGGAAATAGGGGTTAGGCGCGACCCTGGCCCATTTAATGAAAAAAAATAAAGTACACAGCGTGTACTTCTTGAGTACACGGTGTGTAATTCAATTTTTCCATACTCCAAATTAACCGGCCTCCACCTCAGCCTTACACACCATGTGTGTGGCCCAGACACGGCCAACACACGGCTTTGAGGAGGAACAGAGTACACGACATGTACTCAAAAAGTACACGGCGTGTTCTTCTGAAATTTCCAGAAAATTTATTTTCCTTAAAAACTCCAAAAAAAGGAAAACATACCTGAATGAAGATCCGGGTTCTTACAATGTATGTGGGTTTAGGGATATAATTTAATATCACAATAATGTCTTATAAATATTATCATATACATGTATGTTCCATACTTTGAAGCTTACATTACACAAATCATTATACATGTGTTGATTTTATGTCTACCGAGGTTTCATATGATCAATAAATATTGATCACATGAATCTTATATCTACTCCAGCACATGAATTTCAAATCACTAAGAGTTAAAAAACCCAAAAATAAATGATATGTGAAGATATTAATATATATGAATGTATATTTCACATAAAATGTTTATCAGAGATAAGATGATGGATCCTTCTATATGAATATTGATAGACCAATCCTAGAAGTGTTTGGTTGCTGATTGAGAACATGAGTGTTATCGAAATAAATAGATAAAAAATATTTTTTTCATATGAACAAATTATCCTAAATGAGAAGATCTGATGTGATTCATTGATGTAAAGTATATCACAACAACTTCCTTGGTTATGTGAAGTATAAGGAGTAACTTGAAGACCAACCTTTTAATGTGAAAGTGAATGAAAAGCCATGTGATTCATTCATGTAAAGGATAAAACTACATGATAATGTAGTCTTGTGAAGAACAAACTCAAAAGCCTCAAATGGAATTTTTAAAAGAATATGTAAGATCCCATGTATACTGATACAATATTAGGAAATAAATATCATAAATCCTTCTAAATTTGTGAAGTGAAGGTCCTTAGATCTCACAAGTTAACCCAGTCACATGAATAATATGTCTTGGTGGATCACATGATTCATTCATTCCAATACCTTACACAAAGAAAAACCAAAACATAAGATATGATGAATTCTAAAAGTGTGTGGAACATTATTCTATGAAAACATGAAAATAATAAAAATAATGAATGATAAAAATTAATATTCTAATAAGGTTGAATACGTCATATGATATGCATATACATGAATTTATATTTTCATGAAGTTGGTCGTTGTTGTGTTTCACAATGAATAAATAAGGTATATTGTGATATTCCATGCATGATACATGTTCTATATGAATGATAAATTATTGATATTCAATAAGTGTCCCAAAAAACATGAATATTTGAGGAATGGAGATAATAAATTGATAAATTAATTCAATAATATCACTTGCATGTGAACACCATTATGTATATTTAGAGAAACGTTAACATTTAGAGAATATAATTTACTTCCAATCTAAGATAAAAAAAGAAGAATACTCAGTAACCTTTTTTTTCATTTGGTTTATAGAAGAGAGCTTGAGGATTCTGGTCTGTAATATCTTAGAATTATTTTGTTTTTATAATATGAATAGGAATCATACTAATTTTGTGAATATCTTAGTTTTCATGACCCCCTTCCATCAAAGATGCCCCTCTTGAGCTGGCAATGGTGAAAGGGAGATAATGACCTCGAGTCCCACCTCCAGTAGGCCCTGGGGTGGCGACTAGCACCAAGGGTATGAATTTTCACAAATATGGGAGGCATTACCCTTTTATTATTTAATATCGGGAAATAGGATGAGTGAAACACCAAAAGAAAAAGGTACAAGTAAAATAAAATAAACCCAAACCAATCCCACATGCATGTTTAAACAATTATAAACCAAGGTACAAGTACAAGAAAGCTCGAAAGTACAATACCAAAAGAAACAAGAGTACATCAACTGCAACAACTCCAACTGTCTCGACTAGTAGGGTCCTGCACGACCCTGGTGGTCCTCCTGGAAACCTGAAAGTAAATGTAGGGTGAGCATACAAGTATACTAAGTAGGGAAACCTAAATCTCTCATGCACAAGTGGGGGAGACATCCTAATGTCCCGTGAGAACAATATAAGAAACCAAAACCTAGCAAGGAATTCTATCCACCCAACCACACCATCCACACTCACTAAAAACAAAATCAACAGGTAGTAGTATATAAGAACAAGAGTATTAGGTACCCTGCACCATTTCCCACTAGTTAGCTACTCTTCTAATGAAAAATTTTCTGAGGCTACCACACACTTCCCACCCACACACACCTGGGCCTCAAGAACCACATATCCCGCCCGCACACACCTGGGCCTCACAAACCACATATCCCGCCCCCATACACCTGGGCCTCACAACCACACATCCTGCCCGCACACACCTGGGCCTAATCCCGAAGATTCTTGGGAACAGTACACAATCCCAAAGAGTCTTGAGCTGAAACCACCCCAATAAAAACCTACCCGAAGACTCTTGGGTGTAAGGTCACCTCAATCCATCACAACCTATGGAAGAAGGAGTCGGAAGGAGCTAGTAACTAAGGGGAAAACACCCTCTCCCATGAAATGGGGGTGTTCGACACTAAGTGCTCAACATGGGTGGGGTGTGACAAAACACAAAGATACAAATATATATATATATATATATATATATATATATATATATATATACCAAACACATAGCCAAACCTATGGCTTCTAAACAGAGAAACTGAGCATGTTCCTCGACACTGCTACTATGAAGCATGCATACAACAAATAGTCCCAACCCCATTTAGGTTTTCATGTTTCATCAGTAATAGTTTATTAGTTCCTTAACTACTGGGCAACTATCAAACCTGATCAAGAGTTTCATAGAAAAAAATCCCTACCAACAACAAATAATGTTAGATAAAACAAAATAAACTCAAACCAACCTTTTATCATCAATCAAATCCCATTGATTGTTCCCGCGTTTAATTCATTATCTTTCCCCACAGTTCATTTATCAACTTTCCACTTTCTTTTAATAACACAACCCATTGATGTAGCCCTGCTGCCACTATAACCACATCTCCACCACCATATCACAAAATAAGGCTTGTGACACATCATCGCCCCTTTTTTTTTTTCTGCAGCCCCGCTTCCCATACTATTCGTAACAACTCAGGATTCACCCCCCTTTCACATACCACATAACCAACCAACACCCACATGTTCATTATTCTATTTGGTTCAACCGAGGTGATCACACAAGGGTTTTAGGATAATCATTTAATCAGCCAACATTATGTGATTAATCAATTTCCACATTCCACAAAGTTTTCATCCACAAAAGGTCTAAAAAGATAGGGAAAAATTTAATTGCGCATGAAAAGTCCCCCAATGACCGTGATTCTCAGTAGGCATAAGCTTGTTCAATTCACAACATAATAATAGGATAAACAAGGATAAATATAATTACTTCCCTATCCCCATTCTTTAAACCAGTTATTATCTTTATTAAATCGGTTCAAATGTGTTTCACGTAAACAAGAGGACACCCACCCCGCATGATGCAAAAATTAGAGAGACGAAGGTAAGATCCCTACCTCAACAGGTTCTGATCACAATGCTCCCCCGGGTCAACTTTAGAAGACGTCCGTCTGCGTTCGTCGCTTCTATCAAATCCCAGAAAAACCTCCTTGGGGTGGAAGCTGGGAAGGAAAAAAAGGGAAGACAACAGATCCAAGCTCGTAAGTTCCGCCTCATCGTTACAATCCCGTGGCCATTGACGGATGGTAAATCGGACCTCGGACGAAGAAGTTATGGATGAAACGAGCTTTGGAGTATCTCGAGAGAGCTCTGCTTGGAGGAATGGGGAGGAGAGGGGTGATTTGAAAAGGAGGAGAGGCCCTGTACTTTTATAGGTGAGAAAAACTAAAGTACAAAGCGTGTAATTTCTAGTACACGGCGTGTACTTGGCCATTCCACACGGTCGCCATGCGACTTCCAAGACGACCTTCAACGCGGAACACCGTCGTTGACTGGTCAACATACGGTTTGAGGGTAACACGTACGCGGGGATGAACTACACGGTGTGTAGTATGGGATACATGGCATGTACTCATTTATTTCACGCGGCAAGGACACAACCTCAACACGGCACATGACTGTTGACTGGTAAACACACGGTTTGAGGGTAACGCGTACGCGGGGAGGGACTACACGGTGTGTAGTTTGGGATACACGGCGTGTACTCATTTATTTCACACAGAAAGGACACAAACTCAACACGGGGTATACCCAACAAGGTGGTACACAGCGTGTACTCACACTACACGGCGTGTAGTTACAAAATTCTAAAAAGTGAGGGAAAAGTCCATTCTACCCTCCAGAACACTTCATGACCCTATTTTCGACAAAGGAATGGTCTAGAGAGGTTCAAGCCATTACATTAGTCATACCATTGATTTATGAATTTGAGGCATCCTATTCTATTGTTATTATAAGAGGGTATTGATCAAAGTCAATTAGAGTCCATTAAATATGACTTATCCTACATCTGCTGGTCACTTCAGGAGGGACATGTCACCATATGGTAATATTAATCATCAAATATAAAGCTTTCATTTTACCTGATTGGTTATAAGAAAATGATCTAAATTTCACACCCTTTCTCATTATTTTCTTGTTAATAATAGTGAAGTTATGTGTGAGTTGGATAATAACAACAAAGCATCGAGGACATAGTCATCCACACAGGATGAGAACCTCATTAAAGATCATGGTGTTACTTGTGATTTATTATTTTATATAGATGATTTATAATCAAAAGTTCATAAAAAATAACCATTTACTGAATATGTGAGAGTGGTATAAAAAGTGATAAAATTTATAAAGCGATAAAAAGTCATCCCACATGGATTCACCTTCCCTTTTAGTGTGGTCACCCCAATGTGATCCTAAAAATTGGCATCATAGTGACATGCCACACCTATAATTTTATTCTATATTTGAAATCATGTTGAGGATTTTATTTCTATTATCAATTCATAAGGGAGATAAAAAATAGAGGAGTTGTATATACTATATGTCATAACTTGATCTCATCCAATACCTTGAATAATAGAAAGAATAAATAATTATTAAGGATAAATAAGACTTATCTCTTAAATAAAGGTTATGATGAATCACTTTCCCCATTATATAATTTAAAAAATAAAAGTCTCTAAAGGATGTCAATGAATTAGTAGTAAAATATACTACCAAATAAATGGGATTAGTTTTACCTCAGTATCTATTAAATAAGAATCAAATACGTTTTTACATTATTTTACATAAAAATAACCATAAACATGTTATGAATATTTTTCCTTGTAAAATAATGATTGAACATATTTGAGGAAGTCCTTAGAAGATAATATCACTATATTTAAGAATAAAATAAGAAGGTATATAGTGACTTTTCATAAATTGAGATGAAATGTGTTGATCTCATGAAACAATGTATTCTGAAAATTTTAAAAATCATGGAGCTTGAAGAATAATTTTTGCAGAGCTGGGAAGGATTGGTTTGAAGAAATATCAAAGAAAGAGACAATTATAAATAGTATTTAATTTATGTTTAATGAATTAAATGAATACTAGAAGAAAATTATTGATGTTTAAAATTCAAAAATTTTGATCAAAGTAAACAATATCAAGGAGCTTGAAACATTAATTTTGGAGAAATAGAAAATTCATTATAAATAATTTATAGAGTTCAAGAAAGAATGTGAGTATATTTTAAAGAAAATAGAGGATGATAAATTTGTCCTAAATATGAAATGTATTGAACTTAGAGTCAAACTATAAAATATAGAAAATGTTCAGGTTATATCTTCACAAAAACTTAATGATGTGTTGTTACTAAAATATATGAATCCAATAAAATATCTAATGTTGAATCTGATCCTAAAAGACATTAATTTGGTTAAATGAATATATTGAAATCATATAATTATCAATTTTAATCAGTTTCAAATAAAATGGTACCATCCATCTCTGATATAACCATTTTTTCTAATTATAGTACTATACATTTTAAAGGTTAAACATTAAAACCAATAAAAAAGTGGGTAAATAAAGTTGATAGGGTGACTTCAACTACATATGTAGTGAATAAAGATAGGGGTTGGAAGAATAGTTCCCCAAAATAATCACATTGGAAATATGATATAAAACAAACAAAAAAAAAGTATGAAAATATTTCTATACTTTTATTACAAAGTAAAGACCAAGATTTATTTTCTAGAGTTATGTTTGTAAAAGATTCAGGCATAGAGTTTTATATTGATGTTATATTTTTTCAATATCTAAAAAACTAAGGATACCTAAATCAAGTGGTAGAAATGAATTGATGAGAAAATGTCTATAGAAGGAAAGGAATAATTTAAATATTATGAATAGATTTGAAAGTTTAATGACCTTTTGTGTTATTTTCAATGACAGTGGTCAACATAAATATACTTGTACGTATAAATTTTTCATGATTTATACTAAAACTAGAGAAAAATAATAATAAAATAACTAAATAATTTAGTTAATACTTCTATGGGAATATCAAAAAATAAATATTTTTGGAAAAACCAAAGAAGATCATGAAGGGTTATACAGTAAAGAGAATAATGTTCTTTTTTTAGAAGAAGAGGTCACACATTAGATCACTGTAACATGGTTCAGGATATCATAATCAATATAATAAATATTCAAAAATAATGGGGTTAAACTGATCCCATAGAAATATAAAAGGTCTAAAATGGTAAACAACAGTCCTGAGAATCCATGTGAAACAACCACACAAACTATATACATTCCAAACGATATAAAAATAATTTTTCAAGTAGATGTGGAATGATTAAAGAAAATAAAAGAACATAAGGAGAAAAAAATCCCATGGAAAACAAAATATTCCAATAAAATAAATCAAATTTCATGATATGTTATAAAAAATTTATAGAAAACAAATTTATAAAGTACTATGTAGATGGTTCAAGATGGTTGGACACATATTAGATAATTTATTATCATAACACTAGCTCAATAAGAGATGTAGAAAAATATTCATAAATCACCTGGTGATGAAGGTACATTGATGGATAGTGTAAAGAAAAAGATCCCACAAAAGGAAATTATTGAAAAAATTATTCCATGATTCCCAAAATAACTATGAAAATAAGAAAAATTATCATGAAGAGTTAACATTTACGTGAGGTAGAAAGGAATGGATTCACATAGCTTAGAAGAATTTCACAACCTTTTTCTATCATTTTAAGCAATAGAGATCCACATTATTCTCATATATGTTGTATATATTCATTACATGTATATAATTGAAGGTGATACACATATTTATAGGGATAATAGATGAAGAAAATATTTATCTATATCTATAAGATAAAATATTTATTCCATGCTTTATGGAAGTCACCATACTAGTTTGATCTATCCACTTAGTATGAAAGATTATTTATTTCAAAATAATGGAGATAATCCATATAAAAGATGATCAAGATACCATAGTTTATCAAAAAATTTAAAGTCAGCATCATGGATGAGATCACAAAAATTGGAACTCAAATCAATTGGAATTTATAAGATAAACTAATGAAAATGATCCTTCTCGAAGAAGTGAGTTTGGAGATCATCCCTTTAGGAGGAGTATCTCAACGAGTTCCTAGAGAACTATATTTTCAAAAACTAATTTCTATGGAAGTTACTTATTCAAGAACTGATAATTAGGTATATGGCTATACCCTCCCATACTTATTCAAAAAAATGAAATGAAATCTCTTATTAAGGGGGAAAAATGACTGAATCAATGAAGTGAACAAAATAATCACGAAGAGGCTCCAAGATTCATTTCATGAAAAATATATCCCTATTATAATTTAATGTTTTAAATCCATTTGTTGAGATGAGTGTATGATGTTCAGGTTGCGTGTATCTTTATAATTTTCTTTTTATACATTTTTAGATAAGTTTCATTTTCATTAAGTCAATAGGAATTAATTAATTATTTTCAGACTAAAAATAGTTGAATAGTCTCTGATAATGGATACAATTTTTTCCATATAATTTGTATAATATTATGAACTGAGAAATGACATAAATGATATCTAAATTAGAAACTCTTTTTTCTACACACCTCTTAGCTCACATACACTTAGAGTGGAATAATTTATGGAACATTTCTTAATAATGAAATTATATTATCATCTCTTAGGTAATTTTCATTTATTATCAATATGGCAGAGAGAATAAAATGAAAAAAATATGGAGATAAGAATTGAAGAGAACCTATTGACATCCCATTTTCTAAAATGGTATTGATAATAAATAAAAATAGTGATATCATTTATCATGTATTGTGTTTGTGTTGTATTTTATATCAATAATTTAATAAGTGATGAAGTAATTGATTTGAGTATGAATTTTCTAAAAAATAAGAGCTTGTATGTTCATTGGATTTCTCAGTCATGTTTTTTGAATACTTAAGTTAATTTCCCAAGAAACTATGTGAAATAATTATATAATTACATTATGAATCTCAAAGGATTATTAATGAATATTGGATTCATTTTTGGGTACTTCCAAAGAAAACAATTAGAAGATATATTTATATTAGGCAAGGAAATTTCCCTAGAAGTTCAAAGGTCTCATGTTCCATTTTTGGATAATGGTGATTTTAAGTATGATGGTTTTTAAAATGGTCTTATCTTGAATGTGTTAATGTTATTATAGAACCAACTAAAAGTTTACAATAATTAAAGAAAATATTTAATTAAGACTATGTAAGTATATATTTTCATGAGGATTGATTGAATACCATGCATGGATAATTTATTTTTATATTAGAATAAATGTATAATTCTCTGAGTATTTTTAAAGATTAATTCAAGGATGAATAAATTCCATTATAAAAAGAAATATTTATGTGTAAGAACATTTTGATAAACTTTTATTCATAATGAATGTCACTTAATTGGTTTGTAATTTATGTTAATAAAGCTTTTGATATTATTATATATTTTATGAAGAATATAATAATTTTTCTTGATGGGCCTTATAAAAGAATCATTTAAACATAGCTATCTAACCAAGAGATCTCAACTATGCTCCTATGGGGGAAAGATAAACTTCACATGTGAACCATCAACTCATGCCATCCATGGTATAATTAGTGAGAACCTACATGGTTAGTTGAGTGTGTGCATGGATGACCACACATTGTGGTTCCAAATCCACCATATAATGGAAACACATGGAGGCATGTTAGCTGTGTGTGTGGTGTGGCTTCAAGAGAAGACCCCTGGAAACTTGATTGTGTAGAATGAAGGATTAATTTTCTTAGAAACAATAAGTAGATGAATTGAAATTCAAATTTGGGGAAAAATATGTGTGTGAAAATTTTCATGGACCTTAAAAATAATGACATAACTATGGTATCTTTTTCAGATTCATTTGTGCCATTCTTTCATGGTATGTCATCGTATTCAACCTTTTCCAATTATAATATCTACATGAAAATTCATTAATTATAATGCCATCCATTGCTTGTTAACATGAAACTATCAATATTATTTTGAATGAATGGATATCTAGATAAAAATATAGTGAATCTTCATTAATAAAAGATTTTATTTTAATGAAAATAACAATATAAATGATGATTTTTTATTAAGTATGACATCAATCCATCACATTAATGTCATTGGCCACACAAATACTTTAGTTATTAACTAGAAATATTCTAGGAATTTTGTGAATAAAATTATACAGTTGAATGTTACTTAATTTATATCCTCCATTTAATTAACTATTTGGATGTGCCAATTTTTTTTCTTGTTATGAATTTTGTGATCAAGTGAATCCAATGTATCCACTATTACCCATGAAGTTAAAAAATCTAAGAATTTTGGCACACAAAAAAAAGATGTTGAGATACACCACTCTTTAAATTGGTATTTATCATGGAATTTTTATCTTAGATAATTTATCTGATCCTCCTATATAAATATTAAGTGACCTAGTTAAGAAGTGTTATGGATGACGATCGTGGAATCTTGAGTTCACTAAAAAATAGAGACACATCATCCATTTCATGAAAATAATTCCAAGTAAAGAAGAATATATTATGTGATACATTTATCTAAATGATATCCCATGAACCTATTTGGTTAAATGAATAAGTATAATGAACCCACAAACTAACCTTGTCACATTATGTAGTAGGGGAAGCCACTTTCTTTGTTCATGTGAAGGAGAAATCTACAGGCCATCCTTGTCTTGTGAAGAAGAAACTCATGATACTCACAAGGTTTATTGTGAAGAAGAAGTGAGATCAAATTTATAATGATATATGAATAAGAAGAATATATCATGAAGCCTAATACTTTCATGAAGTGATGTGTCTAAGATCCTATGGGATAACCTAGTCATAAAAAGAATAAATAACAGAGGAACACGTGTTTTATTCACATAAATCCCTTACATTGAGCATAACTATCATATAAGTTAAACAAAATGATATTATATTTTTGAACAATATATTATGGGAAAAGTATAATAATAATACTAATAATAATAATAATAATAATAATAATAATAGTGAAATATAGAAATTATTTTTCATATGATGGAAGAAGACATCAGATGAGATTCCTATGTGTGAATTAACCCTTGTAAGACATTGAACCTTGGTGGTTTTCAACAAGAAAAATGAAGGTAGTTTGTGAAATTCCTTGAATTATACATGTTTTACATGCATGAAAAATTGTTTAGATTACATGAATTTTAAATAAAGTATAGTTTCATTATGAAAAGGGTTGGTAAATTGAACAATCCATCAATAATTATAATTTAATGTGAACACCATCGAGATGAGTTGGATGAACTAACATTGTATGTTACTATATTGTAATATATGTCAATGTCAGAATGATGAATTAGAATTAGTGACTGAGTTCTTATTTGTTAATTATATTTTTGGTCATTGAAGAGACTATTAGGATTATATTTTTAAACATATCAGTATTATTATGACTAAATAATAAGAAGAGGCAACTTACTAGATTTTTTCATATCTAATTCAGCGCATTGAGTGTTGAATTCAAGGTAGCCTATCATATGTATATTATAAAAATAATTTGATCAGATTTTATTATTTTATTCAATATGATTTTTTTATATATAGTTACCACTTTATGAGGTACATATTGATATCCATTAATCTTTATTCTTCAATGATAATGCTTACATTGTACCTGGTTAATGCTAGAAAAATGATTTTAAGGCCATCCCCTTGCTTGTGAACTTCTTGATAACAAAAGATAAGTTTTGTTTAATTTGTATAATAACCATCATACACAAAGGATATAATCATCTACACTAGAATAAACCCTCATTAAAATCCTTGTATTCTATGTGATTTATTGATTTATGTTGAATATAGCTATTTATAGGTAAAGAAAAAATAGAACCATTCACTAAATAAGTAATAGAGATATAAAAATGGATAATAGGTTTGAAGATATAAAAATTATCCCCATATTTATTCACCCAACAACTCTCAATTGGATTATCAAAAAGTGAAACTAATATCATGCAATCATTTTTTATATAAATATACAAAATGTAATGAAAAAGAATTTTTTAGAATTTTCTTAAAACATAAAAATAAAATTATACAAAAATGAAATATAATATGGATTCCTCTTGAATAATTTAAATAATGTTTAATGAAATGGATCGTATGTTACATTAAAACTAAATATAAAATATAACGATACTTTCGAGTTGATTAATTTAATGGAATGAAATGATAATTTTTAAAAAATATTTATTTTACTCTATTCATTGAAAAATGAATATTTTTATAAAACAATTGATAAAATTCTACATTTTTTAATATATAAATGGTTATTACAAATTTTATACAAATTATATCAAATAAAATGTATAAAAATATTATAAATTTGTTATAATTTTCAAATTCCAAATGAATTAAAAACCGTTTATTAAGAAAACATATTTTTGAAGATTAAAATGGAATTACTAAAAACTGAGTATATATTTATTATTCATTAATAAACAAATTTTAATTATTTAATACATTTCTATATTTATTTCATAATGAACTTATTCCTCTTAACACCTCTAATTTAATGGTGAGTTTATAGTGGTCACATATTTAGCACCATTGTTTTCAGGGGGTATTTAATGTAAATTTTGACATGTCTTACATGATGTTTTTGAGAATTGTGATGGATATGTATTGTTTCTGGATTGTGTTGGATATATTTGGAATATTAAAAGAGGGGTTTATGGTTTTTCTAAATCAAAATGGAAAACACCACATCCTGGTGGATGCTGTTTTATCCCTACCATGCATCAATATAAAATAGAAAAATGGGAAATGGGTGTGGCCATGAAAAAGTGTTTTGGGATGGTACGTTTGATCCATGGATTGGGAAACCTTAGGATTCCCATTTTTGAGGAATTTTTTAGGGAAATTACATGGGATAAGGTGACACATGGTGGGGATTATCATTTTATGTTGGTGTGTTAAGGAACACCACTGTCCATGATAGGATGTGGAGGAATCCATGGTGGTGGCCATATGGGTATTAAAATAAAATAAATCATTACATACCTTATTGGGTATCATCTGATTCAATGGGGATACACATGTGGATTAAATGTGGAATTATTATTGTGATTTTTTTGATTATTACTTATACTAATAAAATGTATTCTCATCTTTTTTATGTTTATTAAATCTATATGAATTATAGAAACTCCAAGGACAAATGTAGGGTGTGTGGTCAACCCTTATTTTATTGATGATTAATTAGTTATTTAATTATGTTTTCCTTGATCTACTTTTCTAATCATGCTGAAAGATTCTATCCTTGTATGGTAAATGTATTATTTATTAAATTGAAATAATTTAATCCTCATTTCTTCTACTTTGTTATTCATTCCTTATGTGATGAATTTCCACTTTCCCAAACTAAACTCAAAATTTACCATTTTTGGTGATTAAGATCAGAAGTTCTTATCTTGATAAGTTTTTATGGTTTGTGTGAGAACATGGTTCGAGTTACAACCCCATGGAAAACCATGATGTTTAATTCGACATACTTGAGGTACACAATCCTTATCATTATCACATGTTTATATGAGTTCTTAACATGATTGTTCATAGTGTGTGTAGCCCCATCAGACCTATGCTTGATGTTTGATCACATGTGTTGTGTGTGTGTGTGTGTATAGCTTGTAATACCAATTCTTGATGTTTTCTTTCCTGTGTATTTGTTATGGTTATGAATATTTCTTGATATTATGCGATATTGATTTGTCATCCTGTATCGATTTTTTACATTAGCTTTCATTTGCAGTTTATCATGTAGGTTAATCCCTATGAACTATTCGCATAATAGGGCTATGTCATACATTTTTTGGCATGTATATGGGATATTCCTTCAAACATTATGTATTAATCTTGTTTTTTTGGGATATCTCATTGATGGAGAATGTGTTTGGTGAAAGGTTTATTTTATTCTGACATATAATCGAATAAAGTTTATCCAGTATGCAGGGACCCAACATCAATGTTATCTTGTGTGTTATAATTATTTATTATCTTCAATTTGCATAAATTAACTTTATGAATTTGTATATATTACATATTTATGTCAAAGAATATTGGAGGTATCACACTAAGTTTCTTACTCAAACCATACTCGGGAATCATGGTGTGCATGAAAACATCGTGACTTAGGATATCATGAAGGGAAAGGTCCCAATGGTGGGTTGATGACTAGGTTTAGTAGGAGGGTGATGGAATTGCAGGATGGACTTCGGGATTGGATTAATGATGCAATTTTTTAGTTATTTTTATCTCATATATTGATACACTTTATGTGGGATACTTGTTTCTTTATTTTGGGTCATGTGACTTGAAATCTATAATGTTTGTTTCATGTGTAGGTACTTTATGTGTATATTTTTACTATGATAATTTATTTATTAACTATATATTAATACATTCATTATAACTTACATTTATTACTATGATGTTACATATTATTGTGGGAATAGTCTCTCCATGATTCCCCTCTTGGACCTCACTTCTATTTGGACAACTCTTGTGTATGGGAAGGTGTACCTGAGGATGCATCTCACTTCATCCATAACTTAGTGATTAGGGTCGGGTTGGTGTGAAATTGTATCAAAGTAAAATTTTTACTAACTTGTTTCCTTTTATTCCCATGATATGGGGAAATGTATACAATATATTAAAAGGTTGGGAATTTGTAAATGGAATTATGTCAGAAAATGGTTATCACTATATAGTGGACTTCCATGTTTCCATGTAAATAAGAATTAATGGATTTTTTGTTTCATGTTGTCTTTGAACTTATTGACCTTGGTTAATTCACATGACGTTGTTATACTAATTTATGGTTTTTGGTGTGCTTTCATGAATCATGCATAGTCATGTAGGATGATATTCCATATGTCTGTTCATTGTATTAGTTTGAGACCAAATAATTAAATTTTCTATTGAAATTATGACATATGATTATGGTATATTATTTTTTGAATTCATCTATTTGTTCTCTAGTATCCTATGCTTGAATTAAAATATATATGGTTCTGACTACTGTGTGTGTATTATAGGCAAATATTGGTCCATATATAGTGAATAAGGGGTTATACCTTCTTTTTTGGGTATTATCCTAATTTTATCCTTGTCATGAACCCTTATGCGTGCCTATAATATATTATCAATATTCTTGGTTACTTATTGGATTTTACAAAGGATTGGTCTGGCATTTGAGGAAAATTCTACCCCATCTATGTCTTTCACAACCAATTTCACCACCTATTTTTTAGGATGATGAAACCATGAGTGATCCCATATTTGTTTCAGTAACTCATGCTTTAAAATATATCTAGCTAGGGATCTTCCAGATATTACCTATTCAATGAAGAGGATCCCCCAACATCCCTTGGATTTACAAGGCACTAGATTGACCTATGATATACTGGATCAAATGTATGTCATTGAGAGAATCATCAAACTAGTAGAGATCATGAAGGATCTAAAGGTAAATCTTGTGACCCATATTCTTTAAAGAATACCTGGATAATGGTTGGATTTTATGCTTAAATATTCTTGACATGAAGATATGAGTTGAGTGAATTTAATGAACCACTTCTTCGAGGAGTTATTCCCTAATGCAGGGAAGATGGAACATGCTTAGAGGTTCATATAATTTCTAGCAGGTGAAAATTTCAGTGTTAACTTATCAGTGATATTTTCCAATTAAATTATCCTTTACCTCTTCTCAATGGGAGTCAGTAATACAAATCAAAAAATTTCATGATCAATATTCATCCATTGATACAATTATAATTTGGATAATTTGATCTGCTAATATATGCCATCATACTTAATATAGAATTAATGACAGTGACAGACATTGAGGAGGATGAAGTAGTAGGTCTTATATTGGATATTAGTGGTTTGACTAGTTACTTCTTCAGTTCTTTCCTATTTGCTTATTATAGGAACTAGAAAATGATGTTATATAAAATATTATAGCATAATTGTCAATAATTATAGTAGATTATAGTTTCTTCAACTCTCTATATGGGCATTAGATCCAATAGGTGATATAATTATGCATGTAAAATAAAATAATATCAAGGAATATCCTATTTCTATCAAGTCTTTTCAACATTGTGACAAGACTAGTCATTTGAAGTAGTTCTATTTCAAGAATTCAAGGATGCATGTGGCATGGTTGGTATATGGTGTGGGTGAAAAACCTTAGTAGTAGGTGAATATCCCACAAGGGATGATAAATTAAGTCACTCGTGAGAATCAAGGGTGTTATTAAGTGTATTATGGAAGGATATATGCGGATGAATAGGCTCTGGTTGATAGTGGAGAGATATATTTGATAGTTTTAGGTACGGACTGAGTCTCTTTAACACTCTTTATTACCTTGTTTAATAAAGTACATCCAATTTTTTTTCATATATAGGAAACTGATTATTAGGTTAGAGTTACTGGTTAAGTACTATTTTGAGTATTTATCTATTGATACAATCATGGTAATGAAATCAGATCATCTTAATATCTATATAAAATGTTATATAGTGATTGATAGATTTGGGCATGTGTGAAGATTGAAAATTGTAGAGTTCATGTATTTCTATGTGATCATTTTCATGAAATGGTTGACCATTTACCATGAACACATCTATTTTTATTAGATTAATTCTACCTTTACATGTCATAAATAGGATAGGGTTGTGTTGACCAGTAAATAAGACATCAACAAAGATATAGTGGGACCAAAACCTTAGCCAAAAGCTATCTTTTTAGTATACATGGTTTTTATGATCCTTTCAATGGATCAAATGGGGAATTCCCACACTTTTCCTCCTTTGGTACACCAGTTCCGAGATGTCCTTCTATAATATTTATTAGGGTTACTTATGGATAGGGAAGTTGCATTTGAAGTTGATATTTTACTGAGTTCACAAAATTTATGAATTCTACCGTATAGTGTGGAACCAAAAGAATTGAAAGATATCAAGATATAGTTTAAATATCTTGGGGATAAATTCTTAAAAATACTATGAAATTTCCCTAGGGGTGATCTAGTGTTTTTCGCTAAGAATGTGGATGGCAGTATTCGACATTATGATTACTAGAGGAATTTTAACAAATTCACTATGAAAAACATGTGCTCATTTCTAAGGATTATGATTTTTTGATAAATTATGGTGAGCCCTATGGGTTTTAATAAAATTACTATGTTACGGATACAATCATTTTTATGTACAAAAATAATATATATTGATTTAATGTTTTAGGAGTAGATATAGTTTTTATGAGTATATTATTATTACTTTTGGACATATAAATATTCTAGATGTGTTCATGGATATCATTGAAAGTATAAATCCATATACATGGAATAAATTTTCATTGCATTCATTAATGGAATCCTAATATATTACAAGACATCGTAATCACATGATGGAGACCACTAATATTTTATTGAGTATAATTTAAGAAATTCATATTTAGTCCAATTTATAAATGTTCCACTTTTTGATAAAAGATGCGAGTATTCTTGGGAATATGGTTTCTCAACCAGGTATATCCATTTATTTGGAGAGGAAGAAAAAGTTGTGTCATAGGGATGGCCAAAAAATTTGTTCAAGATTCACAATTTCCTTGGGTTTTCATATACTATTGGAGTTTTATTCAGAAATTCTATTTATTGATAGTTCCTATGAATGATCTTACCATGATGTGACTCATATTTCAGTGGATTGACAATTTTAAGAGTCTTTAATAAAGTATAAGAATTTGTTGTTGTCAAATATTTATCGGATTCTTCTTGATATTGGAGTTGGGTGTGCACTTTAAAGAAACACATATAGTGTTTTATTGGGAGATTCATTGATGCAAGATAATGAGGTAGTTTTTTTATGAACCTCCTTAGTTGTGATCCCAATTACAAAACTACACTACTCATGAATTTGATTTGGTGGTTGTTGTTAATTCATTGAAATATTTGTGACACTATCTCTTTGATGAGATATTTTTCATATGCACAGACTATAATAGTGTGTGGTATATATTATCCTAGGAAGGCCTAAATGTTTTCCTGAGAATTTGGGTACAATATAGGTATATTTTTAAATTTTATATAGAATATTCATATAGAAAATGATCTTTCATTATAGATAAACTTAGTATGAAGATAGAGGAGGTTAGAGAGTATAATTTGGAACCTGGGTGGAAGCTAATGGCCATGTTAGATAACTAGAAGGTGGGTGTAACTGTGGGTTCATGTGTAGTGACTTGTGAAAAATTAGTGATTGTATCATTATCAGTGGAATGAGTTATGGATAATAAGGATTTGGATCCAAATTGTAACATGATACATGATAGTTTGAAGTTAAACAATTCAATTTTTTGATAGAAATTAGATAGACATGATGTGACTTGGTTCGTGGAAGAGTGATGATTCCTTTTTCTTTGAGGGAATATTTGATGAATGAATCCCATAATATATAATGTTCAGTGAACTATAGATAAAAAAAAATGTATTACAACATCATATGAGATTTCTAATATCCTGATAATAAAATATTCAATTTAGGAATTATGTCAAATTATCTGACTTTTCAATGGATCAACATCAAGCATCAGCGAACTGAAGTGTTTCTCTAGTAACTTTCAGTTCCTATGATGAAGTAGGATAAGGTTACAATAGACATCGTGATATGGTTACCTAGGACCCAAAGAGGTTGACATACCATGTGGATTTTCATTGATTGGTTGACTAAGGTTTCCCATTTCCTATTAATCTGAGAAAATATCTCAATGATGACCTGTGAAGGATCTATGTTTGAGATATCATATGGATACATGTAGTGAAATTAATCATGGTGTCTAAAAAACACTCTTGGTTTACATCACGGTTTTGTAAAGGGTTGTAGAAGGTGATGGTAGACTTAGTTAAAGATGATTATGGATTAGCTTTTATATACTGATGGGTAGTCAAAGATAATAATCCGAACTATAGAGGATATGATTAAGGAATGTTTTCTGGATTTTTTAGGATTAGTGACTCGGATTTTCTATGTATTATTTTTCGATATTTTATGGACAATTTTCGAGAACAATAGCTAAGAAGAAATGAAATTCTGTGGCCTGGTGTGCCTGAAATAAATGTTTATAGTATATTAAATATATTAAATAGTATGCATGTAAAGTTTTCCATAAAAAGTGGAATAACATATAGACAAGGGACTAGATTATAAATATGAGTGAATTATTGTGTTTAGAACGTGGTTTTTACCCTAGGCACAACATAACCATGGTCAGTGTGGGGAATGCGTGGAAAATGTCATCACGGGCATTTAATGAATAAAATAATAAAATAAATTATTCTATTTTTATTTATTTTATTCAAAGACATCCATGTATTTAAGTATACTATTATGATATAATTTCATGGATAACCTCATAACCCTTGAGATGTTGGAGAGAGTATTGGAGGATCTCTCTTAGACAAAATTACACAAGATTCTAGATCAACAATCAATATATAACTGAATCAGAGGATCATACCAATGATAACGATGATGCTTCTTTATTCATAAGTGATCAATCCAAATCTAGGAAGGATTTTTTTGTTGGATTCATTTATAGTTATTAATTCCTATGATGAACATGAATCAATTAACCAATATATTGATATATGGTTCAGTCATCTTATGGGATTGGTTTATTTTATGGGTTATTTTTAGGATTTTTAGTTTATTTTTATTAATTCTTCAATTATTATTATAATAGAAACATATCAAGTCCAATGTGAACATTATATGAGGTTCATTTCCTCTATTTTCATAGTGAATTTTTCCATATTTCTTTGTTTATCTTGGGTGTTCTTATTTGAACCAAAATTCTATATACACAAATAAATAGACCATTGTGAACTATTTTATTGGTGAAATGATTAGATATTTTATATCTGGGATCATCATTACACGAAAGTAATGCAATGATGGAATCAGCACTGGGTCAGATGGTTTTAGATACCCAATTTCATGTTCTTTATAAGCCAACAAAGAACGATGAATGATTCCATTTTTTGAGAGAATCAAATGGGATAGAATATGAATAATATATATGGTGGAAATATTCTGGAAAGGATCCATGATTACCAACAAGAATAAAGCTATATTTTGAGGTGGAAATGACATGGACGCATTAAGAAGGAAGAAATCACACGATTCTGGAAATCCAAATCCACACGTCATGTAATCCAAGATTCCACAACATATGGATCTCTCATAATGGCGGATAAGGTTTCAAGATAAAGATAAGGTTCACGTGGTGTGTGACCATGTCACATGGAAAGTGACCTCTCCCTGATGGCTCGACATGTACCTAGATGGGTACACAAACATGGGATGGAGTACATGAGAATTGGAATGACTTGTACTTCAACACAGACAAGGATTGGCTTGGAGTACATGGGCATACCCATGTAGTGGTAAATGTGAAATTTACAATGTCAGCTGCACGTTGTGTACTGTTACATAGACACATAAACTGACATGAGTTGTTTACATGGGAAGAACTAGGGGTTGAAGGGACACAACATGTAACCCTACCATACACGGTGTACTACCTTAATGTTTCCTTAGAGACACTGTACTTTGTATCATAGATAATTTTCATTAAGGTGTGTTCCCCAAATCCATTCCTTGAGGGATATTATGAAATAACCTCTTCCACACAATAAAATGATCCCTTCTATTGGGCTACTTGAATATAGTTGTTTGAATCATTTTGTGAGGCCCAGACTGACATCCTCTATTCATATTTGTTCCCTATTTTGAGTTTTTGGTATCATCATAAAAAAAGATTCATAGGAATCGATCCTATAAATATAGGGGTGATATGATTTAGTTGTTAGTATACCCCATGGAAATGGGAGTGATCCTCATATGTGTATTGTATCTCTTTGGACCATTATTGTGTACTTAATATGAAGAGATGTGAATAAAAATACTTTTAGGACAAACATAATTAGTGCTCTCAGAATAATGAAGTGTGTTCTCTCAGATGCATTATTTATTCAATCTTCAAGTTGGAATCATATGATTCTTATAATAGTTGTGACTTTACCTATAGAATGTGTGTCTATGTTGAATTTATCTAAATATTTTTATTATTTATTCTATAGGCATATACCTATTAAGAGATGACTGTTATTTCTTTGTTTTATGATTTGGGTCTTTGGGGTTTCCTACTGTGTATTGTTATACTCACCCCTATATAATCATTTCTCGCACGTGTCGTTTCATGTGAGAATGATAAATTTTTTGAAAGAGTCTTAGAGAGACCAGTACTAGACAGTTCTTCGTGTGAATAAATCGGTAGAGGTGTGCTCCTGTGGTATCTTTATAGTAGTCCCAATCTATACATCCAGGTTGAATCTATTTTTAGAATCTTTATGGTGGGATTTTATTTATACCTATTTACATTCCTATACATAATATCATTCTCTGGTTGTAGGATTAGATGTATTAATGCATGGTTGTTCAATTGTTTTTTCATTTTATTATTTTATTGGATTTGATATGTTTTTATATGTATAGGTAATTAGGGCAAGGCATCCCATGTTAGTGATATGCCTACTTAAAATAGTCACCAACACCTGTCTTATTAGAGGTGGGCATGTGGATTCATATAACATGCCCCATTAGGTGGGTCATGATAGTAGTATCTTGGGAATATCCCATTTCCTGGATTTATTTTGTCTATAACAATATTTTACATCATTAGATTTAGACGGCTCTATTTTAGGATATCAATGGAGAACAATGTTATTAACCACTATGATGGAATTAGTTAGGTGAATTTATTTTTATCGGGCCTAGTTTGGATAGGATACTTCATTACAAGTCTATATAATTCAAAAAAGGTGGGATATAACTCAAAGAAAGAAGTGAACATATACCAACCAAAGGCAATGACCCATAGAGTTTTATGTGGGAAATAGAGTTTTAATATTGGTGTTCCCTAAGTTAGGGCATATAAAATTTAAGATGTAAAGGAAGTTGGGAACACCATATGTAGGGGGTTTGTGATCATAGAACACATTAAGACAATGGGATATTTATTAGATAAACCACCATGGTAACAAGGTATGCATAATGTGTTCCATGTGTCTCAAATTTGGATGTATTATTCTGATCACATGTGTTTGATCAATCATGTGGATATAGATTAAGATCTATATTCATTTTTTAGGGAGTAAATCATTCATATTTTTTACTAAATTGATAATTTTTAGTGAGGGATGTATTTTCATATTGTTTGAGTCTTATGGAACTGTGGGTGGATCTAGGAGAAAACATGGGCGTAAGAGATATATATTTAGGAAAAATAGGCAAAGTTGTTCGAGAAGACCTCTAGAGAGACACTTCTTAAGGATTAAAAGTCATTAGAGGTGGAAATTTGTACTACCTTGTTTTAATGGGTTGTTAATGTATATTTTTACATGTATTAAGGGATGTTTTTTTATCCTTGTTATGGTTATAATTTGAGACCAGTTTGTCTTAGAGGTGTTTTGGATTTGAAAGGTGGTGTTTAGAGGTATTTTGTTATAAAATGGCCAACAAAAAACTCTAGTGCCATCCATTTTGAACATATTGTGATTCATTGTAATAAAAAAAAGATATAATGAGTTTTGATTGTCTTGTGGTGATTAGGGAAGGTATATATAAGACATAACATGGGTGTCCCCATAATTCTGGTTTTAGAGAGAGTTTTAATGACCCCAACCCCAGTAGCCCAGAGTTGGTGCCTTATATTATAACATCTATAAAGATACAATGGGTTGAATCCCAAAGAATGGATAAGTTTAGTAGATTTGTACAACAAGACACATACATGATACCCATTTAACATTGGTATTTTAAAATAAAATATAATACATAATAAAATAAAATGAACTACATCCTTGAAAAATCATTCAAATATATGTTCTTCATATCATGGGAAATGGATACAAAATAAGTGTGGGTTCAAATTCTCAATAAGGTTTAAGTGTAATCGAATAAATCGTGAATCAATAAATAATAATCAACATGTCAAGGTAAATGATTGAAACACATTCAAATTAATAAATAACTTGATCATGATATTTAAGGAATAAAAGGTGATCAAATAATTCTATATAAATAATCTAGTGATCTTGAACCTTAACCATGGATGTTATAACTAATCGAATAATAACATGGAATATAAATAATTATGGAATGAATAATTATAGACAAATGATATATCAAGATCTATAATCAAGATCATTACATTCATGATCTATCCTCAAGATAGATTATGTTTTTGGGAAGAAATTCATCTAATTTGGCCAACTGATCCATCTCAAAAGAATATCAATTCATCAAGTGGCTTACATTAAATTTTCTTCAACCCATGTACAACATTTTAAAATCATACCTCATATATCGAATAATCGATATAATTCATAAAAAAATTTCCTTATCAAATATCTATATTGATTTTTAGAACCCCAATAATTTACCATATTTTCTTTTTAGAATAAATTTAATTTTTTATAGCTTTTCAATACACACAACACTCGATTTAAACAAAATACTATTTATTCATGTTTTCATAGTCAATTTAATTATAAATACTTTATATATTTTTATAATAAAGTTATATATTATATATCCTATAAAATAATTTTACATTAATTCAATATACTTTATAGGCATAAGATTAAAACACACCCAAATTTACACATAAAAACCTGTATTTTAATAAAGAAAATGTTTCCCTCCTTTTAATGGAGAAGCTATTATAAATATATTTTTTGTTTTTTTTTGATTTAATAAGTCAAAATAAACTTTATCTTTGATATTTGTACATAAAAATTATTTTAGGGTAATTTTTTGGTATTTTTCCTATAAAGTTCCATTTTTTGATGAATAGTGAAAAATACTGAATTTTAATTCAAAACTAATTTTTTAAATATTTTATTTTTAATGGTAAATTATATTTTAAATTCGTTTAAAAGTTTAATTTGAACAATTTATTATTAATTAATCCAATATATTACATTGAAATAAATTCCACTTTGAAATTGGATATAAAAATATTGAAAACTTTTAAACTTTTTTTACTTTAAAAACACACATTACCGTCTTGTATGTATGATTAAATTTAAATTAATCTCTTAAAGTTATCTGATTGGAATTTGGAAAAATGGATTCCATATTATTAAGTAGAATAATTTATAATATTTAATAAGGTGAAATTTTTATTTGACCAAAATATTTGTTAAAAAAATTAAAATTAATTACAATGATTAAGAGGAAAATCAATTTAACAAGGGACTAAACCTTAAACATAAGAGACAAAATGACCTATAAAATTGTAAAAAATCCATTTTATTGAAATATTTAGACACTAACCTCTATTTTATCTAAATTTTACCATTACTATATTCACTTTTCATAGGAAAAATATTTGGGTAATTCCCTTTCCAAAAATTTATAGGAATGCCACTCCTCCTCCACGATAAAAAAGGAACTCACCCTCCCACTTTCTCACACATCTAAAGCCACATTAGATAAAAACATTTCTAAAAAATAGGTCCTAAAAATCCCTCACCTCAATATGGAAGCCTCACCTTGAGCATAAAGTCATCCAAGGATCCCTTTTGTGAAAACCAAGAGGAGTTACCCAATGAAGAAGTAACATCCTTCCTCAAGCTATTTTATTTTATTTTCATTATCTAACCCTTCATTTATCCTTATTCCTTGATTATATAAAATAATATCATCAATAAATTATAGGTTTTAATATCAAGGGTTGAACTTACACTTACAAACACTTACATCTATTGGGTAATGAACTTATCATTCTTATGTATGACGAACTACCACCTCACGAAACGAAGTTATTTATATTTTCCTTACCAACTCTCATGGGTGGGAATTATGATGTAAAAAATGTTTATATATGTTATATATGATATATATAATGTATTTATAGTTCTTTAATTATTTCATAACACATACCTTTATGCAGTCCATTTTGTAGTAAAATGATAACATCGTTTGTGGAAGTGTGGACTACCTCCCCCTCTAGGCAATGTGATTCGTTCACACTATACATAAAATGTATAAATGGTGGTTTCAATAAAACTATGTAACATATATGACATATATATTGTACTATAATTATAATATACATATAAATATATATCATTTACTCTTCATTCTTTTAAAATATTTCAAGTTAATGAATGTAGTGTTCATGCGTACATATAACTTACCCTCTCTAAGAATGGTGCATTTAATTTCCTATATTCAAACTTTATAGATTATTATAAATGAATTTATAATGAATAAATATGATATTTACAAATTTTTTTAAATTATTTAGATTATGAAACCATGATCTAATTTATAATAAAAATAAGTAACAAGTTAAAACATACTTGAAAAACTAGAGAAATAACACCTGAAATAGTGAAAATTATGAATTATTGTTAACAAAAGGGTAATAAGATATTATTAAGAGATAATATATGATATTATAAACAATAATATTGTTTTTAATAAGTTATTAACAATAATAAAACCATTATACATGAGGTTAATATTCGTTCACACAAAAGGAAATGAAAGTTAAGGGATTTCATTTCAATTTACATTCCATTGAGACTTATTTGTTGTTATCCACCTAGTTTATTTTATATGGGATATATACTACCCTTTTAAATGTTATATAATAAATCTACATGTTATCATGATATTATAAGTTTTATTTAATGTAATTATTTCAAGTGGATTAGGATTTAAATATTTGAATGTGTTTTGGGAAACTTTGTAATACTTGAAGATTATTCTCTTGATGAATGTTTTAATGATATTTGAATGGTATTTACATTATTTAGCATAAAAAACCTTGTTTTTACTTATAATTTATCGAGAAGATGTTGATAAATCTATATATTTTATTCAATATGGGTATTTTATGATATTGAACATTTTTTATTAATTAAATATATTATTCAATACATAAGGAATGATTTGGACATTCAAGACACAGGTTGGGGATTAGTTAATGTAAGACCTATGTGATTAGGACTATTTAAAGTAATCCACTAGATGCATCAGTTATCTCATGAGATGAAATTAGTTATAATAAAACACTTCAAGTTTATTTTTAAGAATAAAAGATGATTTTATACCCACAAACATAAACCATCTCATGAAAGGTCTTTATAGAAGTAGTTCATGTTCTAGATAAATGATGTCCAATAATTAAGAATTTATATCATCTAAGTTTTTTTTTTCATGATATTTTTCACTGAAATATCTATAGATGCACTCTATTCTCAATTTATTTATTAAATGGATTTTTCTTTTCAGTTTCTTACCTTTATATATTGAAATTTCTTTATCAGGTTATTTTAATGTCATGTGTTATTGGTTATTTACCTTTCCATGTTAATTATTCTAATAAATTAATCATTTCACCATCTTTACTTACCCTTACTGAACATTTTATGTCCCCATTATTATGTTTCTTTTCCCAATGTGATAAATAAGATTTCTCTGAATAAGATTTCAAATATATAATTTATTTCATTTTATTATGAATCATGTTTTATTTTGTTTTACCATTGTATTGTAGGAATAAAGTATGTAATATGGATTTCTAAAACTACTAAACCAATCCGTCCATTAGGATTTTTTTCCTTTAAATAATTATAATGTAATAAAATAATGCACCAACTCTAGGTTTCTTGGGTCGGTGCATTATAGTTGGAATCAATGTAATTTTAATAGAAACTTTGGAAACTAGATTTAGAAAACATAGATTCGATAACATAACCCTAATATAGAATTTGAGGATTAGTATAGAAAAACATCCTATAATTTTGGTAAACTAGATATTATGTGGGTATTTATATCAATACATACCTCTTTGGATACTATAAGTACATGTGGTTCTTTCACAGATGTACATAGGGGTAATAACTCTAACAAGGTGCATCGGGCCTGACTCAGCATAACCTAGTAAATGACAATGGGCCTTACAACACACCTAGTTTGACATTCCTTGAGGATACACTTAGGTTAATCTATTTTTTACAAATCATTATAAAGGATTCAAATTTATAGATATACCCAAAGATACCATATTTAAGATCCTGATATTAGATAAACACAATTTTTTAATATCTCCAATGTATTATTCTAGTTTTGAGATTATATATTATGTTTTAAAACTATAATATCTAATAAAGTATATGATGTAATTTAAAAATGGTTGTTGATATATTTAAGGTGAACCTCAATGATGAATTTGAACCAAAGAGTAATAATTATCATTTCAATTATGGTCTTAAGATGTTAAGTAAAAGGGAACTAGTCTTCTGAACATTCTTATCATATGAGGACATAGTATCATTTAATAATGATAAATTAATTGTTTTTCCATGTCCTATGGATTAAATGGGAAGAAAGGGAAGAATAAGAAGATAGAGAAAACAATGGATAAATAGAAAAACGGAAATGAGGATTTTCCCATATATGATAATTAAAGATGAAAACAACATGGTATATACTTAATTTGAAAATGAGTATTCTTCACGTGTGGAGAAAAAGGGCACCATGATAATTTTTTCATGGTCAAGAAATAATTTTCCAATGTTGAATGCTTAAACAGTAGGGATATGGGGTACTATGAAAATCAATGTCTAAAGTGTCAAAGGAATATACCCCGAAAAAGGCTAATTAAACATGATTAAGATTATTTTATGGCCATAAATGAATATGTATGATTAATGTGATTATGTTTGGATTCATGAATTATTTCATTGGAGTACATTATCAATAATGTACAGGTTATAAAAATTATGGAATATGTAAGGATCGTATTTCTATACTTTTTTGTTAAGGATTGAAGATCATATATTGAATGGTTATACGAAAAGTGATTCAGTAACAAGTGAATATTTTTGGAAAACACATGGTGAATAGAAATATAACCCTTAATATGTTCCTGACACTGAGTTAATGATGTTGTAATAAATAGATGATTGATTTGGATAATGTAAATAGGATAGTACCGACTACCTTGGAACTGATTAATGTTTTGTTGAAAAAGTGGTTTATTCCATCATTGATAGATTTTATAACACTTTTGGATTTAAGTAATATATCCAGTAACATGTTTTTTACTTAATTAATAAGGAATTATTCATGTTTTAAATAAGGTTTTATAGTAATTAAAATTATCACCATATTTCAAGATAATACATAATGAAGTTATTTACAGTTTTATAATTTTACAATTTAGAGTTTCTTCATGTTGATTAAATGATAATGATAATTTCATTTTGAAAATTATATGACCTTCTTTCTAAAGTGTTGGATCATAAGCTTTTGGAAATGTAAACCAATTACGAAATGGTTTATGTTGAAATTTTTATGTGGTTTTAGATATTGATATATTACTTCACCATATGAAGCATCTTGTCGTGAGAGTTGAAGTGAAAATAGGTCAAGGAATAATCAAAAGAAAATATCATGTTTATAGAAATGTATATTTACTTATATTATTAGAGTGTGAATGAATTTATCAAAACTATAAAAAAATGGTCTTCAAACAAAAGAGTTTTCATGTTATAATAATTTTTGATGATATTTATGACCATTATTTAAACCTATGGTTTATGGTTTTATGGTCAAAAACATTCATATGAACATGTTCTATATCACTATTCTCTATAAAATGAAAGTTATAGTTATCTTCTATATCCATGTTTTCAGTAGTTTTATTCCATTCAGATGTTTCATTTTATGGTGACTTCCCATTTCATCTTCCCACTTATTAACAATATGTGTTATTAATCCTATTTACGATTTAGGGTTTTCAACAATAATATTTTCAAATATCAAAACCCATATTACCAATATCATGTTTAAATACTGATAACACAATTTAATTAAGTTGAGGATAATGTACCACCCATATAATTTACCATATTTTCTGTTTAGGATATATTTAATTTTTGTCGATAGCTTTTCAATACACGCAACACCTGATTTCAACAAAACATGATTTATTAATGTTTTCACAGTCAATTAAATTCTAAAATATTTTTAGATTTTATAGAAACTTTATAAATTATATTTCTAATAAAATAATTTTACATCCATTTAATATATTTTATAGTCATAAGATAAAAAAACAAATTTTACAAATAAAAACCAATATTTTTATAAGAGAAACTTTTACCACCTTTTGATGGAGAACCTATTATAAATCTGATTTTTGTAACTTTTATTGATTTTATATATCAAAATGAAATTAATATTTCAAATCATAACATAAAAATTAGCTTAGGGTAATTTTTTGGTATTTGTCTATGAAGTTTCATATTGTAATGAATAGTGAAAAATAATGAATTTTAATTCAAAATTGTTTTTTCATCTAATATATTTATAAGGTTAAATTATCAATTATTTTTTTAATATTTAATTAGATAAATTTTTATTAATAAATCCAATATATGTCATTTAAATTAGTTATACTTTGAAATTTGATATAAAAACATAGCAAACATTCAAACGTTTTTACTATAAAACCCCGCATTATCATCCCATCAGAAGGAATAAATTTAAACTAATTTCACCACCTTATGTGATTGGAATTTATAAAAATGTATTATATATTTTCAAAAATCTTAATTTATAATATCTAATTATTTCAATATATTTTTGACCAAAAATATTAGAGAAAGTAATTAAAACTAATTACAACGATTAAGAAGACAATTAGATTAACATGGGACTAAACCTTAAAAATTACAACCATAATTACCTAGAAACATATCGAAAAGAATCTTTCTTGCCATATTTTAAACTAGGACTCCATTTTCTCAACTTTAAACAATTATGGGATTCGCTTTTCATAGGTAAAACATCAGTGAAATTTCTTTTCCAAAAATTTACAAGAATGCCACTCCTCCTCCACTATAAAAAGAAACTCACCCCTTACACTTCCTCACAAATCTAAATCTAATTTTTATCAACCAAAATCTTAGCTAATATTTCCAAAAATATCCCTCCCCTAAACTTATAATCCTAACCTTGGGCATAAATATATTCAAGGAATCCCTTCGGTGCAAACAAATAAGAGTTACACAAAGAAGAGGTAACATCCTTCCTCAATCGTTTTTATTTTATTTTCATTCACAACCTATTAAAATATATTTATTCCATTATTAAATAACAAAAAAAGTAACTTAAATATAATTATATTTTGTTATATTAAGATTTATATGTACACCTACACAAAATTCCATCTAATGGCTAGCAAACTTACCGTTCTTGTGTATAGTGAACTACCGCCTCACAAAACAAAGTTGTTCATTTTTCTTTTACCACCTCTTATGGGTTATAATTATTATAGACACACTGTTTATGTATGATATATATAATATTTATAATTTATTTATAATTATGTAATTATTTTATAACATATACATTTATTCACTCCATTTTGTGGGAATAAGACAACATTATTTGTGGAAGAGTGGACTACCGCCACCTCAAAGTGATGTGATTCGTTCACGCCATACATGGAATGTATAAATGATGAATTTAATGAACCTATGTAACAAAATGGAAACATATATGATAAAATAATTATAATATACACATACACACACACACACATATATATATCTTACTTTTTATCTTTTATAATATGTCAAGTAAATGAAAGTAACATTCATGTATACATACGACCAACCATCTCCCTGAACAGTGCATTTCATTTCCTATATACAAACTTTATAGATTATTGTAATTAAAATATAATGAAAATATATGATATTCAAATATTTTTTTAAATTTTTTATATTATTAATCCTTGATCTAATTAATACAAATATGAATTAACAAGCTAAAACATACTAAAAAAACTAGTCAATTAACAAATAAAATTGGGAAAATAATGATTGGTTGTTATCAAAAGGGTAATAAGTTATTATAAAAACAAAATATATGATATTATAAGGCTAAATATGGTTATTTAATAAGTTATAAAAACTATTATAACCATTATATATTATTTTAAAGTCTATTCACACAAAAAGAATTGAAAAGTAAGGGATTTCTTCTAAATTTACATTCAATTGAGATTTATTTTTTGTTTTGAAACTAGTTTATTTTATATGATGTATATAGTATCCTTTGAAATTTTATATCATCAATATCCTTTTCCTCATGATATTATATGATTTATTTATTATTATTAATTCATGGGGATTTTGATTAAGTTGTTTTAAAGTGGTATGGGACACTTTGGAATGCTTAAAGATTATTGACCTCAGGAATGTTTTAATGATATTAAAATGGTATTTACATTCATAAACATAAAAAACCATGTTATTACTCATCATAAACTAGGTAAATTTGGATAAATTATTATATTTAAATGTATACTGATATTTTATGATAAGGTACATTTTTATTAATTAAATTGATTTTTCGATACATGAGGAATGCTTTAGACAAGAAAGACATGGGTTGGGGACCAGTTAATTTAAACCATACGGGTTGGGAACCATATAAAGTAACTCTCTAGATTCATCGGTAGTCTCATGAGATGAAATTATTAGGTAAAAAACTCATTGAGTTTGTTTCCAAGAAGAATAGATTGTTTTCTACCCACAGTCGTAAACTATTTTGTGATGGGTCTTGATGGTAGTGGTTCATTTTCCAGATACATGTCGTTTAACAATTAAAAATTTCTTTCAACTTAGTTATTATTTTCCCATGATATTTTTTTATTAAAATATCTATGGATTCTTTCTATTATCAATTTTTTGATTAAATTGAATTTGTTTTAGTTTATTACCATTCCAAATTGATATTTCCTTATCTAGTTATTTGAATGAAATGTGTAATGAGGTATTCACTTTTCCATATAGATTATTCTAATAAATTAATTATTTAGTTCACTTTACTTACCCTTACTGAGTGTCTGATCTCAACCTTATTATGTTTCTTTTCCCCATGTGATAAAGAAAAATTCTATGAATAATATTTCAAGGATTTATTATATTTCATTTTATTATGTATCATGTTTTATTTTATTTTCCCAATGTATTATGGGTATCATGTATATAATATGGATTTACCAATATTATAAATAGATCAATACTTTGGGATTTTATTCCCTATAAAAATGAAAATGCAATAAAACAATGCATCAGATCTAGGCTTCTAGGGCCAAGGCATTATAATTGGCATCAAATAAACTTCAGTAGAGACCTTGGGAACCATATTTAAAAAACATAGATTATATAACATAACCATAAGATATAATTTGAGGATAAGTATATAATAACATCATATAATTTTGTTAAGGTATATATTATGTGGTTATTTCTAGAAATATATACTTTTGGGATACTAAAGGTGGACACGGTTCTTGAACAGATATAAGGACCCGACCCTAGTTTCTTGGAGCCAGTGCCTTATTTGATTACATTGGAATATAAACAAGGAATATTCATCCCAAAGTACTGATTAGTTTAGTATTATTGGAAACAATATGCATACATAATTTCAACATTACAACTTGAAAAGAAAAAGAACATATAATCTCTGTTGACAACATCCATAACTCCTAGGTTATTTCAGCATGTAATTCATAATAAAATTAATCATTGCCTAAGAAAATGAAACATAAGAAAGGGTTGATCTCAAATGATCAGTAAGGGTAATCATTACAAAGGAAGATATCATAACCTAAACATTCGGAATGGTGAATAATTGAAAACACATGCCTTTATAAATAATAAACATGAACACATTATGACGGGAATATGATCTGAGTAAATAATGCCATAATAAAACATAATCATGGGTATTCTAATATTATAATAACCCCATGAACCACCAATACAATTTTCATAATGAGGGAATGAATAACACAAGACATTATCACCATACCATTAAGGCTTCGTGCCAAGACCATACATAATTTTTTCTTAAGGCCATGTGCCAAGACCATAGTTTGTCTCATGAGACCTACCGATGCATCAAGAGGATATAGCAGGTCTCACCAACATTTAATAAGTACAATGAATTCCTTTTATGAACAGGGATAAACATACATAACATACACATTCATATTGAAATTAACATATGAAATGTAAATAACTTTCCCCAATCATTAATAATAAACTATAACCATTCAGAGTAATATGGTGAATGGTTTCAAGACACCACATCCATAGTCAAAATAATCATAAAACATTCAATAAAAAATAGTGGATAATATCATAGGAGATAAAAATAAATGAATTAAAAGATTAAATAAAGTATGATGTTATGGATGATGATACTTTTAAATGAGACCATTGAAAAATCCTTAAGTAAATAATCCTTAAACATTCCAAAGTGTCACATACCATCTGGAAACATTCAAATAAGAATCCCTTAGAATATAATGGTAATATAGAGACTCTTGATATGAAATAACAAAGGGTAGTTCATACACTACAAGAAAGAAATAAGTGGTGAATAATGAATATATCTCATAAAAGTTAACGTGAGATGAGAAAAATCCTTTCTTTACTTTTGAAAGAAGAGTTCTTTTCGAAAATCATTTATATTTTCCATGAATTTAGATTGTAAACATTAATACCCCAGAAAATAAAATACTCGGACATTGAAATTATATTATAGGCATAAATTATGTCCCACTAAATTGAAATCATTTATAAAGAGTTCTTATGATTCTTTAGAAGTAAATAATTTTAGAGCATATAAAGGAATGTATTAAAGATAACTTTAAAGAAGAAAGACATGTTTTTTTATCTTAAATCCAGAAATGATTCAAGATAATTTTTTAAGATAAAATTAGTGTTTTTATAAAAATAATGGTGTCTTAAATCATATTCTGGTATACACTTGAAAATGGGTAAGAATTTAAAAATATCCCTTGAATCGGGTTTGTTTATCGGGATACAATTTTTGAATGATTCTTTTAAAACATGTAAATCCCCATAAAATAAAGAAGGATTATGGATGGAAAAAATAAAAAGGAAATTATAAAAAAATTTATGTGGAGTTCATAAGAATAAATAAGAATTTAATTGAGTTAAATAGAGAATACGAATAACCCTAATGAAAATAGAGGTTCGGGTAGAAATCCCTTATCAATTTGTAATCAATCGATTCATATGCCCCAAAATTAATAATATTCAAGTGATACATTAAATAATCTAAAAGTAAAGTTATTCATGATATGTTACATAATGGTCAGTATACATACACCATAAACAAGTATTTGTAGTGAATATAGGAAATCTCACAAAAATGAATTGAGATGAAGAAACACTTACCTTTAGTCCGAACGTGTTCCGCTCTTGAACTTAAGCTCCTAGAATATGATATTATAATTATTAATAACTTTTTTCATAACCAATTATAAATATATTTCGTTTATAATAATTTTTCTAGTTCATTTATGACCTTATTGATAAGTTATTATAATGAATTCCGTCATTCCATAGTGTTCGTTTTCATTATTTTCATAATCGGTTCACTTGTTTTTAAGTAAAGGAGTTCATGTGGAATGATTATAAATCTATAGAATTGAAATTAAATATTATTTATGAACTTAAATAACTGTTAATGTTTATTTCTATCATTTTATTACATGGAATTAAGATGAATCATTATATGAAATATTAATGACATTCACTTAGATTATTTTACCGGTATTTTGATTATTAGGAACTAGTTTGGTCATACAATTTAATGATATGTATGTATACTAATTCATGAATATTAATTAGGTTATAATACATATATTATATTATTTTTCAACCATAAAAATGGTTTCATGACCATTAATGAAGTAGAAATTGAAGGAATAAAGTTTGTCGCCCATGAAGATTATAAATTGGAACCTCATGGATGTTGATTTTGTTTATAAAATAAGAGAGAGAGAGAGAGTAAGGATGTTGATGATGGTTCTTCCATTAACATGATATAATTACAGTATATAGACGATACTGGATCTATTATGGTAATTTGGATATAGGAGGTTAGGATATGATAACAAAAGAAGATAAGTTGAAATGAAACTAAATAAAAAATGAAAGGTGATTTACCTCTTGAAATAACCTCTTTGAGAACCTCCTTAAGGGTAAAGATTTGGGTATTTTGAAAATACCAAGAGATTAATGGAATTTTGGAGTGACTAAGGAAGTGTATTTGGGTAGAAATTTGAGGAGCTTCAAGGCTTAGAGGAGTGAAGAGAATATGGAGTGGGAGGGGGGGGGGGTTACAGTGGAGGAGAGGAGGGTTTTCATCATATTTTAATCATTAGTTTATTAATTTCCCTCAAGACTAAGAATTGGGATGATTCCATGACCATTAATAGTAATAAATTCCTGTTACTTTGAACTAAGTGGTCTTACATCACTTATGATGTCATAAATAGTGTATTTAACTGATAATTTGTATATACGTTATTTTACTATATTTCACTATTCATCAAAAATTTGAGTACTTCAAAAAAATACCAAAAATCCACCCTAGCCATTTTTGACATATAGAATCCAAAAATGATGTACATTTTTCAAAAATAATTTTCTAAATATTATTAATATAATATTTAAATAAAATCATAATTTATTATAAAAACAACAGTTTTAAAATATTATTTACTTATTCCAAAGCATAGGTATATCGTACTTTCACTTGATTATTATTTATGTACTATCATAGGTAAGGTTACTATTAATAAGGGTATATCACTATTCATAAATGTATGTTACTATTCATAAGGGTAGGTTACTATTCAATAAAAATTAATTTTTCCTTATCGAACTCTTAATAACTTACTGATCACAACTGTGTATGTTAGATTTTTGAAATTCAAATCACAGACATGTTAATCTTATATTTACTTGGCTAGGATATAAATAATTACTGTTTGTAGAGACTCATTGATCCATTCATTCTATAATAAATCTATTTCTAAATTTTTGGGGTGTTACATTATACCCTCCTTATAAAACATTTCAGCCTCGAAATTCTAAATTGAACTTTGAATGTTAATGGTTGATACAAGAAAATTTCCTTATGGAAACCCACATAGGAAATACGGTTAATAAAATATCATCCTAAAAAAAGGTTAATGGAGATGAGGTGGTCACCCCAAAATGTATTATTTCAAATGAGGTGACATTAGTTCGAAGTTAAAACCTGGACACAGAAGAAAAATCTAACTACTAAGTTCTGATGGAACATGATAGAGGACATGTTCAGATGAATGCTGACTACTAAAAAACTATAAAATAAAAAAATTCATAAATATTATCAATTATTATGATAATAGGAAAAAATTTTATATAATAATATTTTCCTTCAGTTAAGGAATTATTCCACTCTATAAGAGTTTAAATATACATTTCTACATACAAACTCATCCATTTATTGGACCTGAACTATCTATACCTCATCACTTATAATGGGTTACGTTATTTGGTGAATAAATACATTAAACTCTAAAATATCATACCATGATCAACTTAAGCCACTTCATAAATGGTTAAAAAATTCCAAAAATATAATGATTCAATAAATTATAATGAAGTCCTCTAAATTTCTAAGATGAACTTATCATTAACCATTAATTAACATGAATCAGATCTAAATTTCACATTCCAAACATGTGAATAACTTCATCATGCATAATCTTAAAAAATGGTAATAACTTGAATTACAGTAAAAACCACATTAGAAACATGCATTCTTATGTTTTCATTAAGTAATATACATGTTGTTGGATATATTCCTTAAATAAAAAAGTGTTGTAAACATCATCGATGATAGCATACACCACTTTTTGACAAGTCAATATTCTGTTCCAAGGTAGTTAGTACTTATCTGAATCAATCATTTCTTCATCATTATCTCAACATAAGATATATATTAAGGGTTGTATTTCCCTCAATCATGTTTTTTCTTAAAATGTTTATCTTTCTACTGAATCACTTTTCATTTGTACCAATCATCATACAAACTCAAATACTTAATGAAATAATACTACAATACAGTCCTTATATATCTCATAATTCTTACAACCAGTACATTAGTGACAAAATATTCAAATGGAATGATTCCTGAATAAAAATATTAATAATTCTACTTCATCTTCAGTAGCATCATAACTTGATCATTATCCAAAATACTCAGTTGGAGTATATTCCTTTTATGATTGGTACATTGATTCACATAGTGTCCCATCTCCTTGCAGTTGAAGCATTGGACATTGGAAACTAGGTATGTAAAGACATCTTTGTCACATAGTGTCCCTTATTCCCTTTATCCCTATATCTTTCTACCATCCTCATATTATTTTTCTTTCCTTAAAATCTATATGACTCAGAAAAGTCTTTACATACATTGTTAACAGATGATATTATTTCATTATATGATGAGGATACATGGGAGACAATCTTCCTTTAAAAATATAGCTTAAGACCATTAGAGATATGATCCTTATTACTCTTCGCATCATGTGCATTGGTGAAGTTCTCATTCCTTATACTAAGTTTCATTTATAGTAAATTCAATATTATATATTAGCTCATAAAATTATAAAGTCTCTAACTCTAAACATGGTACAACACATAACATAAATTTATTCACCATAAATCCAAAAACCATATACTTTGGTTACTTTGGGGAACAAATCCTTCATAATTGTTTATAAAGAAAATGTGAATTATCCTAATCATATCCCCCAGGAGTGTCAATACCAAGAGTGCAGTAAGACCCATTTTTGTGTACCAGGATACCCCAGGTCAAGCCCAAAAGACCTTGTCGGAGTTTTCACTCCTAGGTAAATATATTCTAGAGCCACCTCTACATATTTGTATCCATACATAGATGTATTTGCTAGAAAGATCCACATAATCTATTCCTTAACAAAATACAAATATGTTATTGTATTTTTATCCTCAAATACTATCTCAGGTATTTTTTCCCTAAACTATGTTTTCTAAATCTAGTTTCCATGATTTCAACTAAACTTCCTTTGATACTAACTTTAAGGACCCGACCCCAAATTCCTTGATCCGATGCCTTATTTGATTACCTTGGAATATAAAAATGGAATATGCATCCTGAAGTATTGAGTAGTTTAGTAGTATTGGAAACAAGATACATACATAAGTTCAACATTACAACTTGAAAATAAAAAAACATAGAATCTCCTTTGACAACATCCATAACTCCTAGGTTATTTCAACATATTTTTCATAATAAAATTCTTCATTACCTAAAAAAATGAAACACAAGAAAGGGGTGAGCTAAAATTATCAGTAAGGGTAAGTAATATAGTAGGAGATATCATAACATACACATAATACATGGTGAATATTTGAAAACACATTCCTTTACAAATAATAAACTTGAACACATTTTGACTGGAATATGAGCTGAGTAAATAATGCCATAATAAAATATAATCATGGTTATTCTACTAGTCAAATAACCACATAAACCATAAATAGTATTTTCATAATGAGGGAATGCATAATGCAGGACATTATCACCATACCGTCAAGGCCTCGTGCCAAGATTATAAATAATTGTTTTGTCAAGTCCTTGTGCCAAGACAGTAGTTTGTCTCATGAGACCGACCATTTCACCAAGGGGATATAGCGGGCCCCACATGACACTTAATAAGTCCAATTAATTATTATTATGAACATGGATTAACATAAATAACATACACATTCATTTTGAAATTAACTTATGAAATGTGAATAACATTCCGTAATCATTAATCAAAAACACTAACTATTCAGAGTAATATGGTGAATGGTTTCAAGATAGGACATCCACAGTCAGTATAATGATAAAAAATTAAATAAAAAATAGTGGATGATATAATTGGAGATAAACCTAAATGAATTAAAAGATTCAAAAAAGTATATTGACAAAGATGAGGATACATTTAAATGAGACCATTAAAAAATCTATGAGGAAATAATCCTTAAACATTCCAAAGTGTCCCATACCACCTTGAAGCATTCAAATCATAATACCTTAGAATATCATGAGAATAAGGAGACTCTTGATATGATATATAAAATGGAATTAAATACACCACAAAAAATAAATAAGTGGTGAATAATGAATATATCTCATAAAAGTTAATCTGAGATGAGAAAAAGACTTTTTACTTTTGAAAGAGGAGTTCTTTTGGAAAATCATTTATATTTTCCATGAAATCAGATTGTAAACATTAATATCCCAGGAAATAAATGGCTAGGAAATTTAAATTATATTTTAGGCAATAATTATGTTCTACTGAAGTGAAATCATGTAAAAATATATTTTTTTAATATTTGATAGAAATAAAACATTTTAGAGCGTTTAAAAGAATGTATTAAAGATAATTTTAAAGTGGAAAGGCATGTTTGTTCTCCTAAATCCAAAAATGATACAAGATAATTTTTCATGATAAAATGAGTGTTTTTATAAAAGTAATGGTGTCTTAAAACATATTCTAGTGTACAATTGGAAACAGATAATAATTTGAAAATATCCATTGAATCGGGTTTATTTATTGGGATAAAATTTTTGAGTGATTCTTTTAAAACATGTAAATATACATAAAATAAATAAGGATTCTTGATGGTAAACATATATCGGAAATTAAAAAATAATTTATTTGGAGTAAATAAGAATAAATAATAATTTAATTGAGGTAAGTAGAGAATATGAGTAACCTGAATGAAAATGGAGGTTCCAGTAGAAATATCATACCACTTTGTAATCAATCGATTCGTATGCCCCAACATTAATAATATTCAAGTAATACATTGAATACCATAAAAATAAATATATTAATGATATTTTTCATCAATTGGAAGTATACATACACCATAAACAAGTATTGGTAGTGAATACAGAAAATCTCACAAAAATGGAAGTGAGATTAAGAAACCCTTACCTTAAGTCCGAACGTGTTTCGATCTTGAACTTAAGCTCATGGAATATGAAATTATAATTATTAATAAATTATTTAATAACCCATTATAAATGTATTTATTTTATCATAATTATTTTATAGTTAATTTATTTACTTATTTATAAGTTATTATATTGAATTATGTCGTTTGAGAGTGTTCATTTTCTTTATTTTCATAATCGGTTCAATTGTTTTTAAGTAATGGGGTTCATGTGGAATGGTTGTAAATCACCAAGATTTAAATTAAATATTTTTGTATGAACCTACATAATTTTTAATGGTAATTTATATCATTTTATTACATGTAATTAGGATGAATCATTAAATGATATATTAATGACATTCACTTAGATTATTTTAGCGGTATTTTGATTATTAGGAACTAGTTTGGTCATACGATTTAATAATATGTATGTATACCAGTTAATGAATATTTATTAGGTTATAATACATATATTATAGTCTGGTGTAACCATAAAAATGTTTTCATGACCATTAATGAACGATAAATTGAAGAACTAATCTTCGTCGCCCACGAAGGTTATAAATTAGAACCTCATGGACATTGATTTTGTTTATAAAATAAAAGAGATAGAGAGTAATGATATTGATGATGGTTATTCAATTCACATGATATAATTATAGTATATATATGATATTGTATCTACAATGGTAACTTGGATAGAGGAGTTGAGGATATGATAAAAAAATAAGATAAGGTGAAATGAAACTAAATGAAAAAAGAAAGGTGCTTTACTTCTTAAAATAACCTCTTTGAGAACCTCCTTAAAGGAAGGGATTTTGTTCTTTTGGAAAGACCAAGAGATTCATGGCCTTGGGTAGTAACTAAGGAAGGTTATTTGGGCAGAAATTTGAGGATATTGAAGATTTAGAGGAGTGAAGAGAAGAGGGAGGGAGGGGGGTGGGGGTTATAGTGGAGAAGAAGAGGGCTTTCATAATATTTTAAACATTACTTTATTAATTTCTCTCAAGACCTGAAATAGAGATTATTACATGACCAAGAATAGTAATAAATTCATTTGAGTTAGAACCAAGTGGGATTTCATCAGTTATGATGTCATAAATAGTGTATTTAACTGATAATATTTATATATGGTATTTTACCGTATTTCACTATTCATCAAAAATTCAACTATTTCAGAAAAATACCAAAAATTCACCATAACCATTTTTTGATGTGTAGAATCCAAAAATTAAGTCCATTATTCAAAAATAATTTTCTAAATATTATTAATTTAATATTTAATTAAAATCATAATTTATTCTAAAAACAACAGTTTTACAACATTTATTTACTTATTCCAACGCATAGGTATATCATAATTCCACATGATTATTATTTATATTATAAGGCCCCAGACTTAAACTTTACTTAATATTGAATTAAATGAATAATTCTCATTGAGTATCTTTTCAGGTTTAGAGTTTTAGAGAATTAGGACATAACTATTACATCTCAAAATATTACAAAGTAGACACTTCTACTAGGTTTCCATAAAATAAAAACTCTTAAAAAGAAACATGTCTAGTTCCATGTTTTAGATAGCCTGACTTTCCCTTGATCCCATACTTGACCCTAATACACATTAAGTCCTGTGAAAAACATTTCAAAAAAACTTGGGGTGAGCATAAAAATCTCAGTAAGGGATACACAAAGAATGAAAACTGTTAGTTTTTCAAACATCAAGTAAACCATGTATACTTTATCAAAGTAATACCTTCACCTTCATGAAGTATAAAAAACTCTTCACTGAATAAAATATCATTAATTACCCTTTTGTAACCAAAGATTACCATAAAACCCATATAAAGAACATAGAACATATACAGGTAACTTGGGACATAAACATACTTAAGTGGAATAACCATACGACTTCCACACATATCACTTAATGGAATAGCCATACAGGCGACTTCCACACATACTTAATGGAATAGCCATACGGCCGACTTCCATACCCAATGCATTCGAGGTTATAACGTAACCACCCATCCTGGTATTCACGGTACCACCCGTCATATGGTTTATCACGTAACCACCCGTCCAGTGTCCAAGTACCATTATAAAAATCATAAGACATAAAACAAATATAATGGAAAGAAAAAATTTCCACACTTTGATCACAATATATCACTTAAATATATTGACATAAAAAATAAATTATAAAAAAAATTTTCAATACCAAAATACATAAAAGATTATATGGTATTTATTTCATTTAAAAAAAACATTACGGCTTGTTCAGGAAGCCAAAGACCAAATAATACTCGCGGCGGCGGAAAAGGTCATTTTCACCGCGTACGTTAAAAGAAACATTCCTTTTTTTCATTTTGTAAAATGATTTTTAGAAAAAGATTCATTTTGTATAAAAGTAAAAGTCAAAGGGGTTTATACACCGTATAAAATAAAGTTGTGTATAAAACGAAATATGCCTCAATGAAAGGAGATTGAGATGAAGTCCCTTACCTCGGGTCCGACTTGACTCGATCATTCTTTAACCTCCTGAATAATAAACTTGAGTTAATTTCTACTTTCTTAAGAACATTTTTCAATTTCATTATTCCTTTTATATCACTTATTACCAAGTTATGAACACTATGTAATTATTTAAGTTAAAAATGGTCGTTTTGTCGGTCCTTGGTACATGAGTCAAAAATAAACTCTTTATAATTACAAGTTGTTCATATGGTAAAACATCCATTATATGAAGAATTATATTCATGATTTAGATATCATATATATCATATATATCCAGTATATACATGAATTTATAATATTACATAATCATTTAGAGGTAAGAAATGAAATGCACCGTTCTTGGAGACGGTAAGCCATACATACGCATGAACGCTACTTTCATTTCTATTTCATATTTTTGTGGAATGGAATCATAATGATATAAAGGTATATTATAATTCCAGTATAATATCATATATAATACCATTAATTAAATCCTTTATATATCCCACATATGGTATTAATGAAATCAAATCACTTTGAGGGGGCGGTAGTCCGCACTTCCTTAAATGAAGATATCGCGTTTACCCATAATGGAAACCATAAAGGTATTCCCAAACTGAAAAATACAGAAGCTTAAAAAAACATAAAAATATTATATATCATATATAAATATATTTTATTCTTAATTGCCACCTTTGAAGGTGTTAACAGA
Organism: Viscum album; assembly: GCA_963277665.1. NCBI lineage: Eukaryota > Viridiplantae > Streptophyta > Magnoliopsida > Santalales > Viscaceae > Viscum > Viscum album. The sequence goes on along the minus strand of OY728150.1, from coordinate 1,392,354,880 downwards.
ATGTTGAACAATCATCGTTTCGGGAGGCAGAAATTCTCCATCTACGGAAACAGTATGTTCTTTAACCATTAGATGTAGGTGTGTGTAAGTGTAGCTCGAATCCTTATTATAACAACATCCTAGTATATTTAATATACTGTAGTTGTTACAAAAGAAATGAATAAAAAGAGTTTAGGGTGTTGGAGAAGCAAAATAAAACAAAAGGACTCAAGTGAAGTCATTACCTTAAAATCGGGTAACTCCCTTTGGTTTGAGCTCAAAGTCTTCCTTGGGAAGACTTCTGCCCAAAGTGAGGATTCAATGAGTAATATAGGGATGTGGAGATACAAAATGGGCAGGGGTTGGCCAAGACAAAGGCTTTGGATGTGTGGGTAAGGAGGTAGAGGTGGGGGCCTTTTATAAGAGGAGAAGAGAGGCACTCTTGGAATGTAAGGAAATGTTACTTTATTTTAGAATGAGTTTCGGATTTTATTGGTCCCAAATTGATGTGTTTCGAGGATAAGGTGATAAGGGTTCTAAATCCACCCATAAATAGGTTTTTGATCGGTTTATCTTTCCATTTTATTTAAATCATTAAATAATGAGGTAATCGCTGCATCATCACGGTGTCATAAATAATTTAATTTATTTAATTTCTAAAAATTATAAAAAATACTATGATGTAGGAAATATTTTTTACCTTTACAATTAATATTTATAGTCAAAAATTAGATTTTTATAACCCCATGTAAAAAATTGTTTTAGTAAAACTACTCATGTTTGTGACATTTTTATTTTAACATTAAATAAAAAGATATTAATGTCATTTTCCAACTAAAGTGGCTCCATGGGGTCCCCAAGTTGAACCATGGATTTTCTTGGTCGTCCATGAAACATCCAATGAGGTTACGACATGTTTCAAGTTCATTTCATATTATTACAACATTATTTTTACCTTAAATTACAGTAATTACCTCTAATCGCGATTAAAAACATAATAAGTTACTATTCACCAAAAAAATTATTTTAATTCCATTGAAACACATTTTACTTCTAAATGACAACCATGTATGTCGGATTTTTGAAATTCAAAATGCAGAGATGGTAAAATTGCATTTAAACGAAAAATCAGTTTTTTAAGTAACACTTAGTGGTTTCACTATTCATCAAAAATTGAAGTTTTTCAGAAAAATACCAAAACATTACCCTAAGCCATATTTGATATTCCAAATTCAAAAATGAAGTTCATTTTAAAAAATTCAAAACATATAAGTTGAATTAATTAATTTAATAATTAATTCCCGCTGTCAGAGCAAATAGCGTGTTTTTATGAAATAATAAGTATCAAAAGATTGACACTAGTTTAAGTCTGATTTCAACGTGAAATTAATTCCAACGACCACTATTGGATTTAATGGTAAAAATATATTCTAATTTCACTTTAAAACCAATTGAAAATATAATCTAATCATATAAATAAATTAGATTAAAAAGAGGTTTTGAATTAAAATACAACATTTTACACTATTCATTAAAAAATGAACTTTATCGGAAAAATACCAAAAATTTACACAAAGAAAATTTTGATGTCCCGATTATAAAGAAGAGTTTTATTTGGTCCAATAGAATGTATAGGAGTGTAAAAAACTATATTTAATGACGGTTCGCCATCAAAAGGTGATAAGTGAACCTTTAGTGAAAACTAGGGCATATACACCTAAAATTGAATTTTTTCCATAGTTTAAGCCTTTATCTTTTATTAGATAAAAGTAAAAACATTGAAAAAACATATATAATCATATTTTAGTTATTTCTATCCATTCCCACCAATAAAACGACTATGTGTTAACTAACATTTAAAATAATATTATTTTATTACTAGTGTGCAACGAATGATTTCAATGAAACTCTTTGTTGCGTATTGGGTATGATATCGAACATAGAAACCCTTTTAAAGTAAAATTAATATTTAATTCGAAAATATTAATAAATATGAAAATTTTTTATTCATTATTTACCTAGGATGTTACATCCTTCCCCCCTTTTGGGAATTGCGTCCTCGCAATTTTATTCACTTATCAAAATAAGTGGGGGTATTTATCCCTCATAGTATTTTCAGATTCCCACGTTGCCTCTTCAACAATATGGTTTTTGCACAAAAACTTTACCTGGTGAATTACCTTATTTCGCAACACTTGCTCTCTTCGGTTAAGAATCTGGACTGGTTTTCTTCATAAGATAGGTTCTCCTCCAGCTGAACTACCTCTAGACTCAAAACATGAGATGGATCTGGCATATACTTCCTCAACATTGAAACATGAAAAACATTGTGTACCTGAGATAAACTCGTAGGTAAATCCACTCGGTAAGCAACTGATCCAACTTTCTCCAGAATTTCATATGGTCCAATGAACCTTGGACTCAGCTTTCCTTTCTTACCAAATCGCATCACACTTTTCCATGATGAGACTTTGAGAAAAACATAATCACCTACCTCAAAAGATAAATCCTTACAACGGTTATCCGCATAACTCTTCTGTCTGCTCTGAGCTGTTTTCATGTGTTTCTGAATGAACTGAACTTTTTCTGCCATCTCTTCTACCAATTATGGTTCCATCAGCTTCCTTTCACCCACTTCATCCCAAAAAGCTAGAGTTCAACACCGTTTACCATATAACGCCTCAAATGGTTCCATCTGTATACTGGAATGAAAACTGTTATTATATGAAAACTCAACCAAAGAAAGATGTTGGTCCCAACTTCCCTGATAATCCATAGAGTAGGCACGTAGAATATCCTCCAAATTCTGAATTGTTCGTTCTGACTGCCTATCTGATTGAGGATGAAAAGCTGTACTAAAATTTAATTCAGTACCCAACGACTTCTTAAGGCCTTTCCAAAAGTTAGAAGTAAACCTTGGATCACAGTCATATATAATGGAGAGAGGAACTACATGTAACCTGACTATCTCTTTAAGATACAAACGGGAAAGTTGATCTAGGGAAAAAGTATCTCTTATAGCAAGGAAATGAGAAGATTTAGTCAAGCGATCAACAATAACCCAAACTGCATTATTACCTTGAGATGTCTTTGGCAATCCCACAACAAAGTCCATGGATATATTTTCCCATTTCCACTCTGGAAATGGTAAAGGCTGAAGCATCCCTTTCGGTAACTGCCGCTCTGCTTTAACCTGCTGACAAGTCAAACACGTCATAGTAAAATCACCAATATCCCTTTTCATTCCATCCCACCAGTAATACTCCCACAAATCTCTGTACATCTTAGTACTGCCAGGATGAACCGAAAACGGGGAACTATGAGCCTCACATAACATCTATTTCTTCAACTGTGAATCACAAGCCACACATAATCTTTTCCCAAACCTCAAAACACAATCATTATCAATGTTGAATTCAGGCAACTTACCCTTCTAAACCAGCTCTACCTTTTTCTGCAACTCACTATCCTGCTTCTGTTCTTTCTTAATTCTGTCTGATAGGTATGATCTCACTGATACCTGAAACAAAATAGAAGAACTTCCTGCACCAACAACTTCCATGCCAAAGCTTATCAAATCCTTAACCAAAGGATCACGTTCCAAACACAACATGATTAATGAAGCATTACTTTCTTGACTCAAAGCATCGACCACTTTATTTTCTTTTCCCAGATGGTAATGAATTGTACAATCATAATCCTTGATTAATTCCAGCCATCTCCTCTATCTCATGTTCAATTCTTTCTGAGTGAATATATACTTTAAACTTTTGTGATCAGTATATATTTCACACATTACCCCATACAAATGATGCCTCCAAATTTTTAGAGCAAAAACAACAGTAGCTAATTCCAAATCATGTGTAGGGTAATTTACCTCATGAGTTTTCAACTGACGTGAAGCATTTGCAATTACCTGACCATTCTGCATAAGGACACAACCAAGTCCCTTCAACGAAGCATCACTGTAGATAAAAAATTCTCCATTCCTGGAAGGAAGTGCCAAAACTGGAGCATTCACCAATCTTCTTTTTAACTCCTGATTCAACTAAGCCATCACTGCAGAAAACTGTTTAGTTCTGATTCTGACCATCTCAGGATACGGATTTGAAAGGCCATTTCCCTCTGTATGCCTTCTTAGAAAAGTTATTCTGTTTCCTCTATGAAAAACCATTCTTAACACAAAAATATCTTAGGAGAAGCAACATGGTAATCTTCAAATGCTATATCATTTCAATCATACCATAAATTAATTTATAATTTAACACTTTTCTAACTCCTAAAGTTGTCTAAACCGAACTCCGATACCAACTATAAGGCCCCGACCTTAAACCTTACTTTATATTGAATTAATTGAATATTTCACATTGAGGATCTTTTCAGGTTTATAGTTTTAGAGAATTAGGACATAACTATTACATCTCAAAATATTACAAAGTATACACTTCTACTATGTTTCCATAAAATAAAAACTCTTAAAAAAAACATGTCTAGTTCCATGTTTTATATAGCCTGACTTTCCCTTGATCCCATCCTTGACCCTAATCCACATTAAGTCCTGTGAAAAACATTTCAAAAAATCTTGGGGTGAGCATAAAAAGCTCAGTAAGGGATACAAAAAGAATGAAAACTGTTAGTTTTTCAAACATCAAGTAAACTATGTATAGTTTATCAAAGTAATACCTTCACCTTCATGAAGTAGTAAAAACTCTTCACTGAATAAAATATCATTAATTACCCTTTTGTAACCAAATATTACCATAAAACCCATATAAATAACACATAACATATAAAGGTAACTTGGGATATAAACATACTTAAGTGGAATAACCATACGGTCGACTTCCACACATATCACTTAATGGAATAACCATACGGACGACTTCCACACATACTTAATGGAATAGCCATATGGATGACTTCCATACCCAATGAATTGGAGGTTATAAAATAACCACCCGTCTTAGTATTCACGGCACCACCCGTCATATGGTTTATCACGTAACCACCCGTCAAGTGTCTAAGTACCATTATAAAAATCAGAAGAATAAAACAAATATAATGGAAAGAAAACATTTCTAGACTTTGATCACAATATATCACTTAAATATATTAACATAACAAATCCATTATAAAAACCATTTTCAATACCACAATACATAAAATATTATATGGTATTTATTTCATTTAAAAAACACATTACGGCTTGTTCAGGAAGCCAAAGACCAAATAATACTCACGGCGGCAGAAAATGTCGTTGTCACCACGTACGTTAAAAGAAACATTCCTTTTTGTTGTTTTGTAAAATGCTTCGTATAAAAAGATTCCTTTGGTATAAATGTAAAAGTAAAAGGGGTTTATACACCGTATAAAAGAAAGTTGTGTATAAAACGAAATATTCCTGAATGAAAGGAGATTGAGACGAAGTCCCTTACCTCGGGTCCGACTTGACTCGATCGTTCTTTAACCTATTGAATAATAAACTTGAGTTAATTTCAACTTTCTTAAGAACCTTTTTCAAGTTCATTATTCCTTTTATATCAATTATTACCAGGTTATGAACACTATGTAATTATTTAAGTTAAAAATGGTTGTTTTGTCGATCCTTGGTACTTGAGTCAAAAATAAACTCTTTATAATTACAAGTTGTTCATATGGTAAAACATCTATTATATGAAGAATTATATTCATTATTTAGATATTATATATATCATATATATCCAGTATATACATGAATTTATAATATTACATAATAATTTAGAGTTAAGAAATGAAATGCACCGTTCATGGAGACGGTAAGCCGTGCGTACGCATGAACGCTACTTTCATTTCTATTTCATATTTTTATGGAACGGAATCATAATGATATAAAGGTATATTATAATTCCAGTATAATATCATATATAATAACATTAATTAAATCCTTTATAAATCCCACATATGGCATTAACGAAATCAAATCACTTTGAGGGGGCGGTAGTCCGCACTTCCTTAAAAGAAGATATCGCGTTTACCCATAATGGAAACCATAATGGTATTCCCAAAATAAAAAATACAGAAGCTTAAGGAAAACATAAAAATATTATATATCATATAGAAGTATAGTGTCATATTAATGGACACTTTTGAAGGTGTTAAAAGAATGTTGAACAATCATCGTTTCGGGAGGCAGAATTTCACCATCCACGAAAACAATATGTTCTTTAACCATTATATGTAGGTGTGTGTAAGTGTAGCTCGAATAATTCTTATAAAAACATCCTAGTATATTTAATATACTGGAGTTGTTACAAAAGTAATGAATAAAAATAGTTTAGGGGGTTAGAGAAGCAAAATAAAACAAAAGGACTCAAGTGAATACATTACCTTAAAATCGGGTAACTCCCTTTGGTTTGAGCTCAAAGGCTTCCTTGGGAAGACATCTGCCCAAAGTGAGGCTTCAAGGAGTAAGAGAGGGATGTGGAGAGACAAAATGGTTAGGGTTTTGCCGATCCAAAGGCTTTGGAAGTGTGGTTAAGGAGGTAGAGGTGGAGGCCTTTTATAAGAGGAGATAAGGGGAACTTTTGGAAAGTAAGGAAATGTTACTTTATTTTAGAATGAGTTTCGGATTTTAATGGTCCCACAATGTTGTGTTTCGAGGATAAGGTGATAAGGGTTCTAAATACACCCATCCAATAGGTTTTTGACATGTGTAGGTCTTAGATTTTAAATTATCTTTCCATTTTATTTAAATCGTTAAATAATGAGGTAATCGCTGCATCATCATGGTGTCATAAATAATTTAATATATTTAATGTCTAAAAATTGTAAAAAAATACTATGATGTAGGAAATCTTTTTAAATTTTCAATTAATATTTATAGTCAAAAATCATATTTGTATAACCCCATGTAAAAATTGTTTTAGTAAAAAAACTCATGTTTGTGACATTTTTATTTTAACATTAAATAAAATGATATTAATGTCATTTTCAACTAAAGTGGCTCCATGGGGTCCCCAAGTTGACCCATGGATTGTATTGGTCGTCCATGACACATCCAATGAGGTTTAGACATGTGTCAAGTTCATTTCATATTATTACAAATTTTTTTTACCTTAAATTACACTAATTACCTCTAATCGCGATTAAAAACATAATAAGTTACTATTCACCAAAAAATTATTTTAATCCCATTGAACCACATTTTACTTCTTAATAACAACCATGTATGTCAGATTTTTGAAATTCAAAACACAGAGGAGCTAAAATTTTATTTAAACGAAAAATCAGTTTTTAAAGTAACACTTAGTGGTTTCACTATTCATCAAAAATTGAAGTTTTTCAGAAAAATACCAAAACATCACCCTAAGCTATATTTGATATTCCGAATTCAAAAATGAATTCCATTTTACAAAATTCAAAACATATAAGTTGCATTAATTAATTTAATAATTAATTCCTGCTGTCAGAGCAAATAGTGTGTTTTTATGAAACAATAAGTATCAAAAGATTGACACTAGTTTAAGTCTGATTTCAACGTGAAATTAATTCCAACGACCACTATTGGATTTAATGGAAAAAATATATTCTAATTTCACTTTAAAAACAATTGAAAATATAATCTAATAATATAAATAAATTAGATTAAAAAGTGGTTTTGAATTAAAATACAACATTTTACACTATTCATTAAAAAAAGAACTTTATCGGAAAAATACCAAAAATATACACAAAGTAAATTTTGATGTCCCGATTCTAAAGAAGAGTTTTATTTGGTCCAATAGAATGTATAAGAGTGAAAAAAACTATATTTAATGACAGTTCACTATCAAAAGGCGATAAGTGAACTTTTAGTGAAAACTAGGGCATATACGCCTAAAACTGAATTCTTTCCATATTTTAAGCCTTTATCTTTTATTAGATAAAAGTAAAAACATTTAAAAAACATATATAATCATATTTTATTTATTTCTATCCATTCCCGCCAATACAATGGCTATGTGTTAACTACCATTTAAAATAATATTATTTTATTACTAGTGTGCAACGAAAGATTTCAATGAAACTCTTTGTTGCGTATCGGGTACGCTATCGAACATAACAAATCTTTTAAAGTAAAATTAATATTTAATTCCTAAATATTAATAAATATGAAAATGTTTTATTCATTATGTACCTGTGATGTTACATATATACTACATAGGTAAGGTTACTATTAATTATGGTATATCACTATTCATATGGGTATGTTACTATTCCTAAGGTTAGGTTACTATTCACCAAAAATTAATTTTTTCTTATAAGACTCCAAATAACTTACTAATCGCAATTGTGCAAGTTAGATTTTTGAAATTCAAATAATAGAAGTGACAAAATTATGTTTAATTGAATAGGTTATAAAAAATTGGTGTTTTTAGAGACTCAATGATCAATTAATTCTATAATAAATATATTTTGAAATTGTTGGGGTGTTACAACAGATATACCTTGGAGTAACAACTCTGAAAATGTATGTTGGGCCTGACTCAGTGTATCCTATTACACAACAACGAGCCTTATTGCACACCTAGTTTGAAAATACAGGGGGATATGTTTAGTTTGATCCATGTTTTATTTAAAAATCATTATAAAGCATTTGAAAGTAAATATATATACCCAAATAAACAATTTTTATGATTATGAGATTATATACACTTAAAAATTTTAAATTATGCAAAGTATTTGTCTAGTTTTGGGATTATATATTATGTTTCATAATTATAAGATCTAATTAATTATATGTAGACATTTATAAATATAACCCAGTATAAGGAATGTGAACATCACCAATGCATGTGACCCAAAGACGAAGAATGATCAGATCATTTATTATCATGAGGAAATATTTGAAAGGAAACCAGTCTCCCAAAAATTCTCATCAAATGAGGACATATTATCATGTGATAATGAGATAGTTAAATAAATATCTATGTATTATGGATTAAAAATGAATAAAAAGAAGAAAAATATGATAGAGAAAAATATGGATAAAAGGAAGAAGGGAAATATGGATTTTCCCACATGTGATAATTGAGGAAGGAAACACCTTGGTATATGATTGAGAGGAAAAGTAGTTTTCTTCATTTGTATAGAAAAGGATACCATTATCATGGTTTCAAGGTTAATAAATAATTTTCAATGTCTAATGATTCAACTGTAGGAATATGGTGCACTACACAAATCAATGTCTCATGTGTCAAAGGAATATACCCCAAAAGAGGATAATAGATCATGGCCAATATTATGATAATAACACAAATTAAGAGGAATGATTAATGTTCTTATTTTTAGATTCAAGAATTCTGTAATTTTATTAATTTATCAATTAGGTACATGTTATAAAAATTCTAGAGTACATGGGGATTGTACTACTGTTCTTTTTCATTATGGATTTGAGATCATATGATGATTGGTTCTAGGAAAAGTGATTCTATTTCCTATTCAATTTTTTGTAAAACACATGGTTAAGGGAAATATAACCCTTTTTATCTTCATGATACTGAAATAATGATGTAGGAATAAAGAGATGATTGATTTGTATAAAGTAAACTGGATTGTACTGACTACCTTGGAACTGATAAATGGTTTGTTGAAAAAGTGGTTTATGACATCATTGATGGAGTTTAAAAAACTTTCGGATTTAAGGATTGTACACAATAACATTTGTTTTAATTATTTAATAATTAAAAATGAAGGTTTTCAATAAGGTTTCTGGAAATTCAATTTATCAGCATATTTCAAGAGAATACATGATGAAGGTATTCACATGTATGGAATGTGACAATTTAGAGATGATTCATATTGATTGAAGGCTAATTATAATTTCATTTTGGATATTCAGTTACCTTATTTCTAAATTTATGGATCATAATATTTTGGAAAATTTAACCATTTATGAAATGGTTTCACTATAAACATTGAATGTGGTTTTATAGATTGGTATATTACATCATTATATGAAGCATCTTATACCGAGAGATGAAGTGAAAATAGTTCAAGGCATAATCAAAGGAAAATATTTTGTTTATAGAAACGTATATTTACTTATATTGTTAGAGCATGAAAGTATTTATTAACTCTTGAGAAAAGGTTCCTTGAAACAAAAATGTTGTCATATTATAATCATTTTTGATGATATAAATGACTTTCATTTACAATTCTAGTATATGATTCTATGGTGAAGTACTTTCATATGAACATTCCCTCTATCACTCCCCATCATTGTAACAACCCATGTTTTTATTGAATATTTTTTTTATATTTTTAGTATTATTGATTTAAATAGTAGTTCTCAAAATAAATAATTTATTACATCATTATTTATTTTAAAATATTAATTTTTCAATTATCGAATTTTTATGGGACACAAATATTTTCACTTATTTATTCAACATGTTGAAATTATCTTAGTATGAATTTTTTAGAATTTTCTAAAAAAGATCAATTTTTGATAAATAGTAAAAAATATTGTTTTTTATTACGATTTTTTTGTGACATCATGAAGAAATATATGTGATATAAAATTTATTATGGATATTATATGGGAAATATTGTATAGAAATAAATTAGAACATGATAATTATATTCTATTCATGACTATTATAAAAATTAATTTTTGTGCAATCGTAGTGCCTGCATAGGATTGTAACAACTCAGGTACAAATAATGTAATTAACATTAAACTTAATTTTGCTGCTTCTGTGTTTTGAATTTCAAAAAACAGACATACAAGGTTGCAATCAGTAAGGTATTTGGAGTCTAATAGGACTAATATATATTTTAGTGAATAGTAACCTACACTTGTGAATAATAACCTACCCTTCTGAATAATAACTTGACCCTTATGAGTAGTAATGTACCCTTATGAATAGTAAATTCACCAATGAAATTATAAATAAATTTTATCTATCTTATATGTGTCAATATGATATAATTATGTTATAGTATAAGTAAATAAATATTTTAAAAATTATTGATTAAATGATGGTATTTTTTATAAGTCATATATATTTAATTAAAATTTATGATTAATTTAATAATTTAATTGAAAATTTATTTTCATAAAATGTACTCATAAATAATTATTTTTATTACTTATGATTATAAGAAAATTTTAAGAGACCTTAAGTAAATTTTCAAAGTGTTAGAAAAGCAGTTTTAATTTTAAAATTGTATAATTCAAGTAAATTATGATTTTATTTTAAAATTTAGTTAATCATTTTTAGAAATTTATTTTCAAAAATGGGTTTTATTTTTTAATTATACACATAAAAAAATGGTTAGGGTAAATTTTTTTGTATTTTTCTGAAATTCTTGAATTTTTGATGAATAGTGAAATATGGTAAAATACCGTATATTCAAATTATCAGTTAAATACACTAGTTTTTACATCATGGATGATTTAAGCCCAATTGGTTCGAAATAACATGGAATATTTACTATTTTGGTTCACATGAATTAAGATTATTCATAGTCTTGAGAAAAAATATTAAAATAATGTAAAATCCTTCCTCTCCTCCACTATAAATACCACCCTCATTTCCCTCTTCCTCTCACACCGCTCAAGACTTTATAATTGTATTAGTTCTGCCAAATCCCCCCCATAAGGCTCTTCCCCATGCCCTAGATCTTTTCATCTCACCAAAAGGACAAAACCAAATGCCTTAAGGATGATCGCAAGGAGAAGAGATCAAGAGGTAAGAATCCTCTTCCCTTTTCATGTGTTTTCTTTTTCAATTCCATTGTTTTATTATAATATGTTCCCTTTAACTTATCCAAGAGTTATTAAATTTCAAAAATCTTATATATTCTGTATTCTATAATTTTCATGTAAAAAATTCATCATATTTTTTCATATCCTCTCCCTCTTATTTTAAAAATTATAACACCATCCGCGATGTGCCGATTTACCAAAATCATGCACGATGTGTTGGAAATTTCGATTACATCCTTAAATTATGATCTTAAATCCATTTTAATGGTAGAAATAGAATTTAAATTTTATGGTGTAACCTATTTTATGTTCTGTAATGAACTTCTATGCATGAAATTAAATTATATAAAGAAACAATTTCATGATTATCAAGGAACCACCAAAAATGATCTAAACAAATATCATTAATGTTTTATCTAACGATCCATCATCATATATGATAAAAAATGATTTATGGTATCATTAAATATTCTGGAAAAATATTAATACCATTTCATTCCACTTCTAGAATTTCATTTTATACGATAATGAAATTAAATAAAAACAGACCATGGAAATCATGTAAAGAACGCACCCAAAACAATGGAAGGAACAAAATACTAATAATTAAAGGGTGAAAAGAAGTTATGAAATGATCATATAAGGTTTTATAAACATGAATATGCTTATTTAATACATTAATAACACTCTTCTAACAATTATACAGAAGGTTTAAACATGTTTTATATAAGACAAACTTGAGGTAAGGGGATTCATAACCCGATTTCCATTCTTTGGGTTAACATTCTACTTCAATATTTTTATGGTATTAAAATTATTTGTGTGATTAATTTTGTTTATATTATGTTTAATTATGTGTGTTTATATTTTATATACTTTTTACATCCACTCTATCATGTATCACTTTAATTATATGATATTTTTAAGGAAATTTTCTTTTCAAATCCTCTTAAAATTCTATTTTACAATATTCAAAAGCAATGTTTTTATGAAATTTTAATGTTTTATGATTATTTTACAGTTCTTGGGAATTTCTTATAATGAAGGGTGGGACCTACATCTCCCTCCAATTCATTGGGTATGTGTAAGTTGGAGGTTGGTTGTATGGTTACTCCATGTGTAACTACGATGGTTACACCATAGGGTAGCTGTGAGGGTTATATTGTAAGGTAGCCGTGAGGGTTACAAATCATAAGGTAGCCATTATGGTTAAATAACTAAGTAAATAATTCCCCAAGGTAACTTTATGGTACTATTTATTTTCTTTAGGATTTTTGGAAATAACTTGGAAATTTCAAGTTTCAAAAATTCAGTATATATGGATAAGAAGTATGTCTCTGTGAAAATGTTTACAAGTATTCATAGACTAATGTTTCCTTTCCTTCTTTATATCTCCCTTACTGTGTTTTTGTGATCATAACATGTTTTTAAATTATTTTCACATGTTAAAAGGATGTATATTAAAAATAAGGAAGCCAAGTTAAATGTAATGAATATTGGTCAAAGAAATCATGTTTTATTTAAAAATTATTTATTTTTGAAGAAATAGATACTATTGTTGGAGTATCCACATGTATGATTATGGGATGTAATGTATTTTTTATGTCTTAATATTATAAAACTCTAAACATAAAATGATCCTCAATGTGTAAAATTTATGTTCTTATTTTAAAAAATAGGAATATGCAATGTTTTATGGTTGGGTCCTTATAATCATAACATGATAGTTATATTTCTCTTAAATATCATTCCTTTCAATAATTTTATCATATTTGGAATTTTACTTTTTGGAAGCTGACACATTTCCTTTTCACTCTTATTAAAAATATTTGAATTTTATCCTATTTACGATGTGGGGTTTTCAACAATAGTATTTTCAAATATCAGACCCCATATTTCTAAGATCAAGTTTAAATTTATATGATGAAATTTAATTAATTTTGGGAGAACTTATCACTCCAATAATTTACCATAATTTCTATTTATAATTAATTTATTTTTTGTTGAGATCTTTATAATACATAAAACACCAGATTAAACAAAACACCGTTTAGTTATGTTTTGCAGATTAAATTAAATTATAACACATTTAGAGAGTTTTAAAGTAAATTTATATATTATATGTTCAATAAAATATTTTTTAGTTCATTTAATATATTTTAAAAGAATAATATAAAAACAAACCCAATTTTACACATAAAACCTATATTTTGTAATAGAAAATTTACAGCCTTTTAATAGAGAACTATTTATAAATCCAATTTTTTTCACTTGTATTTACTTTATATGTCAAAATAAAATTTATCTTTGAAATATGAACCTAAATATTCTCTTAGGGTAAATTTTTTATATTTTTCTGTGATGTTTTAATTTTTATGAATAGTAAAAAATACTGAAATTTAATTCAAAACTTTTTTTTGTATAATTTATTTATATACTTATATTATATTTTATATTAGTTTTAAAGTTTAAATAGATTATTTTTTATTAATTAATCCAATATATGTAATTTTAACCATTTCCACTTTGAAATAGTATATAAAAACATATCAAACTTTTGAACGTTTTTACTTTAAAAATATGAATTGTCATCCCGTATGTAGGATTAAATTTAAATTAATTTATTAAACTTATGTGAATAGAAATTACAAAAATGGATTAAAAATTTGGAAAAACTAAAATTTATAATTTATAATAATGAAGAATTATTTTTTTACCAAATAGATTAGTGAAAGTTATTTAAATTAATTATAATGATTAAGTGGAAAATTAGATTAAAAGGGGACTACACCTTAACCTTAAGATTGAAGATGACCTAGAAAATTATCCAAAAAACATCGTATTTACATATTTCAACACTATAAATAATTTTATATATTTTAGACTATTATTGGTTCCAATTTTCATAGGAAAAATTTGGTTGTATTCCACTTGCATAAATGTATAAGAATGCCACTCCTCCTCCACTATAAAAGGGAACTCATCTATCCCACATCCTCACACCACTCAAACCACGTTGAATGTAATGACCCAATAATTTATGAATAAAAATCACTTTATTTTAATGTCTTATGGATATAGAAAACACATGATCTATTTTATTTTTATTATTGGGATTCAATTACCATTAAGTATCATTACCGTTGATAATATAGCCATTTAATAGTGACCACACAACAAATATAAATATACGGTTTTAAAAAATCCTTTTGACATAGAAAAAGGAGGTGATGAATGCATCCAGTAGACTTATGCCATAAAAATATCATCTTTCAGAGCTCAGAAAGGAGTTAGTGTCATTGGTCTTCATTCTTGACCTATCCCAAGCCGAGCTTCAACACGTTAAGCTTGAATGGTATCGTCTACGGGAGAAGTCCAAGTTAATAGAGATTACCAGTGGGGTGATGTTATCTGAGCCACCCCAAGAGTCAATCACCCTCGGACACCTTACCCTAGGTATAATACGTGTGTTATATAGGGTTATGTAAAAGGTATTAGTTACTTATTGTGTAATCCATTTCTATAAATAAAAGTCTTATTCCATCAATTCCTTTATGGAAATAGTCTTTCTTAAATAAATGATGAATTTGATAAATTGATTTTTAGGTAAAAGTGGTACTTTTTATAAATATATACATTATTATATTAAAATATGGTTTTTATTAATAATATTATAAAATAAATTCTTATAAATGATGATTATATCAGTTCCTTATCTGTAAATGATTAGTAGTTTGTTTGATAAGAGTTCTATTTTTATACGATGAAATAGAAAGTGTATTTTTAAATAATTTATTTTAAAGAATTTATTTTAAAGAATTAATGAATATTTGAAATAATTAATATTTTAGTAAAATATTATTATCATATAAATTTTATTAATAATAAATGAGTATATGATTTTTATTAAGTCAAATGTAATTTTTACTATGGTTTAAAAACTGTTTTTGTCAAAACCTGTCAATTTTCAATAAATGTCGGTTCTAATTTTAAAAGTAAAAATTCACATTTTTAGAAAATTATTTATATAAAATGATTTTTTTTTGGAATTAGGACATAAAAATTATTCAATGTTTAATTTTACTTAATTTTCTGAGATAATTGAATTTTTGGGTTAAAATTAAATAATATATAAATATATAGTGTGTTTTATGACATCATAATGACCCAATAATGAAGTAATAAATACTATAAATAAGATATTGGACCTAATATTTGTTTTAACATTAAAATAATTTTATTTTAGATTTATTTTACTTATTTTATAATTCCTTAGTGAATACTCCAAAATGTATAAAAAATTGTAAGATTTTATGTTCATTTCTTTAATAATGTGACTCATATCCATATAAGCTATTATAATATTTTAATGTGTCAGTCCCATGGCCTTATAAAATAATGTTTTCAACTCTTATTTGAAAAAACCATTGGGAAAAACCATGGGAAGGTTTGTGGTTTTGAATATTTAATTATATAGATTCCAAAACCTAAGTTTGTGAAATACTGAAGAATTCCACTCTTATTTCACATATAAACCCAAAAAATATCCCACTTATGTTAAATAAAAATCCTTGGATGATTTCCCTAATCTTTACTCCCCTCTCTATAATCCCCCAAGGTTCCCCAATCTCTCAATAAGACCCTCTTCAAGCTTTTGAAGTCACTCACTCAAGTAAGGGTTTCCTTCCATTCTCATTTTTATCCCGGTTTCCTTATATTTTTACACCCTTTAATTTTGAATAGAAAAATGATGGGGTTTGTTTTATAAACTCCACCATAATTCACTAATTATTTTTTAATGATAAGAGACCCATTTCTCTCACATTAATCCCTCCCATGTACACCAGTTACCATGCCGAAATGTCGTAAGAGTTATTCCATTTCTCCTATTTCTTCATGTTTTTTTTTCGTATATCACACATTATATTTCCATATTCAATGTATTAAAACATGTATTTATATGAACCCATTAATTTAAATTTCATGTATATAATATTATTTATCTCTTTCTCTCTCATAAACATTTTTTTGAATTTTTATGTCATGTCGTTAGGCTGCTGAAATTGCACCACGATTTTCATTACCAAAATCATCATGTTATGAATACCATGACCATTTATCTATCAAGGGTATTCAACTTTATGAAAATATTATTATTTATTGGGGAATTACATGTATGTGTTCCATATTCTTCAATCATGGAATAAATGATGATTTTGAATGAATCCATGTTATATGATCTATATTGCACACTTAAGCATGAGATTGAAATGATTATGAACGGTGCACCCTAATAGAGCTCTAATGCATTGAGTAATTTTTAGTATCATGATACAGCATGTATGAATATGGATTTACCTGATTCCTTTATAGGATATTTTTCCATCATGTTGGGACATGGGTTTACCTGATTCCTTTATGTTTATGATGTAGTGTTTTTAGTTTTTTCCACATTTCCATGTTACGATGATCATGCTATATCATGCATTTATGTTCATGTTTATATTATGTTCCATTGATATGTCTATTTCCTAACATGTATTTTATTCTTCATGTTATGCTTTATTTAATCATTTATCAGGATTTATAGATCACCCTTTTTTATGAATGTCATTAGGTTATCCCATGCAATTCTAAATACGAAGGAATGTTGTGGTCATGTAAAAGAATTTTTTAATAAAGATGTTGTATTTTATGTATTAAGTTGTCATTTCATGGTCCTAAGCCACAAATACACTAGAAATATCTATCTTCTTGGTTTGTATTAAGTGAAAGTTTATGTAATCAATCATGTCTAAATGTGAAATAAAGAGAAGGGTTGTTATAGTTGGTATCAAAGTATAAGATTAGTTATTTTTGGGATTAGGATTAGAAAATAATAGTGAAATCATTAGGGATAAGACTAAGTATAAGATAAACATCAAAAAATTTTGTGATTATATTTTAAGTGGTTCATCTTGAAAGTAAATCTCTGTCGGGATACAAACAAGTACAGGTGGCTCTGGCACAAATGTATCTAGGGTTAAAACCTAAAAACACTGCATTGAGATAAAATCAAACAAGAACTGGTGTATAAAAATGAGCCTTGATTCACTTTTGGTTTGACACTCTCATGGAATATGCTTTAGTAAATTCATAATATTAGTATGAACCATTATTAAGGGAACAAAAAATGACCCTAAGAATATATATTAGGAAGTAGATCATGGATAACTTTGATCAAAGCTTAGAAATTAAGAATTTAAGAAGATAAATGTAATTTACAAGTTATCACCTTTTGTCACTGGATTCAACTTTATGTGTTTCATAGTTTAATATAATTACCACTAATTTTACTTTTATTCTAGCCAATGGCTGGTAATAGGATGACTCGAGCTAACAACTAATGCGAAGATCAATGTGATGACTGTTATAACGAGATGCCAAATCCGATGAGAGTGGGAATTGAGAAATTTGTCATGATAATCTCTTAGTTAACTAATGTTTTGAATAGAACCATTGATCAAGAGTAACTTCCACCCCCCCCCCCCAAGAAATAACAAGTCGCAATCAAGATCTTGATGAGACAAAGGCCTCCTACTTTAAATGGATCATCTGATTCATCAATCAACCAATAATGGATCAAATCCATTGAGAAGATATTATCCATCCTTCAATGTTTTGAATAAGAGAAGGTTCTTATGGAAACTTATTGTATGTAGGGTGAAGCTAATCAATGTTGTAAATTGATAAAAATACAAATCCTAAGGAAGATATTGAGGCAATGAGATGAAATCATTTCCTGAAAATGTTTTTCAATAAGTATTTTCCCAACACACTTCATCTTAAGGTGTAATGATATTTCCTTGAACTAAAGAAAAGGGATGATGAATTTATTGGGGAATATGAGCAAAACTTCACCATACTTTCATGATAAACCTATGGTTTTTTCGTTACCCCCAAATGCAAGGTTGGCCTCTTCTTTGGTTGGATAAATCCTAGCCTATAGAAATTCCTGCCGATCTCTGACTTTGAAAACTATGAGGAGATTGCATGATGTGCCCTAAAAGTCAATATGAATATCAGAAAGTCTCATGGGTATCATGGGGATAAGAAGTGGAAAGTGGACTTTAATTATATAGGTCTGATGGATAAATTCAACAGTGCTAAGAAATTATAGAATCTCACTTTCTAAAGGTGAAGAAAGAAACACCTTGGAAATTTCCTGAAGGGGATGAGGGAATGCTTTAGGTGTGGGAAGGAATGAAACCAAACCAGAAATTACTGGTAAGAAAAACTTACTACTGCGATAGAGGAAAGGAAAACTTCATTCGACCCTCTATGCATTATTTAGTACTAAAACTACAACTAAGCAGGGAAATTTGTGAACTAGTGTCCTAAGGCAATGGTTTTCAGAGGAAACCAACAACCTCCAAGCCAACAAGGGAGAGGTTTTCCCATCAATACCTACAAAATGAATCTCTATTATTCTGTCAATAATAGAAAAAATAATTTTTGATTTTGGTTCTATGCATAATTTTATATCCCAAAAGTTTAGTAGAACAATCAAACAACACCACAAATAATGGAAGTAGAGTTGTCATTGAAAACAATAGACATGTAAATTTTTGTATCCCATGAATATAACTATTACCCTTTAACAATTTGCAGATTTAAATTCCTATAAAAACTCATAATACTTACATTGGTGTAATTTGATGAAATGTTTGGCATGGATTTTGTTTCCCTGTATAGTGCCAAAAAAATTGCCACAAGAGGGAAAACACTCTCCATATGGTGAATTGAACCATGATTCTATACAAGTGAAAGGAGGAGGATGAATATTATTTATCACAATAATTTTAATCATGGATATTACTTTCCGATAAGAATTATTATTTTTCTTAGATTATTGAGTATAAGGAAGGAACCATCCTATAAGACATGCTTATCGTGATGGAATTTGCTGAGGTGTTTCGTGGGGAATTTCCTAGTCTTCCTCCTAGAAGAGATATTGAATTATTGATTGATCTTATACCTGGGGCATTTCCAATATCCAAGACTCTATATAGAATGGATATTTTGGTTCTTGAGGAGATAAAGAAATAAATAAATGAGAATCTGGGTAAAGGGTTTATATGACCAAGTGCTTCACCATGGGGTGAAATAGTCTACTTCATCAAGTAGAAGGATGGGTAAATGCGCCTTTTCATTGATTATCGTGTGCTCAATAAAATCATGATAAAGAAAACATATCCTTTGCCACGAATTCATTCAAGTAAGGGAATTGGGGATTTGTAGAGAACAATACTTATCCATGGTGGATCTCTGGTTTGGATATTACCAAGTAAGGGTGAAGAAGGAGGATATCCCAAAGACTTGTTTTCATACAAGGTACGGGCACTGTGAATTAACAGTAATGACTTTTAGATTCACTAATTCTCTAGAAATATTCATGGAATTAATGAATAGAGTCTTTATAGATTATCTCAATAAATATTTGGTAGTATTTATAAATGATATTCTAATATAATCCAAAACCAATGAGGATCATAAGGATCATCTAAGCACTATACTAGAGATCTTTTGAAAGAAGCTATATGAAAAGTACAACAAGTGAGAGTTCTAGTTAAAGGATGTATCATTATTTGTGCATATCATCAAAAGAAATGGGATATATGTGGACCCTTCAAAAAAAATCAATTGAGGGATGTCCGAGGCCGACATCTATAATGGATATCTGTACCTTCTTGGGGTTAGTTGGATATTATCACTGATTTGTGAGAAATATCTCAAAATTGTCAAACCCTCTTACCAAGAGAACATAGAAGGGAGTCAAGTTTTCTTTGAATGATGAATGTGAATAAAGATTAATAGAGTTGAAGAAGAGGATTATCACTTCCCTTGTGCTCACACTACCTACAACTGGGGAGCTCTTTTTAATTTTTAGAGATGCTTCAAAGAAGGGCCTGGAATGTGTGTTGATGCAGAATGAGAAAGTCATCACATATTCCTCATGGTAGTTGAAAATTAATGAGAAAAACTACCCCATGCATGATATAGAGTTGGAATATGTGATATTTGCATTGAAAATATGGCGGAATTATCTATATGGGGAAAATTCTGAGATTTATATGGATTACAAAAGTATCAAATATATATTCACACATAAAGAGCTAAACATCCACCAATGAAAATGGTTAGATCTCATCAAGGATTATGACTAATCAATCTATTACTATCCTAGGAAAGTGAACAAGGTTGAAGATTCTCTAAGTAGAAAGTAACTGATGACTATATCACTGATGAAAATTGAAAAGGACCCAAATTTCTTAGATTTGGTGAAGATGGACATGGGAATCCTAAATAAGGGAACATCATCAATCCTTTCACAAATGATTTCTCAACCATATCTTTTGTAAAGGTTAAAGGATGATAAAAAGGATGATATTGGAATTCAGATGAATGTGGAAGATATCAAAAAAGGGAAATATTTAGAGTTCAATGTTAATGAAGAAGGAATTGTGAGATTTGGGTCAAAACTATGTGTTCCATAAAATCTAGAGTTGATTTAAGAAAATTTAGATGATGCACATAGTTCGAATCTCTCCATTCAACCATGAAACACAATGATGTATCGAGATCTTTGAGAGAATAATTAGTGGGATTACATGAATAAGGGGATCTCCTAATATATATCAAAGTGCCTAGTATGTTAACAAGTGAAGGCTGAGAGGCAGAAGTCTAAGGAGATTATGAAACCATTACCCATACCAACATGAAAATGAGAGAACATCACCATGGACTTTATCACCAGACTTCTGAATAAATCCAAAGAGAAAAATTCTATTTTGCTTGTGGTGGATATTCTAACAAAGAATGAACACTTAATTGAGATTTAAAAGGATTTATCATTGCATCAACTAGAATAGATATACAGTAGAGAAGTGGTAAGGCTTCATTGTGTACTACTATCAGTTGTATCTAATTGATATCCAATATTCACCTCTAACTTCTAGAAGAGTTTCCAACACACTCTGAATACTGAGATGAACTTCAGTATAGATTATCATCCTCAAAAGGATGACCAATATGAGTGAACTATCCAAACACATGAGAACATATTGATAGAATTATCAATGGACTTCAAAGGAGGATGTGATCAACATCTTCCTCTGTTTGAGTTCTCTTAGAACAACAGTCTCAACTCAAGAATCCATATGGCTCCTTATAAATCCCTTTATGGGAAGATGTTAAGAACATAGACATGTTAGGATGATGTTTGGGAGTGAAAACTTCTAGGTCTAGAAATGGTTGATGAAATTATTGAGAATGTTAAGACCATCCAAAAACACATCAAAGCTGCTCATAGTTGAAAAAAGAGCAATGATGTCATCCAACTTCGAGACCTAGACTTTGATGTTAGAGATATGGTGTTCCTCTACATATATCTATGGAAGAGATTGATTAAATATGGGAATAAGAGAATGTTTATCCCAAGGCACAATGGTCCTTTTGAGATCATTGATCTCATCAGAGCAGTGACTTATCGACTGGAACTCCCACCAAACCTATATCAAGTACATCATGTATTCCATGTATCACTATTGAGGAAGTACATACCTGACCCATCATATGTACTCAATTCATATGTGGTAAAATTTAATAATTTACTCTCCTAGGAGGAAAATCCGGTGAATATCTTAGATTATAGGGAAAAAGTTATACCAAATAAGATAATGCTCCTCATCAAAGTGTTGTGGAGAAACCACAAGTTTGAAGAAGTAACATGGGAATCGAAGGAAGTGATTAGGTAGAGTCACCCTCATATATTTTAGTGTGGGAAAAGGAAATTTGAAGGGAAATATTTCTTAAGGGGGAAGGTTGTATTGTCATTTATAAATAAAATTTCATTTATTTTAATGTCTTATGGATATAGAAATCACATGCCCACATTATTATTATTATTATAGGGTTTAAATGACCATTAAGTATCATTACTGTTGACAACATAACCATTGAACAGTGATCACACAAATAATATAAATATAAGGTTTTAAAAAATCCTTTCAATATAGACATAGGAGATGATGACCTCATTCAGTAGACTCGGGCTATATGAAGGTCATTGTTTGGAGCTCGAAAAATAGGTAGTGGTACTAGGCCTCTCTCTTGACGAAGCCCAAGCTGAGATTCAACACGTTAATCTTGAGTGGAATCACCTATGAGATAAGTTCATGTTAATATAGATTACCACATGGGAGATGTTATCCAATCCGCCCCAAGAGTCTATCACCAACGCAAACCATACCATTAGATCTTATGAGGGAGTTATAAGGGGTTATGTAACAAGGTATTAGTTACTTATTGGGTAATACCCTTCTTTAAATTATAGTATTATTCCATCAATTCCTTTATGGGAAAAGACTTTATTAGAAAATGATGAATTTGATAAATTAATTTTCCACATAAAAATGGAATTATTGAGAAATATATACATTATTATATTAAACAATTGGTTTTATTAATAATATTTTAAAAAATTTCTTATAAATGAATATTATCTCAGTTTTTTATCTTTAAATGATTATGTAATCAGTTTGATAAAAGGTGAATTTTTAAATGATAAAACAAAAAGTGTATTTTTAAAGATTTTTTTTGGAATTAATGAATTTTTGAAATAATTAATATTTAAATAAAATATTATTATCAAAATACTTTTATTATTAATAAATGAGTATATAATTTTTATGAATTCAAATGTAATTTTTACTAATGTTTAAAAACAGTTTTTGTCCAAACCCATAAATTTTTAATAAATATCAGTTCTCATTTTTAAAGTGAAAATTCAAAATTGTAGAAAATTATTTAGATAAAATGAATATTATTTTTGGGATCAAGATGTAAAAATTATCCAATGGTGTATTTTTCATAATTTTCTAAAACAATCAAATTTATGGGTAAAAATTAAATAATATATAAATATATAGTGTGTTTTATGACTTCATAATGACCAAATAGTGATGTAATAAATACCTTAAAAAATATATTTGACCAAATATATGTTTATAATTTAAAATTATGTGATTTTATATTTATTTGACTTATTTTATAAAGGCTTAGTGAATCCTCCCAAATTTATAACATATTTTTTGATTTTAAGTTAATTTGTTTAATAATGCGAGTCACCTCCAAATAATCAAGGCTTATATAATAAATATTAAGCCCATAGAATTATAAAATAATGTTTTACAATACTATTTTTCAAAAACCATGGTAAAAAACAATGCTAAGGTTTGTGGTTTTGAATATTTAATTATATTGATTCTGAAACCTAAGTTCGTGAAATATTAAAGAATTACCCTATAATTTCCTATAAAAACCCACCGAAGATCCCACTTATCATCATGAAAAATCCATGGATAACGTCCCTAATCTATCATACCATCTTTATAATCCTCCCAAGGTTCCCAAAGATCTTAAGAATCCCCTCTTCAAGTTTTGAAGACACACTTATGTAAGGGTTTCCTTCCATTCTCATTTTTATCCAAGTTTCCTTATATTTTTACACCCTTTTATTTTCAATTAAAAATGATAGGGTACGTTTTATATCCTCCCCCATACATTCATTATTATGTTTTAATGATGAGATACCTCTTTATCTCTCATTAATCCCTCCCACGCACTCCTGTTACCATGCCAAATTTTCGTAAGAGTTATTCCATTTCTCATATTTCTTCAAGTTTCTTTATTATGTTATGACTTAAATTTTCAAATTACTTATGTTGGTACATGTATTTATATGACCCTATTACTTTACATTATATATATATATGATGAGATACCCATTTCTATCTCATCAACCATTTTTATGAATTTTTATGTCACGCCATTAGGCTGCTGAAATTGTACTACGATTTTCAATACAAAAATCATCGTATAGTGAATACAATGCACATTTCTCTATCAAGGGTATTAAACTTTATGCACATATAATTGTTTATTGGGGACTTAAATGTATGTATTCCAAATTATTTTATCATGGAATAAATTATGTTATTGAATGAATCCTTGTTATATGATCTACGTGGCATGCTTAAGCATGAGATTGAAATGATTATGAAGGGTTAACCCAAATAGTGATCCAATTCATTGGGTAATGTTTATTATCATGATACATGATGTTTGGATATGGGATTACCTGATTTATTTATAAATTTTTTTTCCATCATGTTGGGATAGGGGTTTACCTGATTCCTTTATGTTAATGATCCTGTGTTTTATGTTGTTGCCAAATTTCCATGTTATGATGATCATGATATATCATTCCTTTATGTTATTGTTTCCCTTATGATACATTGATATGTCTATCACCAAACATGTATTTTATGATTCATGTTATGCCTTATTTACTCCCTTACTGGGCTTTATAGCTCACACTTTTTTTATGTATGTCCTCAAGTTATCCCATGAAATGATAAGTAAGAAAGAATATTGTGGTAATGTAAAAGAATTTTTAAATAAATATGTTGTATTTTATGTTTTAATTTGTCATGTAATATTCATAATCCCAAAAGACACTAGACCTCTCAATCTTCTAGGTTGTTTTAAGTGTAATTTTATGTAATAAATCATGTCTAAATGTGAAATAAAGAGTAGTGTTGTTATATTGACTTGACCAAAATATTTCTAAATTTCTCTTAAAAATACATCCAATAAAATTAGAAGAATCATCTTAGTTAGAAAACTATAACAACAATCCTATTGGTGCAAACCAAGAGGAGTAACCCAATTAAGAGGTAACATCCATCCTTAAGATATTTTATTTTATTTTCATTGTCCACCCATTCATTTATCCTTATTACAATATTATATAAAATAAAAGGTATCCTAAATAGACTGATATGTTTTTATTTTATGTTTTTGATATAAACATACATACCATTCGATCCAATGGGTAACAAACTTACTGTTCTTGTGAATGATGAACTACCACCTCACGAAACAAAGTTGCTCATTTTTTCTTTTACCACCTCTCAGGGGTGGAAATTATTATGGACTATCTATTTATATATATTATATATGATATTTAAAATTTCTTTATACTTCTGTATTATTTTTTAACACATACCTTGATGCACTCCATTTTTTGGGAATACGATAACATCGTCTGTGGAAGTGTGAACTACCACCCCCTCAAAGCGATGTGATTCGTTCACATTATAAATGGAAAGTATAAAGGATGGTTTAAATAAATATACATAAAATATATTAAATAGATATAATAATATAATTATAATATACATTCACATATATATATATATATATATATAAAATTTACTTTTCATTCATTTAAAATATGATAAAGAAATTAAAATTGCATTCATGTGTATGTACGACCTACCGTATCCATGACCGATGAATTTCGTTTACTATACGAAAAATTTATAGCTTTTTTTAATTGAATATATATAATATTTTCATAAAGTATTAAATTTAGGAGATTATGAAACCATGATATAATTAATAATAACAAAAAGTAACAAGTTAAACCATATTTTATAAACTAGGAAAATAACACCCAAAATAGTGAAAATAATGAAATCTGGTAATCAAATAGACAATAAGATATTATAATAAGATAATATATGATATTATAAACATGAATTTGGTTCTTTAATAGGTAAGTAACACTATTAAAACCATTATATGTAATGTTAAAGTACATTCACCCAAATGGAAATGTAAGGTAAGGGATTTTGTCTAAATTTACATTCCATTGAGACTTATTTGTTATTATAAAAATAGTTCCTTTAATATGTTGAATATAATTCCCCTTGACATGTTATATGATTAATATAATTGTTCTCATGATAATCTAAGATTCATTTAATATTATTCCTTTATGTGTATTATGATTCAAATATTTCAAATTGGTATGAGATAGTTTGGAATGTTTAAATATTATTCTCATCAGGAATGTTTTAATAATCATTGAAAGGTATTTACATTCCTCAATGATGGTTCCTGAGAAAATTTAAAGGGAAATTGAGAAATCCCATTGATTTGGAAATGGAAGGAAATCAAATCGATGGAAGAGTTGAAAACAAAATGTTTAAAGGGGAGAAAATGGAAAAGGAAAAAAAATCCAGACCATGAAGTGTGAAACCCTTTATGGATCATCACTTAACACTGAGATATGATTCATAAGAAACCCACAAACTGAATAGTTATAAAGATAAATATGGAGGTACTATTTACCTGTAAATGAAATCATCTATGGTAAATAGTTGGAGAAATTCGCCCCGCAAAAGATATTCTCTATGAATTCAGATGGTTCGTGTAGAGAAAAACACTAATGGATCCCTGTGAATGAGAAAAAGTTATTCATTGGACCGAGGTGGTGATTCTTGAATATGAAGATGATGACCCTATACCCCCATTAACTAAGTCATACACAAGCCTTGTTTCTTTTTTGGGACTTCATAAAATAAGGATCGTGACCTCATCATAGATGACTGGATACACTGGTGTCTAGTTCATCACTTATATATAAATAGAGATTAAGATTATGTATATCAGGGGATTGAGAATTGATAATCAGTAGATCAAAGGGAGATCAATTGAAAGGATCAACTGAGAGATTTATATATTCATAAGAGATGGACTCCTTTGACTATTCCCTATAGGTAAAGACATGAGGAATAACATTAAGGAAGAAAAAAATACCAACTGGAAGTCCATAAATTAAAAACCCCCTATAGATATATTCCCAATGGGTAATAGAACCAATAGACACTTTATAACTAGGAACCCCACATAGAAAAATGCTACGTGAGTGGAACTCAAGCCTGAACAGCCCCACACTACCCAAACAAAACCTAGTCCTATGTAGAAATGTACTACGTTTAATGAATCTAGGTTTACATACCACCATGGTATGTTGATAGATCCCTTTTCCCACATAGCCACCACTACATGGAAGAATATTTATCATGCGTAATAACTTGCTACACAAAACATGATTCCATAGGGCATCCCACTCTCAAGATTTTATCAATCCCTTTTGTTACATCATCAACAACCATGTCGGCCCCTCTGTGAACAAGTCTAACAGCATCAGGCCAAGGACTCTTCCAAAGATACCATATTTCTATGATAAAATCATAGGGCACACCAAAATTCCCTATTGAGTTTACATACCCATGGTAAGAAGAGTCATGTTGGATTCCCCAATAGTGAGGTGGACCCCTAAAATGGCCTTGAGTTTACATTCTCATGGAAATTAGGGTTCCGACCATGGGATATTTAAATGAACCTCCCCATTCTATTGATTAAGGGGAACTACTTGCCCTTCCCTTTAATGAGGTCCAATGTTGAAAGTTATTTCCTTTTCCCTAGATCCATTTGTAGGGAACTCTCACTAAATTAAACCCTATCCTTTATTACAAGAGCCAATAGCTTCACTCATATTTTCCTTCTCTTGAGACATATTCAGATATATTACAATATATGACTATCTAGGATATGGAAACCTGAGGGGAAATGGGAACATTCAACACAATATATCTTCCTCCCATTGGGCTCTAGTACCATCAATCAACTGATAAAGTGGGACACGTGATCTTCATATCCACTAACTCCTCTTTTTTCTCGCATCGATCTTCACTCCCACTGGATTAGAGGTATATGAAGATCATGAAATGCACATGACCCCAAAGCATGGGCATCCTAGAATGTGTAAGCCCTGATCAAATCCCCCATCTAGATAGCTCCCATTCATAATCCCCAATCACGACCCATTAAGGGGACTCCTCTAAAGTGTAAGTACCAACTCAAACAAAACTACAAGGGATTGGATTCCCAACTAAATGGTATATGTAGGAAGCCTCTTTGAGGTCGAAACCTTACACCCAACTCAAAAATATAGTTCTATGGGCCACATCCCTAGTAGGGTCACATACACCCAGAAGATTCTATCTCTTCCAGGTATCTCGAGCTACCTCTACGTAAGTCCCACATTGTATTTTCCATGTAACCTTTCACCTGGATGTCCTTCTCGCATGATGTTAAACTACATGGTTAGGTCCTTGTCACAAAAACTTAAAAGGTGATGTCTCCAGTAAAGAGACACCAAACTATATGGGTTTTGATTCCTCTCATGAGGATACATAAGAATCCCATCTTATGGATTCAATCCTAATGTCAAAATTTCTTCTGTCCCCTAGATAATGATAAACTCTAGAGATTCATCCCATATGGCTTGAAAATAGCATTTTCTTAGTGAACGACTAAGTAATTATTGGTCTTTCAAAAAAGGGTAACATTGATGAAGAACCTCGAATAAATAAAAGTATACACATTAATTTTGAATCTCAGATACATAAAAATAATTCTAAACCAATGCATATTTATGATTGATCTTACTTAGGGTTAACCTGCAGACACAATCTTGGGAATGAACCAAGAATTTACAAACATATAAACATAGCTTAAATTCACAAGAGAGTCTCAGAATAGAAAAAGTTCCCATCAAAAGGGTGAGATGATCCTGATTTCCCATACTCTAGACCAATGTGAGTTCCTAAGTGTCGTAGAACAAATTATCTAAAATACACTTGCCTTTGGTAATAAGGTCCATGAATCATGGATTTGAGAGTTATTGGGTGGTTCTAACTCTATTAAAAAACCTGTTAGAGTCTATTTATAGATTTAATGCTTGACAACAATGATTTCACACCAGATGAACCCTTGAAATCAGCTCACTCAGACCTAAATTGGAGGTCATCAGAAAAAAAATGATAAATCCAAGGTGAATTTTTTAAAAAAACCAATCCCTATAACTAATCACCGAGCCCAAAATTTTTGTAAAAAACAAAGATGGTGGACCCAACAAGAATTGTTTTAAAAACCCTATCCCTGAAACTGATCATTAAGCACAACATTTTTATCGGAAACCAAAATGATGATCCCAACATGAATCCTTAACCAAGGTGGCAGTGTTATCCCACTTTTGGCCCATTTCACATCAAAAGGGTAGAGGGACAAGAAAGGTCATCAATTATACATATGGTCATGAGATGCAAATTTGATAGTGTTTTGTTGTCTATAATTGTCCTATATATTTTTGTAATTCTTTAGAGTTTCCTTTAATCCATTTTAATTCATGAAGTTCTCACAGACACGGTAGTAAATCACCGCACATGATATGCCCTCAATGATATAGAGGACTTCATCACCCAACCAACATATCCAATGTTGGGTATAAGATTCACTAATCCAAGAGTACCATTGTAACAATAATCTCCAAACACCAGAGGTAGTGAGATGGACCCTCTAGTAGATGAAATCCCACTAGCCACCAACTCAGCAGTGGTCGAGAGCCTAGATCTTGGCGTCCCCACTTTCCATCTCTAATTGTTTCTGGAGCCTTTCCTCGAAATGAGAAAATGAGTACCTAAATTATCTTAGGGAGGTGGATGAAGTCATCTCTAATAATTTTTATCCTACTATACATGGTTCCCACTCAAGGTCCTCTACCCACAGACACCGTTGCCAATTCCATGAGGTCCAGTATGCTCATTCTAAAGAGGATATAACACCGAGGGATCCTACTAAAGGTCAACGAACAGAGATCCCTCGAGCTTTCCGATAAGGGAGAAAATAATTTAATTAGGAATAGGTCATCACCCTAATTCCTAAGGATGAGATCCTTTATGAAAATATTGTGGAAAACTATAGGCATGCATACATTCCTGCCCCCTCCTCTGAATCCCACCATTAAACCACAACAAAAAATTATAAGAACGCACAAATTCCTACCACTGCCCGCCAAGGTTGCCATGAAAACAAGGTGGTTAATTAAAGGTAGATGAAAATACCTACTGATTCACATGAATCCCATCATAAAAATAGGTCTACAACCGACTACGACCAGATAGAAATATCCTCTAATTCATATCAATCCCATCATCCAAGTAGGACAAAAACTAGATACGAGCCTATGAAAATAACTACTGATGCATATGAAGCCTTCCATCCAAAAAGGATTACAAACTACATGATTCCAAAAATCCCTTATGAAGTTTTTCATTATGAATTCCATCATTCTGAAATTGGATATTGATATTTCATGTGATTATTCGACTAGTAGAATATCCATGTGAATAAGTAAATGACATTATTTTATTTATCTTTTCCATATTATACAAAAGTTTATGTTTAAAAGGCTTGTGTTTTAGTCTTATACATTTCCTTAAATGTTTATTCTTATTTAAGATAGTTTCCTCTATATTGGTATCCTTACTGAGCATATGAGATCACCCCTTTCTTATATTTTATTTTTCCCAGTATGCAAATAATTATATTATGATTAACCTACAAGAATAGGCTAAGGGATATAAGAGTGTTCAAAGGGGACACAATGTTTTTTTACTTCATGATGTAAGGTAAAACTTATATATGTATCTAGTACTTCCAAGGCTACTAAACCGATCGGTCTTTCGGGACATGATTCCTTGTATCATGCTAATGTTATGTTATAATGCACCAATTCTCAGTAACTGGGGTCAGGGCATTACATTTGGTATCAGAGGAATTTTAGTACAAACCATGGAAGTTAGATTTAGAAAAGACACTGATTAGAAAACACTACCCTAAGATAGACATTGAGGATTAGTATAGAAGAACATCCAAATTTTTTGGTAATTTTAATATAATGTGGGTTTTCTAAGAAATACATCCCTGTCTAGATATGAGCAGGTATAAGCGGCTTTGGCACAGATGTACCTAGGAGTGAAAAATCCAACAAAGAGTTTCGGGCTTGAACCGAGGTATCCTGGTACATGATAATGAGCCTTGCTTCACTCTTGGTTATGAAACTCTAGGGGGATATTCTTTGGATAATTCACATTTTATTTATAAAATGATTTGATGGATTTTAATATAAGATGATAATTAATTACCTTGGTTAATCCTAAGGTGTTTTATATTGAAAAAAAGGTGTTATGATATTCACTAAATGATTTTATGACTCACACCATGCTTTCTTGTGTTAGTCAATGGCTGGATTCCAAGGAAGTCATAGTAACATTGAACATGATGTACATGGTGGGCATGGTTTTGGAAATGAGTAATGAAATGGAATTATGATAGGTGTAAAATATATCATGATCATTCTAAATCAGTTTTCAAAAAATATGATCAACAACATATATATTTACCAACTCTCAGACTCAACAAATAAGAGAAAGGTGGGGAATGATAAAAGCTCCAGCAGTGGAGACTATAGAGAAAAGAAATCTCAATTTCCATCATGCAAGAAATGTGGAAGGAGAAACCTAGTAAAGTTTCTCATTGGAACAAAGAAATTATTGATGTTTGGGAAAGAAGGAAATAAAGTAAAGAATTGCTGAGAAAAAATGATGACTACTATGGATGAAAATAAAAATGATCCCAAGAATCTATTTACAGTCATTTTCTGTAAATGTAGGGGACCTGAGCATTACCTGGGTGAATGACCTATTCTATGGGATAACCTATTAGTCAAGGAAGAACCTATGTGGAAATAAATTTATGGTGAAATGTTTAAAAGTATTAGTGCTCCTTGTTGATGGGATTACTTTTGAAGACTTTTCTCTTTTATGTGTAACCCTGTATTTTGTTATGCGAAAATTCTATTTGAGGAAGAATTATCTTTTCTAATGTTGATATAGTTATAAATTACTATTTAGGATTATATGATCCTTGAATTTTAGGTAATTACAAGTTATTAAATTTTGGGATGAAAATGTGAGGTATGAGATAACATTTATGGTGAAATAATGTTATGGTTATTTTGAGGAATT
This sequence comes from Viscum album, assembly GCA_963277665.1. Lineage (NCBI taxonomy): Eukaryota > Viridiplantae > Streptophyta > Magnoliopsida > Santalales > Viscaceae > Viscum > Viscum album. The sequence continues at coordinate 1,392,322,345 of OY728150.1, read as the reverse complement.
TATCTCATTTTTGGAATGTTATAAAATATAGTTTTTGAAAAAGGACAACACGCAGACCGCGTGACAACCCATCGTATCAGAAAAAGCTGTGGGAATAGAACGCACAACCAGAGTGCGATTGGGATTTATCACCTACCACTCGACTACGTGAAGTCCTTGGTTAGTGTGACTAATTATTTTTAGTTAAATGATTTTACTGATAATAATTAGTTTATTTGGGATCTTATGTATTATCAAATGGATATCCTTAGTATAGGAAAACGATTTGGTGATTAAGTGATAAATGTTATTTTGGAAGATGTTCGCTCTGTTAGGAACACAATATGGCTAAGGAAAATTGAATACTATGGGATTTAATTTGAGAATTAATGGTGTATTTTTATCTATGTTTTTATTATGGATTTATAGCAATTTGGGTTATTTATGTAAATGATTAACCTATCATAGAGAATATGTGATTAGGTAAATTACTTTTAAGAATGTGACTTTAAGAGTAATAAATGTTATTTGGAGACACAACTTTATGTGGAAGACTACATAATCAAATTCTTCTATGTTTTGGGTTTCAATATTAGTTTTAATTATATTTAAGGATTTTAAGGATAATTGTTTATTGAATGGTATTTATTTATCTTTGCGCATTGTTGGTTTAATTTAAGAAATTAAGATTAGTATTTATTTCTCTAAAGGATTATCCTTTTTGAGGATCATCTGATCTTGTACTAACAATTTTGGTTCTGGTTAATCTCTAAAGACAAGGTAAATATAAAATTTATCCTTTGTAGATTATGTGATTCTCTAGAATTTTATTCTAGCTCTTTAGGTGTGACCATGTCAACTTGAATACTCATCATTTAAAAAAAGATGAGTTATTGGTAGAAATTTATTAAAGGATGAAACTATACTTAAAAAGTAAGTATATATCTTTATGTTCTTATTAAATATCATAAATAAATTCCTAAACATTATGAAATGGAACATAAAACAAAAAATATTATCTGTTTACTTTTCATACTGGGAAACAATGACCCTTTATCCCATCACAAGTTTGTGGTTTTCTTATTGTTAACCTTCTCTTGATCACGTTTTATATTACTCTTCTTTAGAACTTGACACTTGGTTTATCTTTCATATCCATGGTTTTCTATATGTAATACTAGTATGGGTTATCTCGGGTGACCTTTTTACTTCTATTTCGTTCTTATAAAGTGATAGTTTTATTGAATCTTTTTCTGATGTGGGACTTTCAATGAAGTTCCCAAGCCCAATTTTAATATTTCAAGAATGAAATTTCCAAAAGGGCGGAAGAATGAAACACCCCAAAATTTCATATTAATTTATTTTCTTTAAAGTAATTCAATACCTTAGGCTACACTCATTACCGAGTTTGAGCGCACCACGACTTACCAAACTTGCCATTCAAAAAGCGGTTATGAATATTATTAACTGAATTTTGAATTTTATATTCTCCATATAATTTTAGAATCCATATTATGTGTTTTTTAGATATAATATAATAAAAAATTCATTTTTTCAGATAAAAGAAGTATTTTTCAAAAAAATTCAATTTTACCACCTTTTAATGGGAAACCCTTTTTTAAAAACAATAGTTGAATCTTTTATATATTCAATTTAGTGAAAATAAATTCTTCTTTAGAATTGGGTCATAAAAATTTATTTTGGATAAATTTTTGGTACTTTTTTGATAACTTTTATATTTTGATGAATACTGAAAAATACTAAATTTTAATTGAAAACAACTTTTTAATAGAAATAATTTAGTGTTAAATTATGAATATGAATGGTTTGGAAGTATAATTATATTATCTTTTTATCATTTAATACAATTTAAGTCATTATAAGTAATTTCACATTTAAATTTGACATAAACACATGTCAATCTTTTGTTAGTTTTAACTTTTTAAAAATCCGCTTTTCGGTTTTGACAACAGGAATTAATTTAAAATTAATTAATGAAACTTCTATATTTTGAATTTGGAAAAATACAATTTATTTTTGAATTATTAATATCAAATTTATCTTTGGATAAATTTTTGGTATTTTTCTAAAAACATTTAATTTTTGATAAATAGTGAAAAACAATGTGTTATAGATTAAAACTGACTTTTTATTTAAATAATTATTTATTTTATTTAAATTTATTTTAAGTCTAAATAGATATATATGACCTATATAAGTTAACTATAATTAATTAGAGTCATTTTATAATAAAATTAGATGTATAAAATTTTATTGAACTTATTACCATCTTTTACCCACCTTCTAGGAGCATATGAAAATTTGCACAAAACATAATTTTACCGCTTCTTTGAATTGAATTTCAAAACTCCAAGAGACACAGTTAATATCAGTAAGTAAAATTTTGTTCAATAAGATGAAAATAATATTTGGTGAATAGTAACTTTTGACTTTTATTTACCACAGTTAAAAGTAAATAAGGTAATTAAAGGTACAAATGATATTATAATTACCCTAACACAAGTCCTAATTATATTGGATAAGTTTAATTCGACCAAAATAAACCTTAGGAATAAAATATGATCCTTTAATTACACTTTTATTATATTAATATATTTACTATTATTTTATTTACAGAAGAGTTAAAAGTGTTAAATTCAATGTTTATTAACTAAACAATTTTTAATATAGGGTTTTACGTAAGATAAATTAGACTATAAATGTTCATTATAAGGATATAAATATTTCCTATATAATGGTATTTTATTTATAATTTTTAGTGATTAAATAATTAAACTTATTTATGACACAATGATGATTCAGTAATTACCTTCTTAATAAAATATTAAAATAGTTTATATTATAAATATTAAAATAAATATAATTTAAAATTTTTGATGCCATCCACGAATTTTATTGGTTAATATAACATGTTACGATTGATTAGATAAATTCTTTTCGAAGTGATAAAGTTTTTATGACTTTCACAAAAACCAAATACCAAATAGTTTCAAAATTGACATAAATTAGTTTTTAAAACAAATACTATATTATTGGTTGATATAATATTCATAAAAAAATAAGTTCGTAAAAAGGGATTAAATAATATTATATATGTAACTAATTAACCACTTGAGGTTCTCTTGGAAGTTTAGAGTATGTTTATTTACCATATAGTGTAATAATACAAGAAGACACGGTAAAAGTTAAACTATTTAACTAAGAGTTAAATCTAATAGATAAGGTTAAAATAATAACCTAAACTTTTCTAAAAACTATTTTTTGAGATTATTTAGACCCATACCCACCTTATATTAAAAATAAATCATTTTTGACCCATTATAAATTGAAATTAATTTTATTATAAAATAATATTTCAATCTTTTCCTAAAGTGACCCCCACCTCTCTTATAAAAGGGTACTTCCCCTTATCTTAATTTTACACATTCAAATCCATTTGTCTCAGCCAAAACATACCCAAATATCTTCCCAACTTTCCTCAATTCAACCTGGAGGCCTTACATTGATCAAAAATCCATATTAAGGAGCCCTTTTGATCAACTCAATTGGAAACACCTGAAGAAGAGGTAATAATTTCACCACCCTCTTTCAATTTCTTTTCTTCTTCCACTTCCTATTTCTTTTTTTCCATACCAAAATAATAAATACAGTACCCTCTATATACTGTGATGTTATTATAAATATTTTACAACAATATTCATTATTATATCCATCCTATAAATGACAAAGTCACCATACGTGCGTACCAATGGCTTACCGTCTCCACGTCGTGGTGTAGTTTGTTATTCAAACACATAATTATTTGGATGGGTATAATAATGAGTATAAATGATTTAAATAATAAATATAAAATGTTAATGATTCTATATATATGATATAACATACAATTACATATGATTTCACAATCAATATAATGATATTGTCGCTCGTGCGTACATAAGGCTTACCGTCTCCATGAACGTGATTAGATTCATTCCCCATTGAAATCATTCAAGATTAATTTTCATTTTATGACTAAAAATAATGTTTAAGAACTTAATATCATTATAAATTTGACTCAAATAAACCCTATACATAACAAAAATGACTTACATAACAAAACAAATAGAGGAAAACAAATCATTTAATAACCAAAACAATGATACTACTGAAATATCATTAACAAAGCGATATTAAAAGATCATATATGATATCATATTTATGTATTTGGTTATTTTATAATTTAATAACAATTATTTCTCCATTATATAGGACTTTAACCTACCCAATACTAAGGAAAGGTACAAGGTAAGGGGTTTTCATCTCACTTTTATTCTAGTGAGATTCAGGATATATTTTCCACTATTACCTTTTGTGTGGTGTATGTACTACCCATAATTATATTGTTTACATAATATAATTTAATTTATGGGTATTTAAATCATCATTTTATGATCCTTCTTTCATGGGGTGTATGTTTCATATGTTACCAAATCGTTAAGGGAATTTCAAATTTCAATTTCCAGTCATTCGGTTTTACGCAAACATCATTGATTACTTTACTCCAAGATTATGTGTGAAATCACTTTTTATTTAATTATGTAGTAATTTCTACTCCCCTTTGTGTGGATATACTTTTGATACACATAATAACTCTATTTATAAATTCTCAATTCATCAATATAAACTTGATAAGAGTAATTTTAACTCAATTTCTATTCATTGAGTTAAACATTTAAGCCATTGGTGTTGTTTTTAAAAGAATATGTGTGAATGTACTCTGATTTATTTACACTGAATATCCAATAATATTGAGTGTATTTATATTTTTTACACATAATTATTTTATTGATTTATCCTTAACCTAAATATACGGTCTTTATAAAGTAATTCATCTAAACTTACATTCCATTGAGACTTCTTTGTTATTATGCGCCAATTAAAATTTATTTGGTGCATATACTATACTTTGACATAGTATATCATGAATACATTTATTCGCATGATATTATAAAGTTTTTATTACATCAATTATTTTTATTTAAGCATCTCTCATTTGGCTAGGAACTTCAACTAAAATATTATTTTAAATGTTTTAAAAATATATTCTTCTAAATATTTCTCATTAATGTCCATGTTTTAAAAATGGTTTTAAGGTTTTATTTATATGGAAATTAATGTTTTAAAATTTAAATTAATTTTAAAATTTTCAAATTGGTATGGTACACTTTGATTCAAAAATATATTTTAAACACCTTCTTGATAAAAATTTAGACTTTTAAATGTTTTCAGGAAAATTGGATATTTCTCTCAATGATTTTTACAGGTCATTTTAAACTAGGTCAAAATACTTTATGGAATATTATTCTTGATTGAGGTTGATTTATTAAGATACAAATATTTCATAATGTATTGAAGTATTTGTGATATGTTTGACTGTGGATGTGTTATTTTTATACCATTAATAGTTTATGGATAAAGTATTTACATTTCGTATTCTAGTTTCAATATGAATATTTATGTTATGTTTAGAACTTTTCATATGAGGAATGAATTGGACTTAGTAAGTGACAGGTGAAGCCTGATATAGCTCTTAGATGCATCAGTAGGTCTCATGAGACAAACTAGTGTCTTATAACTAGGCCTTAAAAAATATTATTTTTAGTCTTAGCACAAGGCCTTGACTATGTGGTTATGAAGTATGGAATTATGAATTCCATCATTATGAAATTGGCTATTGATATTACATGGGATTCTTCGACTAGTATAATATAAATGTGAATAAGTAAATGGAATTATCTTATTTATCTTTTCCATATTATGCTTAAGTTTAAGTTTAAAGGATTGTGTTCTAGTCTTACACATTGGCATAAATGTTTATTCTTATTTATAGTAGTTTTCACTATATTGTTTTCCTTACTGAACATCTAAGATCACCCATTTCTTATGTTTTATTTTTTCCAGGATGTAAAGAAGTATATTAAGATTAACCTACAAGAATAGACTAAGGGATATAAGATTGTTCAAATGGGACAAAATATTTTTTTAATTTCATGATGTAATATAAAACTTATGTATGTATCTAGTACTTCCAAGGCTACTAAACTGATTGGTCTTTCAAGACATGATTCCTTGTATCATGAAAATGTTATGTAATAAGGAATAGATTCTAGGTAACTTGGGCCAGGGTGTTACACTACCTGTCAAATATGGTGGAAATCAAGTATGAGCAGAGCCAAATCCGTATTCCCTCCTATCAATCCCATAAGCCAAATAAAATGGAAATCAAATACAAGTAGAGTCAAATTATTTCTAATTCATATCAAACCCATCAGAAAATTATAATAGAAAATGAATAGATTCAAATACCTAAAAGGAAATATGATGCACAAATATCATATAGGATAGGAACTAGAGAAAACATATAGCATATCCCATCCATAAATTAGGGACATACGCGTTCCACTTCCCCAAAATAGGAGAAAACCCCAAACCCACTAGCCAAGCATAGAGGAACAGAGAACGACCAATCTTCTACTCTGAAATTATAATGGGAATATATCCTCATTCAATATAAAGATGTATCTGAACATATCTTGGGAAAGTTGGATTATTAGAAATAAATTCCTGATCATATCCTGTAGTCCTGTCAAGGAGTGATCATGTCCGCGGAAATAGCACGGAGTTAGGCCAACAATCCAATCTCCCCAAGTGTAGTGACTCATCCAAAAAATAAGATAGTCACTCTGAAATAGAACTGTATCCCATCTCTAGTTCCGGAGGGTCTTCAACCATAGTCCATGATAAACAAACAACCATATTAGGAATAAATACCCATTCCAACTGGGGGACACCGGTACACCACAATGGCCGCTCTAGGGTAGGAAAATATCCCTACCAGAACTCAAGATTCTCATTATAATATCTCTGATACATCATGGGAAACACTCAAATAGGAATCTATGTATAAATTCCATTACCAACAATAAGTGGCCCAAGTCACCTGCAAGAGAGTGCCCAAAAATAAATAGTGCTAAAGATAATTGGAAAAGGAAGAGCTTATTCTTGACCACTCTCAATTAGAATATGGAGTTCTTGATGACATAAAACACCTATCAATAAAGTATTAGGATCCTTTAAATCCATTTAAAAATTATCATAATGTATGCAATATTTGTGAAGGCTTTTCCTAAAATATTTTTTCTAGTAGATCTGAAGGTCCTCCTCAGAGAACCCATTAAGAATTACATTGTGGGAAAGAAACAAATGATCATAAGATCCTATCTGTTGATGAGGTTCACGACATTCCTCCTCCTGAACAGAAGGTCGAATAGAAAGAAGGTACTCCCCTCGATGTAATCCAACTTGATGGTCCTGCCTAGGGTATACGCTGTAGAAATTCTCCTTGTAGTCCAACATCAAGCTATGATGGTAGTCGTCGTCATAATGGAAATCATTGAAAAGGACCTCACTATAATGACATAAAGGAGTAATAAGGTACTCTCCTTATTACAATCCATCATAAAGGTCCTCCTTAGGATGAACACCATGGAAATACTCCATGTTGATGGATACTAAGCCACAGTGGTAGCCCTCACAATAATGAAATCAACTGCTAAGGTCCTAACTGTGATGATGTATCTATTCTGTAAGAAGGAATTCCCCTTACTAACATCTTTTCTAATGGTCATCCCCAGGGTATGTCTTGAAAAAATTCTCATGGATGTTGGAAATAAAACTATGATTGTATTTATCACCAATATAGAACCAACGGTGAATGTCCTCCAAAATTCAAGTCTCATTACGATAGTAAGGTCCTACCCTATTCGAATCAAATGTAATAAATCCCTCATATGCTGAGTCACTTGGAAGGATGAGTATAAGTATGTCATAAACCCTTCCATAAACAAGATATATAATTTCTAAACCAGTAGATGGCCCAGGGCCATGCTTATCATCCGATCAACTTTCAAACTATTCATATGTTAATGAGAGTCCTATATGAACCACTACATGGGACAAAGTCATCAAGAAACATAAAAGTTGGGTAGATCAAGTAGAGGAATATCTAGCAAAATAAAAAATGGATATGTTTCTTTTGAGGAGAAAATTGGCCATGTATGACATAACATTTATGTTTTGGACCACAAACACTTCTCAATTTGACATAAAAATATAATTTTTAGAGGAATGAATAAATAACATTTTCCTCAAATACTAGACAACCCTTTGCCACAATAAATGAATTTTTTTTCCTATAATGGTTATGCAGACCATTCCAAAATAATGGGATATATTCATTGATAAATTTACTTAGAAACACTTCTGTCTACATGACAACCACAATCAAAGAGGCATAAAAAAGATCTTGAACTAACCAACCTCTCTATACTGCACAAGTTGCATTATCTTATCGGTGACACCCCATCGGGTGTTAATATCTATAATTGGGGGTAGAATGAAGCTTTTCACTTCAAAACACATACTTTCAGCTGAACCAACCTAAAATTGATATCCTATAATGTCATTATCCCAATATGGTGACCAAATGAAATCCCTATTCTAGGAAGGCATCATACTCGACAAGAACCGACCTTGAGTAAGTCTCAAACACATCAGACCCAATGAGAGAAATACATTGATGTACTCGTAAAATAGGTGACCAAGAATAGTCAGTAGGATTTCCACATAAAGGAATCCCATAAACAAGCATTGATCATTTTCTTAGAGATAAATAATTCACATACATACCTGGTACTATATCTGGCTCACACCCGACTGAGAATGCAAGAGATCAAGAAAGCGGAAATAGTAGCAACAATGGCCAAGATATTGGATGATCCCCATCCCACAGGGATGGGGTAATTTAAACACAAAACACACTTATAATACAAAAAAATCAGGTTTGAGGAATCATAATAAGGGAATGGTAGGAACCCCATACTATAGGAATGAGATCACTATTACCTCAACAACCCACCCAACAGACATCATTATTTTCCTGATTAGGGAAGACAATGAGTAAGGAAGTCCCTAGTTCCATCATATCTCATGATTCATTCCCCCTATAAGGGCAGCATATGGAAATATTAAATAATATTTCTATTTGAGTTACCCTTGACTAAGAAACTCAAAGAGGACCCCAGAACTGAAGAAGAATATCCAAAAAAGGACACAAAAAGATATCCTTACGCCTATGGGCCTTGTAAGTGTTCCACCTAACCCCTTGAAAGGTTTATTATCAAAATCAATAAAAAATTAAGGCCTTCGGGCCATTGGAGTGGTTGCACCAACAATGCGTTATGGATTTGTGAACATTGTGGAAATAAATCTTATGGAAAACACTAGAAATGAAGAAAATAAATATGAACATGGAAAGGATGCTTCTACTTAGAATCTAATTAACATCAAACCCAGACACATGCATACCCATAACTAGAGGGCCGCCCTAAATTTGGGTGATCCCTCATCCAATCCCTCAATACATTGTTTGTAAATCCCTAACAAATAGATGAATAAAAAAAGTTCATATGTGACCCACATCCTCCTACAAAGGAGAATTAACCCTTGACCCTCTGGGAGATATTTGCTCTAGAGGAGGATGAAATGAGAGAGTTGAGGTGAATCAATGACGAGATTCTCCAAGTAACCCATCCTATGGAATATCCTCCACAGGTTCCTTTGGAAGAGCCTCAATGTACACTTTTAGTAGGTGTACCTTAACAAAAAGGTTTATCCTAACACGTGAATCAAGTTCGAGATGAAATCAAGGTATTATTAATACCATTGAGTCATTAGAACCTCAATTTGAAGACAATTAAGGATGAAATGCTTTGATACAACTAGAACAGAAACCATACCCAGATAGGGTGAGCAACACTACATCGCCACCAAATTTATGAAACACTATGTTCCAAATATTAAATGGTATAAGTTACCTAGAATAGTGTATGATGAATTTTGTGCCATATTTTTATCCCATGATGGGAACCCAAAAAAAGTATTGAAACTCAGACGCTTCATGAGAAATCTATAAGGTTTATCCTTCGTATGGTATACTAGTTTTCCAGCTCAGTCAACAACAGGATGAGAGGATCTACAAAGGAAGTTCCATTTCTAGTTCAGTTCAATGTTTCTAAAGGATACAATATGTGACCTCATGAACTATAAAAAATGGGAGAACAAGAGATTCTCATATTTCATTACCATATGGAAAGGTATAAATTACTCTTTGAACTATAAGCTTCCACATGATGAGATGCTTTATATGTGTATAGTTAAAATTTGTGAAGAGCTGTGAACAACACTTATTATAGTAAAATATACATGTGGGTTTTGGTATTTTTCTACCATGTCCAAAAGAAAATAATATTACTTATAGTATACTAAAATCATGTAATGGGTAGCCCTATTAGCCCTAATAAAAAGAGTTGGATGATCTAAAGAGACCTCTGTTATTCTTATTCCACCCCTACACTAGCACTAACTATGAGGCCTACACCGAATTTTGGAGGATCCCTTGGACATCATCAGTAGCCCCAACCTCAAAAAAAAGAGAAGAGAGGAACCAAGATAAATTAATTAGAGGATTTTATGAATAAAGCTTACTCTTTCTGAGATGACCATGTTTGTGACAACATTATAGCTACCATGAATAGAAACATGATCCACCTACCAGATCCAAAGAGGTCTGATGAATTCAGTCTCGATGAACAAACCAATTATTTTCCATTCCTCAATATACTAGGTCATACCATCAAAGAGTGTATCATCTTCAAATACCCCCTACAAATAATGATAGATTCCAAAAAATTCACACTGGGGACACCACCAACACAAGTGGAATATGTTTCCACCACAGATCCGAATGAAGGAGAGGAGGGGAAAAATTTTGTTTCAAAATGAAGAATATGTTAGATAGTTTTGTGACTTTGAAAATTGTCAACCAAGCTCAAGGAATATTTAAATAATAGTTTAATTAACTGACTATGCCCTTGAAAACTCTTAATGAAGCATAGACTACACCCTCTTCCCTATAATCCTCAATGAGTCGACTATCCAAGGAGAAGTTCGACTAGAATTTATGAGTTAAAGTGAAAGAAGAGAAACCCATGCCAAGGATAAAGTTAGGTTTGACCCTATCATTTTTTACACTAATAGATATAAATTCATAGGATCTTCTTTACCAAATGGAACCACCAGAAGTAGTCAATCAGGAAGACTCATCATCAGATGAGGAACTGATATTTAGCTCCATTAATTTCAATCACTTAATGGATCCCTTCTCCAATGAAGAGTACGTTTTGGAACCCAAGTTCTCCATATCCAATAGAGGTGCTATATGAAGAGGCAGCATGAGGCGATATACCTAAGAAGAAGCATTTGTGGCAGAAAAGAAATCTCTGGCCTCATCCAGGTTCAAACAGTTAGTACTATATAATCTCATAGAATAGACCATTCGTAGACCCAATAGGAACATGAAAATTCCCTTACTCCTACTGAAATAAACTCTATCCCGATCATCCTGATATATCCATCATAAGAGGATCAAATTTCTAGTCACCCATAGAAAGCAGGAAAACCTACTCAACCGAACCCACAAGGAACAAAAGAACCACCATCTCCCGTCTCGGGTGCCATTCCATCCTCATCCAATGAATAATTCCCTAAATTTCTTGTGAAAAGGAATCCCCAAGTAGGGAAGCACCAACCATTAGAACAGAAGTATTATATTATAAACAAATTAGATTCAATACCAGCCAAGCTATCAATACCGGATGCCTTGATTTTTTCAAAAGATCTATGGTAAGCACTAATAGAAGAAAACTAATACCATAGGAGTTTGATGCTAAAGTGTCCTCTACTTAAGTCTATCAGACAGATATTGGTCCTATAGAATTAAACAATGTTATATTCTTTACAGATCTTGATAAATATTCCATTATGTAGGGAAACATTAGAACCCTATATGTTTCTGGAAAGATAAATGGTACAAATATTCAAAAATTCCTCATTTATAATAGATCTTTAGTTAATCTCCTCCCAGTGAAAACACTTCATCAAATGGGAAACAAGAAAGATAACCTGACACCCTCAACCACAACCCTATTGTGTTATGAAAAAAGTGAGTAGAAATTGTTGGGACAAATCAAGATCAAAACTTGATTTGGTGATGTTGTAGATGACTCACAATCTCTGGTGGTTCAGAAAGAAGACGACCTTAAACGTTCTTCTATAAAGGACTTGGATACATCATCATGTTGAGATTCCTTTATCCTACCACCAATACGTCAAATATTTAACTAATGGATAAAATTGGACATTGTATTCTGATAATTCCTTATTTGAATCTTGTGAGTAGCACTATATTTATGTAGGATTATATGACCAGAAAGGGAAGTGAACCTTGGTCTATTGTATTGATTTGGTCACCAGACCAATCTGTTTGGAGACTGTCTCCACAAAACCATTAATGAATATTGGAAAAACATATGTACTTCACATCAATCGGGTTGAGTGCATGAGTCCCTATTCAGATGCATATTCAGTAGTTTTCATGATTTCAGTCATAGTCATTGAGATTAACAGTGAAGAAAAATCCACCAGTCCAAAAAATAATGGTGAATGATCAAATAGAAGTGCTCTCAATAAATCCATAGAGTTCTAGATAATACCTACCTATCTAGATAATTCATAAGATAAAGAATACATTCCTCCATCCCATGATCCATCCTCTCCATAAAATTTAGTGTTGTTAGCCAGGTCAGAAGAAGTTGCTTCATCATCTGAATGCCAAAATTCAAACTCTTCTATTAACTTTTAAGATCTCATCTCAAGGATTGTTTCTCCACCAGAAGAAGAAGAATATGAGGAGGATATGGAACAATAATAGGAATAAGACATTAGGTATTCCCAACTAGTATTTGAGGAGGGTGTCACTACCACCATTGATGAACTCAGGGAAATAAACCTAGGTATAGAAGATGACCTTCATCCCAATCTAATTACTAAGGCAATGTAGTGTGAGGAGAAAGAGGTATACATCTCATTTCAAAGGAAGAATCAAAATTTTTTCTCATGGAACTATACAAAAATTTTAGGCCTCTATCTCGAGGGGCTACTCACCACTTGGGCCTTCCATAAGATCATTATGGATACAAGAAACCATCCAAAAGATGCACCTGACACTTTTTGGTATGATAGAGACTAAATTCGACCATCTCATCAGATAAAAATTCATTTAGGAGGTCTAATATCCCATATAGTTGTCCAATATTTTCTCTGTTAAAATGAATAATGGACAAATCATAGTCTGTAATGACTTTAGGGATCTGAATCAACATTGTCTGGAAGATGAATTCCCAATCCCAATTGTAGAACTATTGATCGATCCAACGACTAGATATCTTACTCAATCTTTAATGGATGGATATTCAGAATATAATCAAATCTAGATGGCCTAATAAGATGAATATTCCACCACCTTTAAGTCCCCCATAGATTATTTTTCTACAATGTAATTCCATTCGACTTGAATAATTCTAGTGGTACATATCAATGTTCTATTCATCGCATCTTCATACCCTTTATAGGGAAGTTTGTTGAATATTATGTTGATGATATGGTAGTAAAATCAAGGAAAATATCAGACCACTTAAAAGATCATGATGTCCTCTTATGAAAACACTGACAAAAAAAATACATAAATGAATCCCTTGAAATGGGGTTTCTTCGTTTCCTAAGGAAAATTCATAGGCTTGGTCATACACCATCATTGCATCGATGTCAACCCAGATAAGACAAAGAATATACTTAGTATGTCACATCCTCAGAACCTCATATATTTGAGAGGACTTCAAGGAAATATAGCTTAAATTTGGCGCTTCATAGCCGACCTTATAGGAAAATTTCTATCCTATACCGAGTTGATAAAAAAGAAGGTTGAATATCAATGGACTGATGATTTTCAAGAATCATTTGACATTATAAAGAAATATATCTTAATCCCTCTAGTTTTAATGTTTCCCATCAAATGAAAATCAGAAATTTTTTACTTGACTATATTGAACCAATCCCTAGGAACCTTCATTCCACAAAATAATGGAACTGGTAGTGAAAATAGCCTTTATTATCTCATCTGAACCACAATCAATATTGAGAATCAGTATTCAAATATTGAAAAGGGTTGTATGGAATTAATATTTACACTCTAGAACCTGATAAATTATATATAGCACCCGAGGTACATTTGGTCTCACGCAACAACCCACTGAAATACATTATCAACTGTCAAATGCTAACTGGACATTTTTTCTGATGGGCCATCATCTTGAAAAAATTTAACATATAGTTTGGGCCTCTAAAATCCATCAATGACCAAGAATTATTATATTTCTTTGCAGAATACCCCTCGATAGAAATAACTCCATTGGATGGTGAACTACACAGTGAATAGGTTTTCACCATTCAAGAGGAATCCCAAACATGGTATATACATTTTGATGACACAACCATATCCCAAATAGTAAAAATTATGGAACATCCCAAGATCCAAAAAGTATGGATGGGAGTCGTACTCATATCCCTGAAAAAGGAATTCCTACCTTAATCCTTCCTATTATTAGAAGGATACACAAAAAATGAAGAAAAGTATCTATCCCTCTTTTTAGGCCATGATATGGAACTTCAAACACAAGCATTACACTTGAAGATAAAAGGCAACTCATTACTGATCATCGAGAAAGTCAATGGTGCTTATGCTATCAATAAAAAAGATATAATCCATTTGTTTGACCACGTCTAAGGGTTAATGGAATAATTCCCCTCATATCCAACATTAACTCATTAACCTTTGTCAAAAAATGCATAATATGATGCATTATAAAATTCATCCACTGCTCTGGCCGATCCAGACTGAGATGAGATGACCATTATCATTGCCCACTGTTGGATAGTCTTACCCTTCATTCAAGAAAAAAATAAGAAATCAGTGACATTAGTCCTGTCCATAATCCATATGGTCCTACCACCGGCTGGATGACTCCCATTATGGATTAACTTGAAAAGTTATAACTCTCACCAGATCGGGCCAAAAGGAAGAAAATCCAAATAAGTGAAATTAATTTTGTTCTAAATAATGGTAAAAACCAAAAAAGGACCACTTTAAGAGGGGCCTAAATGGGATCCTTCTCAGATGAATTGATGGAGAAGAGACTACCTCCATTATGAAAGAAATTCATGTTGGAGATTGTGGGGGACACCAATCGGGATTCAATATCTATCATAAAATTCAATGTCTTAGATACTACTATCCCACTGTGATTATAGATTTCAATGAATTCACAAAGAAGTTATATTCTTGTTAAATTAATCCAATTTCATCCACCAACCCCCAGAGATACTTTACATAGCTAAGTACTACCAGCTATTTTTCATATGGGCAATGGGCATGATGGGACCATATACCCCCTCTACGACCAAGAATTTGAAGTATATCCTCAAAACGACTGACTTCTTTTCCAAATAGGTAGAAGTTTTACCCTTTAAAGTGGTCATGTAAAGAAGCATTGTCAGCTTTGTGAAATCAACATTAGCACCAGATTTGGTGTACCTCATACAACACTGATTGAAAACAACAAAAATTTCTACTATGCTAAATTTGAAAAAGTATATAAGGAGTATGGGATCAAGACCAATAGTTCATGTTGGTACCATGAAATGGAAAACAAATAGACAAATGCCTTCAACAAGAACCCAGCCAATATACTACAGAAGATGGTATATAAGGACAAGAAATCATGGTCGGACAAGATATTTCATGCCTTATGGTCTTTCCAGACCATAAACCGTACATCCCATCAAGAAATATTATACTCATTAGTATATGAGACAAAGTTTCATTTTCCCATCAAAGTTCAATTACCCCCAGTTTGCATCACTATCTATGATCAACAATCCACAGATTAGAAATCCAAAAAATGGCTTGGCGAGTTGGATTGAATGGATGAGAGAAGATTTCATACCTTTCATCATTTGGAGATTTACCGAAACCAGATTGAATGAGCCTTCAACAAAATGTTTTTCATTTTATATTTCTTTTAAATAGAGTTGGTGTTGGTTCTCATAACCCTAATGATACTTTGAACGAAACCCCCAATGTTGGAACTAAAGTGGGAGGGAACATATGTATTACACAAGGTCTAATCCAATAGAGCATATTCTTTAATGTCAATGGATGATAAGATTTTTAAATCTCCTACCAATGTAAGGTTCTTTAATAAATACTTCATGTATCCAAAAGTCACATTATAATAGAATGAAGTTAAACTATAGGATTATAAGTCCTTCCTGGATGATGTTAAAATTCATAGCATGTATTTCCTTACCACATGCTGTTAAACTATATAGAATTCTTCCTCATAACATAACATTAAAATGTGCTACCAATTTCCTCACCATGTGATGTTAAACTACATGGAATAATAGTTTTCTCACCTAAGAGGAAATTTACTCGAGAATTGATCACTTACCATGATGTATTACAGAACTACATGTGGCTTGATTATAGCCCTTTCGGGATACGTAGTGATGCCTAGGACCCATTTCTCGGGGCATTCCTTCATAAGAAGCCCCCCTCCTTGCACATAGACCGAACCAATGTAGGGAGTTTTCTTTAGAGAAATATGGATGATTTGATTCTCATTTCCAATAAGATACACAGAGATTCCTCGATCCTATATCTTATTCCATCCACTACATGATAAAAAATTCCATTAATATACCTAATTTGTCTTTGTGTTGTGATAAGAATCCCTTGATATTCATTGTCTCTCACACCAAGCATAGATCATGTGATATTAGGAATCGAAAGTGAGAGTTTCTCCCTACATGAACAAATAATAAAGGTATATGATGGACCTATTATCTCAAAATAATGGTTATAAATATCCCCTCCTTGTGCATGGGTCAGAATGTTATAGGTAACAAACTTCAAGAACTATGTGTGGATTGATTCCTACGCTCTAAGGATATGTAGTGATGCCTAAATTCTACATATTGTACCAACCACCACCATAAAAAAATGAAATGAAATGAACCTTGAGAATGGGTCAGACTTGCATAGGTAAATTTATAAAACCGCATCTAGATTGATCCTAATCCCAACAAAATACATAATGACACCCAGATCTCCAAACGTGGTTCTAGTAGTGACAAAGTATCAAATGTAAAATGCCTCTATTATTAGTTATGCCATCCTCAGGTCATTATCCCTTGTTTTTCACACTGAGAAAAAATCACATGGGATAAGGAGTTTTGGAAGGGAATTCCACACATGTTCAAGGCACATCAATCCCCAACAGGGTTTCCATGGTCCCAATATTAATACCTCAAAGGGAAAAACAAGTATTTCTACTTCATAATAGGTAATAATGATAAAGGGAAAAAATTTCCCTCTCCCCGCGCATGGGCCAAACCCATGTAGGAAGTTTAATTTCTAGAACTACACATGGATATATTATCTATATAAGAAAATACATAGTGATTCCCAGATCATATGCCCATTTCCATCTATATAGATACAATTTTTTTCATCTCCCACACACAAATGAAAATCTATATAGAGGATTCGAAACCATGGATACCAGAACAAGGATCTATGAAGGAATCAAAAGTCTATCCCTAAATATTGGTAGAATTTATATAGGGAAGTCTACACCACATGACTTATCATGTTCTGGATATTTCTTGCATGTCAAGATACATCCTTTTCCATTTATCAAACTCTCTGCTATTGGAAATCTCATATCTTCACAAACCTTCACTTCCATTTGAAATGGAAGGTCAGTGTCCTGAGGACACCATTGTTTGAAAATGAATAATATTCCCTAGTGGATTCGCATAAGTTTCCCATAAAATAGGCCTATCAACCAAAGGGATATTTCTCATTAGGATAGGGGTTTCCAATCTCTACACGCTCAATGGATTCCAAGCCCCGTACCATTTCTCAAAATCTATGAATTCCTGAAACCATGGTTTACACTATCTTTCCCCTTTTCACCCAGGTTATGACAAAATATCCCGAACCAATTAGCTTCTAATAACTCATGGTTTCTGTGATAATTATTCTCTACAACATGAAATTAAACTATGCTTCCAGCATCCTTACCACATGACATTAAACTACATGGATAAAATGTCCTTGTTGCACACCATTAAAATGTATAACACCATGATGTTATTACCCAAGAGGAAATTTACTTCAACATTGGTCACATACCATTCCATGTCATAGAAATATGTATGGATTGATTCCTTTCTACACAGGATACATAGAGACACCTAGATTTCACATCCGGGTCCAGCCACCTCCCCCATTAAAAACAAAAGGGCCTTTCCCTATGTATGGGTCTGACCTTCGATGGGAACTCCAAGAACTACGTAAGACTTTATTTATACCCAATAAGGATATGTATTGACTCTCGAACTCTCATCCTGGTCCAACCACCCCAAGAGTGAAATATTCCCCCAACATGCAGGACAGACCTACATATGGTGATTTCTATATAGAACTATCTATGTCATGATTCCCATCCCATAGGGTATGTAGTGATGAAGAGATCATATGACCCGATCCTAGCCATGTAAGAAAATGAAAATGTCACATCCTCTACATGAAAACCAAGTCAAAGAGGGGAATCCCAAATGGTCCCTATTTGTAGGACCACTTCAAGAATACACACATTCCCCTCTTTCACATCGGGTCATCTACGTCCTTTACACAAGATGCTAAACAGTATGGAAAGTTTCTTAATCATATGATGTAAAGAAACATGATAAAATGTCATTGTTATACATCATTAAACTGCACAACATCATAGTGTTCTCATTCGAGAGGACATTTCCCCTGACATCAGTCACCCACCATGTTGTGATTCAGAACTACATCTAGATTGATTAATACCCAAGAAAGATACATAGTGATGCCTAGATTTCATCCTGGTCCAACCACATCAAATATAAAATGCTCATATTTTTTGTTACGCTATCCCTATGTGGTGGATTAAACCTTTTCTATCCCCCTTTTATCACACTGAGCAGAATTAATGTGGACTTAGGGACCTCGGTAGGGGATTCTCCAAAGAACCATGGAAAAGGATAAAATACCCCTATCCCTGTGCATGGGCCGAACCCATGTAGGAATTCTAATGTCAAGAACTACTTGTGGTTTAATTCCTATTATTTTAGGATATGTAGTGACACCCATAACATCAAATTCGTGCCTAGATGCAACAAATGAATCAAAATTACCTTACATATGAGTCTAATCAATATAGGAATTCCCAACTCTATGGGTCATCATGGATTGAATGTTTCTAATATGTCGATAATACCCTTTACATTTATCAAAATCCATGATTCAGGCAATCTCATATATTCATAAACCTTCACATGCATCAGAAATAGAAGGTTGGTGTCCTGAGGACACCTTTGTTTGGCTATGCACAAAATACCCTAGTGTCTCTGCATAAGTTTCCCTCAAAAAGTCCCGTCAACCAAAAGAAAATTTACCCTCAATAGATTCTTTTCCTACGTCCATATGCTCAACATTTCCAATTCTCATACCATATATCCTAATCATAGAACCCTTGGAGCCATGGTTTACACTCCCTTTCCCCCACACATCTTAGTAATATCAAGACTTCTGGCCCTAGTTATCCTCTACTTAATCCGATCTTCTATATCAATGTTCTAATCATATGACATTAATACTACATGATGGTCAATACCCAATATTAATCTTTGGGACCAGCCACAATAAATATTAAAAATAGCACCTCCTAATCTATAGACTTGACCTACATGATAAATTTATAGAAAATGAAAAAGATACTCCTCCCATATTCAAATGCATGAAATAAATACACACATGAGTGTATGATATGATCCCCAACTTATTTGTGATATTGTATAAAAGACAAAAAAATGTCCCCCTCTTATGTGTGAACCAAATCCGCATATGAGGAAACCTTAAAATAACTACATCCGTCTTGATTCATATTATCATAGGATATGTAGGGATACCCAAAGCTCATACCTCGAGTCCAACCATGAAACAAAATTGTCCCATCCTTTTTGATTCTTGCGTCATACATGCATAGGGAACCACCTCAAACATGTATGGAGAGAAAATATCTTCTTATTATTGGTAAATTTAGACTTTAAATGACCCTTCAATGTTTAGGAACCCACTTCTCACAAACCATATTATGTGAATAGAATTTTTTGAATCTGCATAACCATCCTTGTACATTAAAAATGGAAGGTTAGTGTCCTGGGGACACCTTTGTTTGACTCTTTACAGTATTCCCTGGTGGCTCTGCATAAGTATCCCAGAAAAAAGAGCTATCAACCAAAAGAAAAATCATACTTAGGAGAGGATTTATCATACCTTTGTATGCCCATATGATGTTTATGTCACACCTCACTCCCTGGTTTTGGAAAACCCATGGATGGAAGTTTGCATATTTCAACCCTTTCATGCCTGAAAATGATAGAACACTTCTAGTAAGACTTCAATGAAAGAGGAAAATTTATTACCCCTTGGTCAGAACCAGACGACTTTAAATCATATTTATCAAATTTTCTATTTACATAACGTTAAACTAAACTATGCATTAAACCTCATTTATATTATCCAAATACATGTAAGAGTGGTCTCTCATTCATAATCACAATTGATACAAATGCCCAGATACTTTTTAGGAACCACTCCTTTTACAAGAATCCCATGGTGGTTTTGAGAAATGAAATTTCCCATAAAATTACTTAACCATCATAAGTGGAAGGTAAGTGTCCCTAGGACACATTTTTTTGACAATGCACAATATGCCCTGGTGTCTATGCATAAGTTTCACATGAAAAGGACTGTCAACCAAAGGAAAATTTGGCTTTAAGGGAGAATTTTCCTACTTATATATTTCCTAATAGATCTCATTAAACATATCATGTCTCACATCCTTAAATCTAAAATTAGGTTCAAGAAAAATCTTTAATGCATGTCTAAAAAATATTAGGACATTCTCAACAAACAAGCCTTATTTTGGGGTCTTTCTCCATAACTCATGGTCAAAGTTGCTTGAAATAAAACATCCTTAATGATAGTCTAGGTTTGAAAGACTCTAAATTTCCCAAGAAAGGAGACACAAAATTCTATAGGATCAAAACCTGAAAAGGGAACCCTGGACAAAATTTTAGTACCATATCACTAAACTAATGATTTTAATGGTTTGAAAAAATATCAAGAATAGATAATTAGAAGATCAAATATAGATCGGATGAAATGATCATCCAAGATCAATTTCTTCAAAACAGATTTAATCCTTTGATTATTCCCTATAGGTAAATCCCCACTGCATAGAAATAAGGAGGAAAACTATAGCCACTTAAGCATTTTATATATAACATTACATGATTTTAAGCATAATTATATATCAGAGTACAAGACAAGGATCATTAAGTCTAGTGTCTTGTAATACTAGGTACATAAAACATAAAACATGGGGATAGAAAAAATTTCTTTAATTAATATCCATAAGAGATTATAACTTCCTTTCAGCCCTTAAATCTGCATAGGGTACCCTAGGGAACACATGAACAATGAGATGAGATTAAAATCCCAGTAAGAGTATAAACATTAGGATACATCTTGAGCACATGAGTTAGGAGGCATGAAATAATGATAACAAAGCACGAAAAATATGAAATCATATCATATAAGAATGGGATCACATAAACATAGAATTATATAAATGTGTAATAATCATAAGACATTTATTTATTACAAGTCAAGGCTAACCGATAATCTCATTTCCCATTTTAGTACGGGTCATGGCTAACAGCCAATCCCATTTCACATCGCATCTCATGAGACTTAACTTTACCCAATGCATTGGAGATCTATCTAGGTGCCCCTATCTCAAAATTTTCATGAATATTATTTCCACATAAATAATCTTTCCAAATAAATAATCAAACATAATCAACCATACATAACCATAAGGGTACCCATGGAAAGAATTAGGTACCACAACCATGACATAAATCATAATCAATGGGTGTATCATGAAAGTGTCCATGAAAGAAAGGAATTATACAAGCACATTAAATAGGAATATATCATGGTACGTGATGTCAAAAAGAAGTGACAATTTGTAAGAAATGTATTTGGGAAATTCTATCATTAAATCATTTTGTGCATCTTTAAGGAAAATACTATAGAGATTTTAAAATAGAAAAGGGAACAATATTTTATATAAAAAAAGTAAACCAATAAGGTTTTAATAATAAAAATAATGATTTTATAAAGGAAATAGTGTCTCAAAATAGAATATAGAGTGCACCTGAAATCAGAAAGTTCCTTTAAAACATGATTACTTATCGAGGGTATTAAGGTGGGAATCACTAAAAAACTTTTATATCCCCAAAAGAGAATGAGAGATGGATCTTGGAACATGAGTTTTTAGAATATAAAAAATATGTATAATTTTTACATTAAAAGAAAAGACAACATAATTTGGGTAAAAATAATGATAGAGAAACCTAATGGAGTAAAGGAGGTTCAGGTAGAATTCATTACGGATTATTGGCATGGTATCGGGTGTACCTAAAATGGATTTTTTGAGATAGAATGGGGTTTCTAATAACTTATAAATCATGAGGGAAGTATGGGAAAGTTGTGAAATAATACCCCATAATTAGGTATCACACATAAAATGGATTAACATAGAGGAAAATATTGAAATGAAGGTGAAAGGGTAAGGATCCCTTACCGTAAATCCGTTGGTGTTCTCCACTTGTTATTAAAGACCTCAATAAAAAAAATTAGGTTTATTAATTAAAAATTAAATAACCCGTTATATATGTAATTGGTTTAGTATAATCATTTTAAGTTCATTCATAACCGTTTTGATTGGTTATGAGGTTCGATTTCATTGTTTGGGCTCATTTGTTTACTTGATTTTAATGACCGGTTCACTTATATTTATGTTTGGATAAACATGTAAGATGAAAGTGGTTTTTCAGAATTGAATTTATATTATATTATTGAACATAGAGGAGACTACGTGGTTTTAAATTTAATTTTGTTAATTATAGTGAAGTCAAACTATTATATAAAACCGAAGTGACAACCGTTTTTGTTAATTTGGTGGGTTTGATTACAATGAACATGTTTTGATTTATAACTTAATACCATTTGTAAAAAAATATTGAAGAATCAGAATAGGATATATTACATATATATAATCTGGTTGGACTATAACAAAAATGGTTTCATGACCATATTTAATGATGATAATAGTAATTGATAAAACGTTATCCTTGAATGTGCTAAATTAGCACATCTCAAATGGTGATTTCATTCATTTCAAATAAAAGTTGGGGAAAGGGAAGAAGATAACGAAATATCCCACTAGCATAAAAAAATTCTAGTAGATGTATGTTACTGGAGTTATCATACTATTTGGGTGAAGGTAGGTGAGGAAAGAAACAAAAAGAAAAGAACATAAAAGAAAATAAGGAATTGGAAAGATGAATTTACCTCTTGAAACTTCCTCCTTTGAGAAACTCTTAAGGGGACTGGTTTTGGTATTTTTAGGAAGATAGGGGATTTTGGACCTGGAGGAGGATATTGGGGAAAGATTTGGGCAGAATATTGGCAAGGCACAGGGCTTGAAAGGAGTGAAGAGAAGAGGTAAGAGTGGGTGGTATATATAGTGGAGGGGAGGAGGGTTTTCATAATTTTTTATTCATTAGTTTATTATTTCTTCACAAGACAAGGAATAGTAATTGTTCCATGAATAAGAAAAATAATAAATTCATGTTAATTTGAACCAATTGGGCTTACATCATCAGATCATCATCAATGACTCAGTTAATCCATTATTTTTCATTTATTGTGAATTATCAGATTTTACTATTCATAAAAAATTCCAGTATTTCAGAAAAATCATAAAAATTCACCTGGAACATTTTTTGACATGCATAATCTAAAAATGAAGTCCATTTTTTTAAAAAAAAAATTAAATATGATTAATTTAATATTTAATTACAATCATAATTTATTATTAAAACCCAGTTTTAAAACATTCATTTACTTATTCTAAAATACAGGTACATCATAATTTCACTTGAATATTATTTTAATACTATCATAGGTAAGGTTAATATTCATTAGGGTGTATCACTATTCACAAGGGTATGTTACTATTCATAATGGTATGTTACTATTCACCACAAATTAAGTTTTTCTTATCGGAATTCAAATAAATTACTGGTCACAACCGTGTATGTCATGTTTTTGAAATTCCAAACATAGAAGTGACGAACCTATGTTTAAAGGTAACTTAGCATTTAGTAGTTCATTATGTTGTGTTTTCATTGGATTTTATGACATACTTATGAGAAGGGAATTTCTATTGAAAAACATTGGGTCATTAAATTATTCCCCCCTTATGAAATTTCTCCCTTGAAATTTTGTTTTACATTATAAGCCATAAACAAGTGAGGGTACTTCTTCTTCACTACCCCCTCCGGTTTCCAAGTAGCTTCTTCAACCTTTTGGTTCCCCCACAACACTTTGAAAAGGTGGGTTGTATTGTTGCATAAAACCTTATCTCTTCAGTCCCGAATCTTCAATGGATACTCCTCATAAGAGAGATCATCTTCTAGCTACATCACCTCTGAGTTTAGTACATGTGAGGGATCAGGTATGTACTTCCTTAGGAGTGATACGTGAAACACATCATGAACTCAAGCCATATTCGGTGGAAGTGCAAGATGATAGGCCACAACTCCTATGCGGTCAAGGATATCAAAGGGGCCAATGTACCTTGGTCTTAGTTTCCCTTTCATTCCAAACCGCATGAATCTCTTCCATAGTGATATTCGAAGGAAGAATTTATCTCCAACATCAAACTCCAAGTCCCTTTGACGGTTGTCAGTGGAGATCTTTTTCCGACATTGAGAAGATTTGATGTTTTTATGGATGACTTTAACCTTCTCTGACATCTCTTGCACAAGATCGGGTCCAACTAACTTTTTTTCTCCAACTTCATTCCAATAGGTTGGAGTTCTATAGTTATTTCCCTACAGAGCTTCATACGGATCCATCTGAATACTTGAGTGGAAGCTATTGTTGTATGAGAACTCAACCAATGGGAGATGCTGATCCCATCCACCTTTGAATTCAAGAGAGCAGGCTCTTAGTATATCTTCAAGCATCTGAATAGTCCTTTCATATTGGTCAGTTTGGGGATGATAGGCCATGCTGAAATTTTATTCAATTCTCAAAGCATGTTGAAGACTCTTCCTGAATTTGGATGCGAACCTTAGATCACGATCAAAGACAATTGAAAGTGGAACACCATGCAGTCTCACAACAACCTTCACATATATTTTTTCATGTTTTTAAGCAAGTGGTCTTCCCAAATAGTGATAAATGGAAAGTATTGGCGAGTCGGTCAACTGCAACCCATATCACATTATTTTCCCTCGACATCTTCAGGAGACCCGTGATAAAGTCCATAGTGATATTATCCAATTTCCACAGGGGGTATAGGCAATGGTTTCATTATCCCTTTGGACTTTTGTCACTCTACTTTAACTTGCTGACATACCAAAAACCTTGATATATATTCCACAATCTCCTTCTTTATGTTATCCCACCAAAAGTGTTCTTAGAGATCACATTACATCTTGGTACTCCCAGGATGGATAAAGAATGTTGAGATATGTGAATCATCTAATATCTCCTTCTTTATCCCAGGTGATGAAGGCACACAAAGACATATTCCAAACCAAATCACACCATCATCGTTGATATGGAACTCTTGCAGCTTCCCTTCCTTTACTGCATTCACCCTATTTTGTAACTCCACATCATCACTTTGTGCTTCCTTAATCTTCCCTTGAATGGATGGTTGTGCAATCATTTGGGTATGGTAGGATGTATCCCCCTCCCTTATGATTTCTAAATCCTTCCTTTGAATATCCAAGAAGATATGGTCTTTCTCAATCCATAACATGGATAGAGTAGTAGGTTCTTTTCTTCTTAGGGCATCAAAAACCTTGTTCACCTTTCCAAGATGATAGTGAATAGTGATATCGTAATCCTTGATTAGCTCTAACCATCTCCTTTGATGCATGTTGAGATCCTTTTGTGTGAATATATACTTTAGGCTCCTGTGGTCAGTGTATATGTCATAGTTCTCACCATAAAGGTAGTGTTTCCAGATCCTCAAGGAAAAAATCATGGCTACCAGCTCTAGATCATGCATTGGGTAATTCTTCTCATGAATCTTTAACTTCCATGAAGAATATGCTATCACATTATCATTTTGCATGAGTACACAACCCAAGACTTTCTTTGAATAATTTCTATATATCACAAAATTTTCTCCACTTTTTGGTAATGTGAGTACAGGTGCAGTGATCAGCCTTGTCTTTAGCTCCTTGAAGTTTACCTTACATTCTTCTGTCCAGAAAAACTTTACCCCCTTCCGTGTCATCTTGATCATTGGGTTTGATAATCATGAAAATTTATTCACAAATCTTCGATAATTCACAGCTAGACCCAAAAATCTATGGATCACCGTTAAAGAAGTTTTTCTGGGACACTATTCAATTGCCTTTATCTTAGAGGAGCCCATAGATATCCCTTTGCTGGTGATAACATGCCCCAAGAATGATACTTTCCCCATATGAAACTCACATTTACTGTACTTTGCATGAAAATTCTCCCTTCGCAATGTATTTAACACAGTATTCAAATTCTCCTCATGTTCCTCCTTGCTCTTGGAGTATATCATAATATCATTAATAAAGAGTGCCACAATTTTGTCAGGGTAATCTCTAAAGACTCTACTCATTAAATCCATGAAAATTTCTAGATCATTAGTGAGTTCGAAGGGCATCACTATTAACTCATAGTGTCCATACCTCATTCGAAAGGTAGTCTTGGGAATATCTTCCTTACACACCTTTAATTGATGATATCACGACCAAAGGTCCATCTTAGAGAAATAACTAGACCCACGAAGCTGATCAAACAATTCATCTATTCGTGGAAGAGGATACTTGTTATTTATCGTGATTTTATTGATTTCGTGATAATCATTGGAGAGGTGCATTGATCCATCCTTCTTCTTGACAAAGAGAATGGGTTCACCCTAAGGTGAGGAACTCAGGCCTATAAAACCCTTCTCCATATTCTTGTGTAACTACATTTTCAGTTCTTCCAGCTCTATGGTGGCCATTCTGTACGGTGTCTCTGATATAGAAAAATATCCAGGAATAAGTTCAATTGAGAACTCAACCTCTTGGTCAGGAGGAAGACCATACAACTAATCAGGGAATACATCAATGAAATCCCTCCTTATGGGAATGTATGCAAACATGATTCTCTCCTTGGTCTCAATCAGTTGACCTCGAAATTCTTTCTCATAAGGTAATAATATCCACACTTGAGAAGAAGATTCTAAAGGAGACTCATTTTCCTCCTTAAACTAATAAATAATTGGAGGATGCTTCGAGATGGGAAGAGTAATCTCCCTTTACCAATAGTTGATGTTGTCCTTGTAAAAAGATATCCAATCCATGCCCAATATATCCTTGAACTCCACTAAAGGAAGTATGAAGATATTTTCTAGGAGTTTTTGTCCACAAATGTTAACCGGGGAAGAGTTATAAATGATGGATGAAATGATTTCCCCATTCGTTGTTCTCATAGATTACATTTCATCCAAATTTTTATGTGGTGTTTTAATAGTTCTACTAATCTTTCAAGACATGAAAGAATGCGTAGAACTAGAATAAAATAATACGTTCACTATTCTTGAATAAATAACTAGCATACCTGTCACCAAATCTTTGTCCAGCTTGACCTCATAAGTAGTGATAACATAATCCCTTCCTTGTTTCCTTAGAGGTTGTTGTTGATTCCCCCTGACTACCCTCAGTTTAGGGCAATTGTTCATATAATTCCCATGCTTTTTATAGTTGTAATATTGCGCTACTTTCTGAGTGTTGATCTGAACCTTCCTTTCTTCTTCAACATTAGTGGGATTTTTCATATCCCTTATGAAGTTCTTGTCTATATGGCCAAACTTTCCACATTTGAAGCAATTATTGTTTCCCTTCAGACAGTTACCAAGATGCTTCTTCCAATAATTTTTGAAAGGGGAAAAGTCAGACTTCTTTCCATCATGAGATTTGTTTGATGAACCACCCATGTTGTTCTCCATTTTCCTCATCTTTTCATTGAGCCCACGATACCACTGAGATTAACCAATATCCATTTCAACCTTGAGGGAACAACAAACAATATCCTCAAAACTGTCGAAGTCTCTAATCGACAACACTTTTCATATAACCGACTTTAGTCCCCTACAGAAGCGATCCAACTTGCATTCAGTGATCATGACAAAGCCGGAGGTGTACCTTGAAAGCCATGTAATGTTTGATTCATACGCCCTGATGGACTTATCTTACTTCTACTTGAGTCCGACGAACTCTCCTTACATCTTGAGATGAAGGGTTCAAGGAAAATATCTATTGAAAAACGTCCTCTTGAATTCCTCCAAATCTATGGAATCAGTTTCCTCTTGGGACTTTGTATTCTTGATTAGTGTCCACCACTGATCAACTTCCCCATAAAAATGATAAAATTCCCATACATCCTTCTCTTCTTCCGAGCACTAGAGGAAATAGAATATCTTTTCAATGGAGACAATCCATTGTTTCGTGAGGAGGGGATCAGAAGATCCACTAAACATGGGAGGCCTTTTCCACATGAATAATTATGCAACAACTTACTCTTTCCTTGGAGGAGGAGGGTATTCCAAATGATTCAAGTTATTATTTATAACTCGAGCCATCTGAGCAAGTATTTTCATGAAGTTGTGAGAAACCGCTCCCGTCATATCAGACATATCATTAGGGAAATCTTCACATTGCCTTTCACATTGGTTTTTAGAGCGTGTTCTTCTATTTCCTGCCATTAAATAAAAAATAACGTATAATTAGAGGTATTGAATACTTAACTATTGAGAATAAAAAGAAAACTTTGAACATAAAAGGATGAACATATAAATAAGAAGTAAATCCTAACTTTTGATTCCTTAGGTTTAAATCTAGGTTATCCTCAATATATCTCTTGAATTATATTCTTATCATCTTTTTTGTTCATTAATAATGGTTTGTACTAAGCTCATGAATCTAACAAATCATATCCCCCAGGAGTGTTGTAACCAAGAGTGCAGAAAGGCCCGTTTTCATGTACTAAGATACCCCGGGTTAATCCCAAAACTCCTTTTCAGAGTTTTCACTCCTAGGTATATCTGTACCAGAGCCACCTTTACCTGCTTGTATCCAAATAGGGATGTATTTTTTGATAAACCACTTACTCTATACTTACCAAAATTTAGGGATGTTTTATTATACATCATCTCATCCTTAAGGTTCTCACTAAGGTTATCTATTCCCAATCTTCAAAAATAACTAGACTATCCTCTGATACCAACTATAGAGACCCAAGCCTTTTATATATAACATTACATGATTTTAAGCATAATTATACACCTGAGTACAGGCCAAGTATTGTTATGTCTAGCGTCTTAGAAGACTAGGTATATAAAACATAAAATACGAGGCTAATTTTTTTAAATTTAATCTCCATAAGGATAACCTAACTCCCTTTGAGACCTTAAATCTGTATAGGGTAACCTAGGGAACACATGAACAAAGGGATGAGCTAAAAATCCTAGTAAGGGAATGAATATAAGGATACATCTTAAGCACATGAGTTTGGAGGAATGAGATAATGATAACAAAGCATGGAAAATATGAAATCATATCATATAAGCATGGGATCATATAAACATGGAATCATATAATGGTGGTAGAATCATAAGAAATTTCTTTAGTATAGTTCAAGGCTAACCACCAACCTCATTTACGATTTTAGTACGGGTCAAGGCTTACTACCAATCCCGTTTCACATCACATATCATGAGACATAACTTTAACCAATGCATTGGAGCACTATCTGAGTGCAACCATATCAACATTTTCATGAATATTCTTACCAAATAAATAATCATACCACACCAATAATCATACATAATCAACCATACATAAACATAAGGGTACCCATGGAAAGAATTAGGTACGACAACCATGACATAAATCATAACCACTGGGAGTATAATGAAAGCATCCATGAATGAAAGGAATTATACATGGACATTAAATAGGACTATATCATGGTACGTGATATCCAAAAGGAGTGACAACTTGTAAGAAATGTATTTGGGAAATTTTAGCATTAAAACATTTTGTACGGTTTTATGGAAAATTTTATAGAGGTTTTAATATAGAAAAGGGAAAAATATTTTATATAAAACCATAAGTGAACCAAAAAGGTTTTAATAATAAAAATACTGATTTTATAAAGGCAATATTGGGTTAAAACATAAGATAGAGTGCCCTTTAAATCAAGAAGTTCTCTTAAAAAGATTGCTTATCGGGGGGGGGGGGGGGTATCGAGGTGGGAATCACTAAAAAACATGTATATCCCCAAAAGAGAATGATGGATGGATCTTGTAACATGTGTTTGGAGAATATAAAAATTATTTATAAGTTTTACATAAAAATAAAAGACAAATTCATTTTGGTAAAAAGAAAGATAATGAAACCCAAAGGAGTAAAGGAGGTTCGAGTAGAATTCATTACAGATTGTTGGCATGGTATCGGGTGTACCTAAAAATGATTTGTTGAGAGAAAATGGGGTTTCTAATAACTTATAAATCATGAGGGAAGTATGGGGAAAGTTATAAATAATACCCCATAATTAGGGATCACACATAAAATAAAATAACATAGAGGACAATCTTGAAATAAAGGTGAAATGGGGTGGATCCCTTACCTTAAATCCATTGGTGTTCACCACTTGTTATTAAAGATCTAAATAAAGAAATTGTGTTTATTAACTAATAATTCCAGAACCCCATCTATATTTAACTGGTTTATTATAATCATGTTATGTTTATTCATAACCATTTTGGTTGGTTATGAGGTTCAATTTCATTGTTTGGGCTCGTTTGTTTACTTGATTTTAATGACCGGTTCACTTATATTTATGTTTGTATAAATATGTAAGATGAAAGTGGTTTTCTAGAATTAAATTAATATTATATTATTGAAAATTCATGAGATTAAATAGTTTTAAATTTAATTTGGTTACTTATAGTGATGTTGAAATATTATATAAAACCAAAGTGACAACAGTTTTTGTTAATTTGTTGGGTTTAATTACAAAGAACAAGTTTTGATTTATAAATTAATACCATTTTTAAAAAAATATTATAGAATCAAAATAGGATATATTACATATATATAATATGGTTCAAACATAACAAAAATGGATTCATGACCAAATTTAAATATGATAATAGAAATTGATAAACTGTTGTCCTTGAATGTGCTAAATTAGCACATCTCAAACCGTGCTTTCATTCCTTTCAAATAGAAGGTGGGGAAAGGAGAGAAGATAATGAAATATCCCAATAGAATAAAAAATTCCAAAACATGTATGTTACTAGAGTTATCATACAATTTATGTGAAGGGACATGAGGAAAGAAACAAAAAGAAAATAACATAAAAGAAAAGAAGGAATTGGAAGAAGGAATTTACCTCTTGAAACTTCCTCCTTTGAGAACCACTTAATGGGAGAGGTTTTGGTATTTTGAAGAGTCTAGGGGATTTTGGATGTGGGCGAGGATCTTGGGGAGATATTTGGTCATAATATTGGCAAGACACAAGGCTTGAGAGGAGTGAAGATAAGAGGTAAGAATGGGTGGTATTTATAGTAGAGGGGAGGAGGGTTTTCATATTTTTTAATCATTAGTTAATTATTTCATCCCAAGACAAGGAATAGTAAGTATTCCATGACCTAGAATAGTAATAAATGAATGTGACTTAGAACCAATTGGGCTTACATCAGAAGATCATAATCAATGACTCAATTAATCCATTATTTAGCATTTATTGTGAATTATCAGATTTTAGTATTCATAAAAAAATGCAATATTTCAAAAAAATCCCAAGAAATCACCCTAACCATTTTTCGACGTGTAAAATAAAAAAATTAAGTCCAATTTTCTAATTTTTTTTCTATATATGATTGATTCAATATTTAAATAAAATCGTAATTTATTATTAAAACCCAGTTTTAAAACATTCGTTTACTTATTCAAAAATATAGGTACATCATAATTTCACTTGAATATTATTTTAATACCATTATAGGTAAGGTTATTATTTATTAGGGAATTACACTATTCATAAGGGTATGTTAATATTTATAAGGGTAGGTTAATATTCACCAAAAATTATGTTTTTCTTATCAGAATCCAAATAACTTACTGGTCACAACCGTGTATGTCAGGTTTTCGAAATTCCAAACAGAAATGTGACAAACCTATGTTTAAAGGTCACTTAGCACTTAATAGTTCATTATGTTGTGTTTTCATTGGATTTTATGACATAATTATGAGAAATGAATTTCCATATAAAAACAATGGGTTGTTACAAAAAAATAGAAAACAATTGGTAGTCTATAAACTAACAAACCTCCATGTACATATTCCCCATGAGGTGCATAAAAAATGGAATATTTGCAACCACGAACCCCACCAAAAAAATATTTATGTTGGTGGAACTCATGTCCACTAGTACCAAAATACATGGATAAAACCTATTCCTACATAGAAAAGTTCTATGCAGACTGAATCCTTGTCTACATACCACCATGGTATGTAGATGACCCACTTTCTGGAATATCGACCCACTACATGGAAGAAGATTCGTACCGCATAAGAACATGCTATGTGGAATGGTATTACCTAGGGAATTAGACTTTATGGATCTGATCATTCTGTTTTATTACATCATTAACCCCAATGTCAGCCCCTCCATGAACCTGTCAAATGATATCAGGATAAGGACTCTTCCAAATCTACCAAATGTCTATGATAAAATCACAGGGCACACCTGCGTGCCTTTTTGAGTTTACATACCCATGGTAAGAGGAGTCATTTTGGTTACTCCCACAGTGAGGAGAACCCCCAAAATGACCCTTAGTTTACATTGCCATGGTAACAAGGGTTCTAAACATGGGATACTAACATTAACCTCCCCATTTTAGGGATTAAGGGGAACTATTGGACTTTCCCTTTGATGAGGGACAATTTTGAATGTTCTTTCCTTTTACCCAAAACCAATTTCAGGAAACTCTCACTAAGGAAAGTCTCTATCCTTTTTGTGAGGTGGTGACACCTTCTCTCCTCCTTTCCTTAACCCAATATGTATTCAGATAGATCAATATATATGACTATTTAGGACAAGGAAACAAGAGGGAAAATGGGAACATTCAATTCCCTATCTCTACCTCTCTTTGGGCTCTATTACCATCTACTAGTAAATGGACTGGGACATGAGATCTTCAGATCCAATACCTACAATTTTTTCTCACACCAATCATGGATCACATGGGATTAGAGGTATGTAGATATCATGGAATTGACATTACCCCAAAGTATAGATCTCCTAGAAGATGTAAGCCGCAATAAAATCCCCCTTCTGGGTAGCTCCCATGCGTATGCTCGAATCATGTCCCCTTAATGGGCCTCTTCTAAAGTGTAAGTCCCAACTAAATCCAAACTAGTAGAGATTTGATTCACAACTAAATGGGATATGTAAGAAGCCTCCCTAATGTCCAAACCCAACAACCAAATCTCCTGAATGTTCTTTGGGCCACATCCCTGGTAGGGTCACATTAACCCAGGAGACTATATCTATTCTAAGTATCTCAGGCTACCTTGGAATAAGTCCCACACAATCTTTTTCAGGTTACCTTTTACCTATATTTCCTTTCTGCAGGATGTTAAAATTCAGGGATAGGTCCTAGTCACACAACCTTAAAAGGATAGGTCTCTAGTAAAGTGACACTAAACTACATGGGTTCTGATTCCTCTCATGAGGATATATACGAATCTCATATTATAGGTTCTATCCTGATCTCAAAACATCTATCATCCCCCTTGGATGATGATATAATCCAGAGCACAAACATATATGGCTTAAAACTAGAATTTTATTAGTGAATGACTAAGAAATTCACAATCTATCCCCAAAAGGGTAACATTGAAGAACCAAAAATACATGAAGATATCCCCATTAATGGATAACCTCTGATACATATAGATAATTCTGAATCCATCCATTTTTATGATCAATATTACCTAGGTATAACCCATTGATGCGTGATTGGGAATGAACCAAGGATTCACGAACACATGAACATAGCATAAACCTATAAGGGTGTCCAAGAATAGGTGATAGTTCACCCCAAAAGGGTGAGATGATCCCATGTTACCATCCTCTCAACCAATGTGAGTTCTTTTGTTTCATTGTCCAAATCATCCATCAAATTATTAGCATTGGAAACCAGTTCCATGGATTGGGAAAATGAGAGTCGTTGGGAATTCCTATCTCCACTAACAAATCCGTTGGAGACTATTCAGAGATGTTATGATTGGCATCTGTAATTTCACCCCAGATGGACCCTTGAAATCTTCCCACTTGGATATAAACCCATTTTCATCCAAAAAAAATTATTAATTCAACATGAATGGCTTCACAAACCCAATCCATGTAACTGATCATTGAGAACAACATTTCTATTGTAAACAATCAACATAAAAAAACCTTGTTATTTGTTATCCTCCACTAGGGTGATTTTGAAAAACTTTTGTCTTTTATATAATAGGTTTATTTTATGATAAGTATTTTTTTATTTATCAAGTATATTATTCGATATATGATGAATTCTTTGGATAGGGAAGACACAGGTTGGGGACCGGTTAACATAAGCCCTATGGGATAAAGACCATTTAAAGTTATCCCCCTTGATGCATCTATAGTCTCATGATATTAAATTAATTGAAAAAAACCCTTAGAGTTTTTTTTTCTAAGCATAATATATGAGTTCCTACTCACAAACTTAAACCATATTGTGAAAGGTTTTGATAGTAGTGGTTTATGTTTTAGATACATGTCATCCACTAATTAATAATTTTCATGATTTTAATTATTATTAATCAATGATATTTTTTTGAAGTATTCATGGATACATTATATTCTATATTTATTTATTAAATAGAATGTGTCTCAGTTTATAACACTTACATATTGATATTTCCTTATCTAGTTATTTGGATGACACGTGTTATCATTTATTTACTTTTTCCATGTTGATTATTCTCATAAATTAATTATGAATTAAACATTAGTTACCATTATTGAGAATTTTGATCACTAATATTATGTTTCTTTTCTCTAGGTGGTAAATAATAATTAATTGAAAAATATTTCAAGTTTGGAGTTTATTTAATTTTATTATGTATCATGTTTTATTTTCATTTCCCAAACAATTATGGGTATCATGTATATAATCTAGATTTACAAAACTGCTAAAAGTATCATTACTTTGGTATTTTATTCCATGTAATCATTAAAATATAATAAAATAACATATCAACTATGAGCTTTTGGGGTCGGGGCATTACAAAGTAATGGATATAGATTCATGAATAATTCCCCAACTAGTTAAATAACATTCAATGTAAACACCATATGTAAAAATGCTATACTTAATATGAAATAACCATATCCTCCTCAACATAATATGAATATTTAAGATAAATTTAAATTTCTAGAAAATTTATTACAATATAGTGACTATTTGAAGATAATTTTAACAATAAAAAAAGATAGATATAATTCACAACAACTCTTACCATTTGGTAAATTTCCATTCAAATTCCCATAGATGAAGTACTTAAAATTGAAACTGAAATTACAATAAGAGTTAAATATTAATGATATTAAATTTTAATGGGGTATTATATAATACACATAAATGTGAATTGGTGAAAAATAATAAAAAATTCTCAATGGAATATAAATTAAGAAGATTCTCTTACATCACGCTACCTTTTGAATGAAAATTATTTAAATTAGTTTATAATGGTTTTAAAATTTTTATTAAATTATAATAGACCCATATTAGTATTTATTATAGCATATATGATTATTTTATTACATCTCATCACCCATTCATTAATAATATTTCATTATTACCATTGTTTCAGGTGTTAATGGCCTTGGTTCCTCATGCGTGTATCATCATGAAAGTTATATTTATTTGGAATATTATATATATTTTTAATATACATAATAATAATAGTGAAAAAATCATAATAGTTTGACATCAATTATACATTTAAAACTAATCATGAATGATGGTTATGAAAAATTAAGTATGTTACAATCATGAAGATGGTAGGTCGTACGTACGTATAAGTAAAATTTTCCATTTCTCAATGGTTATGAAAAGGGTGTAAGTAATATTTATCTTTATGTAATGATAATAATATCATATATACCATATTATTTCTCTAATTATACTTATATATATCATTAATTTTGTGTGTTTATGAAGTGTGATTCATGTCACTACGTGAAGGAGGCAGTCAATACGTACACGAATGATGTTATCACCTTGAAGTGAAAAAATGATACATTATATTTTCGTAACGATGAATGTGAAATGAATTTCAAAACTATTTCATTTATATCACACATAATAATTAACATTATTCTTTATCACCTTCCATGTCAAGTTTTAGTGAATGACGAATAACATTGCTTCAGGAGAAGGTAGTCTTCTGTACACCTGAGTGATGTTCACATGTCTCCTAAGGAATGTAAAGTAATAATTTACATATGATATAATGAATTAATATGGATAAATATTTATTTTATCATTTATATACTTTATATACTTCATAATTCCCAACTATGAAATGTGTAAGTGGAAAAACCAATGACATCAGTTCATGAGGTGGTAGTCCGTCGTACGCATGAAAATTGATTTCATAACCTATTTGATAGTAGTTGATTTGTTTTTCCGGCCATAAACTTATTTTAAATACATCCTATTAAATTTATGATATTTAGTTTATTATATTATAATTATTCAATAAAAAATGATGAAGTTGGACAAGTAAAATAAAGACGCTCATTGAAGAACGTTTCCTCTTCTTCGAGTATTCTTCATAGGTTTGAACTAAATCCTTATTATGTTGAATTTATACCAAAAATAAAGATTATTGGATGACTTGAGGGAATTTTGAATGTT
Source organism: Viscum album (assembly GCA_963277665.1). Taxonomy (NCBI): domain Eukaryota; kingdom Viridiplantae; phylum Streptophyta; class Magnoliopsida; order Santalales; family Viscaceae; genus Viscum; species Viscum album. The sequence goes on along the minus strand of OY728150.1, from coordinate 1,392,285,047 downwards.
ATTTGGTCATATTTATGTCAATACAAATGGATTGATAGGTTTGAAGAAGTGAGGGGAGTGAGGGACCTTTTATAGTTAAAGGGGAGTGTAATTGTTTAAAATACCAAACAATATTCAATATTGGGAGGTCTCCCATACCTCATGTGCCTCAAAAATTCACTTGTAATGGATTATATGGTATATTTTTCAATAAAAACCTCTAAAACACAAAAATAAACACATTTTTATCATGTTATTATTTAGTATTAAAGTTTACTCAATTTTACCCTTTTAGTTTTTACCACAGTAACTTGTATCGTTTATTTTCTTAGGTAATTTAAGCTTTAATACTATAATTAAAATGATTTACATTAAAAAATATAGAATTAATAATTATAAAAATTAAGAAAAATTAGTAAGTAAAAATTTTATGTGTGTGTAAAATTAATTTTAATTCAAACAAATGAAATGTGTGAAACCCTATTTTAACATTAATCATGATAATTATTTTTAACTGTTTTCACTAATCTTTCTGAGAAAAAATAATTTTAAACTTATTATATACTATTAATTATTCTTATTACAAATATGGAATCCATTTTTAAAAATTAAATTCACAAAGCGGCATAATTTAATTGAAAATTAATCCCGTAGAGGGGACGAGAAATCAGGTTTTTAAAGTTAAAATGTTCAAAAGATTACTCAATTTTTATATGAAAATTATACATGAAAATGATTAAAATTCCCTAAATTGAATTAATTTATATATAACTTAACTTTTTTTAATTTAAAATAATTTCAAAATATAATTTAACATCATAAATTATTTAAACATAAAGTCATTTTTAAATTAAAATTCATTACTTTCACTATTCATTAAAAAAATGAAACATTTCAGAAAAATACCACAAGTTCACCCTAAGATAAATTTTGATATTCTGATTTCAAAAATTAGGTTTATTTTTTAAAAAAAATTTATAAAAATTTTAAAATTTAATTATAAATTAATTGTGAAAATCATGAAAAACTAGTGTTTTCTTTAAACCTGAGGTTGCGTGCTTCCCAATATATCCATGAAAAAAAATTTATTATTAAAAAAATATGTTATAAATTATTGGGTTATTACATTATCCCCACCAAAAATAAACTAAATCCTTACAATTTAATCATGCTCTTGGTAATCAAGGGTTTGATATTTAGAAATTCCTTTATTGAAAACCCAACATCATAATAGACTTAATAAAATATCCTTTTAAAAAGAGAAAAAGGTAAGTGAGAAAGCCAAATGTAATACTCACATATATCGGATTACATATAGGATAACATATATGGTAAATGAAGAAATTGACATAGAAGAGAAAACTAATACCCAAATACCAATGGAGAGTGATGAAAAACATTGATCATAAGAAAGTGTGTGATATAGAGAAGATTAATAACAAAAAATATAAAAAAAATTATTGTGAAAATGTCATTGATATCATTTGAAATTATGGAAATGTTTACATTTTTTTCAAGATAATTTTTTGAAAGTTGATTAACATTCATAGAAAGATATAATTACTTGATTCAATTCCATTTCATAAGCCCAATCTCATTCTTTGGGTTTTTATTGATCAATTTAAAGTTCATCTCTTACTCTATGAAATGAAGAAATTTTTTTCATACTTAAATCACTTAATGAATCATGAGATCCATAATAGAATTATATTTCATGGCATTTATCTCTGGTTATCATTATGAAAAAATGGTTTTCACAAGTTTTCCAATATCAATAAATATCTATATGGTGAAGTAACACATCAATCTGTACATCCTCATCCAATGATCAACTTAACCCATTCCATAAATGTTTAACCTAAAAACCCTACCAAAATATCTATATAAAAAATGTCACTACATTTTCAAAATGAACTTATCATTAATCCTTCAAAAACATGAAGTGGATCTTAATTATCACATACTAATCATGTGAATACCTTCATCATGTACTTTCTTGAATCATGGTAAATACCGAAATTACCATAAAAGAATTATTGAAGATATTCATGTTTACTTATTTCTTAAATAACATCCAAATTATTAGATATATTCTAAAAATCCAAAAATGATGTAGACTCTATAAATAATAGTATAAAAACATTGTAAAAAAATCACTAATCAGTTACAATGTATTCATTATGTGACATACCAGACCCAGATGCCACTTAACGGTTCCTCTAGCCTAGTGGGCCACATGGACTCAAGCATATCTCCCCAAAATCCAGAGGCTGTCGACTAACAACGAGTTACTAGGTTGTGTCCATGGGGAGACTATGGACTCATTGGCCGAGTGTAGCACAATAGAAGAATAGAAACAATAGTAAACAATAGAAGCAATATTAATAAACAACGAAAGCAACTGATGTAATAGATAGACTCGAATAATAATAACTGTATCAACTAAACAATGATGACGTAATGACATGTCACTAGAAAAATGAAAAAAATCGATACAAGACAATAGGTATAACATGTTCCATAGAGTAAAAGAAAAAAAAGGATACTCAAATCATCTCGAGATCCAACTCATTCATCTGCTATCAAACTTCATCCAAACAACAAGCAATCAAGTGTTTGAAGTCATATACATCCCTTTATCAACACCTACAACCATGTAATCTACTCTGGGTACCAAACGATGCCAAGAAAAGGTGTTAAATAAATCTCAGTGGTCCACCACAAATGGTGTCTATAACCTCCGACCCATGTAATGGAATATAGAAGTGTATATGAATACATATATAAAGTAAGGAAAGTAGTACAATATATTTAAATACCCAAGTACCTACTTCATCCCTCGACTGGTATCTGAACATGTAACCAGTTCATTTTATTAAGTAATTTCCATTTAATGTTAATAGGTCATGTGAGGAATATCCAACACTGATATCACCTCATGATATTATAACTAGTGAAGGTACTTAAATATAATAGGGCAACCTAAAAATGATATCTGATGAGGGAGTTCCAAGGTAAAAACCAAGGTAATATAGATATCATAGAACTCTAACCTTGTAGTATATGAGTCTAGCTAAGGGGTAAGAGTGTAATCCAAGGAGTATAATCCAAGGCATTCAATAATAAGGAACCTACCGAGTCCAAGGTGATCGACCAATGTAAAAAAGGGATAAGAAAAGATAGGGCACTATGGGCTTTCACCATGGCACCTACTGGTCAAAGATGGATCCAAGGAGTGTATCTGAGGTATCTTTTAATAATATAAATGACCCTATGGTAGTATACCAGACATTCAAGGAATAGAAAATAACTGAATTTTAGGTGGGTATCAACCTAAGAAAACTGCATTGTTGAATCAGAATGTGGTTCCCGGTACGTAAGGTACTCTCCTCTCAGAATCCAAGGCAAGCTCGAGTCAGTCCATTCCAATTTAATATTTTTATCATGTAATTATTCATGAAGTTCAAGCCTTATCTTCTATTAGTGTGAATAGGACAAGTAGCATTACAACCATGAAATAATGTATAAATTAACCATTGAGGCATATTAAATTCTAGAGGTCCACTCTGCCACCTTCCATCAATATGGAAAGTGGTGTTAAAGACATATAACCTCTATTAAATCTCATTTAATAAGGCTAAGTTATATACTTGGTATATTTACCATTTCACATTTCAAATTTAATAATCAAATTGAAGCTCTTACCTTAGGCGGGTTAAGTGGTGAGCATACATGGTACATGCCATTATGCAATTATAATTAATAAAAAGACACTTATTATAAGAAGAATCACCTTTAGAATGATAAAGCAAGGGCACCCCAGAATGGTGGCTCAAACATGCTGAAACACTAAATCTCAATTATGACATAACCTTAAACATGATGTAGAATTACCTGTGGGTGTAACCGCTAACAACTAATCACATATTTGGAAGGATTATAACCATATGATTCTAACAAGTATAATCATGGAATATAAATTTAAGAAATGACTTCCATTGAAATCGGTGGGCCCTACACACATATTTAAAAATAAACAAACATTAGGGATGCTTTATAGACTACCCACCTTAGGATTGTATGACTCTCCTCCTTCGGTATTAGCCCTTTATTTGGATTATATCAGAGTATATCTATGAAAAGCTAAAAAACACTCACAAGAAGATATCTAGGCCGAGAGTAAGAGAGAAGAAGAATAGTTAAAGAGAACTCGATTACTTATCGTTGCACATCCAACGTAATGAATGAAAGCTCGATCAGATGTCAAATGAAGGATATCTCTTGATCCCAAGATTTGGCCTTCAAAAAGCTTCAAAATGAGACAAAAAGGGATTAATCCCTATGGCTCTCAGATTAAGGAGGAAGAGGGGGGAGGGGTAAATAGATCATTAAATGCATTTTGGAAAATTTACCTCTAATTTTAGCCTGTACAAGGTTTGTCTACATGGTTTTTCAAATTGTGAATAAACTGTGTGAGACTGTTCATCCCGAAATAACATCCTCAGTAAAGTTTGATCAAACAGTGTGCAAGCCATGCACGGGTACCCGAGGAAAATGGGAATTCACATAGTTAAGACACAAAGTCACGCACCAACCATGAGAGTTGGCCTTATCTGAAAAAACACAATCCACATAGTTTTATAAACCATGTAGAATCCCTGCACAGTTTACTCTAAACTATGATCCAAGCCATTTTTCCCCAAAAATATGGGTTATGGGCTCCAAAAATCCCCAAACACCATAAGAGACATTACTAACTCATTAGGCATCCATATTAGGTCCAAAGTAAAAATTTATACCTAAAATTAAATTATCCATACCTAAGTGAAAAACCATGTTCTTACAGTATTCCCCCCATAAAAGAACTTCCCCCTTGAGTTGTCTTTCCAAGGGTAAAGAAACACTGTCTGAGAACAACTCTGGCCATTGGGTATGTATGTCGGCTTCCCTCTACCAGGTCTCATATTGTACTTTCCTATACTATCAAAGCACCTATACAAGAGGGAAATTCATGCCTTGGAGAGCCTTTGTGCTTTGTTCAACTATGCGTACTAGATATTCCTCAAAGGTAGCATCAACATATAACTCAACTTCCTCATGATCAAAGGTATGAGATGGGTCAACATGATATTGGAGAAGATGCGAGACACAAAAGACATCGTGCATGGGATGGTATCTCTGAGGCAGTAGCAACTGATAGGCTACCAGCCTGACTCTCTGTAGAATTTCAAATGACCCGACGTAATGAGGAGACATCTTTCCCAGCTTCCTTAACCATCGATGCCCTGACCTCAACGATACCTGAAAGAAAATATGATCCCCAACCTCGAAATCTAGAGTTCATTAATGATGATTTACATAAGATTTAGGTCTATACAGAGTAGTAGTCATATGATTTCTGATTAGATGAATCTATTATAAAGTCTCCTGAACAAGATAAGGACCTAGTAGGGTTGCCTCACCTACCTCTAGCCAGCACAAGGGTGAATGGCATGGCATACCATATAAGGCCTCAAAAGGATCCATCTGAATCGTGTCTTGAAAACTGTTATTATAAGATAACTCGACAAGATGGATATGCTTCTAAAAAGAACCACCGAAATCAAGGACACATGCTCAAATAATATGCTCTAGAACCTATATTATCCGTTCCTATTTTCCATTGGTTTGAGGGAGAAAATATGTGATTAGAAGAACCTGAGTCCCAATATCTTTCTGGAAATCTTTCCAGAACCATGAAGTAAAATGAGAATCCCTATATGAAATGATAGTACATGGAACCCCATATAGTCGTATGATCTCACATACATATAGTCTTCCTGAATAATATACTAAGAATGTCTCCCATATAGAAGTGAAGTGGGATGATTTTGTTAGTCATTCAATGACTACCCAGATAGCATCGCTACCCCTCAGTGACGTAGGTAAGCCAAAAACAAAATCCATATCAATATATTACCATTTCCATTATGGGACTGGAAGTGGATAAAAGAATCATGTAGGTATCTGGTGCTCTACCTTCACCTACTGACAGGTGGAACACCAAGTAACAAAGCCTAAAATTGGACATTTCATTCAAGGCCACCAATACTGGAATCACATATCTGGATACATCTTTGAGATTCTTGGATGAATTTCCCACTGAGAAGCATGAGACTCTTTCATCAACTCCTCTCTCACATCTATAAGAACCCAGATACATCCACGTATATGCAAGATGTCTCCTCTATACATAGACCAATCCGGTGATTGGTTATATCCTAATATACTGTCACAGAGAACTAAAAATTCATGATTTGAAAACTGGATACTCTTTACCTTCTCATGGAGGGAAGAGTTAACTGTTAAGGCTAAGGGGTAAGACTACTCATGACAGTCATGAAACTACTGATGTAATTCAGAAAAGAGGGACATTATCTTCTATTCATCATTAGCTTCCCGTAAGGCCCATGTATGAGTTTTCTGACTCAGTGCATTAGTGGCCACATTTTCCTATCCAAATGTATATGCAATCTCAAAATCAATGTATTGTAGATATTTGAACCATCTATACTGTCTGAGGTTTATTTCATGATGAGAAAAGATATAATTGAGGCTCTTGTGATTTTTATAAACCACAACGAGCTCACCCAATATATAGCGTCTCCAGAAACACAAGGAATGGGAAACTATTGCTAGATCATGTTCGTGTGTTAGGTAATTTATCTCATGAGGCCTCAACTGATGAGATCTGTATGAAACAACCTTGTCTTACTTCATAAAAACTACTCCTAGTAGAATTGTTAATGCATCACAGAATATGATATAAAATTTACATGGATCAAGAATAATCAGAATTGGTGCCGAGACAAGACTCCCTTTTAGTTCCTGAAAGGATTTCTCACATGCTTCTGACCACAGGAACATTATACCCTTATTTTCAAGTCCAATAAGAGGTAACAAAATAAGTGATAACTCCAGTTTAAAATTCCTATAATATCCACCGAGGCTTAAGAAACTTCTGATATCAAACAAATTATTGGGTTTCTCCCTGGAAACTACAACACTAACCCATTTAGAGTCAAACAACACTCCAGATTATGATATTATATGACCCAAGAAGTGGACTTTTTCAATAAAAAAGTCACACTTATCAATCATGGAATAAAGTTGAAGCTCTCTCTGTGAACTCAAAATGAAATAAAAATGTTTGCCACAGTCGTTATGAGTGTGAGAATACACTGAGATGTCATCCACAAAGACCACTACAAAAGAGTCCAAAAAGGTGTGGAAAACCCTATTCATCTACGCCATGAAATTGGTAGGTGCATTCGTAAGACCAAATGACATAATGAAATACTCATACAGACTATACCCAATACAGAAAGCTGAATGAGGTATGTCTGATATTCTAACTTTCACCTGTTGGTAACACGATCTCAGGTCGATCTTAGAGAACAACATTTTTCTTCAAATATGGTCAAAGATATCATCTATTCAAGGAAGTGGATATCTATTTTTGACCATAAGCTAGTTCAACCTTCTACAATCCATGTTTAGACATCAGGTTAGATCCTCCTTTTTAGTGAAAAGAATGGGCGAAACCCAAGAGGATGTACTAGGCTGTATAATTCCTTTAGAGTCTAGGTCCTCTATCTGCCGCTTGAGATCCTAAAGCTCAGTAGGTGCCATATTTTATGGAGGAATAGATATTGGAGATCCTCTTGGAACAATATCTAATGAAAAATCCACCTCTCTATCTTAGGAGTTAATCCAAAAAATTTAATGATAAAGAATTCCCCAAAATGATCAACTACTAGAGGTAAATCAGCTTGAAGTAAACCCTGATACTCCATGAAAATATTTAAAATCTAGGTGGTCACTCCACATAGACCATGATTCCTCAGTCCAACTCTTCCATCCTAGGAATTCCACTCACCATTGAAAAGAAAACTACTACCTTATGGTGATGTAAAAGAGACGCTGTGACAATAGTATTCTACAGAGGTGTGGTAGTAGACTAAACATTCCATCCTGATAATGAAATAAAATCCTATCATCTTGAGAACAAAGATATTCCACAAGAAAGGGTAATTTTTTACCTCAAGGGGATAGTCCCTGCACTGGCGTATGCCCTCTATCTGTATTCCCAACATTGTCTCAAGGGTCATTACACCATAGTGATACTATATCTCTAGTCCAACACTTTCCTTGATAGATACAGAAATAAAAGAGTTTGAAGCACATGTATTAAGAAAATGAAGAGATAAAAGTGGAGGCTACTAAAATAGTACCTCGTACTATAAATGGTCCTGCAACATGATCCTCAGGTATTGGCTGTAAATAATGCAACTGACATTATCTATGACCCTGTAAAATAGATGGACTACCATGATCATAATTTCTTAATTAGTTCTGCTAGTTGTTAGGGGTCAAAATAACATAACCATGACCTCCTCCTCATCCAGACCTGATAGTGCTATTCTAACTCTCTTCTTGACGTGGTGCAAAAGAACGCACTATTGTAGGTGGAGAAAATGCTGATCATTTTCCACTTGGAGCTGGTGGAATGTTCCTATAGAAATGCTGAAGATGACCCATACGACCTCAAGACTAACACTCCATAGGGTCTTTGTCACATTGGGGCTTCTTATGCCTCAGTCTTCCAAACTGATGAAACACTACATAACTATTAAACTGAATACTATGCCTTCCACTACCCTGATGAGAAACCTCAAGGGAACATTTCTTCCCACCAAAAGAACTACTTTCTTGATGTAGCACCGATCCTTTAAACCTGGTACTCATTCCATCCCTTAGATTACACTCAGTGTTAAGGGGATGATCAACTACTATAGAAAAGTTTCGAAGGAGAAATACATTCACCAGAGTTCAGAAGGCATACTGGAGCCCATCCTCAAAAAATCTAGCACGAGAAAGCTCATCCCTGGCCAGAAGTGGTGAAAAACACTGTATATCAGTGAAATGTTCTGAATATTCCATAACTGACATAAAACCCTACTCAAGATGCATGAACTCTCTAGCTTTTCCATCCCTGAATACCCGAGGAAAGAACTGATCATAGAAGGAATTATGGAAATCAACCCTTAACATGCCCTGATGACGACTGACCTCGGTAACCACATCAAAAAAATGCTTGGAATAAATCTTGAAGCTTATATGTAGTAATATTTAATCTCTGCTTTGGATGCATTTATAGATGATCAAAGATAGAAAACATGGCCTCTATCCAAGAATCAACATCCTGAGAACCACCATACCCTTAAAAAGTAGAAGTATTTTGCTGCTGGAAATCATAGATCAGATCAGCCATCGTAAGTTAAACTCATGGAGCACCAATTATGGAGTACATCAGGCATAAGAAAATATCAAAAAACTTTTGAATCTGTGCCCAAATCATGTACAATAGTCATTTTCTGAAGTGGATCTTCTGAAGGTAAGACTGGTGGCTTAGGGCCTAACATGTCTAGAGCATGGCCATCACCACCTTCTTGGCGAATGACACGAAGACGTCATGGAGACATTGGTCTAAAATTTCAATGCACATCCCACAGAATAAGATTAAAATCATAATATAACATCACTAGCATAAACTGAATGTAATAATACTCACTACCCAGGAATACTACCCCAAGGTACCCGCTTAGATGGTCAGGTATCGGTAAGTGATGAAGTTTAAGTTTCATGTCATTTTGTAGTTAATTTAAAGGTTCACTCTTTTGCCTTTCAAAAACTCTACAAGGTGGGATAAGGATGTACAAATAGTTCATTTTATGTTTAAGAATTCACTTTATAATGGATAACCATTTTCAATGAATCAGTTCCCATACACCTATCACAAGAAATGGAACCCACTTACTTATAACATAATGGACCGACTTGGTAAATTACTCATCCCAATTCACAAGGGCACATAAACCTCATGAATTGAGATAAAAAATAACTCAATAATAGCCAAAGTAATACAATTACAAGTAAACTATCACAAAATCACTCAATAATCACAACATATCAAGAAATGCGTAGTAGTGAAATGCACCTATATGTCATGGAAATATTCATGACATGTGAAGTCTAGGTGAATTTATGATGCATGTAACAATGACCCTTTCCCTCATATAATTAGGCTAAGGATGAAATATATTATCAAACAGAGTAATAATAAACGACACCGAACAACATGTACATCACCCAATGGTGAAATAATATAAACTACAATAGGAAAAAGTAGAATAATAATTATAATTTAGGAAACTTGGGTTTTAACCCATATATGGGTTCACGACACCAAAGCACAACTTATAACCATATCCCAAACGTTCTTATTATACAATCTATTGTCTCCAAAAAGTAAAGCAAGAGAATAAACCACCTCTGATACAACTTTGTGACATCTTAGACTTTGATTCCACTTAACAGGTTCCCTGAGCCCATGGGCCACATGACCTCAAGCACATCTCCCCAAATACCCAAGGCTGCCGACTGGTAGTGAGGGAATAGGTTGTGTCTTTGGGGATACTGTGCCATCATTAGCAGAGTGTAACACAGTGGAATGATATAAAAAGTAGCAAACAACAAAATAAATATAAATAAACATCGAAAGAAAACTGATGAAATGGATAAACTAGAATAACAATAACTATATCAACTAAACAATGATGATGTAATGAAATGTAACTAGAAAACTAAAAAACATGGATACAATACAATATGCATAACATGTTCCATAAATTAAAAGAAAAAAGGCTACTCCAAGCATCCTGAGATCCAACTCAGTCATCTGCTATCAATCACTATCCTAATAACAAGTAGTCAAGTGTTTGAAGTAGTATGATTCCCTTTGTCAACTCCTGCTACCATGTAATCTACTTTGGGTACCAAAAGAAGCCTAGAGGGTGTTAGATAAATCTCATTGGGCGACCACCAGTAGTGTCTATAACCTCCATCCCATGTAATGGAATATAGTAGTGTGCATAAATACTTATATAAAGTGAAGAAAAGAGTACAATATATTTAAATATTCAAGTACCTTCTTCATTCCTTATCTAGTGCATGAACATGTATCCCATTCATTTTATTAAGTAATTAATATTTAATGTTAATAGGTCATGTGAGGCATAGCCAAAACTGGTATCACCTCACGATAATATAAGTAATGAAGGTCCCAAGATGTAACAAGGAAAAATGAAAATGATATCTGTTGTGGGAGTTCTAGGGTAATAACCAAGGTAATGTAGATCTCACATAATGCTAACTCAGTAGTATCTCAGTCTAGTTAAGAGGTAAGAGTGTAATCCAAGGAGCATAATTCAAGTAATTACCCAATGGGGTTCCTACAGAGTTCACGATGATCGACCATCGTAAAATATGTCTATGTAAAGATAGGTCCCTATGGTATTTCACTATGGAACCTACAAGTCAAAGATTGATCCAAGAAATGTATCTGAGGTATCATGTAATAATGTAAAGGACCCTACGGTAGTATACAAGGCATTTTGGGAATAGACAAGAACCAGAGTCTAGGTGGGTATCAACCTTAGAAAAAAAATCCTTGATTTAGAATGGGGTTACCATGAACCAAGGTACCCTTCTCTCAAAATCCAAGGAGATATTGAGTCATTCCATTCCTATTTGATATTGTAATCCTATAATTATTCACTAGGTTCAATCCTTGTCTTCCATTAGTGAGGACTTTCCATGTAGCATTTCAACCATTCTTTCAAGTCATAATTAACCATTAAGGAATATTCAATTATAGAGGTTCACTCATCTACCTTCCATCAATATGGAAAGGGGTGCTACAAAAATGTAACATTTAATCAATATCATTTAATAATCCAAAGTTATATGCTTTTTATATTTACCATTTCTCATTTCACATTTAATAATAAATTTAAATAACTTACCAAAGGCAGGTCAAGTGGTGAGAATACGTGGTACATGTCATTATGAGATCCTCATTAATAACAAAACATTTATTATATGAAGACTCAACTTTAGAAATGTCATGAAAGGGAACACCCAAATGGTGGCTCAAACATGCTTAAACACTAAATCCTAATTATGAAAAACCATTGACATGAGGCGGAATGAGTTGTGGGTGTAACTGCTAATAACTAATCACATATTTGGAAGGATCATAACCATTAGATTCTAACTAGTATAATCATGGCAGGAAAATTTAAAAAATGTCTTCAGAAGGAATTGGTGGGCCCCACACGAATATTACATAATCAACAAACTTTAGGGATGAGTTATAGACCACTCACCTTAGGGTTGAATGACTCTCCTCCTTTAGTATTTGACCTTGATTTTCCTTGAATCAATGTAGATAATAGAAAAGGTGAAAAAAGATCACAAGGAGATATCTAGGTCAAGATAAATATAAAATATGAATAGATAAAGAGGACTCAAGTACTTACCGTTGCACATCCAATGTGATGATCAAAAGCTCGATCAGATTCCAAATGAATGTGATCTCTTGATCCATAGATTTGGCCTTAAAAAATCATAAAAATTAGATAAAAAGGTCTTAATCCCATTGTTTCTTGGATTAGGTAGGAAGAGGGGGGTAAATAGATCATTAAAGAAATTTTGGACTTTTTACCTAGAATTTAAGCCTACACACAGTTTTTCCACACAGTATGTCAAATTGTGTGAACACCTTGTGAGATGGTTCTTCCTAAAATAACATCCTCTAAATGGTTTGATCATATTGGGTGAAGTCGATGCATGAGTACCTAGAAAAAAGGGGGTTTCACATGGTTAGGCTACACACTAGTGCACCAACCATGTAAGGTGGCTTTGTCCATAAAAACACAATCCACATGATTTTCCAAACTGTGAAGAATTCTTGCACGGTTTACTCTAAATCGTGTTCCAAGATAGTTTTCCAAAAAATATGGGTTCTAGGCTACAAAAAATCCCCACACATGATAAAAACCTTTAATAACTCATTAGGCTTCCATATTAGGTCCAAAGTATAAATTTTTAAAAAAAATTAAAGGACCCATACCTGAGTGAAAAACCTTTGTTCTTATATATTACAATCCAATTTACATTTTCTATATCAATCATATCTTATCCAAGAATCATTATATCAACATAAAGAACATATTAAGTGTTATATTTCCTTCAATTGTGTGATTTTAAATGAGTTCATATTTCCACTAAATCATATCTCTTTGTCCTTGGTACCATTAAACTTACACTTTCAAATCCTTATCGAAAAAGTAATATGGAAAAATATCTATATATTTAATAATTCTTATGACCATAAAATTATTGATAAGAAAACAAAATAAAATTATTATTGAATGTAAACACAAGAAAATTAATAATTCCACTTATATTGTATCCATCATAAAATCTTGACCTTGAACTCTATGATTTTTCTATGTTATATTCCATTATTGCTTGGGAAATTGATTTAAATAGTTCCCCATTTCCTTACAGTTAAATAATTACACATAGAAATTTGTTTCATTCCATTGAAATCAAAATAATGATTTAATTTTTATAAAATATCTTAGAAAACTTCCATTACTTTTAAGAAATATCAAGGGTGTTTCCTTCCATAATTATAACATATTAGAAAATTCTTCTTTTCCTTCTTCACTTTATTAATATTCTTCATTACCAACCTAGTTTTATCTTAACTCCCTTAAAATATGTAATACAAAGAGAATTATTTATATTTATTTTTATCCCAGGATGCTATGTACTTGTATTATGAGAATTTTTCAAAGACTAGTTACCTTATAAATATATTCCTAAGACCATCCGAGAAATGATTATTCCTACTATTTAGGTCTTTTTCATTGATGCATTTCTCATTCTTTTGATAGGTGAAATTTTTAAATAATGTAATACATTATATTAGATCATATTATTATGAAACATAATGTACACTCCCAGAAATAAATAAGAATAAATTATAATATTTATACAAATATAATCTCATAATCATAAACATGGTTTCTTTAGGTATATATCTATTTCAAATCCTTCATTATGGTTTACAAATAAAATGTGAGTTATCCTAAGGATAAACCACTAGAGTTTCAAACCAAGTGCATAGTAAGGCCCATTCTCATGCACTAGGTTATGATCAAGTGTATACCATTGATCCCTTTTCAGAGTTATTACCCCTAGGTACATATATTCCAAAACTATATCCACTTGTAGTATATTGAAATTTTTGTATTTTTTGGAAACCGCACATAATATATACCTTAAAAAAAATTATGATTTAATTATATACTATTCCTAAAAGTCTATAATAGTGTCATGTTACCTAATATATGTTTTCCTAAATCTAGTTTCCAAGGTTTCTACAAAACATCCTTTTATACCTAATATAACGACCTCGATCGCAGTAGCTCGAAGGTGGTACCTTATTCATGGATCTAGAATAGATGAAATTGTTCAATATCAAAGTACCAATATAATGTGTATTATTTTAGAACTACATATATACATGATATATATTTTATATTGGGTAATGAAAATAAAAAATAATGCATAACAACAACAAATATACTGCATCCTTGAAAGCTCATTTGAATATCACTTTTTCATATCCTGGGGAAAGAAAATAAAAAAGCGTGATCTAAAATTCTCATTAAGGGTTATGTACAATAGAATCAATCATTAAATAATAAATAATAATCAACATTTAATGGTAAATGACTAAAACATATTCCAATTAATCAATATCTTGAGCATAATATAGAAGGAATAAAAGTTGATCAAATAAGGACATATAAATAATCACATGAGATTGAAACTTTCCATTGATATTCTAGATAATCGAATAATCACATATAATGTCAATAATGTTGGAATAAAAAAGTTTTAACATTTTAAATAACTATATCTATCCTCAAGATAGTTACTATGATGATATATCCTCAATATAGCGTATGTAGGTAGATACCCATCTGATTTTTCCAACTAATTCATCTCATGAGACTGTGGACGGATCGATGGTATTTCACTACCCAGTACCCAACCCATGTACTTCATGTACAAATAATTCCCCAAATATATAATAATATATTTAATTCTTATGAAATAATCCTATAAAATATTCATATTGAGTAAAGGATACGTATTTATTAATATTTTCCTAGTTAATAAAATAATTTTCAATGTAAACACCAAAAGTAATAATTTTATATGGTTTAGGGAATAATAATAACCATCATCGAATAATATTTACATTTAATAGTAATTTAATTCCAAATGAAATTTTTTTACAAGAGAGTGATTTTTTCAAAATATAATTAATAACCATAAAAGAAAGTGAGATTTCCCAATTACTCTTACAATTTGTGAATTTTCATGTCTAATGCCATTTGATGAAACAATTAAAACATAAAAATAAAATAAAATTAATAATATAGTATTCATGATATTAAATTTAAAAGGGTTATTATATACACCACAAAATTTGAATTGTTTTATAATAATAAATTATTCTCAACGGAATGTAAACTGAGATGAAATACCTTACCTCAAACTTCCTTTTGATTTAGAATTATTTAACCGCATGTAAAGTTGTTTTAAATATGTTATTAACTTATACCAGATCTAAATTATTATTTATGATATCATATATGATCCTTTTATAACATCACATCATCTTTTCGTTAATAATCTTTCATTATTTCCATTGTTTCAGGTGTTAATTGCATTGGTTCCTCATTCATGTTTTATCACAAAATATCTATTTAATATGAATATTATATAGCCATATATACACATGAGTATCATTTTCCATTTTTCAATGATCATTATAGAAAATGTGTATGTACTATTTCATAATTAATTAATTATCATAATATCATATATTCTATATTATTTCATTCACTATACTTATATATATCATTCATATTATTTGGTGATGAAAATAGAGTCCCATCGCTTCGTGAAGGAGGTAGTCCGCACATACATGAATGATTTTACCATCATTATGTGCAAAAAATAAAATGATATTTTATATTTTCATAATTAGTAATATGTAATTAATATTTTAATTATTTTATGTATTTCACATATAATAAGTAACATTATTCTTTATCCCCTTCAGTGTGAAGTGTTAGTGAACGATGAATCGCATCACTTTGCGAGGTGGTAGTCCGTCGTACACACCTGTGAAATTATCGTCTCTCTTATGGAATTTAATGTATATTTTACATATCAAATAATGACACTATAGTTATAAGTTTTTTATAATAGTCACATATAAACATTATATCTTTTATAATACCGAATCGTGGATGGTGGAAATGAAAAAATGAATGACATCGGTTCGTGAGGCGGTAGTCCGCCATATAGAGGAATGATGATTTAGTAACCCATTTGATTAAAGGAATGATGATTTAGTAACCCATTTGATTGAAGTGGAGATGGATTTAGGTCATTAATTTATTATTAAAAATTAATATTATATAGATTATAATGTAGTTGTTATATCATCATTTTTTAATAAAAATTGAATAATGTGTAGAAAGAAGTAAATTATAGTTGCTCGTTGAAGAACATTACCTCTTCTTCCCATATTCTCCATAGAACATTACTAAATCCTTTTTAGGATAGATTTCATCCAAAAATAAGTCTTCTAGTATTAGGTTATGGAATTATTTAAGTGATTTTGTAATATTTTGGTTGATACAAAGGGATTTTGATGTGTGGAAAAGGGAGGGGTGAGTGCCGTTTTATAGTCAAGGAGGAGTGACATTTTTGTAAATACAAAAAAGTATTCACTATTGGGAGTTCTCCCTTACCTCATGTTCCTCCAAAATTGATTAATAATGATGTAAAGGGTTTATTTGTTTAATAAACACATCATATATAAAAAAATAAACTTTTTTATCATGTTATTACTTAGTCTTGAAGTTTTCTCAATTTTACCCTTCTATTTATTTCCACAATAAATTCAATCTTTTATTTACCTAGATAATTTATCCTTTAATTTTATAATTAAAATGATATTATTTAGATAATTTATACCTAAAAATTAAAAATATGTAATAATTTATTAAATAAATATTTTTTTTGTAAAATTAATTTTAATACAAATACACATACTGCCTTAAATTCTATTCTAATCTTAATCATAGTAATTAATTTTAACTATTTTCACTAATAATTAGAGTAAAAAATATAATTTTTTTATTTTATAATATAAATTATTCCAATTCCAAATATTTAATCCGTTTTTTCATATTCAATTCACAGAATTGGTATACTTTAATTTAAATTAATCCCCTAAACTTGATGTGAAAGAGGGTTTTTACGGTGAAAATGTTCAAAAGCTTACAAAATTTTTATATTTGAATTTAATATGACAATTATTATAGTTTCCTAAAGTAGAGTAATTGATATAAAATTTAATTTATTTTTCTTTTTAACAAATTCAAACAATAATTTAAGGTTATAAATTATTTAAATTAAAAAACAGTTTTCAATTAAAATTTGGTATTTTTCACAATTCATCAAAGAAAGAACCTTTTCAGAAAAAAGAAAAAAATATTCACCCCAAGTTAATATCAGTATTCTATTTTAAAAAAATAATTTTATTTTCTCAAATAAAATTTAAAAATAGTTAAAATTTAATTTTAGATTAAGTGTGAAAAGCATGAAAACCAATGTTTTATTTAAACCTTTTGTTGTGTGCATTGAAAGCTATCAATGAAATTAAATTTATTATTAAAATAATATATTGTAAATAATTTGGGTGTCAAATGATTGGTGAGGTAAAATATTCTAGAATGAGGTGAAACACCATGGCGATGGTCATTTTTGGGAGTTGTGTTGAAGAACCCCACGACCATGTCCAGGTTGTGATGAAAGTCCTGATGGTGGTCACATCCACTTTTAATTTGCCAAAATAATTACCTCCATTATCAAATATCATCCAATTCAATTGGAAAACATGTTTTCATTAAATGTGTGGTCATTAATTTCGTTTTTATTTTATTTTTTCCTTTAAAAATCCAATATATCCTCCTATTCTTGACATTCCTTAAATCTAAATGAATCCCACATAGTCTTTGGATGAACCTAGGGTTTGTGGTCCACACTTTCATAAATAATTGAAAACATTTTTAATTATTTTAATCCTAATACCCTTATATTATGTTTTTATAAGAATTTAACATTAGAATATGAAATCTTTAATTCTTGAATTGAAATCCCAGATGCCAATTTTTTAACTTTTGTCACCTTTCCTTGTATGGTGAATTTACACATTACGTAGCCGAACATGGATTCTTCCATTGTGAGTGTTAAATGTTATAAATTCATGGAAATAATTATTTTTTATATTTGTGTTTAAATTGGATTACTTTTATGAAACCCATGGAAAACCTTGTCCTTAATATCAACATTCTTGAGTTAGTTGGTCCTTATCATTGGTGCTTGTTTATATGGGTTCTTAGAATGATTCCTTATCATAAAAATATAGAATCATGAGACCTATTCTTAATGATTGATATCATATGGTGTGTGTGTATCCCATGAGACATATACATGATTTTTATCACTTATATTTTGGTGGTGTTTGTGAAACATTATTGATATAAGTGATATTGATCTATCATCATCACATATATATATATATGTTTTTCATGAGTTTTCTTCTACAGTTTAGAAAACTAGTTGATATATAGGTATTATTACCATAATCTGGGTGTGATAAATAATGGTCGGAATGTAGATTGAAAATATCTTCTAGAGGTATCTGTCAAATATTTTTTATGCTATCCAATCTAGGGGGAATGTCTCAGGTGATTGATTTCCTTCCTTTTAGTATTGAGTCAAAGAATGTAGAGTCGATCTATGATAACCCTTATCTTCATTAAACTTTATTTCATTATTTATTACAATAAATTACACATAATACAACCCATAATATATATAATTATAGTTTCATTGGTAATTAGGTATATTAAATAACAATTTAAAATAGGAAATAAAACATATTTTTTTGAATTTTTTAAACATGCTCGTACATAAAACTCCCTGGGATAACCTGGGGGCATACATAAGATTTGGTTGGGATATAAATCAAATTAAAGAAATAAAAATGAAATAAAATGAATAAATAAATACATTTTAGAGAAGATTCATGTAAATGGGTCATAAAAAGGGTGAGAATCATAATCATGAACAATTAGACATGATATAGGATGATAATCATAAAAGCAACATTGGAAAGGCATCAAAAAATTAAAACATTGCATTATAAACATTAGTCAATGAAAAATACCAAGAAATAATGATTTAAAAAGTATTATTATGGACTAGGTTCACTCCCTAATCCCTTTTATGACATCACATGAGACTAAAGAATCACCTAATGCATTTGAGAGTGGTATAATTTTAGGTACACCTGTCGCTTTCATTTCATTCTCACGATTATGTATGCCACATTGATCATAAAACATGGATTAATTCTTCAAAATATTTTATTCCACCATAAATTACTTATAAATAAGTACATTTATATACCTAATAAAATAAGTATAAGTGAATAAATATGAACACACATGATAAGAAATGGGTACTGGTATTCACTACATAATTGTTTGGAATGGAAAATTATGGTAAACGTTTGGCAGTATAATGGAGGCATTTATATGTTCATGGAAGGTATTGATTATATTTTAATGGGAATATCATAATTTAGGAATCATAATGCTATTAAGGGGGATATGGAAGAGAATATATTATCATTATTAATTTAAAAAAATGGAATAAGATAAAGAATATACTTGAATAAAGACGGGAAGAAATGAACCCTTACTTTGAGAGTGTGACTCCAAATTCATAAGAAGAGCTTCTTATGTGATTGGGGAACATTGGGAGGACACTATAGAGGGGATGTAAGAGTAATGATGTTATCCATATATTTTGAGCAAATATAAATAGGAGCTTCAGTGGGATTACATAGTAAATGTGTGGGTAGTACATTATTATTTCTCAAAGGTTTTTGATGCTATATAATAAAATACCCAAAACCACAAACCTTCCCATGGTTTTTGGAAATGTTTTTGACCAAAGTGGATTGTTTTTAATTATTTTATAATTAAAAAGGCCTAAATTTATTAAATAAGACCATTTCTTATTATAATTTAGTCATACTCTTAAAGAAATTATTTTTAAAAAATAAAATATATTAATGGTTTTGGAGGATTCATAAAGTCTTTATAAAATTAATCAAATTAAAATAAAATAAAATTATTTTTAATGGAAAAATATATTTGGTCTTGGATGCCATTTATAGTTTTTTTACATCACTTTTTGGTCATTATGATGTCATTATATACACTGTATATTTATATATTTATTTTATACTAAAAAACAAAATTGTGTTAGAAAAATACGAAAACTTCATGGTTAGATAATTTTGAAGTTCTTATTAAAAAAATAATATACATTTAATCAAAATAATGATCTAAATACGTGTCTTTTCACATTTACAATAAGAATCGATAATAATGGAGAAATGTTGGGTTTATTGACAATAATAGTTCTTCGAACCCTTATACAAAGTTCATTAGACATCAAAAAAATAATTTGATCATTTATAATTAATATAAATTATTTAATAATCATATTTTAATAAAGTATTATCTATTTAAAATATAAATTAATTCATCAAAATAAACATCTTAATTGTAGTTTAATACTTAAAATCCAATTTGTGATTTATTGTATAATAATAAAAAATCAATTAAAAAGTATAAGTATATATAACCATTATTATATTTAAAATAATAGAAATATTCATACTATTAGGTTCCTAATACACATCCCTTTAATACACCTGAAAACGTCATAAGGGTAGGGTTCCCGATGGTGATACTTTAATGGGGTGGTTTTCCATACATGGTTTGGGTTACAATCTCATTGAGACTGTACTTGTCTCGTGAACGATTTCACTCATGCTTATGTTGTCAGATATTATCTTGGGATTGGTCAAGGAAAAAGCCCAGTGATGCTATCTCCTTGAAAAGATCTAATAAACGAGCTTCATTGGGTACTATCCAATTGGTTGAGTCCATCACTTACTTTTTTATGTAAATTGGATTTTTGACCCAATATTTATACTAATAATGTGATTATTGTTCAAAAACTATATTATCAATGGAAATGATGCTTAAAATTATTTTAAATCTAATTGAATATAGTAAAATCAAATAATATCATGTGTTTTCTATATCGATAACATATAAGAAGACATTTAATTGATTTTCATGGGGAAGTTTATTTATAATAGATTGGGTCATTACAATCTTCCCCACTTAAAAAAATTTTCCCTCAAAATTTTCATTACCCACACTGAAACAGATGTGTGTAATTATATTTCTTCACTTCCTCTAGTTCCAGCATCACTTATTTAAACTTTTGGTTTCTCCACAACACACCGGCCAAGTGCATTGTCTTATTTTGTATAAAACTTTCTCTACAATCTATGATCTTCATTGGTTTCTCCTCATACGAGAGATCATTCTCCAATGCTACCACCAATGGATTGTTTAAATTTGAGGGGCATCATATGCACTTCCTCAATCAAGATACACGGAATAAATCATGTTATTGAGATTGGCTGGATGAGAGTGCTAGTCAATAAGCCACTGATTCAATGCGATCAAGGATCTCAAAGTGACTGATGTGTCTTTGACTAATCTTTCTTTTCTCCCAAAATATCATGAATTTATTCAGTAGAGATATATAGAGGAAGACCATGTTTCAAACATCAAACTATAAATATAATTGATGATAATCATCATGGATATTTTTTTTGACTCTGAGTATCCTTTATGTGCTTTTGAATAGTCTTGACCTTTTCCACTATTTCCATGACCATTTCAATACCCAACAGTTTGCATTTCCCAACATCATCCAAACATACAAGTGTTTTTCACCCCTTACCATAAAGGGTTTCATAAGGATCCATTTGGATGCTTGAGTGGAAACTATTATTGCATAAGATCTAAACCAGAGGAAGATGTTGATCCCATCCTCCTTTGTTGTCAATTGAACATTCTCTCAACATGTCCTTGAGTGTATGAACTGTATACTTAGATTATCCATCAGTTTGAGGGTGATAATCCATGATGAAGTTCAAATCTGTATTTAGAGTATCTTATAAGACTTTTCCAGAACATATTGGTAAATCATGGATATTGATTAGATACAATGGATAATGGTGTTCCGTAAAACCTCACCACTTTGATAATGTATACCCTTTCAATTTGATTGAGTGGTAAGTCCTCTATAATTGAAATGAAGTGAGAAGTCTTCATAATATGATCCAAAAAATACCATACATCATTATTTCATTTTGATGACTTTGGAAGACCATTGAAAAAGAACATGGTGATGTTTTCCCATTTCCTTGTATGATATGGGTAATGGTTGAATCACACCCTTGTATTTTTCCCTTTCAGCCTTCACTTTCTCACATACAAGACATATTGATGCCTATTCCATGATCTCCTTCTTCATATTGTCCCACCAATAGTGGTCTAAGATATTTTGATACATCTCTGTGCTTCTAGGTTGGATAAAGAAGGTCTAGTTATGTAAATCATCTAATAGTTCCTTATTTAATTTAGAATTTGATGGTTTATATAGTCTTGACCTGAATATTACAACTCCTTCATTAACATTAGACTTAGTGGATTTTAATTTTTTTATAGTTTTCAATTTCTTCTATATTCTAACACCATATCTTTATAAAATCATTTCTATTTTGAGTGTTTACCACATTATTTTCTTTCCCAAGATTCTAATGAATTGAGCAGTCCTAGCCCTTGATCTACTGTAACCATTTTCATTGGAGCATCTTCATCTTATTCTATATAAATATATATTAGAGTCTTTTTTGATCTGTATATTTTTCACCCTTCTCTCCAAAGAGATAATTCCACCATATTTTCGAAGAGAAGGTCATTGCAGCCAACTCCAAATCATGTGTTGGTAGTTCTGTTCAATAACATTTAACTTCCTTGAATCATAGGATATCACCTTGTCATTTTTTATTAACACACATCCTAATCCCTTCTTCAAAGTATCACTGAATACCATGAAAATTTATCCACTTGTGGGTACTATGAGAATATGTTCCATGATAAAACTCTTTTCAAACTCCTTGAATATTTCTTCACATTAATCATTTTAAGAAATCTTGTATCCCATCTGAGTGATCATGGTTAAAGGGTTTGAAAATCATGATAAATGTCTCACAAATAAATGATAGTACCCAGTAAAGCCACGATAACTACACATATTTGTTACATATTTTGGTATCGAAAATCCTTAAACTTCCTATATTTTTTAATGTTCTACATATAACTCATTTATTTTGATGATATTCCCCCAAAATGAGACATACTTTAACCAGAACTAAATTTCATTGTAGTTTTCATAAAGCTCCTCCTATGAAAAGGTCTTTATTATAGTGCTACTATACTTCTTATGCTCCAAATTCGTTTTGGATAATTTTAGAATATAATTTATAAACACCACCAATTTTTTTTGAGTTAATCTATCTATATTATATAAATAAATTCCATGATGTTTTCTACAACATCAATTATTCTAAATGGTATTACTATGAACTCATAGTGCATGTACCTTGTACAAAAATAAGTCTTTCGGATAACATTATTCTTCACTCTAACTTGTTAATATCCCAACTTGATATACACATTGGATAAGTATTGTGCTCCATGTAGATTACCAAAAAATTCATCAATACATGGAACATGATACTTGTTCTTTATCCTGATATCGTTGAGCTCACGATAATAAATTAAAAATTACATTGACCCATCCTTCTTTATTGATAATGAGGAACAATGCCCCCATGGTGAGGCACATGGGAAAAATAATCCTTTATCCAGATTCTCTTTTAACTATTTATTTTTCTTCACAAGTTCAATAACATCAATTCTTTATAGATTCCATGATAATTAAAATTCCCCAGGTATAAGATTGATTGAAAATTCAACATTTCGGCTTAGAAGAATATCAAGTAATTCATCAGGAAACACATAAGTGTATTACCTCACAATGGTAATGTATTCTAGGATGATTCATTACCTAGAATAAATTATTTGATCTAGATTTTATTTCTCATTAGGTAATAATATCCATGCTTGAGATGTTGGTTCTAAATAATATTAATCCTTTTCCTTTTCACTTATATATAATTAGGGGTCGATTCATGATATAGAGAGTGATTTCCTTCACATAATAATTTATTTTGCCTATATATATATAAAGACAATACATACCCATTATTATATCAAATTACTCCAAAGGGATAATGAAAAGGTTCACTGGGATGTTCCTCCCAGAAATTTAGGTAGGGGAGGAGTTATATACATGTGATGAAATAATTGTCCAATTTTTCATTTTCATCGAAACCTTTATTTCAATTCTTTGTAGTGGTGTTTGAATAGTTCTAAAAAACATTGATGATATGAAATAATGAATAGAAATAGAATAAAAATGCATGTTCTCAATTATTGAATAAATAACTTGTGTACCTGCCACCACTTCATTTTCCGAATCCACCTCAACAGTTGTGACATAAAAAGCTTTCCCCTACAATATTAGAGGTTGTTGGTTTTCTCTAAAAACCCTTGGATTAATGAATTTGTTGGAAAAGAGTCTTGGTTAAATGTAGTTTAAGTAATGAACAATGTCATGATGGTTGACTATAATAATCCTTTCCTCCATCGAATTAGTGGGTTTCTCATTTTGGTAACCCCTAGCTTGGTGTCCTTCCTTCCCACACCTAAAAAATTATTTCGCACCATTAATAAAATTCTCAGGGTGTTTCTTTCTAAACCTTTGAAAAGTGGGATGTTTATATTTATTATAACTATTATATTTTTTCATTGGACCACCATATGTAAAATACACTATGCACTTCTTATCCCTATGACACCCTTGATATTCTCTGATGTCCATTTCTACTTTTAGGCAAAAATATAAAATTTCCTTATAGCTATCAAAGTCTTGGATCTCAAGGGATTTTTGTAGAATAGGTTTTATCCCCCCAAAGTAGTGGTCAAACTTGTATTCTTGGGTAATAACAAAGCTGGCGTCATATCATTCAAGTATTATGATGTTTGAATCATATGTCCTGATAGAATCATTGTCTTTTTTCTTGAGGGAAAGGAATTACATTTCTATTTTAAGTCGGATAGTGAGAGGAAAATATATATCAATTTATTTCCATAATTCCTTCCACCCCATCACTTTTATCTATTTATTAGGATTCATATTATTGATCAATGTACACCACTAATCAGCTTCACCTTCCATTTGATAAACATCCAGTAGAACATTATCTTTGTCAAAATTGTTAAGGGTGGAGAAGATCTTTTCAATGGTGTTGATCTATTGTTCCATTATTATGAGATTAGTTGAACTTTGGAATAATATAGACCATTGTTGCATGAAGGTATCAATAAAAACCTTTTAATTATTATGGGGATTTGGGATCTCCTTTTGATACAATTTTCTATTCATAACCTAAGTCAACTAAGAGATTATCATCACAATGTCTGTAATTCTCACTTCCATCGAGTTGCGAGTCTCACTGGGGAAGTCTACACATTGACCATCACATTGGTTATTAACATGATTCCCCATATTTCTAGAAATTTTCTAGAATAAAAGTAAAATTGGGTTGAGTATTTTTCAGCTACTAAAAAAATAAATGGGATTCCAATTATAATAAAGAGATAACAAATAAATTACATGTATTTCTTTAACTTATGATTTTCTAGGCTTGAATATATGTTTTACAAGATATATTTCCTAACATATATTATTATTGGTATTTATTATTTCCATAATAATGGATCGTAATGATCTTATGAATTTACTATAGAATATCTCCTGAGAGTGTCAAAATAGCGGTGCAGAAAGACCTGTTTTCAAGCACCAGTTTCCAGTCGATTCTATCTTAATGCAAAGTTTTTTGGGTTTTACCCCTATGTATATCAGTGCCAACGCCACATCAACTAGTTGAATCTAGAAATGGATGTATTTTAATGGTAAACCACTTACAATATACTTTCCAAAATTTATTTATGTTATCTTATACATAGTCTTATCCCAATGGATTTCTCCAGAGTTTTCTAATTTTAATCCCAAAAATACCTAAACTTTTAATTTGATACCAACTATAACAACCCTACTATTTATTAGAATTTATTTATTTCTTTATCAAATAATATTACCCAAAATACAACCTGGATGATTATTTAGTGTAGTGTATTTGGGAATTGGTTACATTAAATGAAAACTTAAAATAGAAAATACATAATCTTTATTGAAAGCATTATTAACAAGCGTATACTTAAAACATCATAGGAAAACCTTGGGACATATATAAGAAAGGGGTGAGCTATAAATCATAGTAAGGGAACACACATAGAATAAAATGAAGAAATAAATACATGTTAAAAAATAGGAATATCAATGGGTCATAAAAGGAGTGATAATCATAAGCATGAATAATGAGACAACATATAACACGATAATCATAAAGGAAACATGGGGAATGTGGAAAAAACACTGCATCATAAACATAATTCAAGGATAACTAACAAGACATATGGAAAAGTATCATTATGGATTAGGTTCACTCCCATTTCTCTTGTATGATTTCCCATGAGACAGAAACATTACCCAATACATTAGAATGCTATGTAATTCTAGGAACACCCATCACTTCCATTTCATTAAAATGATTAAGTATGAAAAAATAGATCATACAACAGAGATTCATTCATAAAAATATTTTATTACAAGGTAATAGAGTGTGTAATATATAACTTTAAATCACTAAAAAAATATGTATAAATTCATATAGGTGAACACCCTTGATAGGGAATGGGTATGGGTTTTCACTACACAATTGTGTGGCATGGAATATCAAGGTGGAATTATGACAACATAATTGGGGCATTTAAATGTTAATGGAAAAGATTTATGAGAGTGAAAAGGTTCTTTAATAATTTAGGAATAATATGTTCAATAAGGGGGATACGTAAAATCATATCCCAACATAAGGAATTGGGGAAAAGGGCATAATATAAAGGAGATACTTGAATAAATATGAGAAAGAAACAAACCCTTACCTTGAGAGTGTGAAAAAAAATATTGGGAGGAGAAACATGAGAGATTGGTTCACCTTGGGAGGAATCTTGAGAGGGGAGGGAAGAGTAAGAACATTCTGCATGTATTTTTAGATATGATTAATGTGATATTGTGTGGGTTTATATAATAAATGATTGTGTAATTGTTTATTGTTTCTAAAACTTTGGTTTTAGACTCTATATAATAATGTAACCAAAACCACAAACCTTTCCATGATTTTTTCACATGGGGGTTTTTCAAAGGGAAGTTATTTTTATTATTTTATAAGGAAAAATGATGAAAATAATAAAATAACACCCTTGGTTTTGTAGAAGTGAGTCATACTATTAAAGAAATGATGTTAAAACATTAAAATATATTAATGGTTTTGGATGATTCATAAAGGATTTATTAAAAAAATAAAAAATAAAAAATATTATATTTAAGGTAAAACTTAAATTTTTTCATGTATATCATTTATAGTATTTATTACATAACTTTTGGGTTATTATGATGTCACAATACACATAGTATATCTGTAAGATATTTAAATTTTTCACGAAAATTTGACTCTTACAGAAAATTATAAAAAAAAACCATTGGATAATTCAAAAACATAAATGCCAAAACTAATATTAATTTTATTAAAACAATTTTATAAATATGTATAGTTTCACTTTTAATATAATAAACCACATTTATTAACAAATTATGGGTTTTTTACAGTAACATTTTTTCGAACCCTTATAAAAATTAAATTTGACTTCATTAAAATAATATAATCATTTTTATTTAATAAAAATTATTTAATAATAACTTTTTAATAAAATATTATCTATTTCAAAAATTAATTAATTCAATTAAATGAACATCGTAATTGAAGTTGAATATTAAAAATACAATTTCTTCTTTATTGTATAAAAATGAAAATAATTTAAAAAGTAGAAGTAAATATAACCATTATTATATTAAAATCAATATACATATTAAAACTATTAATATATCGATACATATTCCTTTAATACACTTGTAAAGTCTATATGGATAAGGTGTGCGACTGTGAGACTTTCTTCGGGTGGTTCGACATACATGGTTTTGGACACTATCTTGACGAGCTTGAAATTCTCCCATAAATGATTATTTCATACATAAGTTGTTGGATATCGGTGTAGGATTAGTGAAGGGAAAATCCTAGTAATTCTATCTCATTTAGAAGATCTGATAAATGGGCTTCATATTGTATGATCGTACTAATTGAGGCCATCACTTCCTTTTCCTGTGTAAATTTGATTTGTTAAAACCCTTTATTTATACAAACCATGTGATCACTATTCAATGACTATATTTTCAACAATAATGATGCTTGAATATCTTTTAAATATGATTGAATATAATCAAACAAAATAGTTTCATTCCTTTTATATATCCATAACATATAATAGAACATTTAATTAAGTTGTATGAGAAATTTTATTTATAATATTTTGGGTCGTTATAAGATCTCTAGAGACCTGACAGTGATGTTTAGATGAGTGATATTATGATTGCCTATATTTTATAATCTAAATTCATGTAATGCACCTATATTTCGTATGAAATAATGTCAAGGGACATTGGTGGTATGCTACTATTTTCATACTCACACACTTCATGGGAATTTCAATGTACATTTAAAATTCATGACCATGGATCCCATGAATGGGAATTATATGTGATAAACTATTGATCATGTTGAGTAAGAGGATGATAACATTTCATGATAGGCATAAATAATGGAATTTTTTTCTCTATTTTCATAATTTATTTATCTCATATATTTACCAAACAATAGTAGGTATACATTTTTCTTTTATTTGGGATATGTTACTACCTTTACATAATGTTACTGCATGATTTGGTACCTTATATATATGTTGCTACAATGAGGATTTATTTATTTTCTATTTTTTAACTCTTTAATTTTATTTTCCATTTATTACTCAAATGTTACCTTGTACCAATGGGATTTTCTCCCCACAATGTCCATCTTAGACCTATCCACTTTCCAGGAACCTCTTGCATTTGGTGAGGTGTGCATGAGGTTGGGAAACACTCTGTCCTAGAACCAGTGATTTAGGTGTATATGTGAAATGTTTAATTTAAAATTAATTTTTTTACTATATCATTGATCACTTAATTCTAGATTTTTTGTACTAAGAAATATATCAAGAATAATATTCTTTTGAACTAAATTTTTAGTGTGATACATTATCCCCCTTGAAATAAATGGACTCTTCATAATTTTTTCCCAGTAATCAAAGGTATAACATTCAAAAATAATATTTTTAAAAACCCATATCAGAAAGAGATAATAATAATTAAATTTAAAATTGTAAGTTTGAAATATAAATTTTAACTAAAAAATGCATAATGGAGTTCTCAGATAAGTATAACATTAGTGGGAAGTGAAAATAGGGACATAGAGGAGAAAAAACTATCTAGGAATAATGGAGTGATAAAGAACATGACCATGAGAAAGTTAATGACCCAAAAAACATAAATAATTTGGGATAAAGAATACCATCAATTAAATATAAATGAGGTTAAAAGGATGAAATTATTTTTTCAAGATCTATTTCCTTGAGTTGATGTATAATTTTACTACGACGAATGAGAAAATGAAAAAATATACATACACGACTTCATTCCATTTCATAAGAATAATTTCATCATTTGATTGTTATTTGATAATTTTAAAATTATATCTCATTTTATAGTCTATTAAATTAATATTCAAGAATATTTTTTCACACTGAAAGTACCAAAATTAACATTTAACGGATAAAGATATCTATAAAATAATGACATGTCATTTCTTCTATCTTTAGATACTTACCAGAACAAAAATGGTTAGCATGTATTATGTAATATGTATAAGTCTTAATATTATGAGATAAAACAGTAATATCTAACACTAAATTAATAATACCTAATATTTAACTGAAACCATTCCATAAATATTTATCCTTAAGCCTCCTTGAAAATATGTAAAAAAAAATCAAAACCGAAAAAACTGACAGATTTGATTGCATAATTTTATTAAATAAAAACATTAAAATTCATCACAAATGATATAACTTATCTCATAATGACATATACTAAACACATAAATACTATTATCACATGTTCAATTAAAACATGATAATACTTTCTCAAAATAACATGAATCACTATAGAGAAAAAATAAAATCATACGTGATTTCTTAAATTTACTCAATTTTAATTCCTCAAATAATGTTTAACTTAATCATATAATGTTACCAATATAATGTAATTCATAAAAAATAACAATAATCACATAGTCAATAAATAAAGTTTTAACCCCATAGTTATCTATATGATATAATACATGTTTCACAAATATGATAACACTTTTATCCCAAATTATCATATTAGCATCAAATATCATTTTAAAACTAATGGTTTTCAATATATTTTAACTTATGACTTTAAAATATAAAAATTCTATTTCTAAAATAACATTTTCATTAAAAACACCGAATAAAAGGGAGGAATTCCCTGTATTTTAAGAAAAAACATCCTTAATTATTATAAAATCCCTTCACATACGACCTAAAAAATAGCATCTATGAATTTAATATTTTGTTACAATTTTGAATTATAAATCGATGAAATAGTATGTTTATACCCTATTACTATTGATTATCACAGTTTTTAAAAGGTTATATCATCTCATTCATTAAAATGGTTCATAAATAAAATTTGACTTAACTGAAGAATATCCCCTTAGGTTGTTTTTAGGTAAGTGTGTAGCTGTAGACCTACTCATCATGCACAGGTTACAATCACGTTAATACCCAATCCACCCCTTTTAGGGTTTTTATGTATATGGGAATCTATTCCATAACTACATAAATTTATAGTATCCAAAAAGTGTTATATTTTCAAAAAATACCACACAAACTCTAATTTACCAAATAATCATGATATTAATTGATAAATAGAATTTTCTATATAACTTATCAAATGGTTATGTTTTCTAATCTATATTTTTTGAAATTTAGTTCCCTTGGGACCTACTAAAATTTATTTGATAAAAACCATAATACCACACCTATAATAAACTAGATCTGATAGTTATGTCACTATATTTTCATATGATAAAGAAGATCACATTCCAAAGTATTGAATAATTTATTAGTTTTTGGAGTCTATATATTTTCATTATCATCACACTATATTTGAAAATATGAAATTCAACTTAATATTATTTTGAGAAAATTATTTTTTTGTTCTAGTTTATACATGGAATCATTCATAGATACCTTCTTGATATGATGGTGACATAAAAACATAATAAATTTGGAGGCAACGTACTTAGTAAGAGTAAATATAATTGAAAATAATTAATGATAATAAGTGAGAACTAGTATAAGTGTGTGAGTACATGTTCATAAATTGAAAAATGCATACCCAATCAGACAAATATTATTAATCATATATCATGTTATAATGATTAGTTATAAAAGAAATAATACATTAGATATTGGAATCATCAATAATCAATCCTGATCCATCAAAAAATACTATAGGCATAAGACATAATTTTTTAGCATAACATAGGCCTAGAAAATCATTTTCTTAGTAACATAAACACATAAACAGGGTTATGTTTCTAAATTTTAGAAGCTGAAAACAGAAAAATTTAAATAATAATTCACCATTATAAAATCATTATATATCATAAATATCAAATATATTCATTAAATATATCCTTATTACTATCCACGTAAAATAGAAATGAGGCACATCACTTCATGGAGGTTGTAGTTTGTTTATACACATAACTGACATTATCCTTTTTCAAGTATTGAGAAGGAAAAAAGGTACAGAATATATTATTCATAAAAAACAATATTTATAACATCAATATCATATATAAACTTTTATATATAATAATAACCACCCATGAAAGATGCTAATGTAAAATAAATAATTTTTCTACATAGAGGAGGTTGTCCTTATGTATGCATGAGCATTTCTTTCACTAATAATTTGATATATATATGGTAGAAATGGGTTTTACATAATTTTAATAAAATATATTTATATTTAAGAAATTTTAATAATCTTTTAATAATGGATGCAATATAATTTTATGATCTATAGGAATAAATAAACATTAAAAGAGTTGGGTAAGACGATTATGTATTCTTTGGGATACCTCTTATGTATTAAATATTAGTTCTTCATAGGCTAGTATTAGTGGAATAAAAGAAGCTATTTGATGAAGGGAAATAGGAAAATAAGTAACTAGAGTAGGTATTTAATGATATATATTCATAAAAAATATTGAATAAAGGATAATAGGAGGCTCTCTTTTATAAGTGAAGGTAAATACACAATTTTAATTGCTAAAAAAATTTAAATATAATATTTACCATTAAAATTTAATGTCTCACAAAATGGATATAATTTCATAGATAAAAAATGATAAGGTTAAAATTACATTATCTAAAACAATATAGGTATTTTTATGTTACATTTTATACCTTAAATTTTGGTTTAACCACCCCTTTAACATTTTTTAATCTAAACCGTGATAACATATTTTTATAGCTTTTAACATCCAAAAATTTACTTATAAGGTGATAAGTGAAAAAATGGTCCATTTGTGAAATTTTAAACCAGTTCCCATCTCACATTTTCTCTTTCATTTTCCTTTTTAAATAATTTAATAAAATAATTTTTATCATAAAATATCATAAAAGTCATTTTTGGATCTATTCAATTAATTTGAATTCAAAGACACCAATACAACATTGAAATTATATTGTAGATAAATTTAACAAAATTTATACCTGATAATTACATATATATTTTGTTTTCATACCACAATTAATCCAAAAAATATCAATGTTATTGGTTTTAGAATAATTTACCTTGATTCTTCTACTATTTTTAGAAGTAGTATATCGATATTTCATACGAGTTTATGGTTATTATATTATAAATAAATATTTAAAATAAATATTAAAAAATAAATATTTAATAAATAATTTATTTAGGTGTAGAATAACTATTTGGAATCATTCATAATGTATTTTTATCTTTATATAATAACATAAAATAAAATAAAATCAAGATAATGACATTTTGTATTTATCATTTTCTTAAAATTATATAAATGGTATAATCAAAGTAGAGTTTAAATAAATTTAAATATTTTCATTAAAATGGTGGTTTTTTAAACAAAAATCATCAAATCAGATAAATTCTTGTGTTATGAAGATTTTAGTTCTTATCTCATAATCTTAACCTCATTTTACCCTTATCGATTTGAAAGATATTTACCCTGGATACTATAAATAATGAATAAAAATTGGATCCATTTAACAAATATGAACCTCATGATTTCAAATATTGAATCCATTTTCTAGAATTAAACTTATAGATTTTGTAGAAATTAATTATAATTGAAATTTCTAAAATTAATTGACAAAAAGTTTTTACAAAATTCTGTTTTTAATCAGAAAAATGAACTTATACAAATTTCAAAAATAGTTTTAATTTATATGGAATTATTTGGAAAATGGATTTATATTTACACTGAAACGAAATCCAAAATAGAATAATATTTTTAGATTACATTTATTGAAGCAACAAAATGACATTTTTCAAAAATTCATTATTTTCACTATTCACTAAAAAATTAATCTTAAAAGAAAAATTCAAAATATTCACCATAGGATAATATTTAAATAGTGATTAAAAATGATATTAAATTTCTTAAATAAAATTTATAAACTGATATACCCTAATTATAAATTCCCCATAAAAAATAAAATAAAACCCAACTTTGAAGAAAAATATTAATTGAAAAAATGACTACTGAAAATTTAGTTAATATTTATTATCAATAAAAAATAAAATTGAATTATATAAAATTGTTATGATTATTATTAATAATGTTTTTATCTACATTCTTTCTATTATTTTAACTACTAGGTTTTAATGACCATAATTATATAAAATTATTTTTAAATTATATTGGAGTTTGTTAAAAGCTCGATGTTGTGACTTTGGAAAGGTGTTAATCATAATATTATTTTAAACTAATTATTTATAATGATACATTCATGGTATGAATCATAAAAAACCTTTAAACCAAACACATCACTCATGTTAGGCCACATACCAAATCTTAAACTCTTCTCACTTACTCTGGGTAGGTTTTTGTTTACCAAACATGGGCCTTATCCCTGTCACTCATGTTTAGTCTCATAAAAAAGTGAAAACTATAAACTATTGTTTAGGTCAGGTCTAATACCAAAAATTTAATATTTCTCTCCCCCTCAGGGGATTTCTCATACTAAATTCACAATAACCATTTTATCCATTACTCAAATTCCATAATGTTAGTTTACACTCTCAAGACCTATATATTTAAGTCACCTACATGAGCTATCATAGGTAGAAATTTTCAATCCTTAACCTATCATCAATTCATATTAGGAATATCTAATTCTATGTCTGTCATTAACCCGAATCCCATTCCAAGTTTTCTACTAGAGAAAAATTCATAGAAACATCTATTGAACTACCCTTAGTAGCCAATATTCTCAATCATATCAAAGAAAACCCATAGTAAAAAAACAACCCATCGTTAAATGAAAGTCCTTATTCCATAACTAAACCACAATTCCTATCCCCTAGTCACCCTATTCAAATCATTCAGTCATAGTATTTGAATCTATTCTCATAACCCATGATCAGGTTTCTATGAAACCCCCCTAAAATAGTTCTCATAGACCGACTACCCAAAGGAAACCCTCTATATTAGACTACAAAAAATACTGGAGGACATATCACTTTTGCCTTAACGACTGAAAATTATAACAACCTTCAGTTGGGGTATTCATTATAATACTAGAGATAAAACGCCATTTTACCCACCCCTTTAATCCTAGTCCAACCACCCTTTCCATATTATCCCTAGGAGATAAAACCTAGGATAACTATACTCATCTCTATCCCAATGTCAAACTATGACCACTCGTACATAAAAATACCATCCTTTGTCCTTGTAAATGAAGTATTAATTTCATTCTAGGTCACTTAAAATACATTTATGTACTTTTTATAACCCTAGGAGGTTACAATACACTTCACTATTATCTTAGGTAAGTCTTAGTTCCTTTCCAAATAACCCAACCTCAAAATCCATAAAAGGAATGCACTACTATAGATAAAAATATATACGAGGAAGTATTATTTTAACCACCAACCTTATATTAGAGTTATTATCCCTAATCCTTTCCCATCTATGACTCATATAAGCCTGAGTTTATTTTCATCAATGTAGTAATATCTTATCTCATCAACAATTCTACTGAATTATTTAAAAAAAAATTATAATTAATTAAACATACTATACACAAGAGGAATAAATGATAAAATATCACCGAGAAATCCCGAGGAAATAAATACTTCACAAATCACATGTTGTGAGTCTATGGTTATCTATATTCACTATAATTAGAAAAATCTCTATAATTATATTTCTCAAATTTCATCATATTTAATTAAATTATTCAATTAAGTTAAATTGAAAACACACCTCAAGTATAATTACAATTAACCACGGTAGTTCATTACTCTATAACATCCTCTATCCATGAAATTCTATATCCCCATCACTCATGATGATCCCACTACGCTTTTTTAGAATTATAACCAAAATACCATAATTGGGGAGTCAAAAAACAATATAAATCAAGAAGAAGAAGAATATAGTGATAATATGGAGAACATTCCTCTAAATCATAATGTAAAAAAACAATGAATTATCCCTCATCATGGGGTAAGAGATATAAGAAGAGAATGTGAGGATTTGGATGAAATAGACCTCTATACATGAGCATTTAGCCTAAACTCGATGGGTGTGAACCCAATAATATGGATATACCCTTGAATAAAAAACATGAAATGGGGAATATTTTTTAATGAAATAAGAAATAATAGTGAAACACTCCACATCTAGAGTATCATTGAAGCATGAACCACTTAGTCATGGACTTACACTTACACCCTATAACTTCACCCAAAACCCTGAACCTCCTTTTGTTGTGTGACTCAAGGATCCATGGTGGAACACCTAACCCAAACGTAGAACCTAAGAACCTAATTGAGTGGCTCATAATAAAAAAATACTAGGTTCTAGTGTGTCACTAATCCACCCTCAACAACCCTCATTACAGAGCTCCGAGTTTATGACATAATACTCTCCCACAAGAACCATTCATAGGAAAACACTTTGATTGTGTCATGATTCCTAACCCATAGAAAAGGATTCAAACTATCAAAACTATACCCAATATTTTTCCAAAATCTCCATGATTAAATGAATAGTACCTGCACATGCCCTGTCAAAACCTCCTCAATTCTTACATGGTTTGCAACTTAGAGCTAAAAATGATTCCAAAATCATTGACTAGATCCTTAACTGTGACTCCCATCACCATTGGTACCATAAAATAATATAGAATATGAAAAATATAGAATGAATTATTAGGATATTTATGATCACAAAGTGGGGTAGGGGTGAATCAATGATCTTTAGTTTTTATGTTTTCTTACTTAAGAAACATCTTTCACCTCCTGTTATAGAGAAATTAATTTTATAGAAATTAATCAGACAATACAAACTATTGGAACAAAAGTATTTACAAGATTCACTACTCAATAAGAGTATCTAGTCATTTGAATTTTTTTAAATAATTCAATACCACAGAAACCACAAGAAAATAATCCTTTTTTATGTTTATAAAATATTGGTAGTGTCCTTACACTTTCATAAAACTATAATAAATAGATAATACATGTGATCTTAACATAGAAAAATGATATGAAATGTTTTTATATGAACTATAAGAACCTTAAAAAATAATATTCAATGTGTTTTCATTGTTCTAATTATAAATTCTTCAAACATAATTTTGATGCATATATATCTTATTTTTATTGTATTTCATTCTCACTAAAAGGAAAGAATCTACTTCATTCCGATGGCATTTCATCTGATGGGTTCCTATGATATACTCTATTTTATGATCATCATATATAGTCTTCCAAGTAAATTTTTTAGACTGATACAACTTTTTAACACACTCTGTTTCTAATAAACTAAATTCAATATCCATCTGACACTACCTAATATTAAATATATTCCATATCTTTTCAGCCGATGTCTCTTTGACTAGTTTAACCAGTAATCTATTAAAACTGTTTATCTAATACCAAATTCATTGAAACCCTTATTTGGCATCATCCTAATTGATTATTTTTCAATCTAGTCATCTGATAGTATGGAAACATTATTAGTTCTATTCCTTAGTTAAAAAATCATTAACATTTAATCTTTTATGCATTAACCCCATTTATAATTACAAGGCTCCTCTACGATTTTAGAGTAATGTGTGGATTCTTATTCAAACCTCCTATTATAAACATTAAATGTACCATTTAGAAAGTTTCTTCCATTGAATACATTCACAAAAACTAGAATATAAGTGTTTCCTTTAAGACGTTTCATTAAGTAGTGTCATTAATATTCCATAGAACTTATTGAGAATCACAGGTCTTTTCCTCCTGATATTAAGAACATTGAATAATTACTATATCATTATAATATATGATATCTTTATGAATTATTCCCAAATACTATCAAAATGGTATAACGTTATGTAAATCATTAATTTAGTGAATATTTTTATAAATACTTATAAATAATGAGAATCTATTCAATGTTCCTATATTAATTCATAGTAATGTCTTGGGATTATTCAATCAAGAACAAATATTATCTAATGACATTAATAAAAAAATTTCATCCTTTTCCTTTTGACACCATATTCTGACCAATAAACATCTTACATAAACATCCATCAGTTTTTTTCAACCAAATCGATCTGTCTGATGACTTAGAGACTTCCACCCAGTCATCCTAAAAAAATATCACCTCATAACTTCATACATTTCCATTTGATAGTGATTGTACGTTAATAAAAATCCTTAAATAATTTATGTGTTTCATATGATTTAATATGACCAATGACATTGTGAATTATCATTTGATAGTCTTCATCCAATTATACTTCATTGAAACTTACCTTTGGAATTGACAACATTCATCTGATTAGAAAACTAAAAAATGACTGTTAAAAAACACCTACTTCTACTTTAACTTCAAAAAAATCATTAACATAGAACATAATATCAACCCATCCAAACCACTATTTAATCAATTCTATCTGGTTATCTCTACAAAACATTATAGTATCAACATTTTACATATGAATTATTTTATCCTCCTTCTAACTCAACTTCGATCATGCAGTATCTCATTTATAATTATTTTAGGAAAATCTTTAATATAAAATAATCACTATATTTATTCATCCAAAACTATATCCAATTAAACTTCTAAGGATGATACGATAACCATTCCTCACAAAAACTCATACTGATAACCTCATACATATAACCTCATACCAACAATGTTCATCCGATAGACAATAGTTGTTTCACTATATATGATCAAACATATAGGAATGGTAAATAATGTGAAGTGATTTATATGAGACAAAATAATATAACAATTTTGAGAAAATCTTCTGCTTCTATAACAATCCTAACCAAACCACTTTTTATCACAACATCACCTCAAAACATCCACAAAATTCTTGCTCCCAACAATCCAAAATTTAGTATTTTATTGCCTACTAAGTAAAACAAATTGATGAAACATTTCAGATTATGAAATGGATTACGTATCCCAAAAATATAATTCTATAATAGAAAAGATGGGTTATGAATAATAATCATCGATCAAAAATACCATTTTATACCTAAATGGTGATTTATGAAAATTTTTCTTACACCACATAAGAAAACATTATTTTAAACAATTATAACATGTTCTTACACTTGTTACTTTCATAATACAACAAAATTCAACCTGAAAGAATAAATTTTACTATATCCACCTCAACACACTGTTAAAACTTTTCACACATGTTACAATCATGGATTCCATGTTTGAAGAACTCCCACTAAATAGCTGTTGTTAATTAAAAAGGTTAAGCACAAAACAATATATATATATATATTTATGTTAAAACTTCTCTCCCACATTTGAAAAACCTATTTAAATATAAAAATAGAGATTGGATGGTTCACAAACCTTATCCTTGAAGAGAGTGAGGTCATGCGCCCATCATCAACCTCATTTTCTGAAATGATTCATTTGGAAATGGATTAGTGAAAATATATTTAACTTGATATATTGTAGAAAAAACCCCATATTTTTTTTCATTTCATTCAACATTATCTTGGATGATGTTATATTTAATATTAAATTTATTATCATGATAATTTTTCTCTATTTTTTTAGTGAGATTTATTGAAAATCAATTATCATATTAATAGGTATGAGGAAACATTACATAAAAAAATATTCTATAACTATTTTTATTCACATAAGTTGTGTTTAAACCTGAATGGTAGATACATACTATGCTTCTACAGAACATATAATTAAGAATACATCCTTTTTTATGAAAATTCACAAATCATTCTCCTTAAAATAAAGCTCCATCAGATGCAGATCTTCTATCATCACAATATATTGGCCAATCAACATATTCATAACCAAACAGTCCTAAGGTTTCATATTTTATTTAAATGTAAGTTACGCATTTGATATATTTTAGAATTATTTTTTCCTTACATGAGATGTGATTATATTAGATAAATTTGATACCTTTCACACAATGTTATAATATAAAAAATATCTAGTCTTGAATATGTTAGATAAAAAATATTTCAACCAGCTTCCTAAACTCTTAAGGATCATCATCCTTATCATCTCAATATTTGGACAACTTGTTTCTCACTAAAATATGTGTAGAAACAAGAATTTAATAATACATTCAAAACATATTTGGATTTTTCTAAGCATAATTATAATGAGATATAGAAATGTATTTATTCATTTGAGATATTTGTAGACCAAGATATTTTTTCATTTCTTATAGAATTAAAATATCAAATTACATATTTATCTCCTTAATAAAATTTCCACATATTTCTTCATAAATACCTAAATATATGATATCATCATTTTAAAAATCATAATAAGGTAATCCTATTGACTTTATTCAATGTATAGGTTACTACTAACTATTACTTCCTCAAATTTCATCTTCCTTAGGAAATTATTTAAATTATAATAGCAGGATGCCAATAATTCTTTAAACCATAAAAACCCTTCTTCAACTTTCTCAAATATCTTTCATCATTCTATAGCATGATTCCACATGGTTGATCAATATAAAATTCTTCACATAAATCTCTATTAAGAAATGATAACTTTAATTCTATCTAGATAATATTATATCTCAATTAAACAATGAAAACAATAAATATTCTCGTAATATCTATTATTTTCACTGAAGCAATGGTCCCATAAAATAAAATACCATAAATTAGTAAGTATACTTTTTAGACTAGTCATGATGTATTTTTATCACGTTAAATATTTCATTCAAATTTTTTGAAACAACCATATTACAACAATTACATTCTTATTTGTTTTGTTTCAGAACAGGTTACCAAGTATTAGTCTTCTCAATCTAATCTATATCTTCATTCAAGAAAAAAATTAACATTTTATGCTCTAAATCACCATGAACATCATTTTCATCAACCTATGAATATACAGAATCATGTGATACCAAACCATTTGTTCGTATAGTTTAAACTAGTTTTTATAGATCTGAAATGATGTTTGAGGATATCAATGTTTAATGACCCTTACTCTAGTAACCTGGAGTTAATGTATTCTTTATTACATTAGCATAACATACAAGGAATCAAATCCTGAAGGACCGAATAGTTTTTTAATCTTAGAAAACTAGAAGCATACTTGATTCCTTCATTAAATTTGAAAAACATAAAGTAAAAAATAATTTTTTTCAAGAATATCATCATTACCTCTATCATATACTAGAATATAATTCACAGTATATTTTCTATATTCCTAGGGAAAGGAATAAAAAATATAGTGAGATCAAATTCTCAATAAGGGTTCAGTATAGTAGAAGTATTCACGAATTGATAAGAAAAATCAATATGTAAAGGTA
Source organism: Viscum album (assembly GCA_963277665.1). Classification (NCBI taxonomy): domain Eukaryota; kingdom Viridiplantae; phylum Streptophyta; class Magnoliopsida; order Santalales; family Viscaceae; genus Viscum; species Viscum album. The sequence goes on along the minus strand of OY728150.1, from coordinate 1,392,243,687 downwards.
AATAAATGAAAACAAATTATATTTAAAAAAAATTATGATCCAAATAAGATAAGGAATAATAAATAAAGAATGGTAAATAACATAAAACGCATGCCATTTAGTCAATAAACTAATATTGAAATACAACAAGAGATAATATACTTGAAAAAATGTCTTAGATAGTAAGGTAAATGAATTATAAAGGAAGGAAATGATTAATTATTGGAAATCACATTTAAGGAACATGAAAACCTATTATAACAAGATATATACTCCAAATATTTTAAATATATTGGGTAAAAACCCATTTGATACCTCTACCATAAAGATACATCCTCAAGATACTTTTAAACTACATGGTATAAAACCATCTGATTTGGAAAACTAGTTATCTCTTGAGACCTTTTGATACATTGAATGATTATACAAAATATATGCCTCGACCATTTATAAAATTCCAAATAATTCCTCACATATAAAATAATTTATTTAATTGATGAATAATATTCCTTATAATTAAATATATGCATTGAGTAAGAAATATGGATTTCTCCATATTTCCCTAGTAAATAAAAAAACATTCAATATAAAATGAAGTATATATAAATGATATACAGTTTAATAAATAATAATATCTATGATAAATTATATGAATAATTAGTGGGATTTTAATAACCAATGATCATTGGAATGTGAATATTTCAATGGGATGATAATGACTAAAAAATGAGTCAAGAAAGTGAATGTCAACACATTCAATGGTCAAAATGATCATTAAAAATCCAAATAAAGAATAAGGATGGTATCAATGAAACATGTACCAGTTGGAGAAACAATAAATGGGTTTTTTATTATTTATGAATAGAAATAACATAAAAATCATAAAAATAATTTTTGAAGAAAATATCCGTTCCATTTTTTAAATATCTTTTGTAAAATAAAAATTTAAAAAACGTTTTGAAAATAATTTTCATTTAAAATAAATTTTTAAAACTATGAATTTACAGAATATAAGGGATTTTTTTTTCACAAATATCCTTAAAAAAATTAAAATAAATCTTAAAAAAAATGTGTTTCACGATGGCTGGTACTTCTTTACATTCAATACATGTTAAAAGGAATGTTCCCTTTTTATTGTAAAAATGTTAGAAAAGTGCCTCATTCAGATAACAATAAGAAGATTCCTATCAACCCATTTTATAAAAAGGAAAACATGGGTCGAAATTTATTTAATAAATTACTATCAAATGGTAAAAAAATTTAATCATTGTTATAAAACATAGGTTTTGATGAAAAAGGTATCCTAATAGTAGATTTAAATAAAGTCTGATAATAGAAAAAGATTTTATGAATATTTTTAGCTAAAAAATAGTAAAAAATTGGTACTATTACTTGAAAATATATTAAATAACCTATGGATAAAATAATTAATTTTTTAGGGAATGTTAAAATAATTTCCTTTGACTTAAACTTAAGAATAAACAGTCATGATTAAAATTTCATTATAAAATTAACCCGTAAATTAATCAAAACCCTGAGGTAAGAATTTATCAATGGACATATTATGTGTATATAGTGTAAATAAAAATAAAACAATTGGAAATAAAATAATATATATTCAAAGTTCATTATAAATATAATCCTATAATATCAATGACAATAATGGATTAATGTAACTAATGAAATGGAATTCAATTATGAAATTATTTATCCCTCGGTAATATTAAGTTAAAACCAACATAGGGGAAATATTTCAAATTAAAACTTAAAATAACATGAATAATATATTATTTAAGATATTACAAAATAATTGGTAGTATATACAAAATATAATATAAATTAGGTGCATTACATTACAATATGCATCAATGAACATAAATTGAGATGAAGTCCCTTACCCCACTCTTCTTTTTGGTTGAATGCGATTTAACCTCATATATAGTGGTTTTAAACAAGTTATTAACTTATAAAAAAAATATTAATATTTATAATATCATTAAGGGTACTTTTATAAAATCCAAGCACCAATTCATTAATAATATTTCATTATTTTCATTAATTCATGTGTTAATTACCTAGTTTTCTCATTTTTGTTTTGTCATGAACGATCTAGTTCCTACACATATTATATAGTTATAAAATATATAGAATAATAATAATGGCATAATGATCATATTTTTTTACATTAATTATTAATTTAAAACAATTCAATAAAGGTTCTTTATGGAAAATGGACTATCTTATAATTATGGAGACGATACATCGTATGTACACATAATTAAAATTTTTATTTTTTAGTGATCTTTATTGAAAGGAGAAAAGTAATAATTTATCTTTATTGAATGGTAATAATATAATATATATCATATTATTTCATTTCATATACTTATATATATAATCCATGAGTTTTGGTGATGAAAACATAGTCACATCATTTCATGAAGGCGATAGTTTACTTGTACACGAACGACATTATCATATTTCATTGAGTGAATTTGTATGAAATAAAATGATATATATTATCTTTTTAGAATGATAAATGTACCAAAAATATCATTATTATTTCATTTTTATCATGTATAATAATTAATATTATCCTTATCACTTTCCATGTAAAGCATTTGTGAAAGATGAATCACATGGCTTCACGAGGTTGTCCACTGCACACACGAGTAATGTTATCATATATAATACATAATAGAAAGTAAAAAATGGTATATATGATATAATATATATATATATATATGTTATAAATATTATATATATATAATTTATATATATATATATCATATCGAACTGCGAGAGGTGGTAATGGAACAATGAATGACAACAGTTCGCAAGGCATTTATCCTCCATACACTCAAATAATGACATTACAACCCATTTTATGGATGTGGGGATGGTTTTAGGTCATTAAATTAATATAAAAACATATAATTATTTGTAAAATTCTGATATTATTATATAATATTGGTTTAATAATAATTTAAGGAGGTGGATAAATAAATAAAATACAAATTCTTACCGAAGAATGATAACTCTTCTTCATGCATCGTCATAATCTATGCACTAAAACCTTTCTATGATGGATTTATGAAAAAATATGGTTTATAAGATTATAAGAATGAATTTTGGGAAAATTTTGGATTGTGGTTTTCTTAAAAAAATAGTTTTTATTAGGTGAATAAGATGAGAGAGTTGGTGGCATTTTATAGGTGTTGTTAGTGGCACACTCATAATTTTTGAAAAGAATGAATTCCACCCACATTTGTGCATGTAAGAATACTCTCGTAATAAAATATTAGCCTTAATATAAGGTATAATAAAGAAATATAGTATTAAAATAGATTTTTTAAAAGTTATCATTTTAACAGATATATTTTTAGTTTAATCCCCGATAAACCCATTTTAACCCTAACAACAGTAATTAATATTTAATATTTTCACTATTAATATTGGTCAAAAAATAATTTAAGACTATTAGAAATTATAAATAATCTTAATTTTAAATATCTAATCCATAGTTCTTAATTAAATTCATAAAAGTAGAAAATTTTAATTTAAAATCAATCTCACAAACATGATGAGAAAGTGTAATATTTTTAAAGAGAAAATGTTCAAAAGATTATAGAGTTTTTATATAAAAATTAAATAAAAAATTGATTCCAATGACCTAAATTAGATTAAATTATATAAAATATAACTAATTTTACTTCAAAACTAATTAAAATGAAAAGATATCATTATAAAAAATTTAACTGAAAAAGAGGTTCTCAATTAAAATTCAGTATTTTTCACTATTCATAAAAATGAAACTTTTCACAAAAAACCAAAAAAATCACCAAAAGATGATTTTTATATTACAATTTAAAAAATTCGGATAAATTTATCAAATACATTTTATAGTGGTGGTAAAAACATATTATAAATTATGTGTGAAAAGCATGACTACACCGTCTTTTAAAAATATATAGTTTTTCTGAATACATTACTTTTACATCGAAATTATTCTTATTTTATTGCTAAAAAATATATAACCATAAGTTTATTAATTTAGTTGGTAATTATAATAACCACTAATTTAACATATAGGTTATAACAATATACTATATTAAGGTTCATTTAGAATTAGGGTTATGTGTTTTGTAATCTATCAGAGAGATTAAATTTAAGGAAATATATTTTGTGGGTTTTTTACATTTGATGTTTCATATAAAATACACTATAGAAAAAATGTTCATTTTTTAAATATTATGGTGTTATATTATCCCAACCTTAAATAAATTGTATCCATATCATTTAAAGATGATATTGGTAATAAAATTTTTGATATATGAAAATTATTTTGTTAAAAACACACATCGAAAATGTTTCCCTAAAATATTCTCTTAATAAGAGAAAAAGGGTAATAAAAAGTAGATATGTAATAACACATAACTTGGTTTCCATGTAGAAGAAAATTATAGGAAATTGAAAATATTTACATGTATGAAAAGGTTAAATAATTTTAGAGAGTGATTGAGGTCATTCATCACAAGTAAGTAAATAAAAAATGGAAATTTAAGGACCTCAAAACCACACATCTATGATGATTTAAAAAACCATAGGATTCATTAGATAATAATTTAATAGGACATTTTTTCCTAACTACTAAAAAATAGGCATTTAACATCACTAAAAAATGATATTATCAATGATAGAGAAGCATTTACTACTAGAGCATGATTAAAATCCCCAACCTCATATGAGGGTTTTTAGTAGCATTGATAAAGGACTCCTTTATCAGTTCATGTAGAAGTACTAATAAAAGGGCATACTACATTATAATACAACCACACACTGCAACACCATGAAGTGTTCCATAACATCACACCTCATCACTAAAAACACCACTAAATAAGAAAAATGAAGTAAAAATAAATAATTTAAATTAAATAAAATGTACAAGAAAAATAAAATAAAAAACACTGTATTATAAAAATATCAAACATTGGTTTATATAATTATATAAGTATAGATTATTGCATACATTAAAAAACAACAGTCTTCCATTTTATTTTGATTCTACCCCCCACTTGAGAAAAAACACTCTTTTATAAGAAAAAAATTCACATGATAATAATAATATAAGGAAATAAATTAACAGAAATTGTTAATTTTAAACTAAACCTTGAGCCATACCAAGATCATTGTGTATCAGAGTGAGTTGTGGTTGATTGTTTTAACTCACACCATTTATTTTTTGTCTTCAAGAATTATATCTATGAAAATTAACTAAATAATTTTAAGATAAAAATGAGAAGGAAATTTGTTATAAAATAACAGATAGAATGATGAGAAAATAATCTATGCACATTTTCTCGGTTTTGGGAATGAGATGATTCTTTTTAAACTAAAATGAAGATTATATATTGAAAAGATGCACATGGAGTCACACTAATCACATAATGAACCATACTGAGGTTTTTCTATTTCTTACACATCTCAAATGACATATGGGTCAGTTTTAAAATTTATTAAAATAATAAAAATGTGTTTTCTAGGTTTTGAGTATGTTGATTGCCTATTTGATTAAACTGTCAATTTAAACTGGAACCATGCACTTATACTCATATTAGACACATCTTTTTTGAGTTTTATATGATCTCAATTCCTACACATTAATAATGAATTATGAATTGTTTTCCTAAATTATCAAGATGATCCGAGTGTGTTTTCTTAGTTTACAGTGAGAGACAATTTTTGAACTAAAATGTCAATTTTAAAATGATAACAAACAAATTTAGCCATACTAGAAACTTCATGTATCATATTAAGGTATGGATTATTTATAAATGTCAAAATAAATAATGTATCATTTTCTTAAAGTAAAAAAACATTCTAAATGTTTTTTATCAGTTTTGATTTGGTCAGATGTCCTTTTTACTAAAGTTGATGTAATTTTTAAATAAAAAGATACACTTGGAGTTATAACAGTCATGATGTGCATTAGATAGATGTGAATATGATTCCTACACCTCAAAAATAACATATTTATTGATGTAATAATTTATCAAAACAATATGAATGCATTTTCTTAGTTTTGAGTAGGCCGGTTGTCCTTTTTATAAAAATTGATATTAATTTTAAATAAATAGATGAACATGGAGTCATACCGGTCACACCATGAATTTTATTGAGGTGTTAATAATTCCAAAATATCCCAAATAGGTCATTATTTTTTCATAAAATATAAAAAATTTGTAATGAATTTACTCAATTTAGAGCACGTAACTTGTCTTTTTTACTAAAATGTCATTTTAAACTGGAATCACACACTTTGACTCATATTGATCACATTGTGTATCAATTTGACATACGAACAATTCCTACACATAATGAATAATATTGGAATTGATTTCCTAAATTATCAAGAAAATATTAAAATGCCTTCTTGGTTTTCAGTGAGTGAATATTTTTGAATGAAACTTTTGATTTGAAATTGATAACAGAGATATTGAGTCATGCCAATAACATTATGTATCATATTAATGTGTGTCTGATTACATTTTGTAAAAAATTTCTTACAGATCATTTCAATAAAATATGAAAATAATTCTGACATATTTTATTGGTTTTTAGTAGGTTAGTTGTTCCTTTTACTAAAATCGATGTAAATTTTACATAAAATGACGCACACTAAGTTATACTGGTCACATCATATATCGTATTGAGGTGATATATATTTCTGCACATAAAAGATTACATATGTACATTTTTCCAAATTTATCAAAATAATCCTAAAGAATTTACTTGGTTTGAGTGTCACTTATTTTTCTTACTAAAATGTCATTTTAAATTGGAACACACACTTTGACTCATACTGATCACATCATGTTTCAATTTTATGTGAGAATGATTCAAATTTGTCACAAATGATATAGGAATAAGTTTTATAAATTATCACAAAAATTTAATTTCATTTTCCATATTTTTAGTGAGTTACATTTTTACAACTAAACTATCAATTTTAAACTGATAACAGACACATTGTGTCATTACTATCACATCGTGCTTTAAATTGAGGTTTAGAAGATTCCTACGTGTCAAGAATGATAAATAGATCATTTCTGCTAAAAATAAAAATAATTAGAATATTTTTTCTCATTTTTGAGTATTCCAGTTGTTATTTTTACTAAAATTAATTTTAATTTGAAATAAAAATAAACACTTAGAGTCATATTGTTCATACCGTGTTTTAGATTCAGGTACGACTATTTCCAACATGTCCCAAAGTCTCAAAAAAATATTAAATAATAATGTTGAAACGTTTCTATCATCTCTCTATGTCGAACTTATTACACTACATATGGACATGATGATTGTAGCATAAAAATATTTCTCGTTGTTGAAATACAGATGAATAGAGGAAGATAATGTTCCCATTATATCATGAGATGTCACCACAATGGGAACATGAGCTTTCTCTACTCTTCTATATTTCTGAAAATAAAAATATTTTTTGGTTAACAACATCAAATCAATAATAAGTGTTTTAATTTAATCAAATAAATGAGATGAAAATAGAATTTGTGGTATCACTATAAGAAATAATATTTCATCTCTTTTGTGTCTTGTTGCAGACTGTTGAAAGAAAAATATGACTTCTTAAATGATCTATGAAAAAAACTAAATAATTATTAGATAAAACTAATAAGTCAATTAACTTTCAAATAATAGATAAAATTATGAAAAAATTAATTAAATAGTAGTTATAATTAAAATTTTTTTGATGGTTTTATGAATTCTTAACACATTACCTTGTTTTAATTATTATCTCTGTTGTAGGATTAATGTCCAATCCCTCATGAGCCCGACTAGCTTCGAACAAACCACCCCAATTCTAAAAAAACCCACCTATATAAGAAATAATAATTATATGAGTAATAATAAAAAAGAATAAATTAAAAATAAATATGAAATAGAATATTCATTATATGGATAATGATTACACTGTGCAAACATTATTGATCCCAAAGATATGTTAATGGTAAATCATGAATGATGACAATAAACTGCAAATAGATATCACCCAAAAATCAATCAACGGGTGGGGTGGATGAGTAGAAAATGAGATACCTTGGATTGATTCTTTGAATCATCTGAGATAAAATAGAGTTATCATATTGGGCTCATAAAATATTCATCTTGTAAAATAAATAAATAAATTCACATAAGATATTCATTATAAAAGGTCAATGTTATTGATAATTATAATAAGGGAAACTCAAAATTTGATTGTTTCAATGAATTTCATTATGATTTGAAGAAAATGGGTTACTTCGTTTAAGAAAATAATTAGTTTTCTGTGGTAGGTGTTATCCCTTGAATTCATCAAAATGATAAATTTAAAGAAAATTTTCATCCTCTACATCTCATCTTCTGAACTGTTATCATTGATTTTTTGTTTATCACTCAATCCTCCATCTATTTTTAAAATAAACCAATGTTTCTTGAAATACTCAAAGAATTAGTCATCCATATGAAAACTAATTCTCAGAGTAGTACAAGAAGCATAAAATAGATGGGGGATAAGTCCCAAGAAACAAATTGGAATAATAATTATTTGGGAGATGAAATTGATGAGGATGACAGTTTTACTCCATTGTGTTCTCTAAAAGGGGTAATGCCTCCCATTTGTGAGAATTACATCGATGGTAATTAGATATTCCTAATGGTGGAACCCAAAGGCAATGTTAAAGAATTATACGTTTTTAAATTGAATAAAGTAAAAAAAATGTAATTTGTATTAGATGTTTGATAAAATAAATGAAGTGATTTTTATGAAGTATCAATGAGTGAGTTATCATTTCAAATATAGATACATTTATACATTGGTATGAAAAACTATACAAAAACTTTTTTGATTTGTGGTTAGTAAAAATGTAAGGTAATTATGTTTGAAAGGGGAAATTTATTTGTGGTAGTAAAAAATTGATCATATTAGATAATGAGACAACTAAATACTAACTTAAAAGGGTGGTTTGATATGGTTTTATAATGAAAATATAAAATTAATTGTTATTTTTAACTAATTAGAATGGGTAGTTCGCTAATAATTAAATTAAAGATGAAAAATCGAAGGAAATTGATGTTGAATTGAGTAGAATAGGGATATAACACTAGGATGAGGTAGGATAAAAATAAGACATTGACGGTGAAGAAAAATAAATAGGCATTATCAACAATAAGAAATAAAAGAAAGGCTGAAATCAATGAAATGAATTCCATTGGTGATCAGGCAATTTCGGTGAAAATTTTAAGGAGTATAACTCTACAAAAATCCTCATTTTTTCCCAAGTAGAGCCTGAATAATTTGGAGAGTCTCACAAAGATGATAATTGGATCAAATTTATGCACGAGGAGCTTGATCCGAATAAGAATATTGTGACATGGGAAACTATTCAAAGGTGGGAAGCCAAAAATGTTATCAGAACCAAGTGGGTGTTCAGTAATAAACTCATTGACTATAGAAAAGTGGATCAAAATAAAGAATGTATAGTGTGGTAGGAGAACTCCTAGATCAAAGTATTTTTTTTCATGATAAATTTACTCCCATAGCTCGATTGGAAACTATTTTAATTTTCTTGGATATTTTATGGAAAATGTAGTTAAAAGTATACTAAATAGATTCCAAATCAATGTTCCTCACGAGAGTACTTAAGGGGTGAGTATACATTGTGAATCCTAATGGGTTTATTATGAATGAAAATGAGATAAAGGCATGACAATTAAATAATTATTTGTATAATATAAAGAAATCAATGAGGAACTAGAATTTATGTTCAGATCAATACCTAATAAATATATTCTTTTAATAAGGTAGAGTTGGTCATAGCCTCTATATGAAGGTGGAGATTGATCAAATGATATTAATACGCATATATATCGAAGACATAATATTTTATGATTGGAAAAATCACAATGTAATTTTTTTGGATAAGATGAGGTACAATATCAAGATCTTTATGAATGGTAAAAAATTTACTTGGTTTATAATAGAATCAAGTAAATCATAGATATTAATTTCTCAATAAAATATGAAAAAGAAGTTCCCATGTGATTTTTAATGGAGTATTCCAAACCAATGACAACCCTAGACTCTAAATGGATGAATTTTTTAAATTTTAATAATGGAAAAGAGGTAGATGTCATGAAATATAGGTATTAGGATCCTATTATACATCACAATAACATGAACCAACATTGGGTTAGATATATTTCAAGTTGCATATTACAATGTTGTACTAAGGAGTTCCACATGCTATCGAGGAAGACGATACTTCAATATATCTAATAAACAATAAATTTTAGGTTGTTTTATTATAGGAGAGTGCAACTAGAGTTTTTGGGATACAAGGATTCAGTGGATAACTGAGGGAAAGTAGATATATAGAAAAACATAGATTTCATTTGAGTGTTGGTTTCACTCGACCCTTGAATCACTCGACCATTTGAATTGTTGGAGTATTGAGTCTATCCAAGATTCGAGCTCAGATTTAACAAAAAGGATGACCAGTAGTAGGTGGATTTTATAGAGAGCTTTAGATATTATGAACTAGTTCACGATTGTTAGGGTTCATAAAATAGATCGGCACAATATTATTATTGTTTACAAAAAAACGCTGAAGAAGATACATGTTATCAATGCTAAGTTAAGAAGTGTTGATAAAAGGTGTCTTTATCAGTGAAAAAACATTAGTGTTGATAAAGATTGATCTTATTAGTGTTTTTTACACTGATAAATCATTTGAATAATTAAAATAATAATATTGTTTCTAAAAAGTATTATTATTATATATAATTATAATACTTATAATAATAATTTTTATAAAATAACAATTTTATAATTCATTGAATATATAATTATTAATTTATAATTTTATAAATATCTATTTAAAAATAATATTTATATCATTATATACATTTATATAATCATACACACACACATATATATATTTAATAAATATATTTAAATATAAATATAGAAAATTTATTTATTAATTAAATAAATTTATTATAAATTTATTATTATTTAAATATATATGATTATCTATTTATAATTATGCAAATACATTTTTAAAAAATATTATTTATTTATTTATAATTATAAATATAAAGAATAATATATATCAATTTATAAATAAATTTATTTATAAATATTTGTTTCACTAATATATTTTTAACATTATTAATGAATATTTTAGCTAAAGTGAATGCATGTTAAAAATAAGTATAAATAAATAATTGCAGATGAGTACACTTTAACAATATTGAAAATTTTTATATGTTTGAATAATTAAATAAAAATTATTAAAAATGGATATATATTGAAACAGAGATGAATACACATTGAAAATAACAAAACATAACAAATAAAAAAATATAATAAATAATATAAATTGATTAAATGAACAAAAAAATATTTGTGTCTGTGAATGATATATAAAAATGTGTTAATTATGTAATTGTGGAATCAATATAATATGTTTGATCTATGTTAAATTGAAAAATAATACGGAATTAAATTATTCCCATTACTCGATGCAACTAGTATGTATTTTTAATTCTTATAAATATTTAAATATAAACCACTATTCATTAAACATATTACTATTTAATTTAAATAATAAATATTTTTCATTATATAAATCAATTTTATATACATTCATATGTTTATGTATATATTTAATAAATATTATTTATTAACATTATCAATAATTATTTAATTAATAAAATATTTAACAATTTTTTCAATTTATTTATTTTTACTTTTTATTTGTTTAATTTTTATTTTAAATATATCTATATATTTAGTATATACTATTTATTAGTTTTTATAATTTATATATATTATAATCAATTTATTCATTTGTATTAATAATTATTTCATTAATATATATTTTTAATATTCTTTTAAATAAAATCATTTTTAATTAATTAATTAATTAATTTTAGTCAGAATTTTATCAGTGCTAAAAAACACTAATAAAGGATTCTTTTATGGGTGCTAAAAATAAAGCGCAAATAAATGTTACCATTTATCAATGCTAAAAATAAATCCATGATAAAGGGTATCCTTTATCACCACTAAAAATAAAACGATGATAAAGGGATGCCTTTTTGACCTCTAAAAAAATGCATGGATAAAGGGTTCTATTTATCAATATTAGAAAAAGGAGCGGACAACATGTACCCTTTATCAGCACTTGATTTACTTGTGATAAAGGTTACCATTATCAATGCTTTTTTCTACATCTGATAATGCCAAGCTCTGTTAAAGTCCATTTTTGCAATAGTTAATGATCCTCTTCCTAAAGTTGCAAAATTCTTTTTTCTATCTAATAAAATAAGGAAATATATTTACTTGAAACATTTCTATTTCATATGAATAATTTCATCCTTTTTTGTGCTTCCTTTAATTTCCAATTAAGCACGTAGTATATGAAATGAATATCCAAAATAGATTTTTATTGCTAATGCACTAAAATTAACTTTTAACAGATCGTATGACCTATAAAAGAGTGATATAACTTGTATTTTGTCTCAAAAAAGATTCGAAAACCAATATGGTTTGCACAAGTTTCGTAAATATTCATATGGTGAAGTAATACATTAATCTGTAAAACAATAACCAAATTCAATCTTAAACCCTTTCATAAATAGTTAACCTTATGAGGCATCCGAAAGTTTATGATGTAATACATTAGAAAGAAGGCTACTAAATTTCCAAAATGATCTTACTATTAATTCGACAAAGAACATTAACTATCTCTTAACCATAACACACCAAACATGTGAATACCTTTATCATGTATGATTTTTAAAGTAATAACATGAATTACCATAAAAACTTATTAAATACATGAATTCATCTATATTACAAAATCAAAACACAAATTATTTGATATATCCCTTAAATACAAAGATGTTGTAATCTCAATTAAAGACAGTACAAACCCATTTGTCAACAAATCATTAATCTGTCCAAAGCTATTTAGTATTATCATATTTATTTTATTTCTATAAATAATCTCTTTATCACAACATCATTATCCCAACATCAAGAACATATAAGGGTTATCTATCCATTAATCACATGTTTTCCAAGAAGTCCAATAGTCCACTGAATCATTTTTCTTGATCATTAGTATTGTTCAACATACAAATTAAAATACATAATGAAAAAAACTTTTTTAAAATCCTTACATGATCCATAATTATTATAACTAGGATATCATTGATAAAATAAAAAAATTTCATAATTAAGGAATCTAAACACAAGAACATTAATCATTTCACTTCACCATTCATAACAGAATAAGATTGAGCATGATCTGTTATCTATGTTTTACTTATCTTCCATTTGTGCGTAATACATTTATTTGAGTAGTGCCCCATATATTTACAGTAGAAGAATTGTAAACTAGAAACTATTTTCTTAACCTTACAATCACATGCATGGTGTCCTTCCTCCCCACACTTTTAGAAAAAATACCATTCCTTTTAATCAAGAAACATGGTGTTTCTTTCCATAATTGTAACATGTTGGAAAATAATTAGTTCCCTTATTCACTTTATTTTCCTTTTTCTCTGTCATCCTCTCCTTATATTTCTTCCCTTAATACTCATAATACTTAGATAATTCTTTCTCTATCTTTTTATCACATGATATAATGTACTCATATGATAATAATTTTTCAGAGAATAGTTCCCTTATAGGTATTTTATTAAGACCATAAAAGAAATGATTATTGTTACTCTTTGGATTACTTTCATTAATTAAGTTCCCATTAATTATTCTATACACCATTTCTAAATGATGGAATACACTAGATTGGATCATATCATTTTGAAACATAATGTATAATCCCAAAATTAGTGAGATACTTAACATAAATTTAATCACATATGCATAGATAATATCATTATCACAAATATTGTTTCTTTGGGGATAACTTTATTTTCAAACCCTTTATTATGGTTAATGATGAAAATGTGAATTAATCAAAGCATATCTACTAAGAGTGTCAATCTAGGTGTGCACTAAGGGATGTTTTTGTGCACTATATGATGATTAGGTCAATCCCAATGCTCCAAAATTTTTAACCCTTGGTACCACTTTTCTATAACCAAATTCACTTTAAGTTTCTATAAAGGGATGTATTGGAATGAGAAAACAAATAATTCTACCTTATCAAAACACTAGTATGTTCTTATTTACTTATCCTAAAAGTCTATGAAAAGTTTATGTTCCCTAATCTTCGTTTTCCTACAACTAGTTCCTAAGGAATCTGCTAAACATTCTCTAATACCAACATTAGCAACCCCAAATCTAGTAACTTGGAGCTAATGTCTACTTTATTACTTTGGATTATGATATATGGAATCACATCCTGAAGGCAAAAATAGTTTAGTATTATTGGTAAAATAGATACATACTTGAGTATTGTTTACATTTGAAAACAAAAAAATACAACATATATTCTTTTGATAATATCATTATTACCTCTAGAATATCCTTTAATATCATTAATAATATATATCTTGGATTCCTAGGGAATGAAAAAAATAAGGGTGTGTTCAAATATCCATTAAGGGTTATGTGAAACAGAAGAAATCATCAATCAATAATCATAATAAATAAGGAAAGGTGAATAATTGAACACACATTCCATTTAAAAAATAGGACTATCATGATAAGATAAGTTTGAATCAATATGGAAATTTTATAAACTAAAAAAACATGCATTTAAGCAATAAATTGGGAATGAAATGCATGTAGAGATAATATCATGGTGAAATATCTTGTATAATAAGATAATTTTATTTTTAATGAAGTAAATGATTAATTATTAGAAATCATGTTTACGGAACATGAAAACCCCTATTATCAAGATATATATTCCAGACACATTAAAAAAGCAGGGTAAAAACCCATTAGATTCCTCAACAACCAAGATCAATTCTCAATACAATTTAAAAATACTGGGTACAAAACCTTATAATTTGGATAATTTTTATGTCTCATAAGACTTATTGATGCATCAAAGGGATATATAAAATTTTTTCCCCACCCATAAATCGAAGTTCAAATAATTCCTCATATATCATATAATATATTTAATTCATGAATAATATTTCTTATCATAAAATATCTATATTGAGTTAGAAAAAAGGATTTATCAATATTTCCCTATTTAATCAAATAAAATTCAATATAACACAATGTTTGTATAAATGATATACATTTTATGAAATAATCATATCTATGATAAATGATATGTATAATTTGGGGAAAATTAATTTTTAGTGAGCAGATGGAATTAAATATTTTATCAAGAAGATAATGACAGCAAAAATTAATCATAGAAGTGAATGTTAATAAATTTCTTTTTTCAAAATGATAATAAACCATCAAAAATAAAAATAAGGATAGTATCAATAAAAAAATACCCATTGGAGTAATAATATATATATTTTTTCATTTATGAATAGAAATACTATAAAATATTCTTTAGAAACATTCTTCAAGAAAATATGTTTTGAATTTTTTTTTAAATTTAATGTTTGTAAAACAACTTGAAAATTATTTTATTTGAAAATAACATTTAAGAATACTAAATTTTAAAAATAATATGATTTTTTTAAAAATCCTAAAAAACTTGAAAAGGAAGCTTTAAATAAATGTCATTCATGATGGCGTGTAATATTTTACATGTCATACAAGTTAAAAGTAACATTCCTTTTCACTATAAAAGGTCTGAAAAGTTCCTTGATCAGAAAATGATATGATAATTACTTTCAAACCATTTTTGTAAAAACAAAAACATGGGTAAAAAATTCATTAATAAATACTTTTTAAAAATAATTATTTTCTTTAAAATAGTTTTAGAAAAAACAGGTTTTAATGATACATGTATTCCGATAGAAGAGTGAAATAATGTCATATTTTACAAGAAACATTTTTTTTATTATTTTTAAACTCCTAAGAGTGGAAAATGGGATTATTACATTAAAATATCATGACTAATAAGAGAATAACCAAATGAAAAGGATTTATTTATGTATGGTTAAATAATTTTAATCAATTGAAATTTAAGAATAAAGAATATTGATTGGAATGATATTATGAAATAAACCATACAATGATCATAAAGTTGAAGTGATAATTGATCAATGAATATATTACATGTATCAACCATAAATCCACACAATACAAGTAGAAAAACAATAATATACACTCAAAATATGTTACAAACATAATCATATAATATCAAAGACAACGAATGAGTAATATAATCCAATGATTTGAAATTTACTCATGAAATTCAATACCACTTGGTAACTTTTACATAAAAACCCCCTAAGATAAAATATTTAAAATTGAACCTTAAAATACCTTGAAGAATAAAGTTTTCATGATATTACATGTTAAAGGTGTATTGTATACACTATATAAAATAAATTACCTGTATATCATTATAATATGCCTCAATGAACAGAAATTAGGAAGAAGTCCCTAACCTAATTCTTCCTTTTGGTTGAACAAGATTTAACCTCCTATGTTGTGGTTTAAAACATGTTATTAACTTATACAATAAAATTATTTATATTTATATTATTATATATGATAATTTTATGACATCATTTCACCCATTTTTTATTAATCTATCATTATTTTCATTGATTTAGGTTTTAATTACTTTGTTTTGTCATGCGTGTTGTATCATGATTTTAATAACCCGAGATTTTATAAGATACATTCTTTTTAATTTATTTCATATCTTCTGTTTTACAATACACCAATATTATCTTGCACTATACGCAATATCGTATTAGCTTGCAATATACACAACACTAATCATGGATCGTGTTACACACAATTTCATGTTTGTTTGACAATAGTTATTATAAGAAACATTGAGTATCTATATATTCAATATATTTTTTTATACGCATCAACAAAGAAGTATTTCACTATACGCATCCCTGACTTGGCTTGCATTACACACAATCGCGACTTTCTTTGATAGCGTGTGCTGTATGGAATACCGAGTTTTACTAAACTACGATATGTTATCATAATATTATTATGAACCAGCTGTTATGAATAGTATTAACTAAATTTTGAATTTTATAAAATTATTATTCATCTTACACATTTTCTAGAACATGGTATAAGAAAAAAAAAATTTCGGGTAAAATAAGTATTTTTAAAAAAATGTAGTTTTGCCACCTTTTGATGGCGCCTCCACTTTAAATCTAGTTTTTGACATGTTTATAAGTTCAATTTTACAATATAAAATTATTATTTGGAATCAGGATATAAAATATTGCCTTGGATAAATTTTTCATATTATTCTGATAACTTTCATATTCTAATGGATAGTAAAAACACGCTATATTTTAATTAAAAACAACTTTTTTCATCGTAATAACTTATGTGGTTAAATTATAATATTGAATGGGTTTAAAGTATAAATAGAATATATTTTTACCATTTAATATAATGTATGTCATTAGTATTGATTTTGAAATGAATTCGTAGGTTAAATCAATTGAATCTTTTGCAATGTTTTAAACAAAAACTCGTTTTCATTCGACAACGGGATTAATTTTAATTTAATTTCTACAACTTCTGGGTATTGAATTTGAAAAACTGGATTCAATATTTGAAATAATTGGGTCCAAATTATGTTAGTAGGAAACTTTTTATTTTTGGGAATTATGAATAGTAACTATGGTAAATTTTATTTACCATAGTTAAAGGAAAATCGGGTAATTAAGAGTAAATATAATATTATAAAATTACCCTAACACATGACAAAATTATATTGGATGGATAAAAGTCGACCCATATCACCTAAGGGTCGGATTAGAATCATTTTATGTACTTTTGACCATGAAAATAATTTAATTATTATTAAAACCAAAGAAAGTGACAACATGTCACTCTCTTAAATCTTATATGTATAATAATTTTAATTTAGTGATAAACATCATACAAATTAGAACATGAATAGTATCTAGAAATATAATAAAATTATCTACATCATTATAATTTATTTATAATTTTTAGGGATTAAATAATTATCATTATCAGTGATACATTAATGATGCATAAATTAATTATTAAGTGAAAAATCAATAATATAGCCTTTTTTGAAATAATAATACCCATTAAAAGGCCCACAAACCTGATAAAAACTTATTTGTAGTGTATATATACACCGTAATCATCAAATGACATAATATATAACCATTTAGAGCCATATAAAATCGATTATGACACTTATATTATTTTATTTTAAATGATGCCAATTTTGTCACCTTCATAATTTAATAAATATAACAATTTAAATATTGTGATTTTAAGATGATAAATTCTAGTAAAAGTATTATTGTGAAAGGTAATATATTTATATTCATCATAGGATTTTATTTTTAATTTTTATGCAACATATAAGTATATTAAATAATTATACAAAAATGATGTAGTAATTATTTTATTAAGAGATAAACCAAATAAATGGTTTTAAAAATAATAAAATAAATATTATATGAACTATTTAATGTGCTCCATTAATTTTGTAGATACATATGAACTATTATAAATCTATTAAATCTTTTATTTAGAACATATCTTCTGTATATATTTTATTTAAATTCAAATAAATGAATAGTGTCAAAATTGACACTATTGTTATTTTATAAAAATAACATATTATAAAATTGTTTAAAAATCACAAAAAAATTTAAAAATTATAAATTTAAATTTATATGGTATAAAATGTTATAAAGTATCCAATTATGTACAATTCACAACAAATAAGTAATTATTTGTTGTAATTTAAAATTTAGAATGTTATTACCACAAATAAAATTAAATTGATTAAATAAGGATAAATCAAGTTGATAATGTTGAAAATAAATTCCTAACATGTCTAAATTTTATTTGTTGATTATATTAAAACCCTATATCATCTAATATTTTAATATGAGTTATTGTTGGAGGTTTTTTAGTGGGTTTATATTTATTATTAATTAATATTTTTAGGATTTCCAAAGGTGCCCCTCCCCTCCCTTATAAAAGGGAACCTCCTCCCTCTCTTCATCACACCAATTTGAGCCTTCAAGCTCAGCAAAACCCGGAAAAATTTTCTTCTAAACTTCCCTAGAAACATCATAGAGGTCCTGGTCTTCTTCAAAGTCCAATTTTAGTGCCCTAAGAGGAGGTCTCAAAGAGGCGCTTCAAAGAAGAGGTAATGTTCGTTATCGATTCTTTCAACTTTATTTCTTCTTCCACTTCTTATTATTTAGTTGTTTCATTATGAAGTAATAACATCAGTATCACTCATATACTGATATGTTATTATAAATATGAAACAACCCTATTTCAACTTCTATCCATCCTACGGAAAACAAAATCACCGCGCGTGCGTATGTATGGAATACCGTCTCCACGCCGTGGTGTAATCTATTTTTCCACCATCACCTTACTTGGAAGGGTATAATGGTGTAAATAATGAATATATATGATTATTTTAAAATTGATAATGATTCTGAAATAGTATACATACACTGCATTACAATTCCATTATCATGGGAATGATATCATCGCTCGTGCGTACGTACGGACTACCGTCTCCACGACGCGATGAGATTCATTCTCCATGATTAACCATACATGAATGATCATAAAGTTTATATAATGAATAATAATGAAATATATGAAATAATAATTCTACTATATTTATGTATATATATATGTATGTCATCTATTTAGTTTCATTCAATTCAATAAGGAAATAAAAACAGCGTTCATGCGTACGTACGACCTACCATCTCCAGGAACGGTGTATTTCATTCCTTTTATCAATCTATAATATATATGTATATGATGAATATATAATATATATAAATCATGTTTTACATTATGGAATTATTTAAATTAGGATATAAGTAATAATATCAAGAACGACAAGTCGAAACACATACAATAAATGAAATGATTTTACCCAAAACGCTACTTTAACATGGAATTTACAAAAGAACGGGTAATATAAAGTCACAAGTGAAACATATATGATATCATAACAATGAATATGATTATTTAATAAGTCAATGTCATTATTTAAATCATTATACAGGAGGTTCAGATCCATACGAAGCATATCAGACCTAAGGTAAGGGATAATTTTCCAAATCTCATTTTTTATCCGAGATTGCATATACGTAATTATTTATTGGGGTTATTGTTATCATCCATGTCAATGTTTTATAAAAGTATGTTTAATGTCCTTTTTACCCAATTTTGAATTTTACTATAGGGTATGTAAGGAATCTTTATTTTTTTTCCATATGAGGTACTTTTTGACTTTTCCGACAAAAGTACGAGGAGAATGTTTTTTTAACTAATACGGCATGAAAGGATTTTTACGGTTTTATAAAGCCTTATTTTCATAAATATTCCTCCAAAATATTTCATGTCTATTTTCAACAAAATATATTTAATTTTAAAATTTCCTGGCATTTTGTGAAAAGAAATTGATTTTTAAGAAGAAATGATATTTTCCTCAAGAATTCATTTCAAGTGTTTTATCCAAACCATTTTCCATCTAAGTTGACATTATGTCATATGTGTATGTTTCAAGTGTAATGTCTCTATGATTTACATGGTTTCAATTTTCCTATTATGAAATGATATCCATTTCTTTTATATGGATTATGTGATGATGGGATGATGTTTATGAAACCCATTTTATTCATTGGGTTGTTATGAATGATGTATGTTTATTTTGTGGCACAAGTAAGAATGATTTCATTATGAGATGGGTGGGACATATATCTCCCTCCAATGAATTGGGTAATGATTTATATCTCATGATATAGAAATGGATGGAACGGTAAGTTAATCCGGTTCAGTGTTACAGGACTGAAATGAGGAGTGAACTCGATTCAGAAAGGGACTTTGTCCACTAAGATGGTCTTGGCAGCAATGCCTTGGCTACTATGGAAATCATGACATGTACTGAATAGTTTCCAAAATTAACTGTTTTACTCCAACACTCTTTAATCACGCTTAATGTTTCTTTATGATCTATTCCTTACGTACTTCCATGTTTTATGTTATTTCTCATGCTTTTGATGTTTAAACATTATGTTCATGTTTTTAAGCTCAAATGTAAATGATTTGTTTTATTTTATCCATACTTACCCTTAATTAGCATTAGAGCTCACCCTTTATATGTTTTCTTTTACCCAGGATATAAAGAATTGTTTTATGTAAGAAAACAAAAGGGGAAGATCGATATGGGAGATTTTGAAGATATTTCAACAGGATTAGATGTTTATATTCCGAGTTTCTGAAGAAAATAAACTATTACGGTCCTTGTGTGTCAGTTTTTGTTATGTATTAAGTATTCCGAAAAAGTAATGTAATGTCCATGCACGTCAAGCTTTGGGTCTGTACAGTTGGTATCAGAGGAAAGGTTTAGTCAACCTTGGGAAACTAGGATGCGAAAATGTTAGTGAGATCCCTAGAGATATTTCTAAGGTATGTCTAGGGATATCCCTAAGGATAAGTATACGTATAAGATATAGTCCTAGAACTATGGTAACAATCATAAAATTTAACCTAAGATGTTAGATATTGAGGGTACTCCCCATTTTACTATGTTGTTTTCCCTAGCATGATTTTTTCCTCTCACACTATTCTTTTTGGGTTTTAGAAAATGGCTAGAAACAGGAAGATTCATGATAATGGAGGATATAACGGACAATGGAATGATATTCTTTATGAGAAACCAAATTAAATTGGATTTGGAAGTCCAAACATTGTTATTATGCCTAATCAGCAATCTCATAATATGATCAATAATCACAACTTTGGTAAGTTTCCCGACTCAGATAATAAGAGAAAGATGGAGTTTCATGATGATCATAGAGGAAGGAAAGTTCAATTTACCTCATGTATATCATGTGGGAAGAGGCATAAGGGAGATTGTTTTAAAGGAACTGGGAAATGCTTTGGGTGTGGAAAAGAAGGACACAAATCCAGTAAGTGCAAATGAAAAGGTTCAGTTAAAACCATGGACACCGAGAATTGTATTACTACGACATCAACAATGATTAGATGTTTTAAATGTGGAATGTATGGGCCTTATTTAAACCAATTACCTAAGGGAAAATCTCATGAAGAGAATCAGCATGGTCATACAGGTAGTATTTATATGGATTATGATGAAGAGACTATAAATGAAATATGAGATGAAATAAATGATGAAGCTTAGCTAGTGGTTTAAGAAGTTAGTGGAATGATTGTATGATTATAAAGAATAATGTATGGTACTATGGAATAAAGAATCATCTAAGGATTATTACACTATTGTCTTTCCTAAAGTATATGAAAGTATATGTTGAATGGTACCGGTAACCATGGAAGGTTATTCAGATATTTCTGGAAAGTAGATGACATGCGCAAAATGAAGGGATAAAAAGATAATGAGATGTTTGATTGTATTCATGAGCTCATGGCTGATATAAGGAATAAGTGATATTATGGTTTGATTATATAGAAATTTTGGGATTTTGGTATGTGGAAAGAGTTAACTTTTGACAGAATTCATGTTTTCAATAAGGTTAAAAGGGTATTCATTTTTTAAGAGAATACATGATTAAGGTATTCACATGATTGTAATTTGACCAACAAGATATATCTTATGATATATTGGGGATAAATGATGGAATTCACATGATTGTTATGTGACATTTCAAGTAATCATTTTCTTTATACAATGATCTTGGACCGATGTATTTTAGATAAGCCTAAATATTGAAATGGATTATGTTGGACATGAGTTAGTATTGTTTAAGGATAGAACTTTTTTTGATATTATTGATGGGATGTTATAGTAATGTAGTTTTAGAAAAAGGACAACATGTAGGACTGGCGACAACCCATCGCGTCAGATAAGGCTATGGGAATCAAACCCACAACCAAAGTGCGACTGGACTTTATCGCCTTCCACTGGCCTACATGAAGTCCCTAGTTAGTAGAAACTAGTTTTATTTTATTAAGCGGTATGATATATGAAGTATAAGTTCATTTATGGAACCATATATTATTAATCTAACCATATGATGGACTTATAACTTTTGATATCCTTTTGATTGAAACAGATGGAATGACCCATTATTATATCACATGATCTGCTAACACATCACGAATAACAAATTCAACTTCATTTCTTTAAGGGATGAAGTGGAAATTGTTCAATTCATGAACAACAGTGAGATTGTACCTAAATAATGTAAGTATTTCTTTTAATTCATCAAATTTAGGGAAATGATCTTAAAACCAAAAATGTTGTCCTAGTGACCTTATATCCGATGAATCAGATGGTACCTTAGATCATCACAAATCTATGGCTTTGTGATTGTTGGATTTTTCATAGCCATGTTCTCTACCACTCTCTATCAGAACATGATGGTTATATTTCTCTTCCATATCCATATTTTCACCTATGTTATCCTTGGTGGAAACCCAGTGATTAGTTTATTTGGGTATCCATTACGTTTCATACTTAGGTTTTTAAAGATAAGTTTTGGTATTCCTTTTTACGATGTGGGTTTCAATTAAAGAAACATTCAAGTAGAAAACCATTTATAACCCCGACGAATTTCGAGGGTGAAATTAATTTTTAGGGGGGGTATAATGTAATAACCCGATATTTTATAAGATATATTCCTTTTAATTTCTTTCATATCTTATGTTGTACGATACAACAAGATTATCTTGCGCTATACGCAACACCGTATTAGCTTGCAGTATACGCAACACTAATCATGGATCGTGTTACACACAATTTCATGTTTGTTTGATATTCGTTATTCTACGAAACATTGAGTATATATATATTTAATTTATTTTGTTATACGTATCAACAAAGGAGTATTGCACTATATGCAACCCTGACTTGGCTTGCATTACACACAATCACGACCTTCTTCGATAGCGTGTGTTGTACACAATATTAGGTTTTACTAAACAACAATATGTTATTATAATATTATTATGAACTAGCCGTTATGAATAGTATTAACTAAAATTTGAATTTTATAACATTATTATTCTTCTTACACATTTTCTAGAACATGGTATAAGAACAAAATAAATTTTTCGGGTAAAATAAGTATTTTCCAAAAAATACAGTTTTGCCGCCTTTTGATGGAGCACCCACTATAAATCTAGTTTTTGACATGTTTATAAGTTAAATTTTTCAAAATAAAATTATTCATTGGAATCAGGATATAAAATTTTACCTTGGATAAAATTTTCATATTATTCTGATAACTTTCATATTTTAATGAATAGTAAAAACACGCTATATTTTAATTAAAAACAACTTTTTTCATCGTAATAAATTATGTGGTTAAATTATAATATTTAATGGTTTTATATTATAAATAGAATATATTTTTACCATTTAATATTATGTATGTCATTATCATTGATTTTACATTGAATTCGTAGGTTAAATCACTTCAATCTTTTGCAATGTTTTAAACAAAAACCCGTTTTCATTCTACCACGAGATTAATTTTAATTTAATTTCTGCAACTTCTGCGTATTGAATTTGAAAAAATGAATTCCATATTTGGAATCAGTGGGTCCAAATAATGTTAAAAGGCTACTTTTTATTTTTGGGAATTATGAATAGTAACTACGGTAAATTTTATTTACCATAGTTAAAGGTAAATCGGGTAATTAAGGGTAAATATAATATTATAAAATTACCCTAACACATGCCAAAGTTCTATTGGATGGATAAAAGACGAACCATATCACCTAAGGGTCGGATTAGATTCATTTTATAGACTTTTGACCATGAACATAATTTAATTACTATTAAAACCAAAGAAAGTGACAACATGTCACTCTCTTAAATCTTATAACTATAAAAATTTTCATTTAGTGATAAAAATCATAAAACTTCGAACATGAATAGTCTATAGAAATCTAATAAAATTATCTACATCATTATAATTTATTTAGAATTTTTAGGGATTATATAATTGTCATTAATGGCGATACATTAATGATGCATAAATTATTTATTAAGTTTAAAATCAGTAATATAGTTTTTATAGAAATAATAATACCCATTAAAAGGCCCAAAAACCTGAGAAAAACTTATTCGTAGTGTATATATACACCTTAATCATCCAATGAACTAATAAATAACCATTTGGAGCTTTATAAAAGCGGTTATGAGACTTATATTATTTTATTTTAAATGATGCCAAATTTGTCACCTTCATAATTTAATAAATATAACAATTTATATATTGTGATTTTAAGACGATAAATTCTTATAAAAGTATTATTGTTAAAGGTAATATATTTATACTCATCATAGTATTTTATTTTTAATTTTTATGCAACAAATAATTATATTACATAATTATAAAAAAATGATGTAGTAATTATTTTATTAATATATAACCAAATAAATGGTTTTAAAAATAATAAAATAAATATTATATAAACTATTTAATGTTCTAAACTAATTTTCTAGATACATATGACCTCTTAATAATCTATCAAAGCTTTTATTTTGAACATATCTTCTGTATATATTTTATTTAAATTCAAATAAATGAATAGTGTCAAAATTGACACTATTGTTATTTTATAAAAATAACATATTATAAAATTGTTTAAAAATAAAAAAATATTTAAAAATTATAAATTTAAATTTATATGGTATAAAATGTTATAAAGTATCCAATTATGGAAAATTCACAACAAATAAGTAATTAGTTGTTATAATTTAAAATTTAGAATGTTATTACCACAAATAAAATTAAATTGATTAAATAAGGATAAATCAAGTTGATAATGATGAAAATAAATTCCTAACATGTCTAAATTTTATTGTTTTATGAGATTAAAACCCTATATCATCTAATATTCGAATATTAGTCATTTTTGGAGGTTTTTAAGTGGGGTTAGATTTATTATAAATTAATATTTTTAAGATATCTAAAGGTGCCCCTCCCCTCCCTTATAAAAGGGCACCTCCTCCCTCTCTTCCTCACACCAATTTGAGACTTTAAGCTCGGAAAAAACCTGCCAAATTCTCTTTTAAACTTCCCTAGAAACATCCTAGAGGTCCTGGTCTTCTTTAAAGACCAATTGTAGTGCCCTAAGAGGAGGTCTCAAAGAGGCGCTTCAAAGAAGAGGTAATGTTCATTACCGATTCTTTCAACTTTATTTCTTCTTCCACTTCCTCTTATTTAGTTTTTTCATTATGAAGTAATAACATAAGTATCACTAATATACTAATATGTTATTATAAATATGAAACAAACCTATTTCACCTTCTATACATCCTACGGAAAAGAAAATCACCGCGCGTGCGTACGTACGGAATACCGTCTCCACGCCATGGTGTAATATGTTTTTCCACCATCACCTTACTTGGATGGGTATAATGGTGTAAATAATGAATATATATGATTATTGTAAAGTTATATTGATTCTGAAAAATTATACATACACTCCATTACAATTCCATGATCATGGGAATGATATCATCGCTCGTGCGTCCGTACGGACTACCGTCTCCACGATGTGATGAGATTCATTCTCCATGATTAACCATACATGAATGATCATAAATTTTATATAATGAATAAAAAAGAAATATATGAAATAATAATTCTACTGGATTTATGTATATATATATATGTATTTCATCTATTTAGTTTCAATCAATTCAATAAGGAAACGAAAACAGCGTTCATGCATACGTACGGCCTACCGTCTCCATGAACGGTGTATTTAATTCCTTTTATCGATATATAATATATATGTATATGATGAATATATAATATATATAAATCATGTTTTAAATTCTGAAATTATGTAAATCAGGATATAAGTAATAATATCAAGAACGACAAGTCGAAACACATACGATAAATGAAATGATTTTACCCAAAATGCTACTTTAACATGGAATTTACAAAAGAACGGGTAATATAAAGTCATAAGTAAAACATATATGATATCATAACATTGAATATGATTATGTAATATGTAAATGAAATTATTTATATCATTATACAGGAGGTTCAGATCCATACAAAGCATATCAGACCTAAGGTAAGGGATAATTTTGCAAATCTCATTTTTTGTCCGAGATTGCTTATACGTAAGTATTTACTGGGGTTATTGTTATCATCCATGTCCATGTTTTATAAAAGTATGTTTAATGTCATTTTTACCCACTTTTGACTTTTACTACAATGTATGTAAGGAATCTTTCTTTTTTTTCCATACGAGGTACTTTTTGACTTTTCCGACAAAAGTACGAGGAGAATGTTTTTTTAACTTATACGGCATGAAAGGATTTTTACAGTTTTATAAAGCCTTATTTTCATAAAGCTTCATCCAAAAGATTTCATGTCTATTTTCAACAAAATCAATTTTATTTTAAAATTTCATGGCATTTTGTGAAAAGAAATTGATTTTGAAGAAGAAAGGATATTTTCCTCAAGAATTCATTTCAAGTGTTTTATCCAAACCATTTTCCATCTAAGATGACATTATTTCATATGTGTATGTTTCAAGTGTAATGTCTCTATGATTTACATGGTTTCAATTTTCTATTATGAAATGATATCCATTTCTTTTATATAGATTATGTGATGATGGGATGATGTTTATGAAACACATTTTATTCGTTGGGTTATTATGAATGAAGTATGTTTATTTTGTGGCACAAGTAAGAATGATTTCATTATGAGATGGGTGGGACCTATATCTCCCTCCAATGCATTGGGTAAAGATTTATATCTCATGAGATAGACACAGCAGGAATGGTAAGTTAATCCAGTTCAGTGTTACAGGACTGAAATGAGGAGTGAACTCGATTCAGAAAGGGACTTTGTTCACTAAGATGGTCTTGGCATCAATGCCTTGGCTATTATGGAAATCATGACATGTGCTGAATTGTTGCCACAATTACATGTTTTACTCCCATGCTATTTTATCATGCTTAATGTTTATTTATGATCTTTGCCTTACATACTTCCATTTTTTATGTCATTGCTCATGCTTTTGATGTTTAAACATTATGGTCATGTTTTTAAGCTCAAATTTATATGATTTGTTTTATTTTATCCATACTTACCCTTACTGAGCATTTGAGCTCACCCTTTATATGTTTTCTTTTCCACAGGATATAAAGAAAGGTTTAAGGTAAGAAAAGAAAAGGGGAAGATCGATATGGGAGATGTTGAAGATCTTTCAACAGGATTAGATGTTTATATTCTGAGTTTCCAAAGACACTAAACTATTATGGTCCTTGTGTGTCTGTTTTTGTTATGTATTAAGTATTCCGAAAAAGTAATGTGATGTCCATGTACGTCAAGCTTTGGGTCTCTACAATGATATATATAATTTTTTCTTGTATTATATAGATCTAAATCCTACATAATTAAAATCATGAAATAATTTTCATAGTTTTTCATCAATTACAATTTTATAACGAATCATGAATGATTTATATGAAATATTGACTATGTTACCATCATGGAGACAGTAGACCATATGTACGCATGGGTAACATTTCCATTTTCATTGATAATTATGTAAAGAAGGTCAGTAATGTTTTATGTAATGTACCATATTTTTTTGACGTTACAGATCATTATTTTTTCAATTTGGATACCTTAAAAATACCTAATATTGATTCCTAATGAAGAAAAGGAGGTCTTAGGTCCATTTGGGGATCATTCGGAGCCCATAGCCCCAAAATTGGAATAAATGACTGGGCCTCATGGTTTTCATGAAACCATGTGACTGAGGGAACATAAACATGCGGCAAGTTATAGGGTTGGGACATATCCTTTTTAATGGTTTTTGAATTATTAATCAAACCATGCACCCAACCATTTGATGTTCCCCTTTGTAGTAGTGAACTGAGTGCAGTTTGTGAACTGTTTGGCCAAACTATGCAACCAAACCGTGTGGCTATATTATTTGAGGAGGCATTACATTTTTTCCTTATTTTAATCTAATAAACTAATTTATCTCTACCTCCCACTCACTATAGGGGACCAGAACACTTTCCTCTTCTTGAATGAATCTTATCCTCTTTTTCTTAATCCTTTGATAAATCCTATATCCAGAGCACGATTCAAGAGTTGTCAAAGGTGTTGGGTAACGTAAGGTATCATATACCTTCCAATTACCTCTAAATTATGTTTTACTTAGGTTACATTGTGATATTTAGGTTCATGATCATTATATCTATTTTTAAGGCATTGGAACATTTCTCATATTTCTATCAACCTACTCTAAATCTGAGGCTAATATCGAGAGAGTCGTCATTTATGGACTTGATGTAGGTGGTCACAAAATTTTAATTTTTAGGTTTTTTGCCTTGTAGCCATTCCATTATATAGTATTCTAACATTTTCCAATCATATCATTTAAATTAGTTTCTCGATATCAAATTCATCATTTCACCTTAGTGCATGCCTATTGATCCTTGTTTGGGAATTTAGAGGTTTTTACACAATATATGGCCATTCCATGGGAATTTAAAGTAAAATTTACCTTTTAAGATAATTGAATAAATTTCTTGGAACACGTAATTTTCATTCACATTTTATTTGAAATTGTTTTTCCATTTTGTTGTTAATTTTTAACTAAACCACATATGTCTTCCAAGTGTTTGGCCTACCCATACATGTAATTTCCTATGAAGGCAATTCCATTAAATGGAATTGTAATCAGATAAATGGCCTTTTATCCTCATAAATGGTATTACCATTTCTTAGTATATTACAGGGTTTTTAGTATATAGGATGATCTAGACATGATGGGCTCCCTATCCTTATATAAAAGAACAAATGTTCTATATAAAAGGGATTAATTGAATTGAAATATCCATAGTGGGTTGTTTTGCTTTAATGAATGATTAGATCTTATTTAATGATATGTAAAGAGTGGTAAGAACAGACCTTCAATTATAATTTTATAAATTCTTTTTGAAAATAAAAATTATTTATTTATATTTGAACATGACTATTCAGAAGCATGAGAGGTAATTTTTAAGATTGATTATACCTAAATTATGTGACATGATATAGGCTGTGATATAATGGTAAGGGGTGTTGATTATAGAGGGAAATCCCTATCCATTACCTTAAAAGTTGATCATGACATATCACGTCATTGATACTATATGTAACACCCCAAGCTTCCACGGTACGCTTCTCTCTGAATAATACAGTTCCGTGTGTTGTATGCAACTTCAAGTTCTAACACACACCACAACTAATAAAACTAGCCGTTATGAATAGTAACACCCACTTTTTGAAATTTTATACATTTTATCATTCAAAATGGACTTCATTTTTGGATTCATTATATCGAAATTAGCCTCAGGTGAAATTTTGGTAATTTTCGGATAACTTTCATATTTTGATGAATAGTGAAAATTACTAAATTTTAATTAAAAACAACCTTTTTAATCAAAATAATTAATAGTGATAAATTATGATTTATAGTGGTTTTAAATTATATTTAGAATATATTTTTACCATTTAATAAATTTTTTTTCATTGGACATAATTTCACATTTAAACGAGACAAAAACTAGTGTCAATCTTTTGATAGTTATTATTTCTTAAAAACAGGCTTTTTGTTTTGACTGTGAGAATTAATTTTAAATTAATTTCTGCCACTTATGTGTTTTGAATTTGGAAAAATGGATTCCATATTTTGAATCAGGATATCCAAATTATGTAAATAGGTAACTTTTATTTTTAGACATTTTGAATAATAACTTCGGTAAAAATTTTATTTACCATGGTTAAAGGGTAAATCTGGTCAATAAGGGTAAACAAATAATTTTATAATAATTTTAATTTACCCTAAAATTTTTCCTAACCCTATTGGTTGAAACATTTCTGACCATGGGCATCTTTTGGTCGATTTTGGGACCCCATGGAGCCACATGTAGGTGATAGGGACACTTTATATTAATTAAGTTAAAGTAAATACAAAAATGACATAAGCTTATATCTTTTAAAAAAACAATTTTTACATAGGGTTATATATGTTATATTCTAGATTAGAAATATTAATTAGAAATCTAAACATATTTCCTACAGAATGGTATTTTATTTATAATTTTTAGACAGTGAAAAAGTAAAAATATATATGACACAATAATGATGCAGTAATTTCCTTGTTAATGAAAAATCAAATAATTGGTATCATAAATGTTAAAATAAATATAATTTGAAAGTTTTGATGACATAAACTAATTTTATTTGTTAATATGACATTTTAGGATTTCTTGAATGAATTTGGTTCGAATTAATAATGTTTTTAGTACTTTAACAAAAATAAATTATTGAGTAGTGTCAAAATTGACATAAATGAGTTTTTAAAACAAATATTATATTATTAATTTATATTCTATGCCTAAAAATCTACGGTTCGTCCAAATGACTTATATCATTATTTTTGTATAATTAATGGACCACTTTTGGGTCGCTTGGATGTATATAGTGAGTTTATTAACTATATAATATAAAAATACAAAGTTACATGGTAAGTGTCAAACTAATTAACTAAGAGTTAAAACTAAAAGATAAGGATACTATAATGACCCAAACTTGTCTAAAATCTTTTGGTTGAAAGTATTTTGACCCATACCCACCTTATACTTTTAATAATACACTTTGTATTCATTAGAAACCGATTATTATTTTATTATAAAATAATAATTTAAGTTTTTCCTAAAGAGCCCCTCACCCCTCTTATAAAAGGGCACTCCCACTTCTCATTAATTCACACCTTCAACGCCATTTGGATTGGCCATAACCTACCCAAATATCCTCCCAAATTCCCTCACATAATCCTAGAGGCCTTATTTTTATCAGAAAGAGAACCTAAAGAGCCCTTTTGATCAAATCAAAAGGAGGAACCCGAATAAGAGGTAACGTCTTCACCACTCTCTTTAAAGTTACTTTCTTCTTCCACTTCTTCTTTCCTTGTTATTTCCATTCTAGAATAATAAATCCAGTATCCTATATATAATATTATGTTATTATAAAAATGGTACAACCATATTCATTATTCTATCCATCCTTTGAATGACATGTCACCATACGTGCGTACGTACGACCTACCGTCTCCACGTCGTGGTGTAATTGTTATTCAATATAATATTATTTAGATGGGTATAATAATGATGTTTAATTCTTGTAAATAATAAGTATATAATGATAATTATTCTTTATATATGATATACCATCCAATTATATATTATTAAATATCAAAATAATGATGTTGTGGCTCGTGCTTACGTACGGATTACCGTCTCCACGAACGCGATGAGATTCATTCCCCATCATACCTATTCAAGACTAAATTTCATTTGATGAACAAAAATAATTTTTAGAGAAAATATATCATTCTGGATATGAATTAGATACATCCCATCCATAACAAATATGGCTCGCATAACAAATAATATAAAGGAAAACGAATCCATTAACACCCGAAACGATGATAATACTAAGATATTATTAACAGATCAATGTTAAAAGATCATATATCATATAATATT
Source organism: Viscum album (assembly GCA_963277665.1). NCBI lineage: Eukaryota > Viridiplantae > Streptophyta > Magnoliopsida > Santalales > Viscaceae > Viscum > Viscum album. The sequence continues at coordinate 1,392,211,006 of OY728150.1, read as the reverse complement.
AATATAAATGATTCTTTTGTTGTTAAATAACAATTATTTCACCATTATACAAGAGGTTAACCTACCGTCGACCAAGGAAAAAGTACAAAGTAGGGGGCCTCTTATCTCACTTTTAATTCCGTGAGATTTCCATTATTCACCACTTATTTATTGCATGTGGTGTGTGTACGACCCATGATTGTATTCATTGTGTAATATACTTTAATTTATGTATATATACATCATCATTGTATTATCCTTCTTTCATGGGTGTATTTTTCGTATGTTACGAAATCGATAAGGGAATTTGAAATTTCCACTCATTTGGCTTTACACATACTTCAATGATAATTATACTCCAAGATTATGTGTGGAATCACTATTCATTTTCTTATGTCATAATTTTCACTCCCCCTTTTGTGGATATACTTTTGATACACATAATAATTCCATTGATAAATTCTCTAGTCATCAATATGAACTTGATAAGAGTAATTTTAACTCAATCTCCAATTGTTGAGTTAAATATCCAATTCGTTGGTGTTGTTTTTACAAGAATATGTGTGAATGTTCTCTGATTGATTTACACTGAATATCCAATCATATTGAGTGTATTTATATTTGTCACACATAATTATATCATTGATTTATCCTTAACCTAAGGATATGGTCTTTATAAGAGATTTCATATCAATTTACATTCCATTGAGACTACTTTGTTGTTATACACCAATTCACTTTTATAAGGTGTATATAATGTACTTTGACATACTGTATCATGAATCCCTTTATTCTCATGATATTATTATTTTTTGATTATCTCAATTATTTGTATTCAAGTGTCCTTATTTTGGTTAGAAACTCTAACTAAAATATCTTTTTAAAAGTTTCAAAGATTTATTATTCTAAATCTTTCTCATTAATGTCCATGTTTTAAAAATGGTTTTAATGACTTATTTATATGGACATTAACGTTTTAAAATTAAAACTCCTTTTAAAAGATTCAAAGTGGTATGAGACACTTTGATTCAAGAATTTGTTTTTAAATGGCTTCTTGACAAATAGTGTGACAAATGTTTTCAAGAAAAAGAAGGATATTTCTCTCAAATAGTTTTGATGATTATTTTCATCTATGTCTATATCATTCATTATTCTTGATTGAGGTTAATATATTACAATAAAATCTTCCTTATTGTATTGAATGACTTATGTTTGACTGTGGATGTGCTATTTTTATACCATTCATAGTTTTTGGATAATGTATTGACATTTCATATGCCAGTTTTAATACGAATGATTATGTTATATTTCAAAATTTTCATATGAGGAATGCATTGGACCTAGTAAGTGACGGGTGGAGCCCGCTATAACTCCTTGATGGATCGGTAGGTCTTATGAGACAAACTAGTGTCTTGGAATGAGGCCTTGACAAAATCTTATGTGTAGTCTTGGCACGAAGCCTTGGCTACGTGGTTATGATAGTCTGTAATTATGCATTCCATCATTATGAAAGTGGTTATTGATATTGCATGTGATTATTCAACTAGTATAATATCCATGTGAATAAGTAAATGACATTATTTCATTTTATATTTTCCATATTATGCTGAATTTCAAGTTTAAAAGGATTTTGTTTTAGTTATACATTTCTTTAAGTGTTTATGCTTATCTATGAAAGCTTCTTCTATATTTTTATCCTTATTGAGCATCTGAGCTCAACCCTTTCAATGTTTTATTTTTCCTAGGATGTGAAGAAGTAATTTATGAATGACCTACATGGATAGTATGAGGGGATATGAAGACAAGACATTGTTGTAGTTTTTTTACCTTATGATGTAATGTAAGACTTATGAATATATGTAGTGTTTACAAGACTACTAAACTAATTGGACTTTCGAGACTTGATCCTTTGTGATCGTTCCAATGTTATGTAATAATGAACTAACTCTGGGTAACTGGGGTCGGGGCATTACAGTTGGTATCAGAGGGAAGTTTAGTACAAACCTTGGGAACTAGATTTAGATAAAATCTGATTAGAGAACATAGCTCTAAGATAGTATTTGATGATTAGCATAGAAGAACTTCCTATAATTTTGGTATTGTAGAGATTTTGTGAGTTTTTCAAGCAATACATCCCTGTCTGGATACAAGCAAGTAGAGGCAGATCTGGCATAGATGTACCTAGGGGTAAAACCCGAAAACACCGCTTTGAGGTAGACTCGAACGAGAAGTGGTGCATGACAACGAGCCTTGATGCACTCTTGGTTACGACACTCCCGGGGGATATGCTTAGGATAATTTACATTTTCTTTACAAACTGATTTGAAGTATTATATACAAGATGAGAGTAAATGACCTTGGTTAATCCTAATGTGTTTCAAATCGAGAATATGGTGACATGATATTCTCTAAATGATTTTATGTCTACTGTTACTCACACAATGATTTCTAGTTTTAGTCAATGGATGGATTCCAAGGAAGTCATAGTGACTTTGAGAATGATGTACAAGGTGGGAACGGTGGTGGAAATGAGCAACAGAATAGAATGTTGATAGGCGTAAAAGATATCGTCTTCATGACAAATCAATTTTCCAAAAATATGATGAATAATATATATATTAACCTATTACTGGACTCACCAAAGAAGAGAAAGGTGATGAATGATAAGAGCTCCAGTAGAGAAGACCATGGAGAAAGGAATCCTTAATTTTTTATCATGCATGAAATATGGAAGGAGACACCCAGGAAAGTGTCTCAATGGGACAAAGAAATGCTTTACGTGCGGGAAGGACATAAAGTGAATAATTGCCGAAGAAAAATGAAGAGTACTATTGAAAAAGATAAAAATGGTCCCAAGAATCCATTTACAGTCATTTTCCATAAATGTAGGGGACCTGGCCATTTCCCGAGTGAATGCCCTATTCTATAGGATATTTTCTTGGTCAAAGAAGAAGCTATGTGGAAATAAATGGTTGGAGAAATGTTTAAAAAGTATTAGTTCTCCTTATTGATGGCTTTACTTTGGAATATTTTTATCTTGTATTTGTAACCTGGAAGTTTTCCATGTGAGAATGATATTTGAGGAAGAATTATCTTTTCTCTTGAGGATATAGTTATAAATAACTATTTGGTTTTATATGATCATTGGGTTTGAGGAAATTACAGGTTAATATAATTTGGTATGAAAATGAAAGGTATGAGATAACATTTGTGGTTAAATTATGTTATGGTTATTTTGAGAAATTTATCTCATTTTGGTAATTTTATAAAATATAGTTTTTGAAAAAGGACAACACACAGACTGTGTGACAACCCGTCGCGTCGGACAAAGCTGTGGGAATAGAACCCACAACCAAAGTGCGATTGGGATTTATCACCTATCACTGGACTACGTGAAGTCCCTGGTTAGTGTGACTATTATTTTTAGTTAAATGATTTTATTGATCAATAATAATTTGATTTGGGATCTTATGTCTTATCAAATGAATACCCTTAGTATAGGAAAATGATTTGGTTATTAAGTGATAAATGTTATTTTGGAATATGTTCTCTTTGTTAAGAACACTATATGCCCAAGGGAAATAAAATAGTATGAGATTTCATTTGAGGAGTAATGGTGTATTTTTATCTATGTTTTTATTATGGATTTATAGTGATTTGGGTTATTTATGGAAATGATTAACCTATAATAGAGAATATGTGATTAGGTTAACTACTTTTAAGTATGTGAATTTAAGAGTAATTGATGTAATTTGGAGATACCATTTAATGTGGAAGACTACATAACCAAATTATTCTATGTTTTGAGTTTCAATATTATTTTGGATTTTATTAAAGTATTTTATGGACAATACTTTATTGAATGATATTTATTTAACTTTGTGGTATTGTTGGTTTAATTTTAGAAATTAAGATTAGTGTTTCTTTCTCTGATGAAATAACCTTTCGGGGGATCATTAGATCTTATACTAACTGTTTTCGTTTTTATTAATCTCTAAAGACACAGAAAATATATAGTCTATTCTTCGTGGATCATGTGATTCTATAAGAATTTTATTATCTCTTCTAGTGTGACCAATTCTTCTGGAATACTCAATGTTTAAAAATGATTTAATAGTAGAAATTTATTAAAGAATGAAAATTTACTTAAAAATTAATTATATATCTTTATGTTCTTAGTCAATCTTAGAAATGAATTCCTTATCTTTATGTAATGTAACTTAAAAATGAAATAAAAATAAAAATGTTATCCGTTTATATTTCCTACTGGGAAACTAATGACCGTTTGTCCCATCACATGTTTGTGGTTTTCTTATTGTTAAATTTATCCTAACCATGTTTTCTATCCCTCTCCATCAGAACTTTACACTTAGTTTATCATCCATATCCATGTTTTTCTACATGGAATCCCAGTATAGGTTATCTCGAGTGACCTTTGTACTTCTCTTTATTTATTTTAAAGTGATATATTTTTTTTAAATTTTTTTAAATCATTTTTTTCCTTTTTAAAATAGCCGGCTTAGGGGTGTCTGGTGCCCAACAAACAAGGTCTAGTAAAACAATACATAGAGGAAAAACAAACAACACAAAGTTAAACATCGTAATACCCGTAGTCGTCGCCGCAACCCAAACTGGATTTCTCTTCCCTAGTGGATGATTCCCACTCCGGGTTTCTCCAAAAACTCACACCTTGAACATGATTTCTAAGTTTCTCCAGGGCAACCATGTCTGGTGATGTCTTATTTGTCCCACTGCCCTTCTTGACTACCATAACCACCTAGTTATTCTTTTTTGAAGCAGACCTGGTCCGCATTGGTCGTGGGAGGTAGGAGTAATCCTTCTTTGATCTCCTAGTTGCAGTTGCCGTCAACAGTCCTTCCACTCCAGTTTCTTTCTGAATCCCATGTTGAACAATCTCACAGAAGGACCAGCCAACCGGAGCACTCAGGATCTTCTTACCCTTTGAATTTTCCTTTCCCACCCTAGATTGTTCAACATTGTAGTCTCTCCTTTGATCTGGCATTCTTTCTCTCTCAAAGGGAGACACACCTCCTCCATAGGAATATTTTCCACAACCGTGAGTTGTGCCTCCGTCCTTAAACCACTTGCCTGGGAATTTCTTGACCTCTGGTCTACACCTGCCACCAGAGAGCCGCTCTTGTCCATACTGTGTATGTTTAGGAAAACATGATTTCGCCCCAATTCCTCCCCTTGTTGAACCTCCTCCAACTCCCTACCCTTCCTAGCCTGTTCAATTCCCAAGACATCAGTCTGTTGATTCTCCAAGACCACCACCTCATCCCCCTTCCCTGTAGTATCCTCCACCTCCATTTCTTCAGCCAACAGATCCTCAGACATTCCATTGAACCTGTTACTTAATGAAATGAAAGGAGTATCCAAAGGACCAAAACCTGAAATATTCCTTTCACCTGTCATGACAACCACTTCTTCTGTGTTTGAAGAAATTTCAACCCCAGACTGCTCTAAACTCAACTCTACCATTAACCCAGGAGGATTTATAACATACTGAAAATCATCCTTGCTAGGACCTGTAGTTTTACTCTCCACAGCCAAACCAGACTCACATGAGACCTTCCCTCTTACACTAGGTCCTGCCAGATTCTTGTCCCTGTCCATCTCCAAATCATCCCCCACGGTTTTTCTTCTAACATCAACACCTGAGATCACATGAGCGCCTTTCCTACAGTGCTCCTCCCTCAATCGTGTTGGATAACCACCTCGGCATAACTCAACCGAGTGGCCCATACTCTTGCAAGAGCCACAAAAATTGGTCCAGTTCTCATAGATAAACCTTTTCTTGCAACGGTATTACTCTCCAATCGTAATCCAAACAAAATAAAATGGGATGCGAGACACATCAACCTCTACACAAACCCGAGGATTCACTGGGTGGGAAACAACCTCCGTTCGACTATCAGAACAAAGAAAACGACCAACCAAATTCCACAACCTACGAATTATCGAGGGATTTTGAAACGGTAATGGAAGCTTAGGAAAACATACCCAAACCACCATGGAAGGTGAGTCGCGGTTCATGTGAAGCTCAATGGACCACCGAAGCAGAAGGAAACGAGATCCATTGAAGACACGAGGGGCTCTCGACCATGCTTGAATCAGATCTGCCTCTGTCTCGAACCGAATCATGATTTTCTTGCTATCCAGCAGGCCTACCACCATTCGTTCCTGGATATCCCAAGACCCGAAGATGAACCGGTCGAAGGCATCAATCGAGGGCCTCTTTTGATTGAATCGAGCCACCAGAGTGAGGTTTAATAAACACGCAGCTTAAGAATATTCAGAAGTGGAAAGCTGAAGATTTGGTGCCCCGTCAATTAGATTCGCAATATTAGGGTTTAACACTGATTTAGGAAAGGGAGGGAGAACATCCGGGTTGGAAAACCACTGGAAGGGCCCTGATCTCGCATGTGATGATGATTCCCCCTCCCCCACCACGGGGGAGGACCCGGCGTGGCGGCCACCTTCGTCACTGGGGGGATGCAATTTATTGAATGAGGACTCAATTTATTGAAGGATGGGATAATTTAACACCCCATGCTTCCATGGTACACTTCTCTCTGAATAATACAGTAGCGTGTGTTGTACCCAACTTCAAGTTCTAACACACACCACAACAAATAAAACTATCCATTATGAATAGTAATACCCAATTTTTAAAATTTTATACATTTTATCTTTTGAAATGGACTTCATTTTTGGATTAATAATGTCGAAATTATCATAGGGTGATATTTTGGTACTTTTCGGATAACTTTCATATTTCGATGAATAGAGAAAATTACTAAATTTTAATTAAAAACAACTTTTTTAATAAAAATAATTAATACTGATAAATTATGATTTTGAGTGGTTTTAAAGTATATTTAAAATATAATTTTACCATTCAATACAGTTTTGGCCATTGGACATAATTTCACATTTAAACCAGTCATAAATACCTGTCAATCTTTTGATAGTTATTATTTCTTAAAAACACGCATTTTGTTTTGACAGCGGGAATTAATTTTAAATTAATTTCTGCCACTTCTGTGTTTTGAATTTGTAAAAATGGATTCCATATTTGGAATCAGGATGTCCAAATTATGTAAATATGTAACTCTTATTTTTAGACATTTTGAATAATTACTTCGGTAAAAATTGAATTTACCATGGTTAAAGGGTAAATCCGGTATATAAGGGTAAACAAATAATATTATAATAATATTAATTTACCCTAAAACGTGTCCTAACCCTATTGGTTGATATATTATTGACCATGGGCATCTTTGGGTCGATTTTGGGACCCCATGGATCCACTTGTAGATGATAGGGACACTTTATATTAATTAAGTTAAAGTAAATACAAAAATGACATAAGCTTATATCTTTTAGAAAAACAATTTTTACATAAGGTTATATATGTTATATTTTCTAATATAAATATTAATTAGAAAGATTAAAATATTTCCTACATAATGGTATTTTATTTATAATTTTTATACATTTAATAATTAAATTTATTTATGACACAATAATGATGCATTATTTTCCTTATTTAATGAAATAATCAAATAATTAGTATTATAAATGTTAAAATAAATATAATTTGAACCTTTTGATGCCATAAAATACTTTTATTGGTTAATATGACATGTTATCATTGCTTATATGATTTTTTTGAATTAGTAAAGTTGTTAATACTTTAAAAAAATCAATTATTAAATATTTTCAAAATTGACATAAATGAGATTTTAAAACAAATATTATATTATTAATTGATATTCTATTCCTAAAAATCTAAGGTTTGGAAAAATGACTTATATAATGATTGGTGTATCATTAATGGAACACATTGGGGTCTCTTGGATGTATATAGTGAGTTCATTAACTATATAATATAAAAATACAAAGTGACATGGTAAGTGTCAAACTAATTAACTAGGAGTTAAAACTAAAAGATAAGGTTAATATAATGACCCAAAACTGTCTAAAATATACTAGTTGAAAGGATTTAGTCCCATCCCCACATTATACTTTTTATAATACACTTTTGATCCATTAGAAACCGAATATGATTATATTATAAAATAATAATTTAAGTTTTTCCTAAAGAGCCCCTCACCCCTCTTATAAAAGGGCACTCCCCCTTCTCATTAATTCACACCTTCAAAGCCATTTTGATCGGCCAAAATCTGCCCAAATATCCTCCCAAATTCCCTAACTTCATCCTAGAGGCCTTAGTTTTATCATAAATCCATCATAAGGATCCCTTTTGATCAAATCAAAAAGAAGAACTCGAAGAAGAGGTAACGTCTTCACCACCCTCTTTAAAGTTCATTTCTTCTTCTACTTCTTGTTTCTTTGTTATTTCCATTCTAAAATAATAACCACAATATCCTATATATATTGTGATGTTATTATAAATATGTTACAACCATATTCAGTATTCTATCCATCATTTGAATGACATGTAACCATACGTGCGTATGTACGGCCTACCGTCTCCACGTCGTGGTGTAATTGTTATTAAATATATTATTATTTGGATGAGTATAATAATGGAGTTTAATTCATGTAAATAATAAATATATAACGATAATTATTTTTTATATATTATATACCATCCAATTATATATTATTTTAATATCAAAATAATTATATTGTCGCTCGTGCGTACGTATGAATTACCGTCTCCACGAACACGATGAGATTCATTCCCCATCATATCCATTCAAGACTAAATTTAATTTTATGAATAAAAATAATTTTTAGAGACATTATATAATTCTGGATATGAATAATATACATCCCATCCATAACAAATACGGCTCTTATAACAAATAATATAAAAGAAAATGAATTCGCTAACACCCGAAACGACGATAATACTAAGATATTATTAACAAATCAATGTTAAAAGATCATATATGAGATCGTATTAATCTAAATTATTCTTGTATAATTCAATAACAATTATTTAACCATTATATATGAGGTTAACCTACTATCGACCATGGAAAAAGTACAAAGATAAGGGATTCTTATCTCACTTTTAATTCCGTGAGATTTCCATTGTTCACCACTTATTTATTGCATGTGGTGTGTGTGCTACCCATGATTGTATTCATTGTGTAATATACTTTAATTTATGGATATCCACATCATCATTTTATGATCCTTATTTCATGGGTGTTTTTTTCGTAAGTTACGAAATCAATAAGGGAATTTGAAATTTCCACTCATTTGGCTTTACGCATTCTTCAATGATTATTATACTCCAAGATTATGTGTGGAATCACTATTCATTTTCTTATGTCATAATTTCCACTCCCCTTTTTGTGAATATACTTTTGATACATATAATCACTCCATTGATAAATTATCTAGTCATCAATTTGAACTTGATAAGAGTAATTTTAACTCAATCTCCAATTATTGAGTTAAATATCCTATTCGTTGGTGTTGTTTTTACAAGAATATGTGTGAATGTCCTCAAATTTATTTACACTAAATATCCAATCATATTGAGTGTATTTAAATTTTTCACACATAATTATATCATTAGTTTATCCTTAACCTAAGGATACATTCTTTATAAGATATTTCATCTCAAATTACATTCCATTGAGACTACTTTGTTGTTGTACACCAATTCACTTTTATAAGCTGTATATAATGTACTTTGACATAGTATATCATGAATCCATTTATTCTCATGATATTATTATGTTTTTATTACCTCAATTATTTGTATTAAAGTGTCTCTCTTTTGGTTAGAAACTCTAACTAAAATATCATTTTAAAAGTTTTAAAGATTTATTATTCTAAATATTTCTCATTAATGTCCATGTTTTAAAAATGGTTTTAAAGATTTATTTATACAGACATTAAAGTTTTAAAATTAGAACTCGGTTTAAAATATTCCAAATGGTATGGGACACTTTGATTCAAAAATTTATTTTTAGATGGATTTTTTAGAAATAGTGTGACTTTTAAATGTTTTCAATAAAAGGAGGATATTTCTATCAAATAGTATTAATGATTATTTTCATCTATGTCGATATAATTCATTATTCTTGATTGAGGTTAATCTGTTACAATACAATCTTCTTTATTGTATTGAATAAGTTATGTTTGACTATGGATGTTCTATTTTTATACCATTTATAGTCTGTGGATAAAGTATTGCAATTGTGTATGCCTGTTTTAATACGAATTTTTATGTTATATTTCAAAATTTTCATATGAGGAATGCATTGGACATAGTAAGTGACGGGTGGAGCCCACTATAACTCCTCGATGCATCAGTAGGTCTAATGAGACAAACTACTGTCTTGGCACGAGGCCTTGACAAAATCTTATTTGTAGTCTTGGCACAAGGCCTTGGATACGTGGTTATGATAGACTGGAATTATGCATACCATCATTATGAAAGTGGTTATTGATATTGCATGTGATTATTCGACTAGTAGAATATCCATGTGAATAATTAAATGGAATTATTTAATTTTATCTTTTCCATATTATGATGAAATTCAAGTTTAAAAGGATTTTGTTTTAGTTATACATTTCGTTAAGTGTTTATGCTTATCTATGAAAGATTCTGCTATATTTTCATCCTTACTAAGCATCTGAGCTCACCCCTTTCAATGTCTTATTTTTCCCAGGATGTGAAGAAGTAATTTATAAATGACCTGGAGGGATAGTATGAGGGGATATGAAGACAAGATGTTGTTGTTGTTTTTTTACCTTATGATATAATGTAAGACTTATGAATATATCTAGTGTTTCCAAGAATACTAAACTAATCAATATTTTGAGACTTGATCCTTCGTGATCATGCCAATGTTATGTAATAATGCACCGACTCAGGGTAACTGGGGTCGGGGAAATACTCTATATGGGTGTTGGTATTTATGCTCCACGTTCAATGATTCTAATGATGAAATTATGGATAACTAACCATCTCAAGTGTTATCTCATGACATATCAAACATGCATATGGGTGTAAGGCATGCACCCTGTTTCTTGAGTTTATAGGCTCATTAGACTAGTCATGGAAGTCTATGTTACACCTCAGTCTAGCTAGCACTAGTATTCCAAGTATATAACCAATTACGTTTGTGCATACCTATTACATATAGGTTGATACAGTATATATAATATATATATATATATATACATTTTACCACTATATATATAGTGACTTATCAAACATTCCTCCTGGTCATGAGCTGAAGAAGGTAGACCTACCTGGTGTCCTTTAGGAACTTAAGGTGGCTGATTATTTATTTATTCTTCATTTTTAATTAACTTATAATGCCTACACACTATTTAGCTATGAGAACAAATCAGATTACATGTAGACACCATTGGTGGTGCCCTACTGTGAGTTTTATCCCACAACCTACTCGAGATTCCTTTTATACCTAAGAAGATTATCTGTCTCCATGTATTGATATGGGAAAGCTCCCATATACAGGTTGTTGATTTGATTTCTTATATTTGGATCCTAGTAGTAGATGACCTTGCATTCACTTGAGATTCTTATAGAGTTGCTTTTTTTGTACTCTCTATATAGCATGCTTGTATTGATGTCCCATTTTTCTTTTTTGTATCTACATACCATGAATCTTTGTATTAGAAGCTACCTTGTGTAATTTGATTATAATATAAGTTGATGAGTTATTTATGATTCCATTAATATATATATAGGCCTCTTATTATATATATTATTCAGTTAGATTTTTTTGTTTATTTATATTTCCTTTCTGCTAGTATAATAAGAGGGTACAATCTCCCCATTATACCACCTTTACACCCACGATGTCAGTCAGTAGCCTCTAGCATATGTAGAGACACACTTGAGGCCATATTACCCACCAGATTTGGGAACATGTTATGTGGACCCCAGTTTGGGATGTTACAAAGTGGTATTAGAGCCTTTTTCCTTTATCTTACTATTTGGGTATTAGGTAGGAGACTATGGTAAATGGGATTTGGAATTTATGATGTTCTTAGACATAGATAACTCTTCTATGAGGGGAACCCAAATTACATAGGATGCGAAAATTAATTTTATTGATTATACTATTTATAGTTGATATGAAATCAACATTGAGTGATGTACTCTTATTATGATTTTATTGATATTTGTGTGATTAAAATATGACTTCAATAATTAGGGTTGATGAAATAAGGGAAATACATTACATGCATCATAATAGGCAGCATACGACTAAAATTCCTTGAATATTTCCTTATAACATATATTTCCATCAAGAATTTTCTTGTTGGATATTGTGTGCCTTATATATGTATTAAATTGTCTTGACACTTCTTACAGGGATTGGAAAACATAATTGATACGTAAAGTGCATACCATAACTTAACATTGTTTTTCTAAATGGTATAAAAAATACAACTTAAGCGGTCATTTATGTATCTTTGATGCATATACCATTAGTCCCATGGGGTGGAACGTGTTATGTTGTGGATCAGTGGATTCCATTTTTTGGTTTATAAATTGGATGACCCCTTATTGATGAAAAATGTTAAACCATCTGATTCAACAATTTATATTGATTCAAATATTTCAAAAAGAATGAAATAAAATCGAATATTACATTTAATGAAATAACAGACATCTAATATGTATATATCATACACAAAGTCTTAGATCCAAACCGAACCTTAATAGTGGGTTGTGGGTTTTCTCTTTATTCCTTATGACCTATAATGGTCTATTTCTATAACCCAATCCCAGATTTTGGTGTAGGTAGAGAGGTGTGGTATTTTTCAATATGATATAATAGAACCTATTTTTGTTTATTATCATCAATCATCTCAATTTCATAAATACCTTATGAGTTGTGTGTTCTTCATTATATAATTATTCCTCTACAATGTCCTCTGGTCGCTTTCTGAAAAGTTAATGTAGACCATGCTCCTAAGATGGTGGGCCATAAGCCACAAGTGATCCCTCATGCAGTATCACCTATGAAGCGTCTTCTTATTCTTGATATGGGAACCACCTCCTAGTTTTTTGAGGGTTTACTATGTATGTTGCAGTCTATGAAAAGAGTTGTACTACGTACCCTGATCCAGGAAGAGTTGACTCACAAATTTTAGTAGTAGTATCTTCCCACCTTTTTGGGCGATGTCATCCCTCATGCTACAATGTCTTGGCTTGAGGAAATATTTTCTCTATTCAAGAATTTGGAGATGACTGCAGAGTGGAGGTTTAATTTAGCAGTGTATATGATATGAGATTCGGCCAAGCGATGGTGGGATGTTATCACCAAGGCGAAGTGACATCGTGATATATTAGGGGAATATTTTAAAACAATATTTTATGATTAATTTTTCCCATAGAACCTTGGGGATGAGAAATATAGATCATTCATGAACCTTCATCATGGGATTATTTTAGTTATGAAATACTCTTCCCATTTCATTGAGATACAATGGTTCTCTCATACTCTAGCTAGTGATGATATCATTACACCTAGTTGATTTGGGTATGAGATGGTTTACGCCATCTGGTCACATGTTAATGTATTCATGTTGACCACTATTTCTAAAATTTTCAACCAAACCCTCATTATAGAGTGAAATTTAAGGGACAATGATGGTGTGTGTCAGGGAATTTTGGAACCTAAAACTATCATAGGATCTTCATCAAGGTGAAAGAAATGTTTTGGGGCTACTTATCGTGGTGAGAGAAGTTAGATTCCTCATGCAGATAGTTTCGTGATCTGTCACTAGTGCAGGAATCTTGGGAATATTAAACCTCAATTATAATGGGATCTAGTGGAGTGAAGACGTTTTTTAAGGATGTTACATATACAACAATTCTATGGAACATTCACGACAGAACTTAGAGAGTAGGGATCTACACCCATTTGACAATCAGAAGCAGGGCCTGTAGAATCAAAACAGGAAGGAAACTAGAATACAACCTTTTTGATGAGAGAATGTTCACAATTGTAAGGATCCAAGGGCATTCATCGTGGTAAGTATTTTTCCCTTGAGATAGGTGGATATCTTTCTGTAGGAAATGTGTTCATCATCGAAATAACAGGGTATGAAATAATCATCGGGATAGGCTGGTTAATTTTTTATCAAGACCATATTGATAGATATTATTTGATGGTGATGTTTAAATCACCATATGAAGGAATTCATGTGCATAAGGGATAATTGGATGTTAGTGTGATTAGAGATGGACCCGAGTTGTAGAGGCTAGGTAATGTGATAATATAGATTTCCAGTATTTTCCTTGATGGCCATCAGTTAGACCTACAATCTTTCCTCATGTAGTGGATAATTTTAGAGAATTATTTCATGATGGATTAACTGGTCTATATTTAGTGAGAGAGGTAGAGTTTACTGTTGATGTTGTTTTGGGAGAAGTAGCAGTGACCATTCCTCCTTATAGGATGAAACCTAGGGAGCCTATGAATCTCAACAAGAAATTAGAGGATCTGGAGGATAAATTATTCATATGCCCCATCACTTCTCCTTGGGATACACCAGTAATATAATCAAATTAGTTAGAAGGTAACCTCAAGATTTTCATTGATTTCCATTGTTTGAATCAGATTACTATAAAGAACTTTTATCCCCTAACTAGAATAACTGACTTCTTTAATTTGTTCTGACGAGCGAGATTATTTTCCATGATATATCTGAGGTCGATCTATCATACGGTGCATTTCATGTCTTCAAACATACCTTTCACAGCATTGAAGAGTTGGTATGGTCTGTATGAGTAGTTGGTTATACCATTAAGAATGTTCAAGTCACATGATGTCTTCATGGATCTTATGAATCGAGTTTTCCACCCACACCTGGATTCATTTGTGGTAGTATTTATTGATGATATCTTTCAGTATTAATGCTCTAGAAATTATAGTGTGAATCATTTTTTTATTTTTCTATATATAATGATATAGAATTTTTGAATTCTAAGATCAGTAAATACCACTTTAGGATCAATGGATATCACTTCCTGGGTCACATCATCTCAAAGTTGGGAGTTTTAGTTCACCTAGAGAAAGTGAGATCTATTGTTTCCTAGGATAATCCTAATAATGTCTTTGAAATTCAGAGTTTTTATTGATAAGAGTTTATTAAAGACACTTTATAGAGGATTTCTCACACATTTTAGTGCCGATTATGGTATTGAAAATAATGGGATTGAAATGCGTTTGGTCATAAGCTTGTGAAGAAACCTTTTAGGAGTTAAAGGACCGTATGAATTTAGCACTAATACTAATCATTCCTGTTCCAGGAAGGAGCTATAATTTATATTTTGATTCATTAGGTGACGATATTGGAGATGTTATAATCCCAAAAGAGTGATTCATTATGTATAGGTTTTGTTAGTTGAGGCCTGACAAGAAGAATTATCCGACACACAACCTAAAGTTAGCGTTTTTGTAAATTCTATACACTTTTCATGAAACTATCAACATATAATTTTTTTTATTTTTCATAGATTATAAAATATTCAAGTACATCATTATATAGTGATATCTGAATCTCATGAAGTTTTAGTGGGTTGAGTACCTACAATCATTTCATTTTGAGATTGTCTACATGCTTGGTAAATGTAATAGAGTGGTTGATTCTCTACACTAGAAAAATAGGAATCAGGTATTTTTGGAGGCTAGTATAGAATGGAAGCTCATGGAGTTATTCTTAGAGACACACATTGAGGTTCAAGAGGATCAAGTTCAGACTATCCTTTAATCTTTATCAGTGACCTATACTATTCTGGAATGGGAAATAATGTTGCAATTATCTGATTGTGAAGACCTCGTACATAGGGAAAGTGTTTCAGATGAAGATACATATTCCTTTTGGAATGTGTATGTGGATGATATGTTAATTTTATATGGGATTTATGGGTTCCATAAGTCCTTAGATAGGAGATGATGTAGGAATTCCACACCTCAACAAGGATAGTTAATCATAGTGTCACAAGACTGTATCGAGACATACGAAACCATTATTGGTGACCTGGCATAGAATATGTGATTATGGGGTTCATAAATAATTTTTCCACCTCTCATTAGGTGAAAGTGAAACCTCATTGATCTGCAGGGATTTTATAGTCGTGGTCTATTCTTGACTTGAAATAGGATGATATATCTATGGATTTTGTGATTGGTTTACGAAGATCACATCATGGAAACAATATTTTATGGGATGTCATTTATTGTTTGAAAAAGTCCACACTCTTTGTACCTATGTGAGATACATCATTGGTGATGATCTAGGATGGTTTTTTGTTAGATAGGTTTTACGTCAACATGGAGATCCACATTCTATCGTTTTTAGAAGAGATAATCATTTTATGTCATAGTTCTAGTAGGGGATGAGAAGGACTTGGATACCCAGTTTCTTCAAAGCATGTCCAATCACCCATATGCCGAGGGAAATATGGAGAATACAATTGATGTTCTGGAGGACACTCTCCGTGCATGGGTCCTTGACTTTGGGGTTTCCTAGAAGAAAGAACTTCCCGTTGTTGATTTTTCATATAATAACATTTTTTCGGCTACCATCAAGATGGATCCTTAATGAGCCTTATATGGGAGGAATTTCCATTCAAATATGTGATGGATTGAGGTAGAGGAGGTATCTATGCTTGGACTACTTCTCATGAAAGAGACTACAGGGTAGGCCCAACTGATTAAGAATTTCGTAATTATAGCTCAGTCTATGAAGTAGTCGTATGCCAACGGACATCGGTGACCTCTCAAGTTCATGGTCGGAGACCATGTTTTCTTGTGATTCTCACCAAGGATTGGATGTAATGATATTAAGAAGTAGGTTAATCACTCACTTTGGTACATTGGGACGATCAAGGTTTTGCAAAAGATCAGACTAATGGATTACCAATTCACACTTCCTCAAAGATACTAGTCTATGCATGATGTCTTTTGTGTATCTGAACTTCTCCAATACTATCCAGAACTATCACATGTCTTTCATCCAGATGAGGTTTAGATGAATGTATCTACTTCTTTATAGGAGTATCCTTTTTGTATTCTTGATCAGAGCATGAAGATACTACGAGGCAGGTATATTCCTATGGTATGGGTGCTATGGAATCACGATCTATTATAGAAAAAGAACTGGGAGTGGGAAGCTGATATATAATCTCAGAGGCCAGAACTCATTATAGATGATTACTATTTACCCTCAGAATTCCTACTCAGGTATGAGTTAATTTAAGGAGGGTAGGATGTAATGATATGTATTTTCAGAAATTTATTGATAGTTACTTTTTCAATTTTAATTCCTTAGACATCCCTAATATTGATTCTTAATCAAGCCAAGGAGGTATCAGGTGCATCTGAGGCCTGTTCCAAGCTCATATCCAAAAAATGGGAAGAAAGTAATAGGCCGAGTAATTTTTTATAGCCATTAATACTAGGGTATATGGACATGAAGTCAGTTAAAAGTTTATTACATATCATTTTTTCATAGTTTTTTCATGGTATGAAAATCTTTTCACCTAACCATGCAATGTTCCCCTTAGTAGTAATGAACTGAACACAATTTGTGCACAATTTCTCCAAACTGTGTGGCCAGAACATGCACCTATATTTTTAGGTGAAATTAAAATTTTCCACTCTATTAATATAATAACCTAATTTCAACCTTCCTCCAGCTCACTCAAGTTGACTAGACCCATTTCATCCTCCTGAAGGCCTCTTCTCATTTTTTTCATGGACCTATGATAACTCCCTTGCATGGTACCTTATTCAAGATCATGAAATGTCGTTTTTTAGATTAATGTATTCTCTCATTTCCTCTTACCTTTTATCTAAGTTTTCATTCGAATCCATTATGCTATTTATGTGGATGACTGTTTACCCTATATTCAAAGAATATGATTGTTTTTTAGATTTCTCCCAACCCACTCCGAATATAAGTCTGATATCGAGTGAGGAGTCATCTATGCCCTTGAGGAAGGTGTTAAATTATTTTCCTTTTCTTTTTTTTCCTCTTATTTATATCTTTGGGCCTCATGTCGGCTTTGACTGGGAATCAAATTTAAATTGGTTTATTTATCTCAAATTGATTGTTGTACCTTAGTGAATGACTACTCATAATGTTTTTCAGAAATTTGAGGTTTTATACACCATATTTGGTCACACCATGGGTGTTCCGAGTTAAATTTATAGTTTTGATAGTTGAATAAATTGTATGGAAGACATAATTTTCCTTTAATTTATCTTTTAAATTGATTTTCCCTTCTAATGTGAAATTTTAATTGAACCATAGATGCCTTCAAAGTGTTGTCTAACGCACACATGGAATTTCCCTGGTTGTAAATTAACTTAAATTTCCAATTCATTTCCCAAATTACCTTTGAGCCTCATAAATGGAATTGGAATGTTTTTAGTGAATGAAATGATTTTTGAGTCTTTAGGATTACCTAAACATGATGGTTTCCCTATCCTTACATGAATTAAGAATGGACTAAATAAAAGGGATTAATTGGATTGAAAAATTCATGGTGGGTTTTTTCATTTTAAAAATGCATGTTTTTTATGTAATGATATGTAAAGTGTGTTAAGACCATACCTTCTCTTATTATATTATAAATTACCTTTAAAAATGATAACGGTTTATTTTTAATTGAATTTTATTATTGGGAAGCATGAGAGGAATTACCTCATGATGATTAAACATAAATGATACGAATTGATGTAGGTTTTGATATAATGGTATGGGGTGTTGATCATAGAGGAAAATCACACCCCCTTATATCAGGTTTTGAGTATGATATCTCATGCCACTATTACTACATGGGTGTTTGGATTTCAACTCCATGTTTCATGATTCGATTGACTACATGATGCCTCATTCACCTTCAAGGGTGTTGTATAATGACGTCTCAGAATAATATAGGGATGTCGGGTATGTACCCTTTTTTTGAACTTATATTCACATTACAATGGTCATGGATGTCTAAGTTACACCTTGGTCTAGCCACCAGTAGAATTCCAAGTATATGGCCACATACGTCCCCACATACTTGATTCATATAGGTGGATGCAATATATATAATTATACTATATATATACATATTACCACTATATATATATTGACTGCTCATACATTCTTCTCAGTTATGAGCTGTAGTATGTAGACCCGCTAGGTGTCCCCCATGAACCTGAGTGGGCTGGTTATTTATTCATTCTGGTTTTTAATTAACTTTTTATTACCAGAAACTATTTAGCTATTATCACTACTCTGATTATTCATAGACACCATTGGTGGGTGGATACAAATTTTTTTTCTCACAACCTACTCGATATTCCTTTTTTTCAACTTATAATATTATTTTTCTAAAAGTATTGATAAGGGAGATTTCCATTTGAAAGGTTGTGGTTATGATTATTTATATTGGTGCTTAGGAGTAGAGGACCGAGATTTCACTTAAGATTCTTATAGATAATATTTCATTCTTTTTTTACTTTTTTTATAGCATGCTTTTATGCATGTCCCATGTTCCATTTTTATACCATCATTCCATGCATCCTTTACTCAAACACTTCATTGCGTCTTTTGATTATATTATCATTTTTAAGTTATTTATGCTTCCAAATTTTTATATTTGGTCTTCCTATTTATTATATATTGTTTTTCTAATTTTGCCTATTTATTGATATTTTAAATCATTGTGTCCAATAAGATGGTAAAATCTCCCCACTATACCACTATAACACCATCATTACTATTCAACAACATCTTGCGTACATGGAGATGCCCTTGAGACCATGTGACCCATCAGTTTGGGGCATAGGTTAAATGTTACATTTTATCTTTCTAGAGTGATAATTAAATAATAAATAGCATATTATTTATTTAAATTAACTTTATATATCATCTATGTGGTGGGGTGATGAAATGTTAGTCACATAATTTTGTGAAGGTGGTAGTCCACATGTACAGGAATGATGTCATCATATTTCATTAAGTGAAATTTTAACAAAGAAAATGATATATATAATATTTTATCAATGATAAATAATTCAATAATGTCATAATTATCCCATGTATATCAAAAATAATAATTAACATTATTCTTATCACTTTCCATGTAAAGAGCTTGTGAAAGATGAATCATACGACTTCACAAGGAGATAGTCTACCATACACATGAGCGACATAATCATATCTCCTATGGAATTGAATGTAAATAGGTATATATGATATAATTATTCAAGTGATATAATTATGCTATAAAAATAATATATATAATTTTTGGAATAAAAATCCCTCAAGGTTTAGTCTCAATGTTTTTGGAATGATTGTGTTTATTTTGAAATCCATTTCAACACATTATAGTATATATAGTGTTGTCGAACTAGATTTTCTGAAGGTGGTGTATTTTCCCCATGGTTTTTGTATTTTTTTGGGCTTAAAATCACGATTTTGATTTATAAAAATGGATAAATTTATAGATAACATAATTTAGGAACCACATAAAGATTATGGGGAATCATAAAGTGTAATAATAAAATACATAGATTCCAAATAGAAATTTTTCTATACATGCAATAAAGGAGGATCAAAATTATTCAGATGAAGGGGGTGAATTAACTCATCCACAAAGGGTTATTCACTATGCGAACCACATAAAAATATTATGTCATGGGAGGATCACTGTTTTAGGTATAATATTGTGCATTAATAATTACTGAATTTTTTTTGCAGATGAGGATAGTGATTTTTGGGGAACCAAAAAGGAATCAAGTGCTATGAAAGCCACATGGAAACTTCATTATGTGGAGATGACTAATCAATAAATGAGTTTTTAGTAATTGCGATTAGCAGGTTTTGAGATATTTATTTGAATATAAAAAGGAACCATACTCACATTATTATATATAGAGTTAATTTCATTATATAATATCATCACTAGAATAAGATTTCTAATTATGTTGTGGTTTGAAAAGGAGAAATTATTTGAAGGAGGTAGTTCATGAATATAGTTCATAAAAGGGTTTAGTGGGGGCAATGTAGCTCAAAAAGAAAAAATGTGTAATAATGCATCATAAATTAATGAAGAGATGGAAGAATATAAAGTGAAGGTATTCTATGAAGAAAATGATATTCATGAAGTACTCATGTTATGCGGTGTAGAGGTTTCTATTAAGGGATTAAGGTAGTTCATGAAGGATCAAAAATAGTTGATGAAAGGTATCTCTATAAGTAAATTACCATGAAGTGAAGTTTATTTAATCTACCCAATGAAAACTAGATTTCATTATACACTAATATATGTGTGAAATGATTATATGGTGATTAAAAAAAAATGAAATATTCATCTGAATAAGTTGTGAGAACACTTCATTAGAGAGTTTTTTGAGAATTAAAATTGTGATTGGTTGTAAACCAAGAGGGATAGTGAGTCCACTCTTACCTTTTTAACCTTGGTGTAATTTATTGGATTTAGGACATATGCAAATTTACCTTTTAAGATAACTATAAATATACCATTTAAGGTGAAAAAAGTAAATATTTTTGTCCTGTGCATATTTTAATTCTCAATTTATTCTTTTCTACGAGAAGGAGAGAGAAGAGTATTTTGTTTAATGATGAAATAATATCCAAAGAGTCGGTATTTTTAACCGGTAATACCCTAATTCACCCCCATATCTAGGTATTTAACCGAATTTTTATATAAATACTTTATATACATCATCATACCCAACCATGAGATGTAGTATTGGAAAAAATGAATAACATTTGTGCGTGAGGTGGTAGTCCTCTGTACACATGAATGATGATTTCATAACTCAGTTGATGAATGTGGGGATAATTTTAGGTGATTCCCATAAAATAAAAATTTATTAGTATATGGAAAATATTTATTTTTTTATATAATAAAGTTTTAATAATGATTTAATTATATAGAGGAATAAATATAAGAAAAACACCCCTTGAAGTACATTACCACTTCTTCGGGTATCCTCTGTAGTGTTGAAGAAAAACCTTACTAGGTTTGATATTTTCCAAAATTAGGGCTTCTAGGATGTAATGGGGGGAGTTGATAAGTCATTTGATAGTTCATGAAAAATAGTTTTTACTCTGTGAAGATGAGATGAGTGGGGGTCGCCTTTTATTTGTGAGGTTAGTGGAAAACTTATAAATTTTGAAAATAATGTTTTCTATCCATTGTTTTTCATGTCACAATGATCAAATAATGGAAAATATTTGATAATATAAGTGATAATATAGAAATATTTAAATTAAATATATTTTAGTCAATTTTTAGGTCATCTTTACTCTTATATTTTTAGTTTAACCCCCGGTAAACCCATTTTTAACTTAACCTTAATTTTTAATAGTTTCCCTATTCATCTTGGTAAAAAATTACGATTACCATATTATAAATTATAAATTATTGTTATTATAAATATGGAATATATTTTTCAAATTTAAATTTACAGAAATGAAAATTTTTAATTTAAAATTAATCGTACATTCATGTTGAGAAAACAAGGTTTTTAAAGAGAAAATGGACTAACATTTACTAAGTTTTTATATAAAAATTAAATATTGAAGTGACTAAAATGACCTAAATTGGATTATATAATATATAGTTGAACTAATTTTATATTAAAACCAATTAAAAATATAATATATTATTAAGAATAATTTAATCAGAAATGTGGTTTTCGATTAAAATTTATTATTTTTCACTATTCATCAAAAAAATGAAAATATTCAGAAAAATATAAAAAATTCACATGAATATAATATTGATATTTTTATTTAAAAATTTAATTTATTTTATAAAATAAATTTTCTAAATGTGGTAAAAATGTTTTTTAAATTATGTTCTCAATGGTGATACCTGGGTCGGTTTGCTCCTCTTTGAAGACTCCTAGTTCTCTGCCTCGTCGACGATGCCAACACTTGGAGCCATCAACCACTCTTAAAACATCTTGTATATCCCACTACACATCTACTATACTAGTTGTATAAGGAGTTGTGGTGACATTAATGTTTTGTGAGGTGTGGTTCGGTGGCCACCAATGTTCTAGGTATGTTCCCTTCGTCGATGGATTTGGATTTTTAGATTTCTTCCTTGTGATTTTGTTGAAGGTTTGGTTGTTCCTTTTTGGTGGTCAATTTGTTATTTATGGTTTATGGTGTTTTTTTTCGGTTTGTTTTTTTTTCAACATTGGATATGTTGGTGGCTATTGGGTTGCTCTCGAGGGTACCATGTTGATTGATTTTCGAGAAGGTGAGATTGATTGGTTTTTGGTGGTTTCTATCAATGGTTCACTAAGGGATAACGATTATGATGATCTACGTTGTTCTCTAATAGCATGGTGGTTGAATAAAGACATCGAAAACAGTGATGGATGGTGACAACGATTGGGTCTCATGATGTTTGAGGTAGACGAGTTGACATAGGGTGGTGTTGGCGAATCTGGTTCATGATCTTCTCAGGTGTCATAAATGTTTTTAATTTTGAACTATGATTTTGGGATCCATTTTTTTTGGTTCCAACTCATCCATAAATAGGGTTTATAAAATCAATCAAAAATAGATTTTCAGTTAGTCGGTGGCATCAACATTATTACAATCATTAAAAAAATTCCCACTATGTTCAAATACAACCAATTTATCTTTACTTTTATCCCTATATAAAATCATTTCTGAAACACTCTAATTAAAATTATAAATAACATTTACATTTTCATATTAAAAAATAAATCATTTTTCTTTAATACTTCATCTATTTCTTATACCATTATAATGGTATCCCAAAAATATTCCATCAAAACCACTCTAATAAAACATCCCATAATTTTTTTACCTTCAATTTTAGTAATACAAGGACATAAAAAACCATAGGTATTTAAAATATTTGTTTTAATTGTAACACATCTCATAAGGGTTTCATATTATAATTTTATATGTATGAACATTTATTCTAAATATGAATTTATGCTCCAACAACTTGTCTATAAAATTATCAAGAAGTATCATTTTCAATCGAATGTGTCTTAACCATCTCAAAAAACATATATTTCTTCTTTTAGAAACATAATTCTCATATGGTTCTAAGGTTAAAAAA
Source organism: Viscum album (assembly GCA_963277665.1). Taxonomy (NCBI): domain Eukaryota; kingdom Viridiplantae; phylum Streptophyta; class Magnoliopsida; order Santalales; family Viscaceae; genus Viscum; species Viscum album. The sequence continues at coordinate 1,392,186,885 of OY728150.1, read as the reverse complement.
GTTCCTGATCTATTCTATTTTCTTGAAGACACTCTTTAATCATTCCATTCATATATTCAAAACCATTATATTTTCAAATCATATTCTCAGAACATCCACATTAATTTTCAGAATTTCCCCTAAAATTATTAAACATTGTTAGAGCCTCTAAATTATATATTAAAAGAATATTACAAGTAATACATGTAAATTCATCAATAAAAAAACAATTTTCTTATCTCTATTTGTTGATTTATTTCTCATGGGCCTGTACATGTCATAATTTATTATCTCCAAGGGATGCATTGAGTGTATCTCTATTTTGTTATATAACGAGTTTGTAATCTTCCCTATATAGCCTATTGAACAACATACACGTTTTCTTATTTTCAATAATTTTATATCACCAATAAATTATCTCTTTTTTATCTTTATCATATTTATTTGAAAAAAAATCCCGTACTTTTTATTTCGTATATTATTTTCTTCTATCATGATCAAGTATCATGAACTCTGTATGTCACCAACTTGAAAAATGTTTCACTAAGTTCATTTTCCTTTTGTAAACACTTTCTTACATTTATGTTGTTTTAAAAAAAATATCATATCATCTAAAGACAACATTTTTCATTTACTAAAATGTCATGAAATAGTTAATAAATTATAATTCATCTCATCAAAAAACAATGTTCTCTTATATTTTAACTTTAATTCCCCAATGATTATTGATCCAACACCATTGATTATGAAGGACTCATAATTTTTAAAAGTTTATGGCCCTTCGTTATAATATATCACATCCTTAAAAAAATATAAATATTTATTTATGTGTGAAGAAATTGTTTTATCCAATATCAAAGGCCATTTACCTTTGGTATCTTTAAGATAAGTTTTAACAAATATGTATTTTTGCATACCTTTTTATTCTTTGTGATAGGTATTTTTAGATTTTTTTATTTAAATTCTATTATATCTATATGATGACTAGATATACTTTTTGAAGATATCCAGAGTGATCACATCCTTAAAAAATAGTTTCTTTAGATTTTAATAATTTTTTATTCAAAGTGACTTTATCTCGTTGCATTATTTGAGTGTGTTGAATCCCTTTGAAACTATACCTCCATTTACTATGGGATTTGTTGTAATTTTTATGAATGAACCATTATATTTTTACCATAAGTCCAAAGAATCCACAATTCCAGTGATAACTATAGAAATCATATTTCCCTATATAACTTACAAACTATCTTAGGTTGTGTTCTTTAGTTCTATAAATTTTGTTGTCTTCTAATTGAAGAATTTGTTGTTCACCAATGTTTTTTACCACCTGAGATATTCTTCTTCATATTATATTTATTCTCGGACTCAAAAAAATCTTTATTGGTAGCGTCTTTTGTTTCAATATTTGAAATCTTAAAAACATTAGGTTTATCAAACTAAATTGTTTTGTCTATATACATGGTCTTATTGAAATAAATTTTATTCTACCAAACTGTATAATTATTAACCTTTAAAGATAATTTTACTATCCTACATAGGTTTATACTTCATATAATTTTCACTAAACTCTGTAACTGATTTTTGGAAACATGTAAATCATTTTTTATTATTAAGATGATATTATTGAATAAGATCTAATTATTACTCTATCACCTTCATATTTTCTTCAATATTTACATTGAGGTACTTCATTTCATTAAGAAACCTCTTTAATCATTAATATCACTTAGAAACATTAATTTTTCATTAAAAAAATATTATAGATTTGTTAATTATTGGATTAATTTTATTAATTTTGGTCTCTCCTTCTCATGATTCAAAGTCATTGTAATAAATTATTTCAACTCTATCTTAATCATAAACTATAAATTAAACTCTAAATTTTCTTATTTAGAGACAATTCATTAATTACTCATGGAATTTTTATTATTTAATTCTTTAATAATGAAAATTTCAACTGTATTATCACCTGGGGTTGCAGCTTTCTCTTGATTGTCATCATCTTCCTCAAACATATAAAAAAAGATTCTATTTTTTATTTAGATAAATTATTATCGTTTCACTTATAATAAGACATGTATTTATCTTCCTTCTTCTTGTTTGATCTTCATTAAATTCTATCATATTTTCCACTATCATTTTAATAAATAATTACTTGGAAAATTAAAAAAATTATCCAATGGATCCATATCCAAAACACATGAAAGTAACTTTTCACTATAAATTCATATGGTTATTTTCACCTTAAAAAAAGACCACAATTCCTTTAAGGTTTTACTAACCTCATCTTAAATTTTAATTTCAACGGATTCTTCTTCAACCGTAAATTTCATAGATATATATGTATATATATAAATTTTGAATCATAAAAAAATATCTCTCTATCATCATTCTTCTTCATTGTGATTTTATATTATAGTCTAATTTCACAAGTGATGAGAGTGATATATAGAGTACCCAGAGAAAGAGCTTCAAGATCAATGTTTTCAAGGATGAAACACTAGCATCAAATTTTTTAGGAAGAATTCATAAGATCTTATCACCTATGGTTGAAGATTCAAACTTATCACCATGAAATCCTATCGTGCTTAAAATATCATTCACCCTTGCAAAGAAGCTTGAAATAGATTCATTATCACCCGTCTTAAGATCATAATACATCAATATCCAAATTTATAGATTCTATTTCTTAAAATTCATATTTTCTTCAAATATATTCTTCTAATTATCAACGTCGTTATCCATTACAAATCCTTTAACTCTGAGAAACTCAATTTTTTATAATGAGGAAATTATTTGATTTCTGAATCACCCTTCAATCTAAAAAATAATTTTATCCAAATATATTAGTGGAACATCCTAAACATGATGAGGGAAACAATATATAATTACCTCAAGAACATTATAAAAATGGATATAATATAAGGTAACATTTTAACTTTCCATATATCAATATGCTTCACATAAAAGATAATAATTACCTTACTATTGATAAAGTTATAAATATCTAAAAAATATTCTCTTATCATTAATCTTTATTAAAGATTCAATGAAGGGAACCTGGATCTAAAAACATTTGAAAGGAGCAATTGGGATATGTGTAATCACTATGATAAGGAGGTGGTGAGATTTTGAACTTTTAATTTTTTTGTTTTATTAGTTAACAAAAAAACATCCCCTCACATAATAGAGATATTCATTTACTGGAATGTGATCATAAAAGCGCAACTGTAAGAATACTCGTATTTACAAGCTTCACTAGTCAATAATAGTATGTATTCCTTGGAATAATTTGAAAACAATTAAATTCCACAAAACCATGATAAAAAAATACTTTAATGTGGTTATAATAATAATGGAGTATCCTTACACATGCTTAACACTCTAGTCAATAAGTTGTTCATGTGATCCTTACACAAATAAATAATCTACAATGTTTTTGTAACAACTTTATAAACCATAACTAACATGATTAAATATGTTAATATGTTTCAAATACATTCTTTATACATTATAATAATGTAAGTACTTATTTTTCTTCACTTTATTCCTCAACACCAATAAATAAACTACTTTATTCCTATTTTAATTAGTTTATTGGATTCATATAGTATAATCCACACATTTTCCATCTCTTAAATTTTCTTGGTTCCTTATTGTGGACTAATACAAATTCATAATGGGTTTTTCAACCAATAACCAATGTTACATGTCCATATGATAACACCTAATATGAAAATAAATCTATTATCCTTCCGATTGATTCCTCTTCAAAATATTTGACAAATCTTCTATTCAGACCATCTTTTGGATACCAACATGATGGTATAATCTGACAATATCCTAATAACTATAACTTCTCCAATTACATCACCATACTATCTGGACACTTCAGTAGTGCTTATTCTCACATAAAAAGTCGTCAACATTTAATCCTATATGAATCAAGACCCTATATATAAGTAATGTTTCCATAATAGTTTTGTGGAATGTGCTTATTATTATTTAAACATCCCAGTCACCACTTTGAGTGTCCTTCTTGGATACTTTCTTCCATTCATTGAATTAATAGCTCCAAGAAAATAAGAGTTTACCTTAACTCCTGATATTAAAGAGATTAATAAAAATTAATTAAAACTCAACAAGGATAATAAATCATTCCTTCCTGATATTAATAACATTTAAACACCTATGTAGTATCATCATGTTTGATATTATTATAAAGGATTTGTAAATACCTTCAAATTGGTATAACTTTATACAACTCATTAATCATGTGAAGATTATTAGCAAAACATATGAACGATAAGAATCATTAATACGATCCCTTATAACATCATATGAAAATATGAGAAGTTTTCTTCTCAAAATATCCACCATTCGATGAATTACACAATGATTGTTCAACCTTTATCTTGGAATTCCATCCCATGATTGATGAAATTCATATAGAAACATCTTCCCAATGTCTTCAACCAATACCATCAATTTTTTGACTCTGATACTTTCATCCAATCATATTTTAAAAATAAGACTTAAAAACATCATACATGTTCTTTTGATAGTCATTCTATATAAGTAAACACCCGTCAATAATTATAATAGTTTATCTGATGGACTCTAACCGATGTTAATGTGAACATTATTTTGATGGTATTTATCTGATGAGAATCCTAAATAACTTCTTCCTATACTTATATATCTTTCCAATGATCATAAAAATTAACTAAGGATTGTTCAAAAACATTTCATACTACCATAATATATATAACTTGATAAACATTGACCACAAAATATACTTTTCTAAACCTATAACTGATCAATTTTTTTAGTCATCTCCATAAAACATTGTTTTATAAAATTTTTATATATGAACAATTTTATCCTCATTTTGATTTAGCTTGAATCTTATGGAATCTCAATACTCATTTTTTAGGAAAAGTAATAATAGTAAAGAAACAAATTATTTATAAATTTAACACTCTATCTGATGAAACTTCTAATCATCATATCATAACTATTCAATATAAAGTCTTAGAATCAAAACATAAGAATAGAAATATATGTACAATATACTCAAGTCATTTCACTCTATCCCATCACATGCATAGAACGTCTCAAACATTTGATGTGATTTATGTTATAAAAAAATAAAACACTTCTTATAAAACCTTATTATTTTATTATGGGCCTAACCAAACAACTTCTTATAATAGAAACATCTGAAAAATTCTCCAAACATCATGGTACGAACAAATAATCTCTTATAGATTATACAACACTTTTACTTCCAATCCGAATCCTATCTCTCAAACCACATTCCACTTTTTGACTAAAAAATAAAATTTCATAAAACATCAATAAATCATAATACTGATTTTTATAACATGTACTACTACACCACAATAGTTATATTAGGAGTAGTGTTGAAATTGGATTATTGGATAGTCATTTATGGGATATGTCAATCATAATCCAATTAATAGAACTATTCTAACCATTATTGAGGGATAATCAATGTCATCTATTTTCTATAGTGTTGGTTCTATTATCTATTTAGGGACAAATATGTTGATTTTATAGACCATAATAGCATGTGATTCAAATTATCCATAAGATACTTAATCCTACTATAGATAAGTTGTGTAGAGAACATATATATATATTATTTTGATATTTATTATTCCCTTATAATGGAGAGTGTATTGGAAAATGAACTTTATATAATGAATTATGATAAGGTGGTCCAAGATTCTAGTGTGGAATAGAAATTCATATTTTATTTTCTAGGATAGTATCTAGTCATGATTGAGAAGTTGTAATCTATATCTCTTTATCTTATGGTTTCTAATTCCTCACTGTGGGTTTGGGTAAAATCCATCAAGGAGTCTGATTTAGATTATTTCTTGACAAGGGTAAGAATTTTATATGAATATCCATTTTAATGACTGACCTTAGAAGTTTATTGTGTGATTTATATGAATATTAGGGTTGTGTATCCTATCACTATGAGAGATTATTTAATGAGGGACACCCATTCCCCTTAGAAGAAATTTCATCCAAGATTGATGAAAATATTCAATGATATTGAACATATATTCAAGTTTTATGTAATTATAAGTGACAATAATTGTTATATATAGTATTTTCCCAATCTATAGAGGGTGTTGGAAAATCTCCAATTAACAGATATGTTACGCCATCAACTTTCGGTGACTATAGGGAAGTATAATGAGTTAACGAAGAACAATGATATATGTCTTCTAATGATACGTAGATCATGTGTTACTATGAAGGTCATGGAAGATTAGGTGATGAAGGTCACATACCATCTACATATCCATGATACCTTGATAGCTGGGGAGATAGAAAATAAATTCTTAAAAGAAATTTTATATCAGAATAGAAAAAATATTAGAATTATGTTAGACCATATTGTTGTTTCACTTATAGATTTTAGTATTGGTTATATTGAGTAATGGGAACTCATTTAAATATAATTACATCGTATCATATATATACATGAGAGTAGTTTTAAAAAATTATTTCTATAATCAGGGATATGCTTATAGATTTTGTGCTTGATGTTAATGGAGAATAGGATGAACATCTAAATATAGAAAAGTTTTCATAAATCAATATATCATTAGAATTGATCCAAATGGACCTATATGTTTCCTTATATATCCAATGAACAAAATATCTTCTATTTTGGTTATATGTATGTGATTCGGTTATTTAAGGTCAGTTAATTGTATTAGAGACTCTAGATAGGTAAAAAATGGTCAGAAAGATATTGGGAACTGGTCATATTTGATAACAATTTTACTCTTACCAAATAAAATTCCCATGGATACTATTCTAGGAAATTAGGTCTTCTTGTATGTTTTAACTAAGATGGGTTGACATTATTTGATTATTCAAAGGAATTTTGAACTGTAGTTTTTTAATTACATACAAATAGCATAGTGGATTAATAACATAACATATATTGTTCCACTTCCATTAATACTTTGGTTTATGGGTGAAACATTTTGCGTGTCGGAACTCTAGAAGTATGATTTGGACCCTTTGTAATTTATTTATCGGAAGGATTTCAATTTAATGGTATCTGTGTCTTTTGAGGAGAAACTAACATATATCATGGATTAAAGTGTAAATGTGTTTTGTGGGAGTACATTAACTCTTTAGAATGTATAGTATAATAAAAAGAGTATTTTGGGGGAAACATATCAAAGGGATTTCAAAAATAAATCTTAGTTTCTGGAGGTTATTGATGTAGAGTAGTAATGTTTTTTCTTGAGGGTTAGAAGACCTAAGGGGGTATTTGTGATTAATAAATCAATTTTAGATAAAATTAAGGGATTTTCAATAATAAATAAATTTAGAATGGATATGTTTTTGAAATTGTTTAAGGATTCATGAGTTGGAAGTGTTTCATAGTTTGGTAGTTAATGCCCTACTATTGAAATGAAGTAGACGAGGGCATAAGGTACCTCATGAAGGACCTAGTGTATTTTTTGGATTATCCAAGGGATATATAGAGCATAGAGATATTCCGATCAATCAGTGGTAGGGTACCAAAGGGATGATGGATCATTTAATGACTAGTACTGGTAGTCCATGTACACAGTGTTCTTCCTGGGAGATCTAATTAATGATGTTTTCTTCATTTCACAATAAAACCAATTTAATCGTAATATTATTACTCCCTAGTCCCATCCATTATTGTAACTCCATTTTGGCTTTATCCTTGTCTTTTATTCTTTATCCAACAATCATTTCAAGTCAAAATTAATCCCCATCTATTAAAATCACATATATCTATTAATTTTATCCCCATATATGTTTTATTTTTCATGAGTTTTTACTATTTTTTATTTCCCAATCCCCAATCCCTAATTCAGTGAGTTATTGTATTATTCTATGAATTTTTTGAAGGGGTTTTAATTGAGTATATTTTCATTTATATTTAGATATACATGGGTTTATTAGGAATTATTTACTATGTTACAACATTTATATATGATTACATGGGTTGCAGTTCATGTGAGTTTGTACATATGCATAAAAAAATTAGAGATGAGTATTCAAGGGGTCATGTTGGTTTTAAATGACGGAATTGATCTTATTAAAGGGTTTTTGTATTTCTAGAATGAGTGTAAAAGAACTACTATATTTATGGGGTAATGGTATAGGGATATCCCACTTTATTACATATTAATAAAGTGAGTTACCAAATATTTTTATCAATACCTAATTACATGTAGTGAGTTTTGAGTATTAGTGTAAAACCTATTTTATTTGGGAAGATGTTGAGGCATAAAAATAATTAGAATTTGTTAATTTTGATAAGATAGGTTGAGGGTTTATATTATGGGCCAACAGTTGGTTGTAATTTTAATAGGATGGTGATACATAGAATGTGGCTAATTCATAGGTAATTTGAATGATAGTTTTAGAAAATCCAAATTATTCTTGTGCATGGTTGAGATAGAGCCTATACATATGGCCATACACTAGAAAAAAGTATATGTTCATCTCATGTCATTGGTTGGTTTTGGTACACCCTCATAAGATAGTCTACCTATTTATAGGCTTTATATAGGGGATTACATAATACATTTTGGGATGGTTCAACATACATAAGAGTTTTATATATGATACCCTCCTCATCTCGACATTCTATAATAATATGTGTAGAAAACATATCCATGTGGATGTAATTTTTAGTTTGGGATAGTTTAGCTCAAGTTGGAGGTTTTCTAGAAAATTATCTCCTTATATCCACTTTCAATTTTGTTAGTGATGGTGTTTTTGGGATGGTATTATACATTCCATTTAATATTAGATGTATTATGTATATTTGAGAATCATAGATGCATGGTTAGAATATGATAACCTCATATCGGTGAATTATTATCTATTTAGTAAATTCATGTAAGCCTATAAATTCACATATATTTACACACTTATAATTATATAATATTATTGAGGTTATACTAGATTTGTATACTCACACAAATACATCCATCTTGGGTAACCTGTAGATATTTTTTCCTTGATTCAGAAAAGGGAAAGGTATATATGTATAGAGGTAAGGAATAAAGACCATGTTTTGGATAGAGGTGATACAAGGACATGTTCATAGATCATTTTATATAATGACCTAATTAATTATTTTATTTTTTTAAAAAATAAATTTATCAATTTCATATGTGGATAACCTTTTGATAGTTGATATATGACATAAAGAACTTCACTTTTTAGAGGAGATGATATTTAGATAGATTTCATGTAGATATGATTCATTTCTCAATAGTTTATTATTACTAATTTATCCTTTTATAAAATTGGATGACCATATATTAGGGGAATGCACTCCTTAATGTAAAGATCATGGCCTTACTATTTTTTGGTAGACTCTTTCTTATGAGGAGGCAAACGTGAGGCCTTTTACCATTCTATATAAGACCATTTGAACTAAAATAAGGTGTTGTAAAATCTTTTTCAAAAAACTACACTTAGTAAAATAATTTTAAAATATATTTCATTAATTATATAAAAATGATCATTAATTTATTGTGATTAAACATTTATTATAATTCATTATATTTCAATTAAGTGTCATCTAATGGTGTTTAAACCAAATGTTTGAAAACATATACATAAGATTAAGTGGATGTGGAATATAACATTATATATCACATGTTACTAGATATATATCTCTCATAGAAATATAACTATGACTATATATATTATATATAGTGATATAGAACAATATCATACAAAAATATTGTAATTCAGTGCTCGTATATCTATTAATATACAACTTTCACTAAACCCTCTAATAATTTATTCATTACTAAAAATATTTTATGAATTATGTAAAATAATTTATACAATATCCCAATTTTTTAGATAACATAAAACTTTCGTTATAAAAGAAATTAAATTACTCTAATATATTTATTTAGAAACATTATAATAAAAATCACTCTTTAGAAAAAAAATTTGTGGCCCTAACAGCCTTATAAGAATTAAAATTTTTAATCAATTCTAAACTCATGAAAAAATTAAGAGATAATACTCTAGAAATTTCTAGTGATATATAAGATATAAATAGATATGGTGTGATATCTGTTAAACACATGTTACTTTATGAATTCATTTGTATGATATATATCAAACACCATTAATACAAATTTAATATCTTTCTCAAAGAAAATTGAGTAAAACAATGTGGCAAGGAATAAAACTATAACATATAGGTTTAATCATATATTTTTTAATCTCTAGGGGAAAATTTATGAAGATTAATGAATGAATCACATGTCATTAATTTATATTAATATATAAGATGCTATTAATTTAAGAATATGAGTATATGAAATGTTACACAACTAGGTATGGAAATACACTTACTATGCATTTCTCATCACGGGGCTATATTTCATTAATATCATACTTGAAGAAAAATAAAATATTTATTAAGAAAAATACACCGAATGATTAGAAACATATTGAAGTACAACTTATTTAGATCTACATCAATGATAACAATAGAAAGGTATCTATATATTAAGGAATAAATTTATAATAAATTGTTAACCTCATATAATGGTGACTATTATGAAACATGAATGCCAAGCATACTAATGAAATTATATGTTAAAATATATTTTATATATCCAAGAAACACTATCTATAAAATAAACCTAACTAGTGTTTCATGAGTGATTTTTATATATCTATACAAGCTTCTACTCATGTTGGATATTCCAAAAATCATATGGTAAATTTTGTTTTTAAAGAATTAAAAAAATAATATCAACAACACCTAAATTATAAAATACCCATATTTAAGAATTTTCAAGATATTATATCTTGAAATTTATTATTGTTGAATTTTAATCATTACATAAATCAAATCTTAATTATTATCATTTAATTATACAAATCAAATTTATGAAATTTTTTATAAATATAAATATATATATATGAATTATACTGTTTATGAATATATATATATATATACATATGTTTGTATACCTATATGTATGCATGAGTTACAAATAGAAAGACATATCTAAATTAAAATATCACCAATATATTCAAGGAAATATTGAACCAACCCCATCAGGGTCCACTTGGATCTTTAACACGTTTTGGTGTACCACATTAATCTTACCTCCTACTGTCCACAAACTAGTGCCTAGAACCAAGGAGTATATAGAATGTGGGATAAATTCCCTTATAAAACATTCATATATGGGTCACGATATATTCAATTATAAAAATACAAATGAAATGGGAAAAATAGTTAAATTTAATTGCCTGGAAGTACATATGACATTATATAAGTGAAAGAAATAAAAATACTAAATAATTTTAATATAATAATTTTTAATTTGAAATACCTTCTACATGGCCTAAAAATTTCCCTAAATTCAATCCCATGGGAAAAACTTTTACAAATAAGTTTATACACATGTACCAAGACACCCATAATGATCAATTACTTATAATCCTTTAAGGATAAACACCTACATTTCCACATTACCTAGAAATACTAAAATTCAAAAAATTTCTTATATCCAAGAGTATACCAACACTGAAGTTTACACGCAGGGGTAATATACTTGACTATGTATGACATTCCATGTGTTGAGAAACCAAAAAATCAACATCATTCTTTCATAATAATCATCATATATAAAATAATAATATTTTTTTTACATTTTTATAACTCAATACCTCCTTAGAGTGTTATAAGAAAAGAATTAACTATGATATTATATTATCATGAAGGTATAATATTCTACCATATAAGATTCTATACCATATAATATATTTAGAGTAAGTTTTTATAATTATAAGCCATCAATAAAAAGTTGTATAATGATTAACATAATACTTTATACCCAAATAAGAAATCCCCCAAAGACATGAACACCAAAATAGCTACATAAAATGATCAACACTATTAAGCACAAGGAATAATTAATCATCATCAAATATAATGACACACATTTTGATAAAAACACCAATGTAGAAGACTTGTGCTCTATCTAAGGAATGTATTAGTTTAGGGGGATACATGAATGCATTTATATGGGACCTATTCCTCATATAAAAATAAAATTCATTAGAGGATACCTAAAATCATCTCTCACATGGGCGGTCACATTCCACAATGATTATAGTGGTAAATAGAGGGATACCTATAAATACATATAATATGAAGGAAACATGGAATGTTTAATAATAAAATAATCATAGGAAATAATTTTCCTTATATATCTACCAAAATCCCCACTCATAATCATTAATACTCCCATTCTAGTGTGGGAGTAATATAAAGAACAAATATCAAGTTAGTGGACCACTATACTAACATCACATAAGTAATAAGAATACATATGGATTCATCCATTTTCCTATTACCAAAATAATCATTACAAATATCATAACTACAACATCATCATTATTATTTATTAACAGAAGCAATTAGTTATTTCAATACCACATCAATATATCTATGAAAAAGAAAATGTTTTCCATGAAATAATTTCTTAAAGTGATAAATTAGTAAGCTCATAAACGAATTCAACAACTAGTATATTATACTATCATGGAAATATACTTGTAAGAATCATGCTAGTTATAATAATGAAAAAGTTATAGGATTTCTTATAATCTATTTATCATGTAAATGTTTGTTTATGACCATTGGATAACTCTAATGTTATATAACCACTCTATATATCATAATAACCAAAAATAGAAATTAATATTAATTAAATTAGTATTATAAAATTATATATAATAAATAATAACGATATCTAACCTTGATGTTTATATTAATGTTTTCTTATCCTATAACACTTGTTGATGTATCATAGTTCTATGAACTAAAACACCCATATATTTTAAATTTTAAATATCATATTCTATAGAATATATGACACACAAAAACAATAATAAATGATAACGTTACACAATGAGACTTTATGATATATTTATTTTTAAATAAATTCAATCTCTTCGATGTATTTTAATGCATGAAACACAATGATTGAATAAAACCCAAAACTTTATTAATGTTTTTTTATTTAAACATTAACATTATAACCTACATGTTAAGTTAGAGGTTATTAATAGTACTAAATAAATTAAGAATATTATGTGTTTTATGAATTTATAAAATAAATTCAATTTTTATCTATTAATTCGAAAAATTAAGATCCACCTGAATGAAAAAAATGTATTCTGAAAAAACTGTATTCTTCCTTAAAGACGGTCTAGTTGTGCCTTTGTCCCATAATTTAAAAATAATTCTTAAGAAGTTTATAATTTATTTTTAAAAATAAACTTCATTCTTCAAATATAAATTTCAAAATTATCATTGGTTGAATTTTTGATAATTTTCTAAAAATATAATCTTTTTAGTGAATAGTGAAAAATACTGGGCTTTATTTAGAATTTCATTTTCTTTTAAATCCTTTAAATACTTAAAAAAGAATATAAGATTAATTTATCATTAAAATTAGTTGAACTATATATATATTAATACAATTTATGATACTATAATCAATTTAATATTGAATTTGGATATAAAAAAATTGTAAACCTTTGAACATTTTTTTTGAAAACCTAATTTTTCATCCCATCCAGGGGATTAATATTTTATTAAAAGTTTCCACTTATGTCAATGGAATTTAGAAATATATATTACATATTTTTAATAATAATTATTTATATCAAATAGTTTTTTCAAATAATTTTTTGACCATAAGGAATAGTAAAAATAGTAAAAATAATTTACCACCGTTAAGGTTAAAATAGGTATACCTATGAGTTAAATAAAAATAGAAGGGTTAAAAATGATCCAAAAATTCTCTAAAACTAATTTTATGGCCATATTTATACCTTATATATTTTATTATTGATAAATTACCATTTTAGTTCATCTAAAAATATAAATAAATGCGTTAAAAGTGTTTTAATTTCAAAAATTCCATGTGTGCCACTCACCTCACTTGTAAAAGGCCACCCCAATATTATCCTCTTAACAAATAAAAAAACAATTGGTTTAGAAAAACATACCCATATCCCTTATTTATTTTAATATAATCATCCTATAATACTTATTTTGGTCATAAATCCATTCATTAAATCCTTTGGGTGAAAACCAACAGAAGTTGTCCAAAGATGAGGTAACATCCCTATCCAAGTGGTTTATTTTATTTCTTTCTCCACCTCCGTAAATTATTATTAAAAAATTATTATTAGCAACTAATTTTTTTTACTATAAATATATGTTTTTATTTTAATTTAATTACCTATATCAATCTCCTCTTCCATCAAATGGATTATGAAATCACCATTCCGATGTATGGCGAACTACAACCTTAAGAACCGATGTTATTTGTTTTCCATTCCCATATTTCAAGGACGTATTTAATAAAATATTTAATATATTTATATGATATTTATGATTTTATTATAATTTTTAATTTTCATATGACATATATTTTCTTAAATTATATTCCTATTGGTATAAGATAATGTTACTCATCTGTACGGAGGACTATAACCCCTTCAACCATTATGTTTGTTTTTTTGATTAATATATACATGGAAGGTATTAAGAATTAATGTTAATGAATATATGATAATTTTTTCATATAAAAATAATTTTATAAATGTAATATCACATCTAACATCTTACCTTCCAATCTATCAGTAAATAATACTGTCTCTCATGTGTACGTGTGGACTATCACCTCCATGTTGTGATACATAATGTTATTCATTTTATTTTTATATGGATGGTAATAAGGCTTGATTATATTAACATAGATTTTATATATAACATAATAATTACTAAATAAAGGCTAATAAATATTTATTTTTTTTCCATTGAGATAAATGGAAACAACATTCATACGTACGTAAAACGTGACATCTTCATTAATATTGTACATTTTCTATCTTGAACATTAAATGATTACTATTAATAAATATATAATGAATATATATGATATTTATATAATTGATAAAATTCATGATATTTTTCAAACATGATAAAATTAAAAGGACCAAAATTACCATACCAAAACATATATTAAAAATGAAGCATTTATCACACAAAATAGTTATTTTATCAATGAATTTCTAACAAAAAAGTTAAAAATGAAGATAATTAAATAATATATTGTATAATATATATGAATATATTTAAATAATAAATATTTAATAATCTTAAATTTATTATATAGTTGTTTAAGACACATATATAGGAATTTATAAAAGTGGTAAGGGTTTCCTATCTCACTTTTACTTCTATGAGACATACACCTGTCTCACTTTTACTTCAATATTTTATATCTTGAATATATTCCTATTCATGGTATTTAATTTTCCATTCTATATTATTTCTTTCATGGGGCTTATGATTAAAAATTTTCCCAAGTGGTATGGGTTTATTTCATAATGTTATCATTATTCCGGATTATTTTGGTCAAAGTTTACCTTGGGAGAATTTTTTTATATTTCTATATAAAAATAAAAACATTTTCTTATACTATATTTATTCATAAGAATATTTAACTAATAGTATAATTTTTTTTACTATTTCATATTTAAAATGAAAAGGAAATTTCCTATGAAAATATAACTTCATTTCCCTATTTAGTAGAAAATCATTTTTCATCAAATTACATGTTTTCCAAAAATGTTTAAAAAAATGTTTTCATCATTTTCCAAATTATTTTTAAAATAAAATTTTACCAATTTTAACTATTTTTAAAAATTTGAATGGAAACTTATTATCGTTTAAAAAACATGGCACATTATTCTTTTATAGAATAACTAAAATTAATATTTATTCCAACATGTATGGAATGAATTTTTTTTCCAATGATATAAACACTCAATGTTTTAATGATTATTTTTTATGTTTTAAAACGTTATTTTCATTTATATTTATTTTAAAAATATTTTTTTGATTATTAAGTTTCACAAATAATTTCAATGTGAAATGGTTATTTTCTTTAAAAATGTTGCAATGGAATTTTTATCGTATTTACATAAATACAAATCCTTAAACCTTTATTGTAATTATGATACAATGTAGATATGTTCTATTGATACCATATTTATTATTTCTATGAATGGTTTTTGATTAGTGTGACTACATTTGCATAATTTTATTAACATTCTATATATTATTCTAGATGGTTTATGAGTATGTTTTTTGATTGCGGTATTTATTAAAATTTCATATGTTAGTTTTATATATGAAGGTTTATATTGATTATGTTTCACCCCATTCATACGAGGAATAAATTTGAATGATTATGTGTTGAGTGGGTACCTGAATTATATATCTCCTTGATGCATCATTAGGTATCATGAGACAAATTATGATGGGTATTTGTCTTAGGCCTTATCCATTTTTGTACAATGTCTTATAATGAGGCATTAATGGTCATAATTATTGAAAAGATTCCTTTATAGTATGTTATATATTTCTATAATTATTTATTCCATCATTATAAATTTAGTTATTTATATTCCATGTGATTATTAGATTAGATAGAATATCAATGGTTTGGTTTTCAAGCTCATGTGATTATTTTATGAAATTATTTGATCATTATTTTTTCCAATCATATTATTCTTGAGTAATTTATTGAATGGAATTTATTTCCAATATATAACCTTATATAATGATTTTTCCTTATTATTTTTTATCTTCTATTGTACTCTTACACATTCTGAGTATCTGAGCTAACCCCTTATTCTGTTTTACTTTCCCCAAGATATTAGGATGTATTCTGGGATTCCCATGTAGGGATATGATAAGGGGAATAATGGAGTTCACAAAAAAAACATTGGGTATTTTATATTTAAAATATAATGTGAATTTCTTGTATGTAAATTGTTTAACAGTAATACAAAACAATTTGGTCCTTCATGATGTGATCCCATATATCTAGTTACATTGTTATAAAGTAACCAGAAGATCTTGGATACTGGGGTTACGTATGTTATAGTTGGTATCAATGGAGGTGTAGTAGAAACAATGAGAATAAATCTAGAAAAACATATATTTGGGAACATAATCCTATGATAGACTATGAGGATATGTATAGAATAAAATACATTTTTTTGTTAAGAAATAGATTTTGTTGTATTTATTAGACATTAATCCTCGTTTGGATACTAATAGTCGACATGATTATGGAACATATGGAATAATGGGAAATAAATTCGAAAAGGGTGCATTGGACTTGACCTGATCATCACCAGGTGCATTAAAATGGGCCTTACTGCATGTTATGTTTAACACTACTTGAGGAATATTCTAAGTATAATTTAAATTTTATTTAAAAAATTTTATGAAGGATTTTAAAGTAAAGATATCCCCAAAGAATCCATTTTTATGATTATGATATTAGCTATGAATAAAAAATTCAATTTATGTTTATGTTTCAATAGTTTTTGTATTATATATTTTGTTTCATAATATTATGATCTAATTTATCATAAGAAATCATATAGAGATGGTTAATAGTAAATTTAATGGGATCCATATCAATGCATGTTATCCAATAAGTTAGAATAATCATTTAATTGATGATCTTAAGATAATTTTTTAAAGGAAACTATTAGCCCAAACATTCTCCTCATATGAGGACATAATATCATATCATATTAAGATAGATAAATAATTCTCTACTTATTACAGATCCAATGGGAAGACGGAGAAGAAGAGGATGATAGGGAAAAAATGTGTGTGGGAAGGATGAGAAAGGGTGTTTTCCCCACAAGTTATAATTGTGGAATGAGACACCTGGTACATGCATGAATTTAATGAGATTTTTCAATAAGTGTGGACTTAAAGGACACCATGACCACAATTTTAATTAAATAAAATAAATTTATATTGTTCAGTTCTTCAACTATAAAGATATAGAAAATTAAACAAATTAATTCTCCAATAGTCAAGGGAATTTCCTCAAAATAAACCTAGGGAGTTTGGCCAGGATTATGCAATTACAATAGATGAAGTGTAATGACTAATGTTCTTGTGTTTTGAATACAGAATTATGTTATAATATTTTTTATTAATAATAATATAGTTATAATAATCCTTAAATGTATAAGTATTTTACTATAGTACTATTTCTAAAATTATTTGGGAGGATATGTTGAATGGTTCTGATGATAACAAAATGTGATTATGTAACAAGTTAAAACTAATGAAAATTAAATTATTGAGTGAGGATAACCCTTAATATGTTCCCTATATTGATATAATAATGATATATTATTACCCCAGATAGGTTAAATATGCTTAGATAGGGTGGATTAGATAATGAAATATTAAAACTACTACCCCTTATGATCTAGAATCATTGTTAAAAAAACACACTTACCTCCCCCCTTATAGAAATGTGTGAGGATAAATGAAAGCATGCATAAGAAAAACAAATTAATCATGGTTTACCTTCACTGGTCTGTATCCAATGATACAATGTAAAAGATCATATGTACCAAAACCACTAAAGTGAACCGTTGTTACAAATTTTGATACAGAATCACTATAGCACCTAGTTTATAACCATTCACAGTTGTAAAGATCACTTCTCTCTCATTTAAGGGAACACACTACTCCTCGAGTATACTCTTCTGAAAATTAGTTCTAATTTTATTCATACTTCTGTGTGTCTCTATGATATTGTTTCATCAATAAGATGTAAAAATCATTTGTGTGATACTTCTCTACAATAATCATTCTTGAGACCTTGATACCTAACCCCTTTCATGAGATTCTAGAACCTATCTCTTTCTTGATATTTTACGGTGAGACTAATTTTCATTATATCATGGCATGAGACCCATTTACATCTAATACTTGCATGATACCCTTTTTTCCTTATGTGAGATATTGGAATATGACCTCTTTATGTGAGATCCTAACATGAGACTCCATTGATCATTGTACGAGATCCTAGACTGATACCCTTTTTCACCTTACATGATATCCTATCATGATATTCCATTGCATGAGATTCTACACAAGACTCTATTTAACTTTTCATTAGATCATGGTGTGAGAAAATTTTTCATGAGATATCGGTGAAAAAACCTTTTTTTTCAATAGTTCTCTAGATGTTACTTCAAATAGATATTTTATGAAAAAAATTCACCTCTTATGTATGGGTAATTGGGTATTTATATAAATGATTCCATGACCTTAACTCCATAAGTCATGAAAAATCATCTGTTTCACTACCACAACAGTCATCATCAGGTGCTTTGTGTGATATTATTGCTTGATCAATTAAATATTGTGCCATGGATAGTGATGCTTTCTTCTAGGGATTTATGTGATACATTGTGAGATCGAGATACAATTGAGATCTCTTTGTGAGATCTCTCTACGATAACCTTGGACAATCATGCATCTCACACTCTATAAGATCAATTTTTCTACTATTTTATGAGATCAGAAATTTTTCCCTTTTATGATATCAATCATTTCAACTTTTCTGAGATCAATAAATTTCCTTTGTCTTTATTTCATAAATTTTTATATTCTTCGAGATTAGAAAATTTTCCTCTTTTTGAGATCACAAATTTCTATCTTTCATGAGACAAGGAATTTGGCGCTTGTATGGGATGCATAATTTATTTTTTTATAAGATAAAACATTAATTATAACGCTTTATTCCTTCTGTAATAACTACACTTCATAAAAAAACTCAAAATAGTGTCAAAAACACAATAAACTGGAAATCACCACCATTATTGATTTTTTTTGAATAGATGTTAGTGGGATAGGGTTTGTTTCCATGAAATTGGTTAGTGTTTTGATGGTTTATGTCATATTTGATGGAGTTTACAACAAGTATTTATTTATAGAATATATTTTAAAATATGACTTTTTATATTTTGAACCATTCATGTTCTCATTAAGGTTTCGTGGTGATCAAGGTTTTCACATATTTGGAATGTGACAATAATATCAAATTTATATTGTTTGTGGAATATAAGGTTGATTCATTGAACTTCCTTCTAAATTTGGTAATACATATTTTGGATGATATTTAAGGTTAAATATATGTGGAATTCATTATGTTGAACATTTTTTATTATTGGATAATGTGTTCAAACTAATTTTGTTTTGTGAAATATTTAGATATTGAAGGAATTACTTATCATTATAGGGATATGTTAAATGTGCTTTGAGAAAAAAAATTCATTTTGGATATGAACTTCTTGGAAGTAAAAGTTTAAGTTTGAATTTATTGAATAGAACTAAAGGATGAACTTGGGATTATTTAATATATTGATATAAATTATGTATATTTCCTTACATTCTAATATAATAAAATAATTCCTCATATTTAGAAAAACAACCTTGAAATAATGTTATCCTATTACCATCATTTCTGATGAAATAATATAATTTTTCCCTTTATTTATTTATATTATTATATTTGATAACCTTCTCTATGTCACCCAATTTACTATAATCAATGATCTCAAACAATGTCTTTAATTATTCACACTTCTCTTTAATTTCCATATCCTCCCTTCCCACCTATGTTATCCAATATGAAAACTGAGTTATGTAATTTTTCAGAATGACCGTCATACTTATCAATAATTATTATCAAGAGGATTTTTTATTAACCATTATAGTGATTTAGTATTTCAATAAATGTATTTAAAAATTTCAAACATTTTATGACCAATATTAAGATTAAATTGTGAGGACACAATTTATTTAAGTGGGAAACCATGATATTTTAAAAGAGGAACATCTTATTCAATAGAATATATAACACAAAACAGCAATAATAAATAACAATTAAATTCTGCAAGGATTTAATATATTTTGATTTGTAAATAAACTAAATATCATGAATAGATTCTGATGAATGAAAAAATATATTTGAACAAAACACGACACACAATTAAAATATTTTCATTTAAACATAACCATTATAATATCGTCATTATGTTAGTATGTATTAATATTACTATCTATAATATAAAAATTACATGTTTTACAACTGATTAAAACAATTTCAATTATTACCTATTTATTATACAAAAAATAGTAACCATTTAAAAGGAAAATATTTCTTTTAAAAAAACTATATATATATTTTTTTTCTAAAAGGAGTTGTACTAATGGTTTTACCACATAATTTAAAATAATTATTAGCAATTTTAAGAATTTTATTTGAAATAATAAAAATAAATTTTAAAATATACATCACAAAATTATCTTTTTCTTAATTTTGAGAATTTTCTGAAAAGATAAAATTTTCAGTGAATAGTTGAAAAAACTTGTTTTTATTAAAATTTATTATTTATTTAAATGAGTTTAAAAACTTCCAAATTTATTTAATATGATTTTAAAAGAAAAATTATTTTAATTATATATCAATTAATGCAATTTATTTCATTGGATTCAATTTATTTTTTATTTTTTTATGTTAAAACATTTTTAACATTTGAACTGTTTCTCTTTGAGAACCAACTTTCTCATCGCTTCTATGAGTTGGTTTCAAATTAAAAATTTCAACCTATGTGAATAGAATTAGGAAAATGTTATTCCAAAATTTTAATCATAAAAAGTTATATTATCTAATAAATTAAATTTAATTTTAATAGTAAAAATTGTAAAAAATATTTACCATGATTAATGTAAAAATATGTTTAGTAGAGAGTTAATAAAAGTATATAATGGTTAAAAATGTTCTTAAACACATTTAACACCAATTTTATGGACATAGTTATAACTAATACCTTGAATTATCTTTAAAGTTTCAGTTTGTAACCTTTTTTCTCGCAAAAAACATGGGTACAACTTTTTCATTTAAAATATTATCGGTGCTCTACTCACCTAAATTATAAAAGGCCACCTCATCTCCTCCCCTTTTCATATTACTAAAACCATTTAGTTTTGAAATTAAATCCCCTAATACCTTAATTTCTCTTCCTCTATTCATCTTATATGCCTTATTTGTTCATAAATATATCCTAAGAATCCTTTTGGTGAAAACCAAATATTATTTCTCAAGCTGAGGAAACATCTCTAAAAAAACCTTTTATTTTATTTCTTCCTTCACATTATTATAAACTAATTAAATAATCCTGATATAATAACATCAATATATCCCATATATTTAGGTGTGTTCAATCTAATTTAATTACTATATCCATCTCCACTTCAATCAAATTGATTATGAAATCATCATTTTTGTGTATGGGATACTACCACCTCATGATCCGACATTATTCATTTTACATAAAAATATTTAAAGGATAGAAGTAATGATGGATTTTACATATGTGTATGATATTAATGATATTATTCCACTTATGTAATTATCATATCACATATACCTTCTTAGTTTCCATTTTTGATGGAAACAATAATATCTCTCATGGGTATGGTGGATTACCACCTCACGATGCGATGTGATTCATTTTTCGCTTAAACTTTACATGGATGGTAGGAATGATTAAATTAAAGAAATATATATTATATTTATTATTTAAAAAATACTTATTAAAATATAATATGATATCTAAATTATTACTTTTCAATCCATTTTGAAATAATAATGTCACTCGTGCGTAATTGTGGACTATCACCTCCACATAGAGATATGAAATTTGTTTCATTTTATTTTCACATGGATGGTAATAAGAATGGATTTTATTAATATAAATTATATATAAATAATAATAATAATTATTTAATTTTTAATTAATATTTTTTCCTTCTATCTAGAAAAATTGAAATAATGTTCATACATATGTACAACCCATGTCTCTATGAATGTGGTAATCAATTTTATATCTATAACATTTATATTTTATTATAAATAAATTAAAAATGATTATATGTTATATTTATATCATGGTTTAAATTATGGATATTATGTAACCATGGACAAATTAAAAGGATTTATGTTACTGAATAATTCTAATAAACAAGCTCCAATATAATGTAAGTAATTCATATTTGGTATGATATATATTTTTGTGGGTTTTTAAGGGATATTTAATAAACCGATATTTATTATATGTGGGGTTAATCAACATACAAAGGAAGTCGAACTAATGGGAAGGGTATCCCATCTCATTTTAACATCTGTGATACATATGCTATATTCACCACTTATTCTTTTGTGTATTATATAAACTTCACCTTTTGATTTTTTATATCATGAATATATTTATTTTTATGGTATTTAATATTTGATTTTATGTTATCTCTTAATAGGGATTATGATTCAAAAGTTACCAAAGTGGTAAGGGTTTATTTCACAGTCTTATTATTACTTAGATTTGTTTTGTTTATATCTCCTTTGGGGGAATATTTTGTATCTATATATTAAAACCAATACATTTTATTCCCCTCTAGTTATTCAGTAAATTTTCAATTAATGGAAACATTTTTGAACTCTTTAGTGCTCAAAATCATTAAAAATTTTATTTTAATAAAATATCACTTTATTTCCCTCTAGAGTTGAAAATAATTTATTATCAAATTCCATATTTTATAAATATATTTTAAAGTGTTTTTATAAATTAAATTATGTTTTATTAAAAACTTCTTTTACTCATTTTAACTATTTTAATGAAAATTTGATATTAATATTGATTTCATTTTCAAAACAATGACCATTTGGATTTTACTAATTATATGAAAGGAATATTTGTTGTAATTTGTGTGGAATGAAAAAAAATTCCACCATAACAATCAAAAAATATTTTAAATATAATTTTAATATATCCCAATGTATAATTTCAATTAAAATTATTTTTAATATATTTTGTAATTTTTTCTTTTAAAAATATTTTCAAATTAAAAAGTTTATTTTCTTAAAAATATTTTAATAAAAATATTATTATATTACCATTTAGAAAATATATCAACCCTTTATTTTTCTTATGATACAATTGGGATATGTTTTATTTATTCCACCCTTATTATTTCTCTACATGTTTTATAATCAGTTTGAATGGGGATGTACAATTTATTAATATTCACTATATTACACTAGATTGTTTATAATTATGTTTATTGTATAAGGAGAGTACTAAAATTTTATATGTCAGTTTTTCTATATGAATGTTATTGTTGGTTAGGTTTCACCCCTTTCATATTATGAATGGATTGGACTTATTATGTTATGGGTGATATCTATAATTACAAAGCCCCTTGATGCATCAATTGGTTTTATGAGACAAATTAGCTTTGGTATTTGGATTTTTTCCTTTCCCATTTATATAAGATGGATTTTAATTAGGATTTTAAGTTAAAAATTATTTTATTAGTGATTTTATAGTATATTTAACAGGTCAAACATTATGTATAGAATCATTATGAAATATGTTATTCGTATTCCATGTTTTTAATCGATCGGTTACAATATCCATGGTATGTTTTCTAAATCATGTAATTATTTATATGGAATTATTTGATTGTC
Source organism: Viscum album (assembly GCA_963277665.1). Taxonomy (NCBI): domain Eukaryota; kingdom Viridiplantae; phylum Streptophyta; class Magnoliopsida; order Santalales; family Viscaceae; genus Viscum; species Viscum album. Next base: position 1,392,162,370 of record OY728150.1, on the reverse strand, counting down.
CTTTATTACAACCATATTATGATCATGCTATTGAATAAATGTAATTCATTTAAGTTATTTACATTATCATATTGATTGTGTATTTATTTTTCATAAATTCTTCTAGATACTTTCCCTTTTTGTGAATCCAAGATCACCCCTTTATTATGTTTTATTTTCCCCAGAATACCAGGAAGTTCCTTGTGAATGGTATTCATAGATACGATAAGGGGAATAATAGTGTTCAAAAATAAAAAAAATTGTGTATTCTATTTTGAAAATATAATGTGAATTTCATGTATGTATCTATCACACGCAAACTACTAAACTATTCAGTCTTTTGGAATGTTATAACTTTTATATAATTCCATTATAATAAGGTAAACAATGACTATAAGATTCTAGAGCCAGAGTTGTTAAATGAAATTTATAAATGTTGATCATAAATCTTCACCATCAATAAAATCACATGAAATTATAATTTCATTTAATCAATTATTGAAATTGATTCTCATTTTCATGTTTATAATTATGGGTCTCAATGGGAGTTCCTCACAAGCAATAAACCGGAAAACTATTACAATAATTCATACTTATGGGTCCACATAAAAAATATCTATTTATAGAGATTGGTATTTTAAAAAACACAAAATGATATAAATGAGGAAACTATTATTGTAATCTCACGAAATCAAATAGACAACAACTCTTTGAATATTCTTAATTCCAGAATTCCTCACATTATATATATAAATCTTTTTAAAATATAAACATCCCATTTAAATAATATATAATTGATTTAAAAACCACATAATTTAATGTACCTAAAATTGAATAAATTGGACTATTTATTTTTTCAAAATGGACAATGTAACGACCCTGACTATAGTAGCTCAAAGTTGATGTATGCTTTATTACATTGGTGTGGATTCAAAGGTTAAAATCCCAATGGAATGACTAGTTTTTCTAATTTTGAGAACGATTCAAATTAATGACACCCATTTTACATTGTAATAGACAATAAATCATAATACATAAAAAAATAAATTGAAAATAAAATTTTGAAAACTCATTCCAACAATTCTTATTCAAATTATGGGTAAAGGAAAAAAATTAACATTAGCTCAATTTCATTATAAGGGATAAGTATTAAAGAATATATCATAATTACATTATCATAATCAACATGGAATGAAAAATAATTTAACACACATTCCATTTAAATAAATTTACTATCATTATAAGATAAGGCATAATCAATACATCATTGTAAATAACTAAAATATTATATTTAATCAACAGCTAAGAATGAAATGAATAGAGATAATATCACAAAACAATTATCACAAATTATAATAATAAATAAATTATCAATAAAGGAAATGTTTAATTATGGGACATAATTTTTTAAGGACATAAACACCTCTATATTCAATATTTATCCACCAGAATATTTAAATCTACACGTGGGAACTCGTTTCATGATGGCCAATTGATTTGTCTATGAGACCTTCTAATTCACCAAGGGTATACACAATATCTATCCCCCACATGTCACTACATGTACAAGAGATTAATTATATATCTAATAATTGATTTAATTTATTTATCAGTGTTCTTTGTTAATCAAATATCCATATTGAAAAAAAATTATTTATCAATATTTTATTATTTAATGAAATATCCTCTAAAGAAAAATTCATTTATAAAAATGGTGTATAGTTTATGAAATAATTATATCCATAATACAAGAATATTAATATTTAATTGAAAACTAATGACCAATGAAAATGGAATAGAAGAAAGTTAATATTTTGATAGAAAGTTAACAATCACAAAAGAATGTGATATTATAAAAAAAAATTTACCACATGGTACATTTCAATTAAAATTCCCATGAATTAAATAATTGAAATCAAAACAAAAAATCCCATGAATTACGAATTAATCATGATATTATAAGACATAGGGGTAGTATATACACCACATTAAAGTTAATTATAGAATAATAAAAAAATAGTCTCAATGGAATGAAAATTGAGTTAAAATACCTTACCACTTCGTAATATTCAAGAAAAATTCACATTGATGAAATCATTCCAATTGAAACCTAAAATAACATGAATTTTGAATTATTAATGATATTACAAGTTAAATGCGTAGTGTATATGTATGATCCCAACCCTTTCTGGAGATTAATGAAACTTTATTTTAGGTATTATATTTTCTTTATTTGAGTATAATTTGTGTGGGTTTTAATTTTGGTTGCGTTTGGTTAAAAATTGGAAATTTTGGAAGGAAATGGGAAAGTTCACAATTACTGCACGGTTTTTCCAAACTGTGAGCTCCATCCTAGCAAACCGTACGATCCATAATCGAGATAATTCACATGGATGGTTCATGATTATTTAAACCGTGTGACCTATTAGGAAAAACCATAAACTCTCCTAGATGAGGCACACAGTTAAGGCACACAGATAGGGGAAACCATGCACCCCTTCCCATCAAGTTGTTTATGTGATTTAAATTAACATGAAAATTAGTTTTCAAATTTATCAAACTCCCATATTAAGCCAAAATAGACCTATATTCTACCATAACATATTTTTCATCTTTTTCATCCTGTTAGGCAGATTCAAATCCCCAATACATTTTTTTCTTGGTGAATCTAAGGTTTGATTAATGATATGAACCTCCTTTGTATGTGTTTCTTACTATTTATATATTTTTATTTTTTATCCTCCTTTTGGATAAAAGAGGTATTTTAATATGATGTTGTATGTAGATCTATATCTAGGATTTTGGACCATTGATTTTTCAATCTTAATTTAGGGTTTAAGATCTAGATCTAATTTAATGTCATTATAATGCACAAATTGGAAATTTCCGCAGGATGATTGGTCATCAAAAAATTGAGTGAGGTGGTCTATATTAAAATCCAAAACTCTAAATTTCAATTACATGTAGGATATTATATAAGTTTTATTGGGTGATTAGAAAGTTAGTTTCCAAAATTGAATTAATAAAAATGAAAGATTATTTAATTATGTGATTTTGAAATTGGGGATATTGGGATTGTGGACATTGAATAATTAATTGTTTATTTAACTGAGGGATATTGGAATTGTGGAAATTGAATAATTAATTTTTGAATTAATTATAAAGATATTTATATTTTGAAATTTATTTGAATAAAAAATTATTGAAATAGTTATTGAGATATTAAATTTGTGCAATTATTTATAATAATTACTTATTAAATTAATTATTAGATTATTGATATTGTTGAAGGAATTAATTAATGAAAATTATTATGATTATGAAATTGATTGTAGAACCCCAAGATTTCATAGTACATTATTTTTTTCAAAGTAATTCAATAAATTTCACTACATGCAACACCGAGTTCCAGCACACCATGACTTACCAAAAAACCATTCAAAAGCGTTTATGAATAGTATTAACTGAATTTTGAACTTTATATAACCCTTATAATTTTAGAATCAATATTATGATTTTCTTAGACATATTGTAAGAAAAGAAGCATTTATTTTTTCAGATAAAATAAGTATTTTTCAAAAAATGAAATTCTACCGCCTTTTAATGGAGAAGCCTTTTTAAATCCAATATTTGAAAATTTTATATATTAAATTTGACAAAATATACTTCTTATTTATAATCGGGACATAAAAATTTAGTTTCAATAAAATTCTGGTGTTTTTCTGATAAATTTCATATTTGGGTGAATAGTGAAAAATAATATCTTTTAACTGAAAAAACTTTTTTAGTAAAAATATTTTATAGTGTTAAGTTATAAATTTTAATGGTTATTAAGTATAAATATATTATATTTTTACAATATAATCTAATTCTGGTCATTTTAAGTAATTTCACTTTGAGATAGGACATAAACAATTGTTAATCTTTTGATAGATATTGTTTCTTAAAAATACGTCTTTTCGTTTTGACAACAGGAATTAATTTTAATAAATTAAACTTATAGGTTTTTAATTTTGTAAAATGAACTTTATTTTTGGATTCGGAATGTTGAAATTATCCTAGGGTGAAATCTTGGTACTTTTTGGATAACTTTTATGTTTTGATGAATAGTGAAAATTACTAAATTTTAATTAAAAACAACTTTTTTAAAAATAATAATTAATAGTGATAAATTTTGAATTTGAGTGGTTTTAAAGTATATTTAGAATATATTTTTACCATTTATGAAAATTTTGTTCATTGGACATAATTTCACAATTAAACCGGACATAAACAATTTTCAATCTTTTGATAGTTATTATTTCTTAAACACACGCTTTTTGTTTTGACAGTTGGAATTAATTTTAAATTAATTTCTGCCACTTCTATGTTTTGAATTTGAAAAAAACGGATTCCATATTTGGAATCAGGATTTCCAAATTGTGTAAATAGGTAACTTCTATTTTTAGGCATTTTGAATAATTACTTCAGTAAATATTTTATTTACCATGGTTAAAGGGTAAATCCAGTAAATAAGGGTAAAAATAGTAATATAATAACAATAAATTACCCCAAAACGTGTCTTAACCCTATTGGTTGATACGTGTCTGACCATGGAAATCTTTGGGTCTATTTTGAGACCCCATGGATCCACTTGTAAGTGATAATGAAACTTTATATTAATTAAGTTGAAGTAAATACAAAAATGTCATAAGCATATATCTTTTAGAAAAACAATTTTTACACAAGGTTATATATGATATATTTTCTAATATAAATATTAATTATAAAGCTTAAAGTATTTCCTACATAATGGTATTTTATTTATAATTTTTATACATTTAATAATTAAATTTATTTATGACACAATAATGATGCAGTATTTTCCTTATTAGTGAAAGAATCAAATAATTAGTATTATAAATGTTAAAATAAATATAATTTGAACCTTTTGATGACATAAACTAATTTAATTGGTTAATATGAAATGTTATTATTTCTTATATGATTTTTTTAATTAATAATGTTAATACTTTAAAAAAATCAATTATTAAATATTTTCAAAGTTGACAGAAATGAGTTTTTAAAACAAATATTATATTATTATTGATATTCTATTCCTAAAAATCTAAGGTCTGGCCAAAGGAATTATATCATGATAGGTGTATAATTAATGGAACACTTGGGGGAATCTAATATTTATATATTACGTTTATTAACTATATAATATAAAAATACAATGTGACATGGTAAATGTCAAACTAATTAACTAAGAGTTAAAACTAAAAGATAAGGTAAATATAATGACCTAATCCAATCTAAAATATATTGGTTGAAAGTATTTCTACCCATTATCACCTTATACTTTGAATAATCTACTTTGGAGACATTAGAAACCAAATATGAATTTATTATAAATTAATACTTTATGTTTTTCCTAAAGAGCCCCTTCTCCCCCTTATAAAAGGACACCACTTCTAACCAATTCCTCACACCTCTCAAGCCTTTTGACTTCCCCAAAATCTTTCCAATTAATCTCCCTACATCCCTATCCTCCTCCTAGAAGACTTACCTTAGGAATACGGCTCTTCAAGAGTCCTCTTTGGTTCAATCCAAAGGGAGTTAGCCAAATTAAAGGAAACAATTTCTCTTAGCTTTTTTTCTGTTCTTTTACTTCTCCAACCCCTAAAATCTTCTTATTATTTTTTTGTAACAAACACAGTATCCTAAAAATACTATTATATTGTTATGATAAGTATTAGAACTACACTTACACACACCTACATCTAATGGGTGAAGATGATAATGTTTCTGTGGATGGCAACCAAACGCCTCATGAAACGATGATTGTTCTATTATCTCATACCACCTCTCATGGTGGAAATTATTATGAAACTATAATTAAATATGATATTAATAATAGTTTTTATATATATAACCTTCTTTAATTCCATTTTATATCATACCATTTTTCGTTTCATTTTGTATATATATACACACGATAATTTTATTTGAGGAAGTGCAGACTACCCACCGTCAAAGTGATATGACTCGTTCATACCATACATGGAACATATAAAGGATGATGTTAATGAACATAAGTAACACATATAAGATATTAAATTATAATGGAATAATAATATAACTATGTATCATTTGGTTTTTATTCCTTTTAAAATGAAAAATGAAATGGAAGTAGCATTCGTGCGTACGTACAGACTACCATCTCCACAAACGCGATGAGATTCATTCCCCATCATATCCATGCAAGTATAATTTTCATTTGATGATAAAAAATAATGTTTATGGACTTGATATTATTTTTTATATTAATAAGATAAAACCTATCCATAATAAACATGACTTATGTTACAAAACATATAAAAGAAAACGAGTAAGTTAACACCCGAAACGACGATAATACTAAAATATTATTAACAAAGCAATGTTAAAAGATCATATATGATATCAGAATAATGTATATGATTATTTTTTAATTTAATAACAATTATTTCACAATTATACAAAAGTTTAACCTACCTTCGACCAAGGAAAAGTACAAGGTAAGGGTTTATTTCACAATCTCTTCATTATCTGAGGTTGTTTATACATAATTATCTACTGGGACGTCCTTATCATACACATTCATGTTTCTTAAAAATATATTTCAAATCGTTCTTACTATTTTACAAACTATTGTTTAAAGTCATTTATACCCTTGTTTGAATTTTTATAAGATGTTTATAAAGGAGTCCTTCCATCATTTTCCAAACAAGATCCTTCTTAACCTTTTCGACAGAAATAAGGTAAGAATGTTTTTTGAAATTATATGGTGTGTGTGGCTATTTTCCGCCGTTATAAAATCATATAAACTTCCCATAAAATATTATAATAATATTTTCCAATTAAATGTTTTCTTTTATAATTATTTCACTTCTAAATGATTTCAAAATGAGTATTTTAGGAATTTGTGAATGGTAATCTTTATCAGGATCAAAATTTTAAATGTTTTAAAGATTTATCTTTCTAAATAATTTTAATTAATGTCCATGTTTTCAAAATGATTTTAAGGATTTATTTATATGGACATGAATGTTTTGAAATGATATTTTTTTCAAAAGTTTCAAATTTTTATGGGACACTTTGATTCAAAAATCTCTTTTAAATTACTTCTTTTATAATTGTGTGACTTTTAAATGATTTCTAAAAAAGAGATATTCCTCTCAAATAGTTTTGATTTCATTTATGTCAACATCCTTTGATGTATTTTAAGATTATTTGAAGATGATCTATTATGATACAAAACTTCCATATTGTATTGAAGGTTTTGTGATATGGTTGAATGTGGATGTGTTATTTTTATACCATTCATGGTTTCTGGAAAAAGTATTGACATTTCATATGCTAGTTTTAGTACGAATGTTTATGTTATGATTAAACCTATTCATATGAGGAATGCACTGGACTTAATAAGTGACAGGTAGAGCCTGTTATAGCTCCTCGATGCATCAGTAGGTCTAATGAGACAAACTAGTGTCTTGGCACGAGGCCTTGACAAAATCTTATTTGTAGGCTTGGCACGAGGCCTTGGCTATGTGGTTATGATAATATGTCATTATGAATTCCATTATTATGAAAGTGGTTATTGATATTTCATGAGATTATTCGACTAGTAGAATATCCATGTCAATATGTATTTGGAATTATTTCATTTTATTTTTTCCATATTATGCTAAAGTTCAAGTCTAAAAGGATTTTGTTTTAGTTATACATTGTCGTAAATGTTTATGCTTATTTATGAATGTTTCTGATATATTGTTATCCTTACAGGGAATTTGAGCTCACACCTTTCTATGTTATATTTTTCAAAATATGTGAAGAAGTATTTTATGAATGACCTGTAGGGAAATTATAAGGGGATATGAGTGTGGAGACAAGATGTTGTTGTAGTTTTCACTTTATGAAGTAATGTAAACTTTATGAATGTATCTAGTTATTCCAAGGCTACTAAACTAATCAGTATTTTGATAATTGATCTTTTGTGATCATGACAATGTTATGTAATAATTAACCGACTCTAGGTAACTAGGGTTGGGGCGTTACAGTTGGTATCAGAGGAAGATTAGTATAAACCTTGGAAGCTAGATTTAGATAAACTCTGATTAGAGAACATAGCCCTAAGATAGACTATGCAGATTTGTATAGAAGAACTTCATAGAATTTTGGTATTGTAGAGATTTTGTGAGTTTTCCGAGCAATAAATCCCTGTCTGGATATGAGCAGCTAGAGGCGGATCTGGCATAGATGTACCTAAGGGTAAAACCTGAAAACACTACTTTGAGCTAGACTCGAACGGGAACTGGTGCATGACAATGGGGCTTGCTGCACTCTTGGTTACGACACTCCCGGGGGATATGCTTAAGATAATTCTCATTTTCTTTACAAATCATTACAAAGGGTTTATGAGTATATACTTATGAAAAGATGACATTTTTATGATAATGGATTATATCCATAAACTTTTTAATTTATGTTACGTTTTTTTACATGTTTTGGATTAGGTATTTCTATTAATAAACTAATCTAGTGTATTCCATTGTTTAGAAATGGTGCCCAGTAAAAGGAATGAGAACTCCAATAATACTCAGGATCCATAGTGTAATAAGGACCATATCATTCATGATCTTAAGACAGAATTTAGAAGGGAAATAGTCTTCCATGTATTATCATCATATGAAGAAATAATATCATGTGTTGATAAAATAATTAATGAGTTCTCTATGTCCTATAGATTTCAAGGGAAGCCAGAGAAGAAAAGGATGGTAGAGATAAAGACAGATAAAGGAAAGAAGGTAAAGAAGGATTTTTCCATATGTGATAACTGTGGAAAGAATCACCTTGGAACCTGCTTGAAGGGAATGGGAGTTTGTTATAAGTGTGGAGAAAAAGGACACCATGTAAGTAACTGAAAGGGTAAGAAAAAGGTTTCAAATGTACAATGCTTCGTCTTCAAGGAGTTGGGACACTACGCAAACCAATGTACAAATCATCAGAGTATTCCCTAAATGTTGCTATTGGATAATAATCAAGTTATGATACTACCACAGATGAGGAGGAATGATTAGAGTTCTTATGTTGTTAATAGAGAATTATTCATTTGAGTGTTGTATCAACATCATACTGGTCATAATAATTAAAGAGTATATAAGGATAGTACTATAGTACGACTTCATTAAGGACTTGAGATTGTGTGGAACAATGAAAAGTGACTCAATAGCAGGTTAAATTTTTGGAAAATATATGGTTGAGAGAAAGATAACCCATAATATGGTTCCGATATTGAGGTAGTGATTTTGGAATAATAGATGATTGATTTGGATAAATTATATAGGATATTCGTGACTACCTTGAAACAGATTAATGATTTGTATATTCCATCATTGTTGGAGTTTACAATAGTTTTGGATAGAAGGAGTATATCTAGTATTCTATATGTAATAAGGGATCATGAATGTAATCAATAAGGTTTTATGGTATTTCAGGATGTTGCAGTGTTTTAAAAGAATACATGATGAAGGTGTTCACATACTATTACATGGAAAAATGTATCTTAATTGTGTTTATCTACCTTATAAATTTTGGACTATGAGTTTCGATAGAAGTATTTTGGATAATTCTAGTTTGAGATTATTTTTGGATTTCCATAAATAAGACAACCCGGAGGTCGGGCGGCAACCCGTCGCGTTCGGCAAGGCCGCGAGACTTGAACCCACAACTGAAGGGCGACAATGGTGTATCATCTACCACTGACCCACATGACGTCCTGGATTGAAGAATGTAGTTTTTTATGGTTCTTCTAGATGAATTATAAATTTATTTTTTTCGAACCCTATACTAATAGGATAAATAGAATATTATTTTTAAGTTCTATTATCTTTTAGAGTGAAAGATGAGTTTTTTTGTAGAACTTAGTTAGAGGATGGGACTCTACTTGTCAAGTATATATTTTTATTCTTCTCTTATTCAATGAAGAAATTAATTCTTATACTTTAGTGAAGGGATCTTAAAAAAATGTGTTATCCTAATACTATATGTTTTGTTGAACCGATGGTATTTTAAATCATCATAGATTGATGAATTTAAGGCCCTAAATTTTACACTTGTTTGTGATTGATGACCTCAATAACTACCTATATGTATTTAAGTTTTTCTTCCAATTATATGTCTCTAATCGACACCAATGTTATCCTAATCGACATCATAATTTGGTGGTGTCCCTTTCATTTCCCTTTTCCTCTTATTAAGACTAAATTTTATTAACCTAATTTCCGATGTGGGTTTTCCAAAAGGTATTTTTTATTTTCAACCTTTTATTTTAGAAAAATAATTTCAAATTGCGAGGATGCAATTTATTTAACAAAGGAAGAATTTTACACCCCAATATTTAATAGTACGTTATTTCTTCAAAGTAATTCAATAAATTTCACTACATGCAACACCGAGTTCTAGCGCATCACGACTTACCAAAGAAGCCGTTCAAAAGTGGTTATGAATAGTATTAACTGAATTTTGGACTTTATATAACCATTATAATTTTAGAATCCATATAATGAGTTTATTAGACATAATGTAAGAACACATACATTTTTTTTTCAAATAAAAGAAGTATTATTCAAAAAATGAAATATTACCGCCTTTTAATGGTGAATCATTTTTAAATACAATATTTGAAACTTTTATATATTCAATTTGAAAAATTAATATTCTTCTTTATAATCGGGACAAAAGAATTTAGTTTCAATAAATTTATGGTGTTTTTCTGATAACTTTCATATTTGGGTGAAAAGTGAAAAATACTATATTTTAACTGAAAACAACTTTTTTTAATCAAAATAATTTATAGAGTTAAATTATACATTTTAATGGTTTTGGAGTATAAATATATTATATTTTTACAATATAATCCAATTCTGGTCATTTTAAGTAATTTCACTTTGAGATTGGACATAAAAAAGTGCTAATCTTTTTATAGATATTGTTTCTTAAAAATACGCCTTTTGGTTTTGAAAACATAAATTAATTTTAATAAATGAAACCTATAGGTTTTTAATTTGTTAAAATGGACTTCATTTTTGGTTTCAGAATGTCTAAATTATCCTAGGGAAAAATTTTGGTAATTTTCGGATAACTATTATATTTTGATGAATAGTGAAAATTATTAAATTTTAATTAAGAAAAAGTTTTTTAATGAAAATAATTAATTGCGATAAATATAAATTTGAGTTGTTTTAAAGTATATTTAGAATATTTTTTTACCATTTAATACAATGTTTTTCATTGGATATAATTTCATAATTAAACCGGACATAAACAATTGTCAATCTTTTAATAGTTATTATTTCTTAAAAACACGCTTCTTGTTTTGACAGCGGGAATTAATTTTAAATTAATTTCTGCCACTTATGTTTTTTTGAATTTATAAAAATGGAATCCATATTTGGAATCAGGATTTCCCAATTGTATAAATTGGTAACTTTTATTTTTAGACATTTTGAATAATTACTTCGGAAAATATTTTATTTATCATGGTTAAATGGTAAATCTCATAAATAAGAGTAAAAAATAATATTATAATAATAATAAATTACCCTAAAATGTGTCTTAACCATATTGGATGATACATGTCCGACCATGGGAATCTTTGGGTCGATTTTGGGACCCCATGGATCTACATGTAAGTGATAATGACACTTTATATTAATTCAGTTAAAGTAAATGCAAAAATGAAAAAAGAATATATCTTTTAGAAAAACAATTTTTACATAGGGTTGTATATGTTATATTTTAGACTATAAATATTCATTATAAATATAGAAAGATTTAATACATAATTGTATTTTATTTATAATTTTCAGACATTGAATAATAAAATTTATTTATGACACAATAATGACATAGTATTTTCCTTATTAATGAAAGAAACAAATAATTAGTATTTGTAATGCTAAAATAAATATAATTTGAATGTTTTGATGGAATAAACGAATTTTATTGGTTAATATGACATTTTGGGATTTCTTATATTAATTTTGTTGGAATTAATAAAGTTTTAAATACTTTTAAAAAATAAATTAATAAATATTGTCAGAATTGACATAAATGAGTTTTTAAAACAAATGTTATATTATTAATTGATATTATATTGCTAAAAATATAAGGTTTGTAAAAAGGACTTATATCATGATAGTTTTATCCTTAGTGGACCACTTGGGGGTCTCTTATATGTATATTTTATGTTTATTAACTATATAATATAAAAATACAAAGTGACAACCTAAATGCCAAACTAATTAACTAAGAGTTAAAACTAAAAGATATGGTTAATATAATTACCAAAACCTATCTAAAATATATTTTTTGATTGGATTTAAACCCATACCCACCTTATACTTTTAATAATACACTTTTGAGCCATTATAAACCGATTATAAATTTATAATAAATTAATACTTTAAGTTTTTCCTAAAGAGCCCATCCCCCCCCTTATAAAAGGACACCACTTATAACCAATTCCTCACACATCTAAAGCCTTTTTTATTGTCCAAAATCTGACCAATAAATCTCCCTACATCCCTATCCTCCTTCAAGAAGCCTTAACTTAGGAATAATTCACTTCAATAGTCCTTTTTGGTTCAAACCAAAGAGAGTTACACAAATTAAAGTTAACGATTTCTCTTAGCTTCTTTTCTTTTATTTTACTTCTCCAACCCCTAAAATATTCTTATTATTTTGTTTTGTAACAAAACAAGTATCCAAAAAAAACTAGGATATTGTAATGAGAAGTATTAGAACTACAGTTACACACACCTCCATCTAATGGGTGAAGAATATAATGTTTTTGTGGATGGAAACCAAATGCCTTACAAAACTATGATTGTTCAATTATATCCTACCACATCTTATGGTGGCCATTAATATGGATCTATAATTAAATATGATATTAACAAAATTTATTTTATATATAAGATTCTATAATTCCATTTTATAGGATACCATTATTCGTTTCATGTTGTATATATATATATACGATAATTTCATTTGAGGAAGTGCAGACTACCACCCCCTCAAAGTGACATGACTCGTTCATACCATACATGGATTATATAAAGGCTGGTGTTAATGAAATTAAGTAACACATATAAGATATTATATTATACTGGAATAATAATATACCTATGTATCATTTGGTTTTGATTCCTTTTAAAATGAAAAATGAAATGGACGTAGCGTTCGTGCGTACGTACAGACTACCGTTTCCACGAACGCGATGGGATTCATTCCCCTTCATATCCATGAAAGTATAATTAAAATTTGTTGATTAAAAATAATTTTTAAGAACTTGATATCATTCTGTATATTAATAATATACAACCCATCCCTAACAAACATGACTTATGTAACAAAACATATAAAATAAAATGAGTATGTTAACACTCGAAACGACGATAATACTAAAATATTATTAAAAAACCAATATTAAAAGATCATATATGATATCATAAAAATGTATATGATTCTTTTTTAATTTAATAAAAATTATTTCACCATTATACAGGAGGTTAACCTACCCTCAACCAAGGAAAAGTACAAGGTAAGGGTTTATTTCACAATCTCTTCATAATCCAAGGTTGTTTATACGTAATTATCTACTGGGACCTCTTGATCATGCACATCCATGTTTCTTAAAAATATATTTCAAATAATTATTACTATTTTAAATACTATCTTTTAAAGTCATTTATACCCTTGTTTGACTTTTTATAAGATGTTAATAAAGGAATATTTCCGTCGTTTTCCAAACAAGGTCCTTTTTAACCTTTTTGACAGAATTAAATTAAGAATGTTTTTTAACTTATACGGCGTGTGTGGCTATTTTATGCCATTATAAAATCATAGAATCTTCCCTTACAATGTTATAAGAATATTTTAAAATTAAATGTTTTATATTATAATTATTTAACTTCTAAATGATTTCAAAATGAATATTTTAAGAATTTGTGAATGGTACTCTTTATCAAGATCAAAAGTTTAAATGTTTTAATGATTTATCTTTTTACATATTTTTAATTAATGTCCATGTTTTCAAAATGAGTTTAAGGATTTATTTATATGGAAATTAATGTTTTGAAATGTTATTTCTTTTCAAAAGTTTCAAAGTGGTATGGGACACTTTGATTCAATAATATCTTTTAAATTACTTCCTTTATAAATGTGTGACTTTTAAATGATTTCAAGAAAAGAGATATTCCACTCAAATAGTTTTGATTTCATCTATTTCAACATCCTTTGATGGATTTTAAGCTTATTTTAAGTTGATTTATTATGATACAAAACATCCATATTGTATTTAAGGTTTTTTGATATGTTTGAATGTGGATGTGTTATTTTTATACCATTCATGGTTTATGGAGAAAGTATTGACATTTTGTATGATAGTTTTAGTACGAATGTTTATGTTATGTCTAAAACTATTCATATGAGGAATGAATTGGACTAATAAGTGATGTGTGTAGCCCGCTATAGCTCCTCGATGAATCGGTAGGTCTCATGAGACAAACTAGTATCTTGGCATGAGGCCTTGAAAAAATATTATTTTTAGTCTTGGCATAAGGCCTTGGCTACATGGTTATGATAGTCTGGCATTATGAATTCCATCATTATGAAAGTGGTTATTGATATTTCATGTGCTAATCCGACTAGTAGAATATCCATGTGAATAAGTAAATGGAATTATTTCATTTTATTTTTTCCATATTATGCTGATGTTCAAGTTTAAAAGGCTTTTGTTTTAGTTATACATTTCCTTAAATGTTTATGCTTATTTATGAAAGTTTCTGGTATATTGTTATCCTTACTAGGTATTTATTCTCACCCCTTTCTATGTTTTATTTTTTCCAGTATGTGAAGAAGTATTTTATGAATGACCTGCAGGGATAGTATAAGGGGATATGTGTGTGGGGACAAGATGTTGTTGTAGTTTTCACTTTATGATGTAATGAAAACTTTATGAATGTATCTATTTATTCCAAGGCTAATAAACTAATCGGTCTTTTAAGACTTGATCTTTTGTGATCATGACACTGTTATGTAATAATGAACCGACTCAGGGTGACTGGGGTCGGGGCGTTACAGTTGGTATCAGAGAAAGTTTAGTACAAACCTTGGAAGCTAGATTTAGATAAACTCTGATTAGAGCACATAGCCCTAAGATAGACTATGAGGATTACTATAGAAGAACTTCCTAGAATTTTGGTATTGTAGAGATTTTGTGAGTTTTCTGATCAATACATCCCTATCTGGATACGAGCAGGTAGAGGTGGCACTGGCCCAGATGTACATAGGGTAAAAACCTGAAAACACCGCTTTGAGCTAGACTTGAACGGGAACTGGTGCATGGCAACGGGCCTTGCAGCACTGTTCGTTACGACACTCCCGAGGGATATGCTTAGGACAATTCTCATTTTATTTAGAAATCATTATGAAGGGTTTATGAGTATATAATTTTTTTAGAGATTCCATTTTTATGATTATGGATTATATCCCAAAACTATTTAATTTATGTTATGTTTTTTACAAGTTTGGGACTAGGTATTTCTATTCATACACTAATCTAGTGTATGCCATTGTTTAGAAATGGTGCCTAGTAGAAGGAATGAGAACTCCAGCAATACGCATGATCCAAAGAGTAATAAGGATCATATCTTTCATGGTCTTAAGCCAGAATTTAGAAGGGAAATAGTCTCCCATGTATTATCATCATATGAAGAAATAATATCATGTGTTGATAAGATAATTAAAGAGTTCTCGGAGTCCTATGGATTTGAAGGGAAGCCCGAGAAGAAAAGGATGGTAGAGAGAAAGAAAGATAAAGGGAATAAGGTAAAGGATGATTTTTCCATATGTGATAACTGTGGAAATAATCATCTTGGAAAATGCTTGAAGGGAATGGGAGTTTGTTATAAGTGTGGAGAAAAAGGACACCATGTACATAACTGCAAGGGTAAGAAAAAGGTTTCAAATGTACAATGCTTCATCTGCAAGGAGTTGGGACACTACGTGAACCAATGTCCAAATCATCAGAGTATACCCCAAAGGATGCTATTGGAAAATAATCATGTTATGATACTACCATAGATGAGGATGAATGATTAGAGTTCTTATGTTGTTATTAGAGAATTATGTTATTTGAGTGTTGTATGAACAATGTACTGGTTATAATAATTAAGGAGTATATTAGGATAGTACTGTAGTACTACTTCATTAAGGATTTGATATTTTTTGGAACAAAGAAAAGTGACTAAATATAAGGTTAAATATTTGGAAAATATATGGTTGAGAGAACGATAAACCATAATATGGTTCTGATACCGAGGTAGTGATTTTGGAATAATACATGATTGATTTCGATAAATTATATTGGATATTCTTGACTACCTTGAAACTGATTAATGATTTATATATTCCATCATTGTTGGAGTTTATAACATTTTTGGATGGAAGGAGTATATCTAGTATTCTATAAGTAATAAGGGATCATGAAAGTAATCAATAAGGTTTTATGGTAGTTTAGGATGTTGTAGTGTTTTAAAAGAATACATGATGAAGGTGTTCACATGCTATTACGTGGAAAAAAGGATCTTCATTGTGTTTACCTACCTTATAAATTTTGGACTGTGAGTTTGGACAGAAGTATTTTGGATAAGTATAGTTTGATATTATATTTTGATTTCCATAAAAAGGACAACCCGGAGGTCGGGCGACAACCCGTCGCGTCCAGCAAGGCCGCAAGACTTGAACACACAACCGAAGGGAGACAAGGGTGTATCACCTACCACTAACCCATGTGATGTCCTGGATTGAATAATGTAGTTTTTTTATGGTTCTACTAGATGAATTATAAATTCATTTTTTTAACCCTATATGAATTGGAAAAATAGAATATTATTTTTAAGTTCTATTATCTTTTAGAGTGGAAGATGAGTTTGTTGTAGAACTTAGTTAAAGGATTTGACACTACTTGTCAAGTATATATTTTTCTTCTTCTATTATTAAATGAAGAAATTAAATCCTATACTTTGGTTAAGGGATATTAAAACAATAAAATGTGTTATCCTAATAACATATGTTTTGTTGAACCGATGGTATTTTAAATCATCATAGATTGATGAATTTAAGGCCCTCAATTTTACACTTCTTTGTGATTGATGAACTAAATCACTACCTATAAATATTTACGTTTTTCTTCCAATTATATGTCTCTAATTTCCACCAATGTTATCCTAATCGAGATTATAATTTGGTGGTGACCCTTTCATTTCACTTTTCCTCTTATTAAGAGTAAATTTTATTAACCTAATTTCCGATGTAGTTTTTCCCAAAGGTATTTTCTATTTTCAACCATTTATTTCCGAAAAATAATTTCAAATTGTGAGGTCTCAATTTATTAAATGAGGGAAGAATGTAACACCCCATGATTTCATCGTACGTTATTTCTTCAAAGTAATTCAATAAATTTCACTACATGAAACACTGAGTTCTAGCGCACCACGACTTACCAAAGAAGCCATTCAAAAGCGGTTATGAATAGTATTAACTGAATTTTGGACTTTATATAAACATTAAAATTTTAGAATCCATATAATGAGTTTTTTAGACATAATATAAGACCAAATACATTTTTTTCAGGTAAAAGAATTATTTTTCAAAAAATGAAATATTGCTGCCTTTTAATGGTGAGGCCTTTTTAAAATGAATATTTGAAACTTTTATATATTCAATTTAAAAAGATAAAATTCTTTTTTAGAACCAGGATAGAAGATTTTAGTTTCAATAAATTTCTGGTGTTTTTCTGATAACTTTCATATTTGGGTGAATAGTTAAAAATACTATATTTTAACTGAAAACTACTTTTTTTAATAAAAATAATTTATAGTGTTAAATTATACATTTTAATGGTTTTTAAGTATAAATATATTATATTTGTACAATATAATCCAATTTTGGTCATTTTATGTAATTTCACTTTGAGATTGGAAATAAAAAAGTGCTAATCTTTTGATAGATATTGTTTCTGAAAAATACGCATTTTGGTTTTGAAAACATGAATTAATTTTAATAAATAAAACTTATAGGTTTTTAATTTGTTAAAATGGACTTCATTTTTGGTTTCAAAATATCGAAATTATCTTAGGGAAAAATTTTGGTACTTTTCGGATAACTTTTATATTTTGATGAATAGTGAAAATTACTAAATTTTAATTAAAAAAACTATTTTAATCAAAATAATTAATTGTGATAAATATGAATTTGAGTTGTTTTAAATTATATTTATAATATTGTTTTACCATTTAATACAATGTTTTTCATTGGACATAATTTCAGAATTAAACCGGACATAAACAATTGTCAATCTTTTGATAGTTATTATTTCTTAAAAACACGCTTCTTGTTTTGACAGCAGGAATTAATTTTAAATTAATTTCTACCACTTCCGTGTTTTGAATTTTGAAAAATGGATTCTGTATTTGGAATCAGGATGTACAAGTTGTTTAAATAGGTAACTTTTAGTATTAGACATTCTGAATAATTATTTCGGTAAATATTTTATTTACCATGGTTAAAGGGTAAATCCAGTAAATAAGCGCAAAAAATTATATTATAATAAGAATAAATTATCCTAAAACATGTCTTAACCCTATTGGTTGATACATTTACGACCATGGGTATCTTTGGGTCAATTTTGGGACCCCTGGATCCACTTGTAAGTGATAATGACACTTTATATTAATTAAGTTAAAGTAAATACAAAAATGACATAAGCATATATCTTTTAGAAAACAATTTTTACATAGGGTTATATATATATTATATTTTAGACTATAAATTTTAATTAGAAATATAAAATGATTTCCTACATAATTATATTTTATTTATAATTTTTAGACATTGAATAATTAAATTTATTTATGACACAATAATGATGCAGTATTTTCCTTATTAATGAAAGAATCAAATAATTAGTATTATAAATGTTAAAATAAATATAATTTGATAGATTTTATGCCATACACGAATTTTATTGGTCAATATGAAATTTTAGTATTTATTATATGAATTTTGTTTGAATTAATAAAGTTGTTAATACTTTTAAAAAAATAATTATTAAATATTTTCAAAATTGACATAAATGAGTTTTTAAAACAAATATTTTATTATTAATTGAAATTATATTCCTAAAAATATAAGGTTCGGCCAAAGGACTTATATCATGATATGTGTATCATTAATGGACCACTCGTGGGGTCTCTTAGATGTATAGAGTAAGTTTATTAACTATATAATATAAAAATACAAAATGACATGCTAAATGTCAAACTAATTAACTAAGAGTTAAAACTAAAAGATATGGTTAATGAAATGAACCGAACGTATATAAAATCTGTTGGTTGAAATGATTTAGACCAATACCCACCTTACACTTTGAATAATCCACTTTGGAGCCATTAAGAACTGAATATGAATTTATTATAAATTAATACTTTAAGTTTTTCCTAAAGAGCCCCTCCTCCCCCTTATAAAAGGACACCACTTCTAACCAATTCCTCACACCTCTCAAGCCTTTTGTATTGTCAAACCTCTGAAACATTGAGCTCCCTACATCCCTCTCCTCCTCCTAGAAGCCTTACCTTAGGAATAAGGCACTTCAAGAGTATTTTTTGGTTCAATCCAAAGGGAGTTACCCAAATTAAAGGTAACGATTTCTCTTCGCTTCTTTTCTTTTATTTTACTTCTCCAACACTAAACTCTTCTCATTATTTTGTTTTGTAACAAAAACAGTATCCTAAATATACTAGGATATTTTTAAGAGATGTATTCTAAATACACTTACACACACCTCCATCTAATGGGTTAATAACATAATGTTTCTGTGGATGGCAACCAAACACCTCATGAAACGATGAATGTTCAATTTTCTCCTACCATCTCTCATGGTGGCCATTATGATTGAAATATAATTAAATATGATGTTAATGATATTTATTTTATATATAAGCTTCTGTAATTTCATTTTATATTATACCGTTATTCTTTTCATGTTATATATATATATACGATAATTTAATTTGAGGAAGTGCGGACTACCGCCCCCTTAAAGTGATATGACTCGTTCATACAATACATGGAACATATAAAGGATGGTGTTAATGAACATAAGTAACAAATATAAGATATCATATTATAATGTAATAATAATATACCTATGTATCATTTGGTTTTGATTTTTTTTAAATGAAAAATGAAATGGAAGTAGAGTTCATGCGTACGTACAGACTACCGTCTCCACGAACGCGATGAGAATCATTCCCTATCAAATCCATGCAAGTATAATTCTAATTTGATGATTACAAATAATGTTTAAGGACTTTATATAATTCTTTATATTAATAATATACAACCTATCCATAACAAACATGACTTATGTAACAAAACATATAAAATAAAATGAGTAAGTTAACACCCGAAATGACGATAATACTAAAATATTATTAACAAAGAATTATTAAAAGATAATATATGATATCTTACTAATGTATATGATTCTTTTTTAATTTAATAACAATTATTTCAAAATTATACAGGATGTTAACCTACCCTAGACCAAGGAAAAGTACAAGGTAAGGGTTTATTTCAAAATCTCTACAATATCCGAGGTTGTTTATACGTAATTATCAACTAGGACCTCTTTATCATCTACATCCATGTTTCTTAAAAATATATTTCAAATCATTCACACTATTTTTCAAACTATGGTTTAAAGTCATTTATACCCTTGTTTGTATTTTTATAAGATGTTTAAAAAGGAATCTTTCCATCGTTTTCCAAACAAGGTCCTTTTTAACCTTTTCGACAGAATTAAGGTAAGAATGTTTTTTTAACTTATACGGTGTGTGAGACTATTTTCCGCCGTTATAAAATCATCGAAGCTTACCTTACAATATTATAATAATATTTTCAAAGTAAATGTTTTTTTTATAATTATGTGACTTCTAAATGATTTCAAAATGAATATTTTAAGAATTTGTGAATGATACTCTTTATCAAGATCAAAATTTTAAATGTTTTAAAGATTTATCTTTACAAATATTTTTAATTAATGTCCATGTTTTCAAAATGATTTTAAGGATTTATTTATATGGAAATGAATGTTTTGATATGATATTTCTTTTCAAATGTTTCAAAGTGGTATGGGACACTTTGATTCAAAAATCTCTTTTAAATTACTTCTTTATAAATGTGTGACTTTTAAATGATTTCAAAAGAAGATATATTCCTCTCAAATAGTTTTGATTTCATCTATGTCAACATCTGTTGATGGATTTTAAGCTTATTTTAAGTTGATTTATTATGATACAAAACTTCCATATTGTATTGAATTTTTTGTGATATGTTTGAATGTGGATGTGTTATTTTTATACCATTCATGGTTTATGGAGAAAGTATTGAAATTTCATATGCTAGTTTTAGTACGAATGTTTATGTTATGTATAAACATGTTCATATGAGGAATGCATTGGACTTAACAAGTGATGGTTGGAGCCCGCTATAGCACCTCGATACATCAGCAGGTCTCATGAGACAAACTAGTGTCCTGGCACAAGGCCTAGAAAAAATATTATTTGTAGTATTGGCACGAGGCCTTGGATACGAGGTTATGATATTCTGGCATTATGCATTCCATCATTATGAAAGTGGTTATTGATATTACATGAGATTATTTGACTCGTAGAATATCCATGTGAATATGTAAATGGAATTATTTCATTTTATTTTTTCCATATTATGCTGAAGTTCAAGTTTAAAAGGCTTTTGTTTTAGTTGTGCATTGCCTTAAATTTTTATGCTTATTTATGAAAGTTTCCGCTACATTGTTATCCTTACTGGGCATTTGAGCACACCCCTTTCTATGTTTTATTTTTTCTAGGATGTGAAGAACTATTTTATAAATGACCTGCATGGATAGTATATAGGGATATGAGTGTGGAGACAAGATGTTGTTGTAGTCTTCACTTTATGATGTAATGTAAACTTTATGAACGTATCTAGTTATTTCAAGGCTACTAAACTAATCGGACTTTCTAGACTTGATATTTTGTGATGATCATGCCAATGTTATGTAATAATGCACTAACTCTGGGTAACTAAGGTTGGGGAATTACATTCATTGAATTGGAATAATTGATTTTTTAATTAATTAATAAATGTTTTGATTGAGAAATGTGTACACGGTTAATTTTGATTAACCTTGAATGATGTGATATATATGATTATATTTGTTTTATTGAGAAATGGGTTATAATACCGGGAATAAATATCTAAATACCCCTAGTGGTCTTAGACATGGAGTTATATGGGATAGGGAGTTATGCACCAATTATCCATGTGGTGTGGGACAATGACCAATGGTCTAAATACCTACAAGGTGATAAACATGATGTTCTACACCCATGACATTGGTATTTGAAAATGGCTCCAAGTATTCATGTTGTGAATTGAAATGAATATAAAAAAATTCATATATGACATGGTTCAGACTTTGGCAATGGCCGAAGTAGGTATTGAGGTTTAGGTGTCTTGGTAAACCAGGGGCTATAAAGTTAAATAAAGTGTAATTGAATAAATATTAAAGGTTTAATTTAATGATTTTATTTATTTTCTATACCACAAATTATGTTTTTATTGATTGGATATCATTTTAGACATCATTGGTGGTGGCCGACTAAGTTATAATCACACCTCCTCAAGCTTCTAGATCAGTACACGAATACACATCTTATTTATAGGATAGGATAATGGCAACATCCCTATGTTAGATGTATGATTTGGGATAGAGAATGGATGATGGAACTAGACACAATTCAGGATCCACTCAGTATATTTTAGTGTATTTACTTTTGGAGTTTTCATTTTGGAACATGACATGTTATTTATTATGAAATATAAGAAAATAAGTTTTTTATTGTACTTCAGTTTTGGTCATCATATGATACTAGTACTATTTTGGAAATTATATATCACTTGGTTATTTTTTCATAATTATTTATGTTGGTGTATTACTCTGATTAAGTGGCTATAGTCTACCCATTATCCCTAATATACATTCTGTTCTTGTCAAAATTCTCTAGAGTATAGGGAGGTGCTCTTGAGATTATGTGATAGACCGACTCTGGCCACCAGCATGTGGCACCTAGGATTGGACGTTACAAAGTGGTATTAGATCCGAATTTTATTTTTTTTATTTTTATTTTGGATAAATATTTTTTAAATGTATATAGGATACTATTATGTGTTCTTCCTTCAATATGAGCTCTTACATGAGAGTAGATAACCTTTGTATGAGAAAAAATCCAAGTACCCAGGGTGGGATGATTGCTATTGGTATTTTTCTGTTATAGACAAATGTTATTTCAACTTGGGTGATACACTTGTTGTGTGATGTGAAAATTATTTTTTGAGATTTTATAATATTAGACACATGGACTTATAGGGAATGAAAATTCAGGTTTCAGGAATAATTTTAGGAACTCAATACTTATTTTAAATTTTTTTCATTTTATGTATTCATGGGAAAACATGTTTTGGGTTCGTTTTTTAACTTGAACTTTTTTCCATGATTGTTCAATTGAATTAAAAAAACATGTATAATGTGTAATTGATAAAGATTGTGAAATATTGAAGGATGATAATAAATGTGTCTCTAATGAGAAATTTTAATAATGATAATGAGTTTACCATTTTTTAACAATGGCCTGGATGTATAATGGTTAATGGTAGTGACAAGGCCTTAGTTTTGACCGTGTGGTGGGGTTTGTGGAAAATACATATTATGCCTTATTATCATTTTACTATTATGAAAACATGTTAATGTGGTGTTATGTGTCTTAATATTTATATTTGTAATTGTATAGAGATTACTCCTAGATAACACTTGTTGAGAGGATGACATGAGGATATGGCTGGTGATGATCTACCAGCAGTGGAACATGAGGAACTGATAGTTCCAGGTGAGAAACTATGAGGTAATTCCATGATAAATCTTATTGATTTATGTATTTTATTTAAAAATACCTATGGAGGGTTGTAAAAGGAATATCCGATCAGATGAGGGTGTTCCAGTTACAACACCCTCTAATATTCACCATAGATGGTGAAGTTGAGGAAGGTATGTTCTGGACTGACTCAATTCATACTATACTTAACCACCTAGAGACTCTTATTGGGAAAAGATTTAATTTGGAAGAATACAAGTTATGTGGTCAAGATAATTGATGGTGGAAAATACAGACTCCGTACAGAGAGCTAGAGACTAATAAGTGGAAAACAATTCAGTAGAAGTGCCTAAAGAAATTTTATCTAGAGATATCGAGGAATGAGGGAATAGATGAGATCCTAAGATTGAATCAGGGGAGTATGTATGAGATGGACTATGATTGAATTTTTATAAATTTATAGTTCCATGTTCCAGTATTGGCAAGAGTTGTGGCCACTACGAAAAAGTGGTTTTAGGACAAGCTTAAATGTGAAATTAATTCCCAATTGAATATCATTAGGTTGATGAATTTTTAAGAGGTCATCAATCATGATCATATAGATGAGGTGAACCTTATGGGGTCTTATAGTAAAATATGGGTGGTTTTTATGGGTGATTAAGAAGTATGAATTCTAAGAGCTGGAAGTGTCACTATTAGAATCTTAGCCTAAGTAGTGGGAAGCTGGGTGGCTAGACAGAGTGGTTAGTTACATAGAATCTTACCCAAGTGATTTCACAATAGTACAACATGAAGGCCCACTATAATAGCCATTTACCTCAACCAATAGTAGATTTATAATTTGGAGTAAGGATGTGACATCTATATAAGTTTTATGGGAACCCACAACAAATGAGTAGTGACAGAAGATCTAGACAGAACTACGATGTGGGAATGGGATATTAAGCACTATATCAGTCTAGAAGATAGATTTAAACTATTCATGGATGTAGAGGAGGTGGATGTGGTTCTTTTGGGAAAGATATCCCATATTAGTAGAGTGGTGTATCTTAGGTGAGTTATAATACATCATAGAAAAGAGTGGTAAGAAATTTGCATGCAGTTGAACCTATACAAGTGGATACTAATACTGGATCATTGATAATAAGAGGTATTATTCTTATATGTTCAAAATTATATAGTTCCTTATTTAATAAGGGTTCCTATCACTCCTTTATTTCTATACAACTTTTGATTGGTTTGATCTTGGCACTGGAGTTCATGAGAATGGTTACGATGATAGATACACCATTAGAGGTACGATATAGAGATATCTATTTGGGTAAGGGGAATTCTCAATTAGTTGGAGAGTAGCATTTAATGGGGGATATTTACATTCTAGGAATGTTAGTATTTGAATTTATTATGGGTTTGTACAGTTCAATATCATACTAACCACACAAATATTGTTACTATAAGAGGGTGAGGTATACCACTCCTGAGGGTGAAGATTATATCCACTGTGGATAGAGGGATATCCCGGTGGGCTATGTAGGGATAGTATATCAGCAACTAGGGGAGATTTCCATCCGGGTTTCTAGTATCTTTATGGATGATGGGGGGGGGGGTGGGTGAAACAAGATTAATTTAACCCCATGGTGGAATGGTTTTAGGAATTTTTTTCTGAAGAATTCTCATGGCTACCACCTGAGAGAGATGCAGAATCTACCTTTGAGCTTATGCTAGTGGTTTATCTATTTTCAATTCCGCCATACACAATGGAACTGATATAGAATCAATATCTCAAGACTCCTCTAGTGGATTTGAAGGATAAGATATTTATTTGACCGAGTATGTCACCTTGGTGTTCTCCTATCTTCATTTCAAAGAAGTATGATTTAACATTACGATTGTGTGTTGACTATTGAAAGTTGAATCAGATGATAGTAAATAACTAATATCCTCTTCCTCATATAGATGATCTATTCTTTCAGTTGAGTAGATAATGTTTTTTCGCAAATATTTATTTAAGATAAGGGTATCATTAGCTCATAGTTAGACCCAATTATATAACAAGTACTACTTTTAAAAGAAGGTATGGCCTATAAAAGTTCATTGTAATTACTTTTGGGTTGAAGAATACACCCATCATGTTTATAGACTTGATTAAAATAACTTTCATCCATACCTGGATCGATTGGTGGAAGTGTTTGGGGATGAAATGTTGGTGCACCACAAGACTCATGATGATCCTACCCAATATCATGAAATCATCCTTAGAGAATCAACTATATGACAAGAAATCTATGTGTCAATATTGGATTGACCATGTACACTTCTTGTGAAACATAATCTCAGAGGAAGGACTGTTAGTGAACCCATAGAATGTTTAGATGGTGGTTTCTTTAGAAAAACTTAAGAACCTTTTTAATATCCAAAGCTTTATAGGGTCAGATAGATTTTATCAAAGGTTCAAACATGATTTTTCTTGATTGAAAGTTACACTATCAGGCTTTTAAAATAAAGGGATAATGTTTGAATGGTAAGAATCATATGTTAATGCTTACAAGGCGTTAAAGAATCATTTGATATAATCACCTATAATGATCATATCTAATCCATGTGTGAAGAATACAATGTACTATGACGCTTATTTGATCAGAATGAGAGAATATTTGATGTAGGGAGATCGGGTTGTGGCGTATTAGTCTCACTAGTTGAGGTCAAATGAATAAAACTACCCTATGTACTACCTCGGGTAGGCTGGAGTTGTTTAGGCTTGGATGTGTTCGCAACATTACCTATTGGGTGAAAAGTTTATTGTGTATACGATTCATAGAATCATAAAGTATATATTTTCACAATGAGAAATGAATATCCGGTAGTGATGATGGGATGAGTGTATGAAGACATTTTATTTTGATCTGTAATATATGCCCAAGAAGGGAAACAATGTTGCAGACTCTTTGTGTAGGAAACATCAGACTCATGCCATTCAAGAGTGCAGTGTTGGGTGAAAGATGATAACTTTGTTGGCTGAAATGCAAGTTGTGGTATAAGAGAGTCATGAGAATATGACTCTAATAAAAATTTCAATGGAGTCTAAACATTTGAGAAGGATCATGGATTGGTATTATAAGAATCTGAAATGTTTTAACTTGAGGTAAATCCTTCACGGTGGGGATTCTCCATCATATTGGCCCATAGATGATGATGAGATCAGCTTTGTTAGGAATCTATTTATGTATATATGAGATTGTGGAAGGACCTAATGTGTGATTTTATTTCTTTAAAGTGGGAGGTATATCTAGGTATGACCAAAATAAACTATAAACCACATCAATTGAGTTGGTTTCCAGGCATGAAAAAGGAGATAATAGGGATTTTAACATAATGGTACACCTAATGATAGGTGAAGGATGATCACCAATGACCTATAGGTTTTCTACAACCATTTCTCATTCTGAAATGGAAGTGGAATGATGTTAATATGGGTTTTTTGGTGCGTATCCTGAGGATTCTGTAGAATAATGATTGAATTTGGGTAACTTTAGACCATTTGAAATTGTTAGTGCATTTCTTCCCTATATGGGATACTTTCTCAGTGGAGAAGCAATGTGATTTGTATGTTCGGGAAGTATTCCATATCCACTGTGTTCTATGAACTATTGTTTTAGCGAATGATTCAAATTTTAACTCATGATTCATGCATGGATTTCAAAATGAACTTAGTATATAGTTTTTTTATGAGTACAAAATTCCACCCACCGACAAATGGGATGTTGGAGCGTACTATAAAAGTTCTTGAGGATATGGAGAGTGTCCAAGACTTTGGTGGGTCTTGGGAGAAGCACCTAGATTTGGTGGAATTTTCCTATAACACCATTTATCAGGATATTATTTGATTGAATTATATGAAGATAATTATTGTAAGCCATGTAGATCTCCTCTATGTGAGATGGAGGCAGGTGGGTCAGTTTTTTTGGGAATGAGTCTCATGTAAGAGATTTCAGAGTAGGTACAATTGATATAGAAGTGTATGGCTATGAATCAGAGTAAATAGATGTTGTATGTTGATTGAAACTGAAAAAACTCTATAGTTTATAGAGAGTTATCAGGTTTTTTGTAGTGATAAGGTGTTGATGGGAAAGACCGTGCTGATTGTTTGTATATTATGGAAACATGGGTGTGTTTTGGAGGAAATATGAAAGATATAAGAAAATATGAGGGCTCAGTGGTGCGATCTATTTGACTTCGAATCATAGGGATGTTAGAGAGCAGAGATTGAGGATGAATTATTATAAGGTGGGGATATTATAAGATCACAACTTTCTCTATAGATGAATCAAACTTGATTTCAGGTATTATTATTTTTCATTATTTTATAATTATTTTTTGGGTTTAAATTTTGGATTTTTTTGGGTGAAGATTGAATATTTTGGAAGGGAATGTGAAAGTGCACGGTTGGTGAATAGTTTTACCAAACCAGGCACCCCAGTCCAGCTAACCACGCGAACCCATGTAGAAGGGATTCACATGGTTGGAACAAGGTTTTTAAAAACATTCTCCCTACATGGAGAGAACATGAACCCCCACCCCTTTACTAGAATAGGCACATAGTTACGGAAAACCATGTGCCCCTACACAAAACATTGTGTACGAAACTACTACAAAAATGAACTAGGGTAGCGCTACCCGTTTATCAGTGCTAAAAAAGAGCTGATAAAGGGGGCCTTTATCAGCGCTTATTTTAGCGCCGATAAAGGGGACCCCTTGATCAGCGCTTCTTTCAGTAGCGCTGATAAAGGGGTGATTTATCAGTGATTTTTCCTACAGATGATAAATTTTATGTTTCAAAAAAAAATCATGAAAATTAAAATATTGTTATATAAGTATATTTATATTGATATAAATATAATATATATTATTTAAATATGTTTTAGTTAAGTATAAATAGACGTTTACATTTAATATATAAAAAATTTAGTGAAAATGGATTTAAAATATTTTAGAAAATATTATTAATAAATAATTAATTAATAATTATTGATTAAAAATAATTTAATAACAATATGAAGAAACATAAAATCAAAAAAAACTTAACAAAATATCTAAAATAAGTTGAAAATGTAAGTCAAATTTCAAACAGCCATAACTTTTGATTCGGGTGTCCGTTTGAGCTAGATAGAATATCAAATCAAAGCCTACGATGATCTCTACGTTCTATTAATTGATAAAAAGTTTCTGTTAGACTTTTGGAGGCTAAAAAATGCCCAAAAGTCCTCCAAAACTGTGTTTTTAATCAGGATACCCAGATTTGTTAACATTCAAACAAGTATAACTTCTGATCTGGATGTCTGTTAGGCCTTTACCATATATCATATCGAATATTATTTCATTTTATTCGATTTGACTGGTTGTGGAACTAAAAGAGGCTTCTGGAATATATGTTATGGTTGTTTTAACATTTTATGGTTTTTCAAATACACATATATATTTATTTATTTGTAAATATATATGTGTCTGTGTGTGTGCGTTGTATATAAGTATGTATGTATTTATGTATATATTTATTTATAAACACATATAAAAAACATATTTCATAAATGTATTTATAACTAATATTATAAATTTTTTTTAATATACAAATAAATATACGGATAAAAAATTATAACTAAATATATATATAAATAAATACAAATATATATTAATATTCGAATGAAAATATATATTCTAATATATGAATAAATATAAATATATTAATATGAATATATATTAGTATATAAATAAATATAACTATATATGTATATTAATAAATAGATATATCATTAAAAAGAGAAAAAACGAAATGGCTTAGTGGTAAAGGTGCAACTGTTAAAGGGGGGAGGTTCCGAGTTCGAGTTCAGGTGGAAGAAAAGGGGTGTATGTGTGTTGGGATGAGTGGGAAGGGAAGCATGTGAGAGAGAGAGTGTGTGTGTGTGTGTGTGGGGGGGGTAAAGAACTATTAAAATCTACCCCTTTATTATATAATTTTTTTTTCTTTTTTTAATTTTTTAGACTTTTATCAGCGCTAAAAAAAGCGCTGATAAAGGGTTCTTTTATCAGTGATTTTTAGCACTCATAAAAAGGGGCCTTTATCAGCACTTTTCAAAGCACTGATAAAAGGGACCCCCATTATCCTCGCCTCTATTAAATACTCTTTTTTAGTGCTATTAAACGAATTTTCTAGCGCTGATAAATGCCATATTTGTTGTTGTTTGAGATTTAAATTAACTCAAATGTTGTTTTAAAATTTATAGAACATTTATATTAATCCTAAATCAACCCCCATTCAACCCTAAACTCTCTACCATGATAGTGGAGCCTCCTAGAATGATTATAATCTCTCCAGACCTTTGTTATTGGAGAATCAATGGGTGGATTGAAGATATTCACCTCCAGAAGTATGTGTTTCTTTATATTTAAACATATATCTCTTCCAATACTTCTTGATAAAAGGGAGTTTGCTAATCCTCTATTGGATCTAGATATAGATATAAGATTTTGGATTCCGGATTGTTTTGATCTTGAATTAGTGATGAGGATCGAGATCTCATTATACATTGTTTTTTCACACAAATTGGTTATTTCAATTGGATGATCACTCCTCAATGAATTGAGGTAGGTGGCCTATATTCCAATACGAAAGTATAAATTTTAATTAAATGTATTTAATTGTATAATTTCTATGGGTTGATTAGAAATTGTGTTTCCTAAATTTAATTAATTAATTTTGTAGATTAATTAATTTTGTTATTGTAAAATTTCATATATTTGGGTTATGGACTTTGAATAATTAATTATTTTTTTAATTATGGGGTATTGAGATTGTGGAATTTTAATAATTAGTTATTTAGTTAATTATTGAGATATTAAGATTGTGAAATTTATTAGAATATTTAATTGTTGGATTAATTATTGAGATATTAAATTTGTAAAATTAATTAGAATAATTATGAGTTGAATTAATTATTAGGTTGTTGAATTTTTTGATTAAATTAAGTAATTTTGGAATTAATTAATGAGAATAATTATTATTATGAAATTTATTGATATGGGTTAATTAATTATTAAATTAATGAATATTTTTTTACTTAGGAATGTGATTGAAGGTAAATGTGGATTAAACTTTAATGATGTGATATATATCTAATTATATGTGTTTGATTTAGAAATGGGGTGTGAGACACAGATTTACACTCCAAATACCCCAGGGGTCCTAGACATGGTGTTTTAGACCCAAATGCGTGCATGTGAATATTTTTATGGGATATTGACCGATGTTTCAAATACCCTTGAGGTGTGGGATATCGACGGATTCTCCAAATACCCACAAGTTTCTAAAATTGACATTCTACAGCTATGATATTTGCATTGGAATATGTTTCCATGTAGCAATGTTGTGAATTGAAATTAATGTATAATGAAATCCTATTGTATTATAATGAATTGAGTATTTAATAAGGGACTTCGTTCAAACTTTGATGTGGACAGAAAAAGTTATTACATTTTGGGTTTCCTATAAAACCTAGTGGTTATGCAGTTAAATAACAAGTAATTGAGTAAATGTAATTTTTATTTTATTTTATTTATTTTATTTATTATTTATACAACTTTATTAGCTATTATTTACCTAATATTGTTTTAGAAACTATTGGTTGTTTCCTAATATGTTTTACTCACACCCTGCTCAGGCTTTCTGATCGATATATGTATATACATCATGTGTACAGGATAACATAAGGACAAAGACACTATATAAAATGGATGATATTGGTTGGTGCATGGATGATGGATCCATACATAGTTTAGGACCTTCTAGAGAGTTGTTAATGAATTTACTTTTAGGGTTTTCATTAAGACACTTGGCATGTAATATAGTATGGAATATCTAAAGATCAGTTTTTCTATTTTACTTCTGTTTTGGTCATCTTGTGATACTTTTACTATTTTGGTTATGTTATATCATTTGGTTATTATTTTTTATTTATATAGGTGTATTACTCTAATAAAGAGGGTATAGTCTCTCCCTCACCAATAATAAATCCCTTATACTAGTCGGTACCCTCTGTAATATGATGAGGCACACTTGAGGTCATGTGACTGATGACCTCAGGACACCGATGTGTGGAACCTGGGCCGCGACCTTACATTATATACTATATAAAATAAATTGGTGCATGACATACAAATGTTCCTCAATGATTGGAAAACAAGAACAAATCCCCCACCTCACATTTTCTTTTTTGTTGAACAACTATTATCCTCCTCTATAGTGGTTTTAAACATGTTATTAACTTTTAATAGAACCATATTAATATTTATGGAATCATATATAATACTTTTATAAAACCTTATCACCCCTTCATTAATAATATTTTATTATTTTCATTGACTCAAGTGTTAATTTCCTTGTTTTCTCATTCGTGCTTTGTCATGAATGTTATTGTTATTATTCATATAATATAGTTTTATCACCACCAGATAAATAATAATGAAATAATTATCAAATTTATACACCAATAATTTTTTTAATACCAATCTTGAAAGATAGTTTTTTATAAAGAAGTATGTTAGGATCATTGAGAGGGTAGGTTATATGTAAGCAAGAGCAATGTTTCCATTTTCCAATGATCTTTATAGAAAGAAGTTAAGTAATATATCATTTTCTAGAATGATCATAATATCATATATGGAATTTTATTTATTTAATTATGCGTATATATAAATCATCCATTGGGAAAGTTGGTGAAAAGTGACTCACATCATTTCGTGAAATCCATAGTACACACGTACATGAATGATGTTTTAATCCTTCACTGAGTGAAAAGGTAAGTAATTAAATGGAAAATATTATGTTTTCAGAATGATAAATATGTCATAAATATGATAATAATTTTATTTATATAAAAAATAATCATTAATATTATACTCATCACCTTCCATGTAATGTTTTAGTGAAAGACGAATGACATCACTTTGTGACGTGATAGTCCGCCCTACACACGAGAAACATTATAATATCTCATATAGAATGGAAAGTAAAAGGATACAAATTATATAATTAATATAGATGTATATTATTTTATAAAAAATCATATGTATACTTTATATCCATAATTATACCCAATATTTCTATGGAATAATGGAAAACCAAATGACAACAGTTTGTGAGGTGGTAGTCCACCGTACACACAAAAGATGATTTTTTAACCCATTTGATGGAAGTGGGGATAGCTATAGGTCATGAAAATACCATTAAAACATCCCAGTAAAACTAATATACTGATTTTATTATCTTATCATGGTTTATAAACAATTTAATTATGTGTATTAATAAATGAAAGAAAAAACTTCATTGAATAACGTTACATATTCTTCGGTTATCATCCTCAGTATTTCCACAAAGCCTTCCATGGTTCGATTTATTCTGAAAAAAAGTATTTTAGGATGAGGTGAAGGAATTTTGGAAGTTATTTTAGAATTTATTTTCCAATAAAAATAGTTTTTAAGGATTAAGAAGGGAGAATAGTGGGTGGCATTTATTATGTGAGGTTAGTGGCATAGTTTTATGTTTTGAAAAAAATGAATTCCACCCAAGTTTTTTTCATGTAAAAAGACTAAAATAATGTACCATTGAACATAAAAAATTTATATGGTATAAATAATTCCATAAATTATTTCTTCTAACACTTGTTCAGTCATTTGAACCATTATTGATTTAGTTTAACACCCTGGTAAAACCATTTCTACCTTAACCACATCAACAAATTTTACAATTATTACTATTAATTTTGTTAAAAAATAAATTTAAGATTATTATAAATTATAAATTATTTTTATTCTAATCATGTAATTAATTTTTCCTAATTCAATTAATATAATTGGAAGAATTTAATTTCAAATTAATCCTACATATGAGATGAGAAAGAATGTTTTTTAAATAAATAATGATCCAAAGTTTACATAGTTTTTATATAAAAATAAAATTTGAAAATGATTAAAATGAAATAAATTGTCTTAATTAATATATTATAAAATGAAAATTACTTTAAAACCAGAGGTAGTTTTTAATTAATTTTTAGCATTTTTCTGTATTCATAAACAATTGAAACGTTTTGAAAAAATAAAAATAAATCACAATAAGAATTTTTTATATATTCAATTTAAAAGAAAAGATCATTTGTTAAAATAAGTCTTCTAAATTTTTTAACAATTAATGCTATTTTTTATGAAAAAATCACCACTAAACCTTATTTTGTTTAAACATAGTGTTGCATGAATTAAAATATATTGAAAAAAAATTAAATTTCTTCAAATAGAAATATATTTTAATGTCCTAGGGTTTTAAAAATAACATCTAGTATTTAATATTTTCCCAATAATTGGATTGATTGGGTCGATTTACTAGTACCTAGGTTCTTACATATTGTGTGAGTGAGGATGATGTGAAAGGTATATGGGTGAAAAATTATATGTTCAAGGCATGTTTTGCACCCAACCAATCTTAATTGATCCAAAACACACCTATTTCAATACTTTTACTACAAGTAATTTTCCCATACATGTTTGTATATATTAATTTGATTCAAATAGTATAGGTTGTAATCGTCTCTTAGTTTTCCCCAAAATAGATTGACCTATGAAACAACCCAATGATATGTGACTATCTCCCTTACAATAATTTGGAAAAATATGCACACTCAATTACCTAAATAGGGGTTCCACTACCCCCTCTTTAACATATTATATTGTTCCTTAAATGAAACACTTATATTTCATTATTAATTTTAATTATTGAATGAGAAAAAAATAAAATACTACTAACATATTTTCTAGCTATTACTTTAGTAACCTTAATACTCACCCTCTTTAATTAAATATATAACCATATATTATTCGTAAATTTATTTTCCAATAATATATATTTAAATTATAATCTCATTAAAATAAAAAAAAATTAATTAAAATAAAGTTTTTTATTTATTCACATGAGATATTCATCAGAGGACTCTATGCTTAGTGGGTCCATATAACCCACCAAAACCTTATCAACATGGTAAGACATTAGTATATTTGTATTAGTCCCACATTAAGGAAACAATTTCCATTTTAAACAAAAAATGATGGTTTTAGAGTTAATGAAATAAATCATTTCATGATTGATCACCTTTATTTTCTTTTCCCACTATTGGATTCATTATTAAGCCTCCACTGCCCAAACTATGGTTCTTATGCATTACTGATATCCGAATTCTACCCCATGTACAAATTTCATTGTTAATAGATGAAATGTATCATAGAGATTAATACAACTATGACCCAATATCCAATTTTTTTATTAATTATATATAATATAAAATAGTAATAGGATAAAATATTTTCAAATTTACAAGATTTAATTTAAATGGATTAAATTTATAACTGGGAGACTCAATATTTTTGACACAAGTGGGCTATTAAATAATCCTTTCCTCTTTAACTCTATGTCATATCAAAACACAAATCAAATTACCACAATTTTAGTGGTAGGATGTGTGGGTGGGGACACATTTATTCATAGAGAATAAACAACTAGAAAATAATTGAAACCAAAAAAATACAAATATTGAACTTTTGGTGAATGATATTTTCCAATGGAATATATACTAATGAAATTTAAAAATTATATCCAATTTATAAGATATTTTCATTTCTCTTTTGGGTTTAATTTTTTATAAACATCAAAATATTTACTTTTTGTCACTAAAATTCCATTAGTTATTAATTAAATAAATCAAAATGGATATATGATAATTTTTTGGTAATGAATCCAAAGTAATATTAAAGGTCACATTTTTAATGAAGAATAGTTTATGTTATAAAATATCTACAAATACATAATTTTAGAAAAATAAAAACATTTTCAACATAATCAATTAAAATCGGGAGGAGAAACTAAAGAGAACGTGTCCTTATCTTATACCAAAAAGAACAAAAAAATCTTATATTTCATTAAAGGATCTTTCAAAAGGTATATATAAGATAAATAATTTACATTTTAGTACAACGACACGATTGACTACTTAGTGAATATATGAAAAAATATTCAAATTTTTTCTATGTAATCACATGTTGTTTTTTTGAAGTAACATTTATCAGTATATATCATAGAATATGGTTCATATTAAAAAATTAAATTTGATATTAATTGGTACATTGGATACCTTTTTCATATAACTTTATGTTGAATTATTCAATTAACTTAATTAAGATCACATATTGTTAATCAAATATCATTGATATACAGTATACCCATGTCTATATATTATTGTATTATCATAGAAAAATTAAACATTCAGGTTTATTAAAATTCTATAAGAATATTACTAGTCAATTTTATCTTCTAATCCACATATGGGTATAATATCATTAAAGAACATTACTTACACCATTAAAATCTTTGATAGACCCAGCACAATAAAAATTATACATTAATGACACTATATTTGGAAACACAAATTTAGACACATAAAACATTTTGATACATATAACAAATATCATCTCTAAAAAACATAAAAAAGGATAAAAATATGTCACTCTGAAAATAAGTAATTAGATAGTGTATTAAAACATCACAAATAAAAATAGATGATCATACATGAAATTCATAATTATCTCATCATACTTAAATAAACATATAAATCAAGGGATAAATCAAAAAATCATTATAATATCATAATTTTTCCTCATTATAATAACTAGAAATATATTAATATTCCTTCATAGTGAAAATTTACCTCCATATTCAATGTTTTTTTCAATAAAACTCATTGTAAAATATTTCAACACTAGGTGGAACTAACTAGAAAATGTTCGAAAATTTTCAGGTAATTTTTAGTCAAATATCAAATTAATTTTTCTATTATAATTTTTGTAGGATTCCATAATTCCTTAATTTATCGAAAAACCCTAAGCAATTTCACATTAAAACATCAAATCATGCCAAAAATCTTTATAAATTATTTTTTGTATAAGTTCACATTTTCTAATGAATAAGTGAAAAATTCAATAACATGGAGTTTAAATAATAAGCATTTCCAACATTTATCGTGAGCATTCAAATAATTCATAATTCATTATTTATAGAAATTGTTTAAAATTATATTTTGATGGATAATTCCATATCTTCCATAATACGTGGAACCTAAATGGAATTATCTGTAATTCAAATATCATATTAAATTATTCTTAAAATATTCATTGTTTCATACCCATCCTCATGCCCTGAATCAAATCAATTTTGATTAACCTTCATTCAAAAATAGAACTTGATCGATAAAAAATTTATAACACATTATTGAAAATTAATATACAACCATATATTATTATATATGTTTATATTATTACCATTCAAATTGATTATATGAGTGATGGAGTCTGTTAGTATAATGAAAGACACCAACCCTCTATTACAAAATTTATAATCTCAGTAAAAATAATGAAATTTGTGATCACCTCCAAAATATTTAATAAAAATCATTGTATGATAATAATTTACTAATCCACTTACCTTGGTCAAGTATGATATCACTAATTATCAAATTGAGTGTGCATTCTAGTCATTTTCACAAGTGTTTTGGAAGATTCCATGGAGGAGAGCATATTACTAAAAAACAAAAATACCAACTATTTCATCACACTCAATGCTCCAACAACGATCCTTTTAAAATATTATGTAGACTATTAGGTAACCATTCAAATAGTTTTAGTTATAATAGGTATAGTTATTAAAAAATAAAAATAATTATCTACCCAAAATATCTAGATCACATCTATTGAATCAAGAATCTCCACTACTAATTGAAATTAGTAACTTGTTTCCAAAAACTCATAATCATATTCTAGTATAATAAATTTTTTCACAATGTGAAAAAATATAGTGACAATTTTATATTGATAATATTTATTAGCCTTTATAAGAGCTGACCACACTATCCCAACTTTTAATTTTTTTTTGAATAGTTTCTAAAATCATGATATCAAATTCATTAGGGAAATAGAAGAATAATATAATATTTTAAAATGATTAATATTCATACTCAATCAATGCATTTTTATTTGTATTAGTCTCCCACTATATATCATGATATAGGGATTGAATATGAATATTTTTCTTCACATAATCAAATTTTATAAATTTTGAATGGGTTTGACACTAATTTCAAAATCAAATATACATAATCATATAAAACAGTATATAATCACCATGGTATAAATTATGTAACTAGTATCTACCCTTATCTCAACACCAAGTCACCCACTGAGATACTACTTATGGATGTTAATAAAGGGTCCAATCAATTGATACTATTTCACAATAAAGTCAGTTTATCAATAATTATGATTAGTGATAACACATGATCAGTTATGATCTACAAAAAAATCTTCTATAATTTGCATATATGGTTATTTAATCTCAGTTTCATTATTGTAAATTAGTATTGTGGTCAATTTTAATTCTTATATGATCCAATTTCAGAGTTACTAGAAAACATAAAAATTATTCCACTATGAATATATACTCCACTAAGAAGGTATCAATCCCAAATTCTAATCACGACACCTCAAAATAATTAAATAGATAAATAATATCTAATATCATCCAATATAGAGTGCTTTAACAAATTTTTCCTCAGAAGCATATCACTCAACATCTCAAGAAAATAAATCAAATCCGTAAATGAAGAGGGAAATTATACAATGGTTAAGAAACAACATATCAAATTTTATAGCTCTTATAATATAGATATAATCAAATAAAGTGAACAATTATAGTTGAAATAATATATTGATCTGTATCTAGGTTATTCTACCTCTTTACTTATCCAAAATGATCATCATCAACCTCTTTACTGCTAATCGATAAAAAATATCCTTTTTAAAAGGAGTATCAATGATATAGATGTACACACTAGAGTAAAAATTATAATAATATATTTTATTCCTATAAATTAACCCTATAATACAAGTCACCATGATATATGGGTATGATCATGCACAATACTCACTAAACATCTTAAAAACATGTATTATCTCAATCTAAATAATTAGGTCAATCCTCGTATTCATTTTGGGGTGGGTTCAATTTAGTCTTGTCCCATGATGAAACATACATCATCCATATGATAAAAATGTGTTGCACTATAATATGTAATTACTTGACAATTCTTTTATCATGAAATAAAATTGGTTTTTTTAATATATTGGTGTATCATATTAAGAAAGGATTCATTTAAATTTATTTATTTGTAATTAAATATAGATAGAATTTTATAATATATGATTGGTAATCACCCACTTTATATCTCATAAATAATCCATTATAACTATAAAACATGAAGATGAATTATGAAATGGCCATTAAATGGTACAAGTACTAAACAAAATGTACCAAACAAATCATGAAGAACTTGATTTAGTTAACAAATGATGAAAGTATTTTCATTGGATTTAAATGAACATTACATCATATTGATGGGTTCCTTATATTTACATAATGAAATAAATTACCTTTTTAATTTTTTTCTTGGTTTCCTAAATATCACATCCTGTAGGTTAGGGTTTTGGGACTTGAACTAATAGGGAACAAAAATAGTGTTAAGAATTATCCCATGAAAACTGAACTATAAAATATAAAAAACTATCATAAAATAAAACAGGAAATTAAATACTAATAATTAATAAAAATAAATGAAAATAAATATAAAACATTTTTAGATAATAAGAAAAATAATTTTAATTAATTTCATAGGAAATTATTTTAAATGTAATTATTGATACATGACATAATCATATACATAAATAAAAAAACAAATGAAATAACTTGATAGATAGATATAGAATCCTCTATGAATATAACACCAAGATCACCAATTGGACTACATATCAATATTTAATCCATTATCTCAAAATCACTATTAAATCCTAAAAAAAGAATATTTTTTGTACCACTTTGAGTATATCACAGTAAAAATTCCTATAAAAGAGTGAGTAAGGAAGCCTTGTAGAATTTCCCAAGTGTTGAATAATACCATGCTTGAGCTCATATAGGTAAAATAATAAATCAAAATTAAATCATACTATATAGTCATAACCTCAAAATTTAGAAGTTCCTAAGGGTAATAAATTTCAGATATCATCTACAATACCATATCATCCTCACCATTACAAACTAGCTCAGGTCGACCCTAAACTGGTCACCCATTCGTGTTCGCAACATGTCCCGAGGGGCATTCCTGACCCCACTAAGATGACAACTAGTGACGGGCCTGAAAACATAAAATAGGGAATGATTTAGCCCGAAATAAATAAACCAAGACCAGATAGATAAATGAACCAAATGATCCATAAGAACTAGAAACTAAAAATAAATAATATAAATAGATCCAACTACAAAATAAAACTCAACTGGCTGAAAAATAAATTACAAAACTAAAACTAAAATGAAAAAACTGAACTGCTAATGCATGATATGCATGTGATCTCTTGGTAACCTCCAACCACAAGACCATCCATGATCCAATCATGAGCACCTATTAGGGAAACCTTAACAAAAACTGAACCTACAAAACAACTCGGGTCTACCAATATTGATTTTTATATGTATGGCCTGAGATAATAGCTTAGTTGGAAACCAAAAAAAACCCCAGTCACTTCTTTCCAAAAACATTCCATCTATACTAGTTTAAAATACATTAAAAAAATTATGCTTTTATATACACAATACATTTCACAAAAAATAAACATGATCTGTCACCCTCTTAATTTTAAATGAATTAAAATGAGGGAAAAAGGGGAGTTTCTCTTTATCTTTCAAGACATAAACTTTTAAATCTTTTTTCAACAAACCATACATCCATAGTTTTTCCAAAAAAAACCCAAAACCAAGCATAAATTAAAAGTTTCTACAAAATTATGGAAACCTCTCTAGTGATACTCGTAATGGGAAAACACGATAAATCGTAGGAACTCAAAGGAAGAAAAGAACGTAGTATATTTGTGACTCATCCTAAAGGAATTCCCTACTAAATGATGTCATACCACCCTAACGCTCGACCATCACCCTACTTGGCCTGGTCGAGGGGCCCAATCCCAAAGTAATAATAACAAAACATCCCTCTTCTCTGGGCCACTAGCCAATGCGTAATATATACTAGTGAAACAATATTTTTTTGGTAATCCTCTTTGCTATTACAGGTTCCCATGTATAATTAATAAGGGGGTATTCCATTCAATTCAAACAAAAATCCATATACATACATCAAAACACACACCAAACAAACTGGCACCACCCTCGTTACTTAAAGGGTGCTCCCTTTCCATAAAATATTCATAGAAAAAGGGAGGTCCCACACCGGGGACCGTTCTAATCTCATGGATCAACAACTAGATAAGAAACATAACCCAAGATGGATTTTACAAAAACCATTTCAAATATCCAAATGAGACTTTATTTCTACCCCTCAGGGCACATTTATCAAAGACAAAAAAATACCAGAAAACCATTTCCAACCATAAGAAAATCCATTTTCACCATGCCCTTTCTATTCAGACATAATTTCTCAAACACACACCTAAACGTGTTATGTTTTACAAATGGTCCCTTACATCAAATCCATGTTACCATAAAAATGATTTTAAAATATGAATAATATACCCAAAGGTGGAAAAACAATTTGAACCATTTTAAGAAACAATTTCCTCGTTATCAAACACCAAACGGGTAATAAAACCTTTCAAAAAATTTTGAAAAATACCCTAAGTGACTTTGTAAACCATGAAACCATTTTACAAAAAGGATAGGGAAAGAGAAGATACAAGTCCTTTTTAGAAAACCAAGGTTCAATAGAAGAGCTAATCAAAATGTCATCATCATTTGTAGGACCATCCATGAGTACACTTTGTGAATCCATGGATATTCCCACAACAATGACATAGCACACGTGGTCTTATTATAACCATTTTTAAGGAAACCACACACAAACCATTTATTAACACAATAAACCAATTATATTAAAACACTATGTTTAATTAAGCCAAACAAACCAAGCAAATCAAATTCCAAATGATTGTTTCTTTAAGAAAACAGCACATAACATATCAAACACAACCATTTTGAAGGAAAATGACAATTATCCAAAACCAAAGGCATGGAACACACCTGGGCATAAAGAGATAAAAAATCTAAAACCTATTTTTAATCAAATATTTCAACATGAAAATGGAACCATTAATTATCTATGAAAATAATAAGGGTGATAAATATGTTTTAAGGATTAAATATGAAAACACAAGCATCACATGAGCTGAAAATGGAATAAATAGAATGGGTCCACCTATCGGTCGGTGTGAGAATGATTCAAAACACTCAGTGAAGGTAAAAATGTCATGAGGACCAATCTGTATACCCTTGACACCAATAAAAAATGCACCCAACACAACCTTAGGTATTAGAGTTTGGTTAAATCATGAAAAATCCCCCAAATTTGAATAAAACACAACGATGGAATGGGTTCATTATAAGGCCCCGACCTTAAACCTTACTTAATATTGAATTAAATCAATAATTCACATTGAGGATCTTTTCAGGTTTAGAGTTTTAGAGAATTAGAACATAACTATTACATCTCAAAAGATTACAAAGTAGACACTTCTACTAAGTTTCCATAGAATAAAAAACTTTTAAAAGAAACATGTCTAGTTCTATGTTTTATATAGCATGAATTTCCCTTAATCCCATCCTTGACCCTATTCCACATTAAGTCCTATGAAAAAAATTTCAAAAAAACTGGGGTGAGCATAAAAAGCTCAGTAAGGGATACACAAATAATGAAAACTGTTAGTTTATCAAAACAACAAGTAAACCATGTATACTTTAACAATGTAATACTTTTCACCTTTATTAAGTTGTAAAAACTCTTCACTGAATAAAAGATCATTACTTACCCTTTTGTAACCAAAATATTGCCATAAAACCCATATAAAGAACACATAACATATAAAGGTAACGTGGGAAATAATCATACTTAAGGGGAATAACCATACGGTCGACTTCCACACATATCACTTAATGGAATAGCCATTTGGACAACTTCCAAACATACTTAATGGAATAGCCATACAGCCAACTTCCATACCCAATGAATTGGAGTTTATAACGTAACCACCCATCCTGGTATTCACGACACCACCGGTCATACGGTTTATCACGTAACCACCCGTCAAATGTCCAAGTACCATTATAAAATCATAAGTCATAAAACAAATATAATTGAAAGAAAACATTTCCACACTTTGATCACAATATATCACTCAAATATATTGACATAACAAATCCATTATAAAAACTAATCTCAATACCAAAATACATAAAAGAGTATATGGTATTTATTTCATTTCAAAAACATCACAACATGTTGAGGAAGCCAAAGACCAAATAACACTCGCAGCGGTGGAAAAGGTCGTTGTCATCGCGTACGTTAAAAGAAACATTCCTTTTATTTTCGTTTAGTAAAAAGCTTCGTAGAAAACGATTACTTATGTATAAAAGTAAAAGTCAAAGGGGTTTATAAACCATTTAAAATATAGTTGTGTATAAAATGAAATATGCATCAATGAAAAGAG
This sequence comes from Viscum album, assembly GCA_963277665.1. Lineage (NCBI taxonomy): Eukaryota > Viridiplantae > Streptophyta > Magnoliopsida > Santalales > Viscaceae > Viscum > Viscum album. Next base: position 1,392,118,622 of record OY728150.1, on the reverse strand, counting down.
ATTGAGACGAAGTCCCTTACCTCGGGTCTGACTTGACTCGATCGTTCTTTAACGTCCTGAATAATAAACTTGAGTTAATTTATACTTGTTTAAGAACCTTTTTAAAGTTCATTATTCCTTTTATATAACTTATTTCTATGTTATAAACATTATGTAATCATTTAAGTTAATAATTTTTGTTTTGTTGATATTTAGTTCTTAAGTCGAAAGTGGACTTCTTATAATTACATGTTGTTCGCGTGGTCAAAGGTTCTTTATATCCAGAATGAAATTACTGATTTGGATATTATATATATCATATATATCTATCATATACAAGTTTTTATAATATCACATAATCATTTAGAGGTAAGAAATGAAATGCACCGTTCATGGAGACGGTAAGCCGTACGTACGCATGAACGCTACTTTCATTTCTATGCCATATTAATGGAATTAAAACTAAATGAGAGGTATGTATATTTTAATTACAGAATTATATTAATCATTTATATGTAACATACATCATATATATCCATTACATATATGTACTTATAATAGTACATTACATTTGGGGATAAGAAATGAAATGCATCGTTCATGGAGACGGTAAGCCGTACGTACGCATGAATGCTACTTTCAATTCTATCTCATACTTTAATGGAAAGAAATAATAATGATATAGAGGTATATTATAATTCTAGTATAAAATCATATATAATATCATTATATTCATCCTTTATACGCCCCACGTATGGTATAAAGAATCAAATCACTTTGAGGGGGCGGTAGTCCGCCCTTCCTAAAATGAAGATATCGCGTATACCCATAATGGAAGCCATAAAGGTATTCCAAAAATAAAAATACAGAAGCTTAAGGAAAACATAAATATATTATATATCATATATAAATATAGTTACATCTTAATGTCCACCTTTAAAGGTGTTATGTGAGTGTTGAACAATCATCATTTCGTGAGGCAGAAACTCACCATCTACAGAAATAGTATGTTCTTTAACCATTAGATGTAGGTGTGTTTAAGTGTATCTTCAATACTTCTTATAAAAACATCCTAGTATATTGAATATACTGGAGTTGTTACAAAAGAAATTAATAAAAAGAGTTTAGGGGGTTGGAGAAGCAAAATAAAACAAAATAACACAAGTGAAGACATTACCTTAAAATTAGGTAACTCTCTTAGATTTGAGCTCAAAGGCTTCCTTGGGAAGACTTCTACCAAAAGTGAGTCTCCTAGGAGTAAGAGAGGGATGTGGAGAGACAAAAGGGGCAGGGGTTGGCCGATCCAAAGGCTTTAGAAGTGTGGGTAAAGTGGTAGAGGTGGGGGCCTTTTATAAGAGGAGAGGAGGGGTACTCTAGGAAAGTAAGGAAATGTTCCTTTATTTTAGAATGAGTTTCAGATTTTAATGGTCCCACATTGATGTGTTTCGAGGATAAGGTGATAAGGGTTCGAAATCTACCCATCCAATATGTTTTGTACATGTGTAGGTCTTAGATTTTACATTATCTTTCCATTTTATTTAAATCATTAAATAATGAGGTAATCACTGCATCATCATGGTGTCATATATAATTTAATTTATTTAATATATAAAAAATATGAAAAAAATAATATGATATATAAAAGATTTTTATCTTTCCAATGAAAATTTATAGTCAAAAAATATTACTTGTATAACCCCATGTAAAATTTGTTTTAGTAAAACAACTCATGTTTGTGACATTTTTACTTTAACTTTAAATAAAAAGTTATTAATGTCATTTTCCAACCAAAGTGGCTTCATGGGGTCCCCAAGTTGACCCATGGATTTTCTTGGTCGTCCATGACACATCCAATGAGGTTATGACATGTGTCAAGGTCATTTCATATTATTACAACATTATTTTTACCTTAAATTACACTAATTACCTCTAATCACGATTAAAAATTTAATAAGTTACTATTCACCAAAAAATTATTTTAATCCCATTGAACCACATTTTACTTATTAATGACAACCATGTATGTCGGATTTTTGAAATTCAATACACAGAGGTGGTAAAATTTCATTTAAACAAAAAATTAGTTTTTTAAATACCACTTAGTGGTTTCACTATTCATCAAAAATTTAAGTTTTTCAAAAAAATACCAAAACTTCACCCTAAGATATAATTGATATTAAGAATTCAAAAATGAAGTCCATTTTAAAAAATTCAAAACATATAAGTTTCATTAATTAATTTAATAATAAATTCCCATTGTCAGAGCAAATAGCATGTTTTTATGAAACAATAATTATCAAAAGATTGACAGTAGTTTAAGTCCGATTTCAAAGTGAAATTAATTCCAACGACAACTATTGGATTTAATGGTAAAAATATATTCTAATTTCACTTTAAAAAAAATTCAAAAGATAATATAATCATATAAATAAATTATATTAAAAAGTGGTTTTGAATTAAAATACAACTTTTTCACTATTCATTAAAAAATGAACTTTATCGGAAAAATAACAAAAATTTACACAAAGTAAATTTTGATGTCCTGATTCTAAAGAAGAGTTTTATTTGGTCCAATAGAATTTATAAGAGTGAACAAAACTATATTTAATGAGGGTTCTCCATCAAAATTTGATAAGTGAACCTTTAGTGAAAACTAGGGCATATACGCCTAAAACTGATTTCTTTCCGTATTTTAAGCCTTTATCTTATATTAGATAAAAGTAAAAACATTTAAAAAAACATATATAATCATATTTTAGTTATTTCTATCCACTCCCACCAATACAACAACTATGTGTTAACTACCATTTAAAATAATATTATTTTATTACTAGTGTGCAACGTAAGATTTTAAAGAAACTCTTTGTTGCGTATCGGGTACGCTATCGAACATAACAAACCATTTAAAGAAAAATTAATATTTAATTCGTAAATATTAATAAATATGAAAATGTTTATTCATTATTTACCTGGGTTGTTACATCCTTCCCCCCTTTTGGGAATCTCTCCTTCGCAATTTTATTCACTTATCAAAATAAGTGGAGGTATTTATCTCTCATAGCATTTTTAGATTCCAACGTTGCCACTTCAACCATATGGTTTTTCCACAAAACCTTTACATGGTGAATTACCTTATTTCGGAACACTTTCTCTCTTCGGTCAAGAATCTGGACTGGTTGTTCTTCATAAGAGAGATTATCTTCCAACTGAACTACCTCTAGGCTCAAAACATGAGATGGATCTGGCATATACTTCCTCAACATCGAAACATGAAAAACATTGTGTACTTGAGATAAACTCGGAGGTAAAGCCACTCTGTAAGAAACTGATCCAACTTTCTCTAGAATTTCATATGGTGCAATGAACCTTGGACTCAGATTTCCTTTCTTACCAAATCACATCACACTTTTCCATGGATAAACCTTGAGAAAAACATGATCACCTACCTCGAAAGATAGATCTTTCCTCCAATTATCCGCATAAATCTTCTGCCTGCTCTGAGTTGTTTTCATGTGTTTATGAATCAATTGAACTTTTTCTGCCAACTCTTCTATCAATTCTGGTCCCATCAACTTTCTTTCACCCACTTCATCCCAAAAAGATGGAGTTCTACACCGCTTCCCATATAATGCCTCAAATGGTGCCATCTGTATACTAGAATGAAAACTGTTATTATATGAAAACTCAACCAAAGAAAGATGTTGGTCCCAACTTACCTGATAATCCATAGAGCAAGCTTGTAGCATATCCTCCAAGGTCTGAATTGTTCGTTCTGACTGCCCATCAGATTGCGGATGAAAAGATGTACTAAAATTTAATTCAGTACCCAACGACTTCTGAAGGCCTTTCCAAAAGTTAGAAGTAAACCTGGGATCACGATCGGACACAATGGAGAGAGGAACTCCATGTAACCGGACTATCTATTTAATATACAAATGGGAAAGTTGATATAGGGAAAATGTGTCTCGTATATCAAGGAAATGAGCCGATTTAGTGATGCGATCAACAATAACCCAGATTGCATTATTACCTCGAGATGTCCTCGGTAATCCCACAACAAAGCCCATGGATATGTTTTCCCATTTCCACTCTAGCACTCGTAAAGGCTGAAGCATCCCTTTAGGTAACTGCCGCTCTTCCTTAACCTGCTGACAAGTCAAACACTTCACAGTAAAATCAGCAATATCTCTTTTCATTCCGTCCCACCAGTAGTACTCTCGAATATCTCTATACATATTAGTACTTCCTGGATGAACTGAAAACGGAGAACTATGGGCTTCACATAACAAATATCTCTTCAACTATGAATCACACGGAACACACAATCTCTTACCAAATCTCAAAACACAATCATTATCAATATTGAATTCAGGCAACTTACCTTTCTGAACCAGCTCTACCTTTTTCTGCAACTCAATGTGTTGCTTCTGTGCTTGCTTGATTCTATCTGATAAAGAAGATTTCACTGATACCTGATCATTCTGCATTAGGACGCAACCAAGTCCCTTCAATGAAGCATCACTGTAGATAAAAAACTCCCCATTCCTGGAAGGTAGTGCCAAAAATAGAGCATTCACCAATCTTCTTTTCAGTTCTTGAAAACAATCATCACATTCTTTTGTCTAGATAAACTTGACACCCTTCTGAGTTAGCTTATCATTGGACTAGATAACTGGGAAAAATTTCTAACAAACCTTCGGTAATAACCTGCCAAACCAAGAAAACTACAGATCTCAGTTACATTTGTGGGTCTTTTCCATTCTTCAACAACTATTGTTTTAGCAGGATCTACAGTTATGCCATCTTGTGAAACAATGTGACCCAGGAAAGAAATTTTTTGTAACCAAAACTCACACTTCCTGAATTTTCCATATAGATTCTTTTCTTTAAAGGTTTGCAATATAACCCTTAAATGACTTTCATTCTACTCTTTACTTTTAGAAAACACCAAAATATCTTTAATAACACAACCACCATTTATCACCTGATTCAACAGAGCCATCACTACAACAAACTATTTAGTTCTGATTCTGACCATCTCAGGATACTGATTTGAAAGGACATTTCCCTCTGTATGCCTTCCCAGAAAATCATTTCTGTCTCTTTTATGAAAAACCATTCTTAACACAGAAATATCTTAGGAGAAGCAACATGGTAATCTGTAAATGCTATGTCATATCAATCATACCATAAATTTATTTATAATTTAACACGTTTTTAACTCTTAAAGTTGTCTAAACCTTCATTTGACACCAACTATAAGGCCCCAGCCTTAAACCTTACTTAATATTGAATTAAATGAATAACTCACATTGAGGATCTTTTCAGTTTTAGAGTTTTAGAGAATTAGAACATAACTATTACATCTCAAAAGATTACAAAGTAGATACTTCTACTAAGTTTACATTGAATAAAAACTCTTAAAAAGAAACATGTCTAGTTCAGGGTTTTATATAGAATGACTTTCCCTTGATCCCATCCTTGACCCTATTCCACATTAAGTCCTATGAAAAACATTTCAAAAAAACTGGGGTGTGCATAAAAAGCTCAGTAAGGGATACACAAAGAATGAAAACTGTTAGTTTATCAAAACAACAAGTAAAACATGTTTACTTTAACAAAGTAATACTTTTCACCTTTATGAAGTAGTAAAAACTCTTCACCGAATAAAAGATCATTACATACCCTCTTGTAACCAAAATATTACCATAAAACCCATATAAAGAACACATAACATATAAAGGTAACTTAGGAAATAAACATACTTAATTGGAATAACCATACGGTCGACTTCCACACATATCACTTAATGGAATAGCCATTCGGCCAACTTCCATACATACTTAATGGAATAGCCATACGGCCGACTTCCATACCCAATGCATTGGAGTTTATAACGTAACCACCCATCCTGGTATTCACGGAACCACCCGTCATATGGTTTATCACGTAACCACCCGTCAAATGTCCAAGTACCATTATAAAATCATAAGACATAAAACAAATATAATGGAAAGAAAACATTTCCACACTTTGATGACAATATATCACTCAAATATATTGACATAACAAATCCATTATAAAAACCATTCTCAATACCAAAATACATAAAATATTATATGGTATTTATTTCATTTTAAAAACATCACGGCTTGTTGAGGAAGCCAAAGACCAAATAATACTCGCGGCGGCGGAAAATTTCGTTGTCACCACGTACGTTAAAAGAAACATTCCTTTTTTCGTTTAGTAAAACGATTCATAGAAAATGATTCATTTTGTATAAAAGTAAAATTCAAAGGGATTTATACACCGTATAAAAGATAGTTGTGTATAAAACGAAATATGCCTCAATGAAAGGAGATTGAGACGAAGTCCCTTACCTCGGGTCCGACTTGACTCGATCGTTCTTTAACGTCCTGAATAATAATCTTGAGTTAATTTCTACTTTCTTAAGAACCTTTCTAAAGTTCATTATCCCATTTATATCACTTTTTTCCATGTTATAAACATTATGTAATCATTTAAGTTAATAAGGTTTGTTTTGTCGATATTTGGTTCTTAAGTCGAAAGTGGACTTCTTACAATTACATGTTGTTCATGTGGTCAAAGGTTCTTTATATCCTGAATGAAATTACTGATTTGGATATTATATATATCATATATATCTATCATATACATGTATTTATAATATCACATAATCATTTAGAGGTAAGAAATGAAATGCACCATTCATGGAGACGGTAAGCCGTACGTACACATGAACGCTACTTTCATTTCTATGTCATATTAATGGAATTAAAACTAAATGAGAGGTAGGTATATTTTAATTCCAGAATTATATTAATCATTTAGATGTAACATACATCATATATATCCATTATGTATATGTACTTATAATAGTACATTACATTTGGGGATAAAAATGAAATGCACCGTTCATGGAGACGGTAAGCCATACGTACGCATGAACGCTACTTTCATTTCTATCTCATACTTTAATGGAAAGAAATAATAATGATATAGAGGTATATTATGATTCCATTATAATATAATATATAATATCATTAAATCCATCCTTTATACGTCCCACGTATGGCATTAACGAATCAAATCACTTTGAGGGGGCGGTAGTCCGCACTTCCTAAAATGAAGATATCGCGTATACACATAATGGAAGCCATAAAGGTATGCCATAAATAAAAATAAAGAAACTTAAGCAAAACATAAACATATTATATATCATATATAAATAAGTGACATCTTAATGTCCACCTTTAAAGGTGTTATATGAGTGTTGAACAATCATGGTTTCGTGAGGCAGAAATTCGCCATCCACAGAAACAATATGTTTTTTAACCATTATATGTCGGTGTGTGTAAGTGTAGCTCGAATGATTCTTATAACAACATCCTAGTATATTGAAGATGCTGTAGTTGTTACAAAAGAAATTAATAACAAGAGTTTAGGGGGTTGGAGAAGGAAAATAAAACAAAAGAACACAAGTGAAGACATTACCTAAAAACGGGTAACTCTCTTAGATTTGAGCTCAAAGGCATACTTGGGAAGACTTCTGCCCAAAGTGAGGCTTCTAGGAGTAATATAGGTATGTGGAGAGAAAAAATGGGCAGGGGTTGGCCGAGCCAAAGGCTTTGGAAGTGTGGGTAAGGTGGTAGAGGTGGGGGCCTTTTATAAGAGTAGAGGAGGGGCACTCTTGGAAGTTATGGAAATGTTACTTTATTGTAGAATGCGTTTCGGATTTTAATGCCCCCACATTGATGTGTTTCTAGGATAAGGTGATAATGGTTCTAAATCTACCCATACAATAGGTTTTGGACATGTGTAGGTCTTATATTTTACATTATCTTTCCATTTTATTTAAATCGTTAAATAATGAGGTAATCACTGCATCATCATGGTGTCATAAATAATTTAATTTATTTAATGTATAAAAATTATGAAAAATACTAATATGATATAGGAAATATTTTTAGATTTCCAATGAATATTTATAGTCAAAAATCTGACTTGTATTACCCCATGTAAAAGTTGTTTTAGTAAAACAACTCATGTTTGTGACATTTTTATTTTAACTTTAAATAAAAAGTTATTAATGTCATTTTCCAACCAAAGTGGCTTCATGGGGTCCCCAAGTTGACCCATGGATTTTCTTGGTCAGGCATGACACATTCAATGAGGTTAGGAAATGTGTCAAGGTCATTTCATATTATTACAACATTATTTTTACCTTAAATTACACTAATTACCTCTAATCGCGATTAAAATCTTAATAAGTTACTATTCACCAAAAAATTATTTTAATCCCATTGAACCACATTTTACTTCTTAATGACAACCATGTATGTAGGATTTTTTAAATTCAAAACACAGAGGTGGTAAAATTTCTTTTAAACGAAAAATCAGTTTTTTAAGTACCACTTAGTGGATTCACTATTCATAAAAAATTGATGTTTTTCAGAAAAATACCAAAACTTCACCCTAAGCTATATTTGATATTCCGAATTCAAAAATGAAGTATATTTTAAAAAATTCAAAACATATAAGTTTCATTAATTAATTTAATAATTAATTCCCGCTGTCAGAGCAAATAGCGTATTTTTATGAAACAATAAGTATCAAAAGATTGACACTAGTTTAAGTCCGATTTTAAAGTGAAATTAATTCCAACGACCACTATTGGATTTAATGGTAAAAATATATTCTAATTTAACTTTAAAAAAAATTCAAAATATAATATAGTTATATAAATAAATTGGATTAAAAAGAGGTTTTGAATTAAAATACAACATTTTTCACTATTCATTAAAAAAATGAACTTGATCGGAAAAATACCAAAAAATTACACAAAGTAAATTTTGATGTCCCGATTATAAAGAAGAGTTTTATTTGGTCCATTAGAATGTATAAGATTTAACAAAACTATATTTAATTATGGTTCTCCATCAAAAGGCTATAGGTGATCCTTTAGTGAAAACTAGGGCATATACGCCTAAAATTGATTTCTTTCCGTATTTTAAGCCTTTATCTTATATTAGATAAAAGTATAAACATTTAAAAAACATATATAATCATATTTTAGTTATTTATATCCATTCTCACCAATACAACGACTATGTGATAACTACCATTTAAAATAATATTATTTTATTACTAGTGTGCAACGTAAGATTTCAAAGAAACTCTTTGTTGCGTATCGGGTACGCTATCGAACATAGAAACCCCTTTAAAGAAAAATTAATATTTAATTTGTAAATATTAATAAATATGAAAATGTTTTATTCATTATTTTAACTGGGATGTTACATTCATGGTCGGGAAGGGTGTTTTCGCCGAGGGAGGGGTGCAGCCGCACCGAATCTGGGTAGAGCAAAGGGGGCACCAGGGTTTAGGTTAGATGAAGAGAGGTCTACAGACTGCGGGGGGGGGGGGGGGGGGGGGGTGGGGGGGGGGGGTCGTGCCGGCGAGCAGGAGGGCATATCATGGTTGGACCTCTTGGTAGGGCAGTGTATATTGGGGATGTGCTAGGGTCAGGTGGGAGCACCATCGGGAATGAGAGGCCAAAGTATCATGGCTACTGGACTGTAGCCCGAGTGGGAGAAGCCCGAAGGGGGGGTGTGCTGTAAGGAGAAGGTAAGGGGAGGGGGGGATAGGGTAGATTAAGGTTAAAAAAGAGTTATAATAATAATAATAACATTCTTTTTAATTACTATGATAATAATAATAATATAGTCTTAATAATAATAATACAAAAAATAGAATATTAATAATTCCAATTATAATAATAGTAATAATTTTCTTTCTAAATAATAAAAACAATAACACTAGAATTAATAATAATGATAATAATGATTTTATTGTTTTCATTTTAAATAATAATAAAATTAATAATAATTTATTCATAAAATCATTAAGAATGTTTTTAATAATAATTTAATAAAAACATATTAGTAGAATTTTTAATAAAAAAAATCTTATCGTTTTCTGCAATAATATTATAAATATTATTCTTTAAAAACATAATACTCTTTTATTTTCAAAAAAATTTATTTATTTTAAACATCAGGGAACCAGACAGGCACTTGAGCCGACCACATGATTACCTTGAACCGTGTAGTGGTTGTGCACCGATCCGAAACCCATCATTTTTCTGACTAGTGCTCAACCCACACCTTGATGAGGCTAACTGAAGCCATGAAATAATAAAATAAAATAATTTTAAAGTTAGTGGTGTGATAATTCTCTCCACCACCAAACTATCTCCCCTCTAAGGTCACTATGTCAATAACTAACACAAGGTGAGTCTATGATCGGAAAAAACAAATAGAAATTGAGAGCCACAGGGTGACCATTCCCAACACACGTCACACCCATCCAATTAAAGAAAAGACACTGCCTAATATTGAGGAGACAACATGGGATGGTTCTTCAAACCACGAGAATTCGCTAATATAGAAACTTTGAAACCTAAACACACCACCTCCAGGGGCCAACGTGGGAAATCCCAAACCGATCTTACTCAACTCCACCATAAGGACTGAACAACACACCTGATACTTAAACCTAAATATTTATAAAAAAAGACCTAAAAACCTAAGGTTGGGAAATTAACACAACATTTTCCAAACTGACCGAATAAATTCATAACCGTAATCGAAGACAATGGATTTCCTAGCCCAAACTCAACCCACTTTATAAACGCTAACGGAAAAACTACACCACAAGGATTAAAATCATTATAGGGAAAACAGGAAAACTAGGACACTGGGATAGATGGATCCCCTACTAAATTGAAACACACTAGAAGAAAACCCACAAAGAGGGGATCAAGCTAAGAAAGGGCCAGGAAACACAACCCATTAATGTCATAAATCCCAACATCCCCTTAATGAACAAAACTAAGACCAAAATAGAAATTAGAATGGATCCTTTTATTTTCCGATCCAACACCCTTCAAGGAATTTGAATGATTTAGAAACACAATAAGATCCGATAAGGCCGCCTGGATTGATATAGAATGAGCTCATCAAACCACCAAAACAAGGATGATATTACGACAACTATAAGGATAGAACAAGGAAACTTTGGATATTTCCATACCAAAGTTGAAAACATGGTCCAGAATAAGGTTCCACACACCCACAATAAATCCTAATAGACTAAGAGATTCCCCCAGAGACATGTGGCTGGAGCCCTAATGGATGAAGCATCTCCTACCTCACAGTCAACAATTTTCATCCTCTAGTCACCAACTCCTTTCTCCCGGTGATTAAAGTGACCACAATGGTGGTGAATTTTCAGAGGGATGCAACAAAATATATTAGAATGCTTGAATGGGCCTTACCAATGGCACATTAGAAAATGGTTTGATTATATAGATGTCAGAACCAACCATGAATGCTTCACATAAAGAGGTTCCTCAAGCATGCCCTCTTCGGAAAATAGGGAACCCTCAAGAAAACCGACCACCACCAACCCCAAAACTGCTTCTAACAGACCCCAATACTTCGTTAAATATGATATAGTTGAAAAGAACTTGAAACTTTACATGACACATTAGAATCCTTGGGGACACATTCAGGGTGAAACAACCTCAACAACATGAGAAACAAAAGCTAAAAATGACATCAATTTGAAAACCCAATCAAAGAAACACTTAGAGCTCAAAATAACTATCATAGAAGCCAAAAAAACTAAAAAAAACCAAAAAATCCTTTCAAAAGTACAATTTCATATTAATTTTCAAAATCATCACATTTCCAAATAACTTTCAAAATACTATAACCCTCTTTTAAAACCAAACTCAATTCCAAAAATTCATTTCCATTTTTTTTTTCAAAACCACCATTTCCCTTTAAATTATAAAACCGCTTTCTTCCAATGATAATTTCTAAATACCAAAACCAAGTTTCGAAAACCATTAAACTTCTAATCTAACCCATGGTATATTTTGAACCGTCACATGTGAGTACATCCATTCTCGCTTATATCATCCACGAACATGTTCCCTGATTCACCCTCCATACATACCCACACATATGCGACCCTCAACAATGAATACCAAGGTCCAAACATCTATTTTCCTCATCAGATCCAAACATATACCATCTTTTTCCAAAATCAAACCACTTTCTCTTTAAAAAACGACTTTATCAATTTCAAAACAATTTTAAAGAAACATTTTTCCCATTCCAACACAACATTCATTTTTAAAATTTTCTTTCATTTCAAAATCTACATTTCATTTTCAACATATACTCACATCAACCGAGATCAAACCAAAACACAAACATTAACAATAACTAGAATGAGGAACTAGTGCAAATGACTAACCTGATGACATGGTTTTGAGCCATCCCCCATGTAAGGAATAACTCTAAGAGGACCATGAACCGTGCACTTGGACACCACATGGGTCACCACCCCATGTGAGGCCGCAACATGTCCCTGGTTCACCTCTATTGTCATTCATAAATCCAAAATGAACCGAGACAAGGACTCAAATCCTATACTACCCATGGTGACCCAAGGATTAGTGAGAGATTGGGTTCACGATGCTCTCCCCACACCCACCTCGTGAGTCCCGATAATCCTAATCTCCTTCTACCGACCATCCCAAATATCAATGTTCTGCTCTGATACAATTTTTTCATGAACTAGCCTGGGTCGACCCTAAACTGATCACCTGATCCGGTCCACAACATGTCATGAGGGGAATTCCTGACCCCCTCATGATAAAAACTGGTGTCGGGCATCAAAACATAAAAGAGGGAAAGATTTATCCCAAAATAAATAAACTAGTACCATTTAGATAATTGATCAAAACAATCCACAAGAACCAGAAATTGAACATAAATAATATAAATAGATCCAACTAAAAAATAAAACTCAACAGATTGAGAACTAAATTACAAAAATACAACAAAAAAGAATTTTCTGAACCACTAACACATGATTTCCACATGAAATCTTGGTCCCCTCCAACCGCAAGACAAACCATTCTCCAATTGGGAGAACCTATTAGGGAAACCTGAACAAAAATTAAAACTGTAAAATAGCATGGGTCTACCAACATTGAGTTGTATTTGTAGGGTGTGAGCTAACAACTCAAAAGAAAATCACCAAAAACCCAATTCACTTCTTCCCAAAAACATTCCATCATTAATAGCTTGAAATACATTAACAAAAATTTGGATTTTATATACCAATTTCATTTTCAAAATAAGCAAACATGATCTATCACCCTCTTAATTTAAATCAAATTTCAAGGAGGGAAAAGGGGATATTATCATTCTCTTTCAAAACATCCACTTTGAAACCCTTTTTAAATAAACCTTATATCCATGTATTTTTCCAAAAAAAAACAAAAAAAACAGGCACAAAGAACAATTTTCTACATAACGAGGGAAACAACTCTTGTGATACTCGTAACAAGGAAACACAAGAAATCCTTGGAACTTAGAAGAAGACCAGAACATATTATACACGTGACTCATTCTAAAGGAACTCCCTACTCAATGATTTCATAATTCCCTAATGCCTGACCATCAGCCTACCTAGCTAGGTCTAGGGGCCCATTTTCATAGAAATAATAACAAAACATCCCTCTCCTATGCGCCACTAGATAGTGTGTAAGCTCTACTAGTGCGGTAATCATTCTCAGTAAACCTATTTTTTATGCTAGGTTCACATGTATATTTCATTTGGGGGTGTTCTATTCAATTAAAACAACAAGACCCATACATTCATAACCAAAAACACAACATAATCTGGCACCACCCTTTCCACCTCAAGGGTGGTCCCTTGCCATCAAACATTCATTTCACAAGAGAGTTACCATATTGAGGACCCTCCCAGTCTAATGGATCAATAAATTGATAAGGAACCCATCCCATGTAGGGTTTTACAAAAACCATTTAAAAATTACAAATGAGTCTTTAGTTCCACCCATATAAGGTACATTTATCAAATAGAAAGACATACCTTAAAACCATTTCAAACCATAAGAAATTTCATTTTCACCACGCCAATTCCATTCAACCTTTAAGTATCAAACACACGCCCAAACATGCCACAATTTCCAAATGGGACCTTACCTCAAACCCACTCTACCTAAAAGAAATGAATTTGAAACACTCACAACGCACAAAAAGGTTCCAAATGGGCTTCCAACCACTTTAAGAAACAATTTCCTAGTTTAATACACCAAACATTTTATAAAACCAATCACGCAATTTTGAAAAACACCATAAGTCACTTTGTAAACAATGGATCCATTTATCAAAAGGAGAAGGAAAGAGAATGTTTATGTCCTTTTTAGAAAACCATCATTCAAGAGAATAGCCACTCAAAATGTCATAATCATTTGTAGGCCCATCCATGGTTGGACTCCATGCATCGATGGATGTGACCACATCTAATGTAATAGAGCATGTGGTCTTCTCCCAACCATTTTTAAAGAAATCACATACACACCATTTATAAAAAAACCAATTACATTAAAACACTAAGTTACATAAATCCAACCAAACCAAGAGAATCAACTTCCAAGAAAGTGTTTCATTAAGAAAACACCAATAAACATGTCCAACATTTCCATTTTGAAGTAAAACGAAAATTATCCAAACCCAAAGGCAAAGAAACATGCATGGGAATAAATAGATAAACAATCCAAAACATATTTTTATCAAATATATCAATAAAAAATGCTACCATTAATTAAAAATGGATATAATAAGGGTAAATAATATGTTTTAAGGATTAAATTCCAAAACAAAAGTGTCACAAGCAATGAAATTGGAAGAAAGGGCATGGATACACCTATCAGTGGGTGTGTGAAAGTGAAAAAACACTCCTAGAAGGGGAAAACATCACAAGGACCTATATTCATACCCTAGACACTAAGTAAAATTCATCCAACACCACCCATGGAATAAGAGTTTTGTTAAACCGAAAGTGAATCCCCAAAATTTGATGAAAATGCACTGACATAGGGGGTTTATGGAAGGGAAGGGAACTTCTGGTGAGGGAGTGGTGTTACTGCGATAGGGTAGGGTAATGAAAATCAGTTGATAATGTTTAGGTCATTGGGTGAGTGATCTCTAGACGGGGGGGGGGGGGGGGGGGTTGTGCTGGTGAGGCTGGATCACACCGGCAAGTAGGAGGGTGCAAGGAGGTTGGACCGTTGAGAATGGAGGTGCACATGGGGGAAGCACTGGGGTCAGGAGGGTACCCTGCTGGGAATGGGAGGTCGGGGCAACATCATTGTTTCCCTGTAGGCCAAAGAAGAGAATCTTGGGGGCAACTGTGCTGCATGGAGTGGGTAAGGGGAAAGGGGAGAGGGTAGATTATGGTAAACATAGAGTTATAATGATAATAATTACAGTCTTATTAATAATAATAACATACTCATACTCATAATAATAATAATACAAAAAATAGAACAATAAAAATAATAGTAATAAATTTTCATAATAATAATAACAACACGAGAAATAATAATAATGATAATCACAATTTTATTCATTTAATTTTAAAGAATCATAGAATTAAAAATAATTTAATCATAAAAATATTATGAATGTAATTAATAATTATTTAATAATAAAATATAATCCATATTTGTAGTAAAAAAATCTTATCATTTATCTCCAAAATAATATTACTGTTATGATTTAAAAAAATATTATTATTATTTTATAACAAAATTTTAATTTTAAACATCAAGTAACTAAAAGGGTACCTGAGACAATCACATGATTACCGCTAATCATGCAGTGGTCGTGCACTGGTCTAACACTCATCACAATTATTAAATGTCGATTTTTTTAACTAGCGCTCATCCCACACCTTGACAAGGCTAATTGAAGACAAGAAACAATAAAATAAAATAATTTTAACGGTTGAGGTGGGACACTCATAGTATCATATTATACTCAATATACTCTAAAACACCCAATAATATAAGATTTTTCATCCATAAAAAGGAATTATAAGGGAAATATGATTCTAATATCTCTATATGAATCATTAAAAAAATATAACTCATGATAATATCTGAATACCCTAACAAGACAAAAAAATAACCACACCCATACCTAAAAATAATAAAAAATAATTATGAAATGAATGTACACTCATTCTGAAAATTAAGCAACGGTACACGACCATTGCCGCATCGATGAAATATTTCATTTTAGATATACATCACTTTACCATTATGGATACCCCAATAAATCATAGAATAGAATCAATTTTGGTGGTTCATAATCCCATCTCAAGTGTGGGGGATCCATACCCAGTCGATTATAGCTTTAAATTGGGGAATACATAGCCCTATTCCTAGTGTAATAACCTTATTTCTGAGTTACTTAATGAAATGGATTTTATCATTAGTTTATTTATTGAATTATGTTTATAATGGGGATTTATTTAATTATTTTAATTTTAATTTTGAAATCATATGGGCATCATGCGCTGATATTATTTTGTTAATTTTTTTAGAGAATAAATTTATTTATTTTTAATTAGTTGTATTTATATCTTGATATATAAGATTTTTTTTTATTATGAGGATAAAATAATTTATACATGTGAATTGATATAATGAATAGTTATTTCACATGT
This sequence comes from Viscum album, assembly GCA_963277665.1. Taxonomy (NCBI): domain Eukaryota; kingdom Viridiplantae; phylum Streptophyta; class Magnoliopsida; order Santalales; family Viscaceae; genus Viscum; species Viscum album. Next base: position 1,392,102,002 of record OY728150.1, on the reverse strand, counting down.
TATTGGTAAAATTTATTATATTTCTATGAGTGTTGGAATTTATAATTTTATGTATTTTGTTTATTGATTTTAAGAATGAATTATAGAAAATTTATTTTATGGATTCAATAACCTTATCATGGAATGCATAGTGTGTTTTAGATTAACATTCCAACATGTTTTTTTAAAATTTATAATGTCTAGTTATATGGTTTTGATTTTGGAAATATATATATATATAATGATAAATATTTTATGTTTCTAGGGGATTAGATATACCAAGTGAGATTTTATTATGGTTCTTTCCATGGATTAGGGTGAAGAGATAGAAGGAAGGCCTTGATTTAGTCAATTTAAATGGATGAGATTATAAAATTTATTTCATTGATGTTAGATAATTTATTTGGGGGTTTTTAATAAATTAAATTATGTTTCTTCATAATGAAATCATGGATATTTATAAAAGGGAATCTATAAATAAGAGAATGAGGATTCCATTTCTCTTATTACGTAATATGAGTTGTGAGTTTATGATAATAGTAGAATTTGGAAGAATACAAGGATTTCTAGTAATCAGGAATTGGAATATCAATAGGGAAGTAATGAAATAGCGGTAAACCATGAATATTTCTTCCTATTGAATGTTTTTATAGAAATCATTAATGTTAATTTTATATGGTTTCTTTGATACTTTCTATGTGATGGATAATTCATTTATTTTTTCATGATTGATTATGATGATAAATTAATTTTGAAAAAATTGGATTTTGTGATAAAAGTTTATTTTATAGAAAACTGAAATCAAAATTTTCAATTTTATGAAAATACCCAACTGAAGGTTTTTATTATTTATTTTAAATCATTTTATCAGACATTTTTTATATAGTGTCAGTTTGTGTGTCTGTGAAAATGGTTTTTGTTAGATCATTCTGAAAACCTATAATCTTCTATAATAATAAATTATAGAACATATGGAACCTTAATTTAAGATACATATAGTCAAATTTGATAAATTATTCCATTTTATGGTAAAATGGAGTATTTTAAGTTAAATGTCTTCACAGGTGATGGATTGATTTACATGGGTGAGATCTAGGTAGTCAATATCTAAAATAAAATTTAATATTCTCATTTATGACTTAGTATGTGTGAATTTTTATATAGCAATGTCTTTTTGTTCTACCTAGGAAAATTGGGAGTTTCTATTGATTTTGGAAAAGCAATGAGTTTTATTAAAGATATGGTTTAGAAAGAAAAATTATTTTGATGTGAATTAAAATATGGGTTTTTTTTTGTGGTTTTTTTCTAGAAATATGAATTTTATAAATTTTTTATATAAATATTAATTGATATCATGGATTTAATATGATTAATAAAATTAAATGATTTCTATTTAAACTATTTTCTCATGGATGTATATTTATTGGAGTCTTAGGGAATTCTTATAATGTTTATAATAAAACCCAATATGGATAATTTATGGGTATGTAAAGATTATTATCTTTGATATAGGTAAATTATAATCTTATAAACTTTTAGTGGATATCCATTCAATAAAATAGAGGCATGGTAAGAGGATTCAAGGGATTGTAATGATTTATATTTTTTACATTATGTCAAAATGTATTAAGGGAAATTTATATTAGATAATGATAAACTTATTCTATTTCCTTTATTGTTTTCAAAAGATTATAAAAAATAGTATTACATTTAACATGTTTTATTCCTTATTCAGGGTTGATGTATTTGAAGGAAAATCATTCCCCAATGATTTTTTTAACCCTAGGAACTAGTTTCCATCCTCTGGTAATTAAGATAATATGTATAGGGTTATGTGGTGATTTGGTTTGAGTCTAATGATTTTAGATCAATCTTTTTTCATTATAGCTATCATGGATAACCCAAGCCATTTAATGGAATGGATCAGTTAGGGATATATATATATATTAAAAAAACATTGACATTGAGATCTTTATCCTAGTGTAGGTGGTGGTCCACTATATCACTATAAAAAAACATGAAATCATTAAGAACCACTAATTGAAACATTTAAAAAAATCATTGCAAGGATCAAAATAATGATGAATTATCCATATTTTTAACCAAAGTTAATAATTCATATTTCAATTATATCATTATATTTAAAAATAATTCCAAATGTATTATGGAAAAAATAATTTGGATGATAAAAAAATAAACTCATCATTCATTTCAATGTATCAAGATATCAAACTCACTTTATCAATAATTATATTATTAAGGAAAATGGATTTAAATAGAAAAGTATGTCATTTAAAATCCAATTATCCCCTCATAGACTTATAGGACTATCAAATAATAATAACCCAATATAACAACTCTAAGTATGGAAATGAACACTTTTAGTAATGAATGATGTAGATAAAAGTATCATAACAACAAATATCACAATATAACCTGATATATAAACTAGATTCTAGTATTGAGTGTTCTATAAATCAAAACATTCAATCAAAGGATTATAAAATAAAAAACACAGTAAAGGATTAATTTTTTTTCCTCATCAATAACATCATCAAAATATGATACTATATTGTTTCATTAGAATAAAACATTTCATATAGTGATGTTAATAGTTGTTGGTGGCACTGGTATTTGTTTTATGTCATAGAGGGCACAACTATTAGTACAATTAATTATTTATATCAATGTCTACAATTTTTATTTATAAATTAATTATATATTTGAAACATTAAATAATTTAAAGGTGGACCAATTTTTTTTCTTATTGATAAAGGAAATACAATAACATTCTCTGAGTTTTTTATGGATGATATATAATAAAATTCAGAATAAAAATATTTAAAATACAATTAAAAAATTTAAAATATCTCTCTTGTGTCCAAAAATCATATTATAACATTCTATTAAAAATTTGTAAAAATAACCATTTATTTCGCAGAAATAGACATGTGATGAAAGTATATGTTGTGTTTAAATATTACGAAAAATAGGGCCCAAAATAGTATCTTTAGGTTGTTCCATGTAGGATGAATATGTAATACTCCCATATACGGGGAACACGTGTATGAATCCACATATAAAAAAATACAATTCTAAACTATGCCCAAATCAACCAGCCCACACCCCAGACATGACTTGGTTCTCCACCCCAACACCTATATACATGGACCTTTATTTGTTCTAGACAAATGATAGAAGAACCAAATACCTCCAAATTATCCCCAATGTATAAAAACCTCCTTAACTACTAATAGTGATAATCTATTTTACCGAGTACAGACAATCTTACACATAAAAATAACAAACCACACAATCACTAATAAGAATATGGTCATTGTCATGGTCCTCTTTAACACTAATTGGAATGCTTTAAAAGGAGCACACATAATAATTTTTTAATATTCATTACTAATGGTGAATCCCATGATAAAATCCACACAAATGGTCCAAAATTAATCTCAAACACCACAAAAGACTCTCTATAGAACCACATTTATAAATGGATCCAACTATATTATTTTTTATATTTGAGTAGTAAATTTATTTATGCTTCAATAGCTTTGTTCCTTATCACACAATCGGAATTATTGATCTTCCATACACCCATGATAGTGGAATATTTCATTGAATGATTGTATAATGAAACAATAGGCTACACAATCCCTAACCATCGATGGATGGATGGTTGATGTAGTGTTTTATGACTAACCAACCACTATATTCAATTTGTAAACACATTTTTCAATAATATTCATATTATATAATAATTATATGATTATAAATATAAAACATTAAATATATAATTTAATTATAATGTCAAAAATCAATCTATGAGGAGCTCTATATTCATACAAATATGGGAGAAGTAGACCCTCCTCTCTAATTGAACCACATGCTATCCTGAATTACAAGTCAAATTAAAATAATTTGAGGAGGTGTAATCTATTTACTAATAAAACAACCCATTATATATTTGAGACCTTACATTATTTAATTTTATGCATAAGTGAAAAAACTATTCTATGAAATACTAAGCTAAAAAAATTTCTATTTGAGGTTCTATTTTCATGATATATTTTATTTTTATTTGGGGGTTCTATCTGGTTTAAAAAATCCAAAGAATCATATTTTCAATCTAAAAATATGGAAGATATCAACTAAACTATGATAAAGAAAACTTATCAAATATATGAACGGAGATATCCATTGGAAATATAATCAAGGGAATGTTTTAGATAAAGTATAGGTCATTCAAAAAATAACCTGTTATATTACAAAGACATTGATTTTAGCTTTTATTACATATTTAATATGGATGATTTTATAGTTCTATGTTACTTTTATACTTGTAGAAAATGATTCCACTAATGATAATTGTAAAATATAAAGTCATAGTAGGAATTAGAACTCTCATGAAATCACATGAAATAATAATAATAATATGAAATATTCACTTTCATCCCTCCACTATTAAGAACATTAACTTTATTTTTAATGACATATAATGAATTTAAATTTACACATAAAAATATAATTTGAAATTAGAATCAGTTATACCGAATAATATTTTTTTTTAAAAAAAAATCTATAAAAATACAATATATATAAGATAATTATAATAATTGAAATAAAATAAATATTAAATAATTTAAATAATGAAAATTAATAAATAAATAAATTACATCATAATTAATGCTTCTAAAAGATCCAAAATAAGTATAATATTATGTCGTTTTCCCTTTATTAGTGATAAAGCACAAGTGAAGTCTTTGATACATTATTATAAAGATTATTGAACTTATATTTTAATATAGAATTGTTTTATAGATAAATACATTGATATAGACTTTAGTTTTAATAAACTAACATTACCAACATGATATAATGATCAGTAATTAATGGAATTATAAGTAGAATATTATAAATATTCCAATATTTATCAAAATTAATCAATATATTGAATCTCATGATTTTTTTTTCAAAGATTCATTTTTAATATTATTAAATAATAAAATACAACCTTGAAACATTATGAAAGGAAAATTCTATATTATATATTCTTTTATTATTATAAATGTAGTTTCTTAAAATTTATATCATAATTTCTAAAATTATTGAAAACTTTATTGTATTTAAATTCACTTTCATTAATTTTATATATGCAATTGTAATTAGTCGGAACATGCAATAATAAAAACACAACTATTCATTAATCAAGCCTTTAACAACTATTAAGAGCATGTAATGAAACCTTTAAAATCATGAACATACATAATCCATTCTCTAAACATATTGATATAATAGTGAAAAAACATTCAATAATTCTTTAACATGGATATTTAAAATATGTTCCCAAAACCAAGAATTAAAAATTCCACATATGGAAAAAAATTATCTAAATTATATTATTTTTCTAAATTTTTATTCAATGTATGATTTGTTGAGTCGTTATTTAGGGTATAGAATTTTTAATCAGTATATCAACTCAATGAGTGATTATTTTATTTTTTTACTATATTTTCACTAGAATGTGAATGAAACATGTCACTAAAATCAAGAATTATAATTTTTATGTTCTTGTAAAAATTAACGTAAGCCTCAAAAAATAATTTAATCTTTAATTATTTGATATGTGTAATAATTATAGGAAAAGAACACCCTAAAACAAGTATTTTTGAAAATATCATTCTATTATTTTCATGTAGTTACTATATACATCATCCACACATGAATATTTTTTTAATATAAGAAAAAACATCAAAATAGGATTAAAATATTTGATTTCATCCCTAAACCCTTCATATTAAATATTATTAAAAGTTATTTAATGTATTTTATGGATATATCCTTTATTTATTTTAATAAATTTGAATCATGATTTATATTTATTACCATTACTAAATAGTAAAATGCAATATAGTGAAAATTTTGATAAATGAAGACAATAGTTTCATTAAATTTTATCATATAAAATGTAAATTTAGATATTCTGTAGTTTTTAAAACATAAACCAGTAGTAATTCAAGTGAACATATATAAACTTTAGTTTCTAATTTTAATTTCTCATTTTTTATAATAATTAAACATTGAAATATGTGATGTAAAACTTTTTTTCTTCCTCTTAAAAATCAACATTTTCAATTTTTTTCTTCCTCTATATATAAAACATAAAAATAATATATATATATATATTTACATTAATATATCTTTATATAATATATATTTAATAAAAAATAGGACATAATAATATTAAAATAAATATTTATATATAAATTTTTATTATTGAAATAATAGAATATAATTACACAAACATTAAATATCTGTCATAACCTATCATAAATGATAATATTATATTTTTACATTGTATTAGATGATAGTTTTTTTTGTCTAATGAGCGCTATATAACATAATTGTTTTTATTTTTTCCCTTCTAAGAAAGGAATCATCCATTATTTAGTCTGAAAGAAAATATATGGGAAATTAATTTAGGAAAAAACTTATGTGATTATTGTTCAATATTGATAAAAATAGAGGATTTCATATTTTTAGTTTAATTTTATTGTATCCCATTAAAGAGTTTACTCTTGAACTAAGTGCATACTTGTATAATAATTACAATGCACATATAAAACCACACTCGTAGTTATGTTTTCCTAATGAAATATTGATTTGGATTATACAATTCCTTTCCTAAGACAAATATATTGTTAAAGGGAAAAAATTTTAGGATATAAAAACCAAATATGTCATTTGATAATAAAAAGTATACCTTGAAGTGGTTTAACTCAAAACAAAGTGGTTAATGATGTTTTAAGATTTAGAATTTTAACTTCCTGAATTAACGTGTTTTCAATTATCATTGTATATATATATATTTAATCATTCATAGGGAATATAAAAATGTTTCATGACATGGTTACGAACCAAACATTTGTTTTAAATGTCATGTATATATTATTTATTCTTAGATTGGATTTTATTTTCAGGTAATTTAATTGATTTTCACCAGTTGAGAGAGATTGTTAAAGGTTATAGAGATGTAACCCTATGTGATTGAACTTTTTTTCATTGTGAAATTTATGTTAAAAAATATTATTTTTTATATTGGTTACTTAATATTATATTATTAATGAAATCAATTTTTATTCTTTTTTATTTTTATTAATTTATAAATAAATTATGATTAAAACTAGATTAGTTCTCTGTGTAGAAACAGATATAATAGAGGTTAATATTATATAGAAGAATTAGTACTTAATGTCTTAATAAAAATTCCTTTGAAATTAATTTGTTCATATAAAACCTATCTATGTTGACTAGAAAACACTTCAACAGGAGTTCCACTAACATTAGTTATGCCTCTCCATACACAATATGCTTCCCACTACTAATAAGGGTCTAGGTGGTGGTAATAAAGGGCCCATTCCATTTATATAAAAGACAATATCCTATAGCTAATTGAAAACATAAAATATCAATACATGAATCTAGAACATATGTCATTATATATAAAATAAATATTACAATTTCATAAGAGTTATACAATGGTAATTGGAATTTTTCATTAGATTATCAAATATAAACATATATAAAAATGTAAAAACTATGATCAAAATGTATTCTCTAGGGATCAAACTACATAGTCTTTATAACCACCACTGACATTCCATATATACCAATCATATCCCAATTACATTTCTCTATTCCCATGCCCTTTTCATTTACTTTTTCTAGAATCATGATGTATGTTTACATTCAGAAGGGCTTATGCAAAGTGTGAGTACAATATTGAGTAGGGAACCACAAAAATTTACCCTATATAATACCCACACATATATAAGTGTATTTTCTTGAAAAAATCACAGAAACCAACATATACACATACTATACTTTATACCATGATTAACTAGACATAGGTGATTTCATTTACCTATTTTATCTAATGTTAGTGTGGGATGATGTATCCCTGGTCTATAACATTATAGGTTCCATTGGCCTCCAACCAATTTTATACTGCACAATGATACATTCCAATACATGAACCATATAGATATCCCTATAACAACATAAAATTTTAGATTGAATTTCCTTTTTTATAAATAATATGACGAATTAATTATTTCACATGAAATATTGAATTAAAAAAACTAAGTTAAACACAAATAAAATATAAGATTAAAATATATTAAAACATCAAGAAAATATCGAGTTATATATATACAAAAGTAAATAAAAATATCATGCACATAAAATCAATTTCATCGTGGTTTATTATGAAGATAAAACCTCCTATTATAATTATAAATTAATGGAAAATAATTATAAATATAACATACACATTGGGAAATAATTAATTAATATGATGAAGGAATTTAGTAATATATGTAATGATGAATATAATAATGAAACCCTTCTATTTTTTATATAGTCATTTGAATTATGGTTGTTGGATATAGGTTCATTGGAAATATGGTCCTTTGATATATGGTCATTAGGTATATTCAATGCGTATGTTGTGTCTTTAAAAATAATATAATTCAAAAATGATAGATAATGAAAAAAATGATAAAGTGAAATTATAATATTCTATTATAGAATATTATTTTTATATATTACATATAATTAGTAATTATAATAATGGTATTATTATGAAGATTTTTATTATTATTTCAAGATGATTAGGGAACCTTCATGTTAATGGCTATTCCCCAGTTTTTTAGTTTTTTATTTTTTTAAAGGGAATTAAACCTAGACTATGGGATCATTTGACAATAATGGTCCTTAGAATATGTCTACTACAAGTATGAGAGTATATTCTAGTTATAACAAACCTGATGATATTTGGAAGTGACTCATATACTAATTCAATGACCTAGTTAGTTGTAGTATTCAAATGTTGGCCAAAAAGTCCCCATGTGGTTTAAAATTAGAAAGTAATCATGTTGAACATTAATATTGGAAAGATTTTCATAATTTATCACTTAATTCTCCCATGGGGATCTATACCATACTGAATTGACACTTTTTTTTGATCAATTATCTCATTTTGGGATCTAATTCATAGAATTGTTTCTTGATGGTGAGTTGATATTTTAATTTACTATTTCCATTAGAGGATTTGATGATAAAATATATGGGGTTTAGTTTTGTATCTTACAAACATGAGTATTTTCATATTAAATAAAGCAACCAAAATTTAAATCGATGTGAGGATGAATTCCTATGTGCGGGTAGAAGATATATTATAAGTAATTAATTAGATTAAATGGAACCGAAGAAATATATAAAACATTTATTTATCATTTTTTTGTAATAAATATAAGAATATAGGATGATAATTTCAGTTAGAAGAATAATATATAAACTCGACCTTGGTTGCCAATGTTTTCCTCTAAACTAGTAAAAAAGAGTTTTTTGCATTTTGAATAAAAGGGTGTTGAGTTTTATTTGTATCATGAGAATATAAGTAATAAAAAACTTCTTTTAATAATAACCTTATTTTCCTTTCTTTGATTTTAGGGTACAACTCAAGAAAGACTTTTATCTGAATGAAAATTTGAATATAAATCACAATAGTGTTGGAGAGTATAGACAGGGTCATAACTCACCTTCTATCATTACTTTTTTTGTAACTTATTAGTCCTTAACCTATATGTAAGGCCTCTCTTGATGTTCTTTTAACTTCAAAAAATATTCACAATATAAGGATTTATAATGCGGCTTTGCAGCTTCATTCATGTTCTCTAATCACTTGGATAGAATTTATAGAGAAAGAATAATTCAAAAGGAAATTTATCAATCTTGGTAATTATTCTAAGGGATCACGTTATCTTGAGTTTGAAAATGATTATGGGGATTCTAGTTATGACCAATATAATAATTAGATTTATCTAAAGTGTGAAGTTCACATACATTTATGGTTAGAGTAGATTTTGGATACATTCAATGAAAAGGTAAATTTTAATTAGTTACTGCTTATTCGAGGAAAACTAATAAGCGATCAAACTGAAATATTTTTCATATTTGGGGAGTTTTTTGTTACATCTTCTTGGTAGGGTTCAAAATTATATTATACCTCCAAGAATCTTATCGATTGGAATGGGGAGACTCTTATCCACCATTGTTCTATAGAATCCCTTAGGAATGGCTCTGGTGGGAAATAATCAATGTCTTTGAATATGAAATCACTCAATCCAGATGCATCATCTAAAATTACTTATGTGGATTGACCTTGGTTCATTCCTAATAACATGACAAATGAAGTAGTTTCTAATACTACTATACATGCTCTTGGAATTTATAATCCTATATATACCAAGGTTGTAGTAGTATAAATGTTTAGAGTATGTGAGGTTTACACTAACCTAGTGGGTGGTTTTTACAAGGCTCCATGGGTTTCTACTTCGAGGAGTTTACATGAAACATTAGTTTCTAATACTTATTCAAAGGTGATACTTGGGTCTAGTTCAAAATATTTGGTTATCACTACATATTTTGAAAACTCAGGTAACTATACAATATTAATTCCAAAAAAAATCTATCAAAATAAGATTGATGGTAAAATATTAACCCTCAAATGTAAAATGTATTAATCATAATTTCTTCATGGTAGTTTATTTCTATGGTTGTAGGGGAATGGAAATGAATGTTCTAGTGCACCGAAATATGAAATTTTGAAGGTGGACTTTTTTGATGAACCACCTGATAATCAATGTGGAATATGATAGCATGACAAGACATGATTAAGGGGTCAGTATCCATCTAGTAGGGTTGTTCGAGCATTTAATCATAACAATAAATTTTTTTTCCAAAAATTTCTACTTTCATTTGTTTAATTTAATTCATTCAAGTAGCCAACGTATTTACCATACCTTCTACCATCTCATTCCTCTTGTACCTTTATTTTTTATTAAATGGGATAGGTAATTAGGGATCATCCCTTTCAATTTTTCAAAAAATATTACTATTAATGAATGATAATATATAATCAACAACAAATAATATATCTTTTCATTATAATAAATATATTATTTATCAAGTAATTAATTTACTGGGTTTAATTAAATATATTAACAACATTACAAGAAAAAGATTGAGTAAAAAGTATTGATTAATTTTTAGTATTATTTTTAAAACAAGTAAATAACATCAATTAAAATAAAAATTAATTATAAGGAATATGAATATAATTATTCATATTAGACACCATGTTTATATGAGGCATTGAAATTCAATAGGAATTTTAATTTTTGGACTAAAGTGCATGTTTGATTTTTTATCTTGGATTTTTAGAAGAAATATTAGTGTTTATAAACCTCTAATAGGTTATTTTAGATAAGGAATAATTATAAATATGTTGTTTGGATAGTCAATATTGAACTAGGGGAATTTTGGGATATCCAAAAAGTAGTCTATAACTACCAACTAGCCAGTAAAAGCCCACATGCTACCCAGTGGGGCTAGAATTGTAATACTGACACCAAATATCTAGTGAAGCTAAATTGGGGTAAAATTTCAACCCCAAATCAAAAATATTAAGATATTATCCCCCTTATTTTCTCATTTTTTTTTTGTGAATTTCCAATAGGATCTCTCCCTATCCACCACTTGGTTCCCCCTTTCTTTGAGGTGGATTTCGTAAATGGTTTAGATGAAAAAAAATATGTTATCGGATCATATCCCATGACTCATATCTTTTCATTATAATTTCAATTGACTCAATGATGTTTTTATTTAGATATTTCTTATGATATCCCTAGAGATTGGGGAAATATTCTGAATCCATCAGAATATTCATGAATCCTAGCTAGAGGACCACCCATAATTACATATTTTGGTCTCCGTTCAACGAATCGTCAATGGTACCTCATGTTGTACTTTTATTTTATTTTTTATATTTAAATAAAATTATATTACTGATATAATTTTTTATATCACTAAGGGGTTTTTTCCAAAATTTGTTATGAGGGTATGATGCGGGCCTCCTATGACTAGTTATATTTGGTTTCAGTGCCATATGGAGTGATTTTGGTACTTGGTTGGTGACATTAGTTGGAACTAGGAAAGGATGGATATTTTCATGACTTGGAAGAGATTCCAACCCGTGTAGATTAGTGTGAGAAGTTAATTTTTGTAAAGTGGTCTCAATACAAGCCATACGGCTTTATACATATGGATTATGTGCATATGGGTGGGTGGATTCTCTAGTTGTGTGATGGACACTAATATTATAAAATTTTCAGGTTTAATATAAATATATGAAATAAATTGTAAAAATTAGTGAACACACAAATTGAATGTGATAATTCTAAAAGGCAACCAAGGACCTTTCGTATTGGCTTTATGCCTCAATCATTGATGGTTGAGGCATAGACAAGATATGGACTAGGGAGAATGGACACGCCAAGTGGGAGTGTAATGGCACTTGATATGGATAACCCTAGTAGGCTATGCAAGGAGCCTTGAGATGATATATATATATATATACTGATTCAAGAATAACATACATATATATTACATAATTTCATTGAATATTATATATACCTCAAAAATAAACATGCATGAGAACTATAATGGATTATGGTATGTGAAGACAAGTTAAATAAAAATATTATTTTTGTACAATCATCATCATCTCAAAAATATTTCTATATATAAGGTACCCTTATATACTCACTATACTCTATACACTTCTTGATAACATAAAAAAAGTTAAAACATAAGAAATGGGGAGCTCAGATGATTAGTAATGGTAAACATAGAAGCTATATATATGAAAAGTGAGAATATGATAAATAAATGTTTATGAGAATTATATCATAACTTACAATAATAATTCCCCATAAATCAATGCACATTAATCATAAATAACAACATAATTATTTTCCATAAAAAAGAGAAAATACATAAAATTTTCCATCATCAGAAATCAATCATTATCCCTGAGAAGATATCATAAGCATAATACATAAGTTGTTTCCATTAGAATAAGCATTAAAATAATATCCTGAGTCATGGATCACAGTTAATACTATCATAGTGAATTTTATTCACTCTTCATTCTATATTATACATAGTAATTTTTCATTACCAAGAATATATTAGTTGATAGAGTCCCTTACTAATATAGGATCACCCTTTATCCATTCCTTATTATATCATGAGATATCCATAGTTTTCAAATGCATTAAAAGGATATATAATTATAGGGTGACATTTCACATAACAAAAGTCATAAATATTTGTTCCAAAATATCTAAATATATTTATCACATCATCATATCATAAAACAAAAAGTAAATAAGTTTCATAAACATTTCATCATTTCATCACAATATAACCCATGAAAAAGAAATGGGATTCATAATGGTTTTTTCAAAACATAATTAACCAGTGGGAACAAAATGGTTTCCTAGAATCAACCTTTAAAAATCATTATCATCAGATATATATAGAATTAATGTTCATGGTATCATAATATCATATCCCTTGTGAAGTTTAAAAATAAATTAAGGATATTTAAATTTATTAAAAATATCTTTATAACATCATTCAATCCATTATTTGAAGACATGATAAAATATCATTATCTCTTGATATAATTTTAACTGAAAACTAAAATAATATTGATAAAAAAATTTCTTTAAATATATCAAATGAAACTGGTAAATAAAGGTTCACAAAAAATAACATTCATTATAGAAGGAAACTTTTTTAGAGTCTTATACAATTAATGAAATCATTTCTTTCACACATTTATAAAAAGTATAAAAAATATTGTTCAGAAAAATGTTTCATTAAAAAGATTCCTTTTAAAAAAATTATATAAAGTAAATGTTAGTATAAATGAAAATTTTATGATATTTAATTTATATTTATGAAATTTTATAAAACAAATTTTAAGATCATGTACATGGAAAACATTTTGGTGGCCAAAGTGAAATAAGATTAACTTTGGTTTAAAAATATTTCATCGGCCATTTTAAGTAAAATAGTGGAAAATATGGTACTAATAAAAAAATTATAGAAATATCCATATGTGAATAAAATATATGGGGGTTTTTAGGAGAAGTTACATATAATTTCCCATAAATGGAAATTCAATATTAAACAATCCCGATTCAAATGAGAATCAAACATAAATCCCTTACCACTTTGGAAACATTTGAAATATACCCCCCTTTATAAAAATTAATTAAAATAAAAAATTAAATACCATTAACATAAGGGTATTCTATAGATATTTTTTGGTATAGTAGATATAGTAAATAAAATAATATTGGTGTACAAAATAATATATGTCCCAAATAATTCAATTTGAGGTGATAATCCCTTGAAACATTAGTAACTTTTAACCCAAAACCCCGTGGTTGAATTAATTTCAATAATAAAATTAAATAAAATAAATTAATAAGGATACATTATATAAAATTTAAAAGACTAAGTATAAAAAACACTTAAAAAATTAGGTTCATAAAAACAAACAAGTCTCAACAAAACAATATTGAGAAAAAAACCCTTGCCTCAAGTATCATCATGCATTGTACATGTCAAAATATCCTAAATAATAAGTATAGATTTATTATATGTATAATAAAAACTATATTAATAAATAAAATAATTTGTATCATTCCATTATAATTTATAATTCTCTTTTTTATTAATTATTTCATCATTAAAATAAATATTTAGGTCAAAACTGGCTAGTTTTTAGTGCATGTTTTAGTTCAATGGTTCTAGTACATCCACTATGGTAATGGTTTCCTTATATCCCGAATACAAATAATGAAATAAATATCATATTTATTCATGTTATTAACTTTTATAATTTTTTTATAAATTATTGATTAATAATGATCAACATCACTTCATGGAGATGATAGCCCGTATGTACGCATGAGTGATGTTTCCATATTTCAATGGATAGAAATAATAAATGAAAATAATAATTAATATTTATATAAAAATTATTTTACCATAAATATCATATATATTCTTAAAAATATACTTATTGTAATATATAAGTAATAAATTATATTTTTATCACATTGCTTCGTGGAGGAGGTAGTGCACGCATATATAGGATCAACGTTAACGTTTTCCAATAGATGAAAAGGTAAGATGGTAGATAATTTCTTATGATTATAGAAGAATAATTATTTCGTAAATATAATATATAATAATTAAATCTATCATAATAAAAAAATAGGAATCATGATTATGGAATATTAATCATATTGCAACTCATCAAATTAATGGAAATTTCATAATATATGACGATTTTCATAGTCTTACTATTTTATGTCAAGAATGTTATCAAATACTTATGATTTATTTAAAGTTAAATATATTATAGTATGTAGGGGTAATCAATTTTACCCATATTAAATGAATTTTACCCCAAAATTTTAATTATAAATTTACTATAGATATTATATCATGATATTGTAATAAAATATGATGTAGATTCTATCAAGATAACTAATTTATATGTCATTTCTATAAGACACATTCTCTCCTAATTAATTATTTTAAAAAAAATTATGAATCATTATAAGGAACATGTTTTTATAAAAATTTACCTTTATATTTGAGTGATACTCTCTATATAAGACTCAATATATTTACCTTATAATTAACAAATTTTATTAAATCATTAACTATAAAGGTATAAAAAACGAGATGACACAATTTATTTATTTCATTCCATATAATAAGAATGATTTCATCCATTGTTTATACATAGATCCATTTCAACTTCTATCTCAAATATAACTCTTTGAGAAGAATCATCAAGATAAATTTTTCATGAATAAATATTAAAAAATATCTTTTAATAGATCATAAGATCCATAATAGAATAACATGTCATTCCTTCATTCTATAGATATTTTTGAAATACTAAATTATTAGAACATATAATCCAATATCGATAAATATATATATGATGAAAAAATATGTTGATCTCTAAAACCTTAACCATAATACCCAATGTTCTACAAAAAAATTTATTAATAGTTTACATTAATACCCCTCCAAAATATGATTATCCAAATTCAAAACAAAAAATATGAAATATTTGATCATATTTTTTTTTCAAAATCTAAATTAAAAATTATATCCAAACAAAATAAAGTGTCTCATAATTTCACATACATTACACATGAATTCCATGATAACACATTATCTTAAAATATATTAATCATTTACCAAAAAAAATCTGAAACTCCATAAAACCAAAATAATATCATATAAACTTCTAACAATTAACTCAGTAATCATTCCTTAAATTACGTTTACAATAATAATATAATGGTCCAAATATAGTTTAATTATTCAAATTTATCATTATTCATATAGTCATGAAATTAATTTTTAATCCCATGGTTATCTATACATTAACAATTTGTTCTCAAATATGAAACTCATTTACCCAAATTAACCACCTAAAATATCACACTAACCCTAATGGTTATTGATGAATTTTAAATTATGCCCAATAAATATAAAATAATTAATCCTAAAATATCCATTTTACTAAAACATATAGTAAACTAAAGGGTTTTATTCAAATGTATGTCTTCCAAAATATCGTTAATCGTCCTTAACGTCAATCACATAAAACCTCAAAATGGGTATCAATACATTTAAACATATGAATAACATTATATTTATCAAACCATGACACTTCAAGGTTATTCCATATCACTACGTAATGTAATAGGTTCTCATTGGTTCTATCCTCTCATTAATCATAATGTTTCAAAAATAAAATATGAATCAACCCATGTATATCCCTCTGGAGTGTCGATCCAGGTGTACTATCTTAGGGCCACTCATTGTGCACTAGTAATGTTCGAGTTAATAACCAATACACATATTTCATAGTTTTGACACTTTGGTTAATCTCTTACATAAACAAATTCACTTACCAGTATCCATACATTTATGTATTTTATAGGAAAACAAAAATATTTTCTTTATAATATCATATGAATGTCTCTTATACTTAGTCATTTCATAAGGGATATCACTAACGTTTTGAATCCTAATCTCAAAAAAATAATTCAACCCTGCTCTACTACCAACTATAGAGACCCAATTATAACATACATATAAAGTACAATTTTATATGAATATTTAATATATATCACAAATAAAAATACAAATGAAACATAATGGTTTATTTTATATAAAGTCTAGATATAACAAAATTTTATTTAAGTAATTTTTTTATTATCTCACACGTATTTCTTTACAGAAGGTACCTTTTTAGCCTCGTTATAATTCATACGCTTATTCATATCCTATTGAAAAATTATAAAATAAGAAAGGGTGAGATAATATTCCTTGTATGTTTTGACACAAGATATATCATTCAACGATCCCATGTTAGTAAGAGATAATCATCTGGTTATTAGAATATAATCATAAATTATTATAATTATACCCAATTAGTAATAGATAATTAAACATATATCACAAAATATGAATTTTCCATAAAAAAATAAAAAATACATAAGATAATGGAATCATAAAAAATGAATTATTAGTCATGAGAAAATGATGTAACAATAATACATATGTTTTTTTGTTCATATACATAATAATTGAAAAAAAATTCTTTTGATGAGGCTCACTTCCAATATTATCATACTAAATTACAATTAGCCCCCATTATACCTTTTCCTTAGTCACATTTCACTATCATGATTATCTTAGTGGATATAGTCCCTTAATAAACAAGGTTCACCCTATATTTTATTCCTTCGTATCTCATGAGATATCGATCTTTACCATATTCCATGGTAGGAAATATATTTCTAGGCCCACCCATCACATAATGAAAATCACACATATGTTCTGCACAACATCATAAAACATTCATTATGTCATCGTATCATAACATTTGGATTGGGAATTTGTTTCATAAAAATTTCGTTATTTTATCATAACATAACCCATATATGAGAATCTTGTTTCTTTAAGTGTTCATCATAACATAATAACCCTTATGAAAGAAATAGTTTTCATATAATCATCCTTAGATCATCATCAATATAAGCCTTACTGAAAAATAATGACAATGGTATCATAAAATTATATCTAAATCTAAGTAAAAAAATAATTAAATTACCTTCACATAACATAAAAATACCTTATAAAGTTTATATGATCAATCATGGAAAATATGAGAAAAGAACCCATTCTTTTGATAAAATTTTAACTGAAAATTCTCAGAATATTGAGAAAATATTATTCAATGAAAATAAATAATGAAAAATAAAAAAGGAAGCATTAAATCAAATAATATTCATTATGTTAGGAAAATATGTTCATTTCATATACATTAAAATATAACAATTCTTTCACACATTCGTAAAAAGTAAAAAGTGAATCATTCAAAAAAGAATTTCATTATAAAATTTATTTTTTAAATCATTGTAACTTAATATGAAGGTAATGAAAATGAAATTTTATAAAAATATTCTTATAGGGATTTCATAAAATAATTTGTAAGATCATTGGCATGGAATACAAATCTTCTGGACTAATGGTGTAATATGCTCAATTTCCTTAAGAAACATTTTCTGAATCATTTTAAGAACCAATAATAAGAAAATGGAACTAATACATAAAATTTTTTGTAAATAAACTAAGGAGAATAATATAAATGGTGTTTTAGGGACAATATCAATATTATTTCCCTAAATTTACATTCAATAATACATAATCCCTATTAAATTGATATTGATACAAAAATCCCTTAATAATTTGTATGATTTTTAATCATTTGACCCAGGAAATAAATAACAACAAATGAAACATTAAATACCATAAAAATAAGGGTTGTAATGATAAAAAAATATTAACAATGTAGTATATACACAACATAAATGACGATAGTTTTTCAACATATCATATGTCCCAAGGAAGAAAATTTTAGATAAAAAACCCTTACCACTTTGTTAATATTCAATCCAAACCCCATTAGTTGAATTAATATGAATTCTAACATTAATTACCCTTAATTAAGAGGGATACATGATATTAAATTTTTATGTTGTACTATACACACATTAGATACATTAACAGGTCCATAACATCAGACATGTCTCAAGGGAAGAATATTGATATGAAGAACCCTTACATCACGTCTCATCCTCCTTCTTATGCATTCAAATATCCTATATAATAAATATATATTTAATATAACTATTTTAAATATATTTATTAATATATGACACACTATGTATCATTTATTTATAATTTCAAATTATCAGTTTCTTTATAATTTCTTCATTAAAATCAAAATTTTGTTGAAAATTGTTCGACTTTACAGGCTTGTTTTAGTTCAATTGTTTCAGTAAATGAACCATAATCATTAGTTTATATTATATATAATCTTAATCATGACATAAGTATCATATATATTCATAATATACACTTTTATAATATTTTATATAAATTTGTGATGAAAAATGAGCTACAATACATCATGGAGATGATGTTCCATATATAAGGAGGATAAATGTTTTCATTTTTCATTGGATAAAACTAAAAATTGTAAATAAAAACTAAATGTTACCATTTTCCGTTGGATGGGATGGTAATAAGATAAATAATAACATATAATTATATAATCATAAAAATATATCAAATATAATATATAACCATTAAAAACATCATAATAACAAACCATTAAAGATGATCATGAAAAATGAATCATATGACCTTTTGGAGGCTGTAAACCACATGTACACATAAGCAATAAATTAATTTCCCATTTTATTGAAGAAGGTAAAAATGGATTACCATTATCATAATAACATATCATTATATTGATGATATTGGATTCATCATGCTCAGTGGGATACAATAGGTTTATATGACGTTTAGAAAGAGAAAAACTTTGAATGAATTATATAGGATAATTACCTTTTATTTGAGAGACCTACTTTTTCTTACACCTTAAGTATTATTAGGATGGACTTAGAGGAAGATAAAATTTATATGAAATAGGGAAGTAATCAATGAAAGTATCAGGATATCTTGTGAATGATCAATATTTCTCAAGATTTGTGAATAATGGATAAGAGGAGGTTCCCATTTACATGTTAATGAGAGGACACTATTGGAATTACTTAAATGGAATATATATAATTAATGTCTTTATCAATTATAATACTTCCAAAAAGATATTTATTTATATAAAAATTGGTTATGGATTAAATATCATTGACTAATAATATTAAGGGAGGTTTTAGTATAATTTTATATTTTATCCTCTAGTTAAACCGCTTTATTAACCCTTTTTTAACTTTACCACGGTGAAACATTTTTCACCATGTAATTTATAATAAATTTACTTAAAAGGTGACTAGTAAATCAGAAATGGTCCATGAACGAAATATTAGGACATTTACCACTCCCTATTTCCACTAGAAATATATTTTTTATTTCTAAATAAATTATTAATATAAAATTTAATGTAAAATATCATTAAATTAATTTTTGAGGCTGTTCATATAATCTGATTCAATTTCATCGACAAAAAATTTAATTTGAATAAAAGGACATTTACTATTATTTTTTTACTTCCTAATTACCTTTCAAATTAACTTAATACTATAATTTATCAAAAAAAATATCAATTTTTTTGATCAAAAAATCATTTACCATTATTTTTTTACTACATGCCCAAGTAGTGTGTTAGTGTTTCTTAAGGGTTTAAGGTAATTATTTCACCTCAAAAAATTTAAATATAATTTAATATCTGAAAAACAATATATTAATATTAGAATTTACCATTTCTAAATGATCATAATATCTTTTTATCAAATTTAAAATATATTAGATATATTAAAAAAAATATACATTTATTATTTTCCTAAATTAAATTATTATTAATGTCATTATCACAGTCAAATAAAATAAATATTCCATAAATTTGAATTTCAGGAAGATATAGTATAATTAATATCAACCATTAATATACTATAACATGTGGGGTTGATTATGGGACATAATCTACACTTTTTAAACATGTTTTACCCGTTATACCATTAGTTAGGTGAAATATATTTACCATGGTTACTATTCATAATTACCAAAAATTAAAAGGGAATTATTTACCAAATTTTGACCTACAGAATTCAAATATGGAAAAAATGATGATTTAATTTCTATAAGTTTAAGGAATAAATTTTATTTGTAATGTGTGAAAGGTAAGGAAAACCTTTTTTAGAAAAATGTTCTTTTATGATAAAAAATGGAAGTACACAAAAATCATGTGTAATAATGAATTATTTTGTTATTAAATAATAAATTTAATATTAAATGAGTTCTATTTTTCTTTTCTATTATATTTAAATCATAATTATACTTTTATTGTAGATGATTTAATGAAAAAAACGATTGTTTTAAATAAATATTATTTTTTAATGTTCACATAAAAATAAATATTTTCTGAAAAATCACCTAGAAATGAACAGAAAATAATATATGAACACTGATTCCAAAAATATAATCTTTTATTCAATTTTTTTAAAAAAAAAATTAAATTTGACTTCAATTTTGGAGAACTAAATGAAATAAAAATCATTCTTAAAGAAATGAATTTTTTTGAAGTATAAAATGAATTTACAAAAAAAGCAATTTTTTATTATGAATTAATCAACAAATTTGAATCGATTAATATATATATATATATCATAATTTAGTTAATCCTATATATAACTATCAATTTAACAGTTAGGTTATAATATATCAAGGTTCAATTTATGCTCAGTATTACATCTGAAGAATGCTATTGAGCACTTGTGATTTTTTTATTTAAATATATTCGAAAATATAAAGGTGTTACTAGATTTGAGTATGCTGAAATGTCTTAGGAATAAGTGAGAAAGAGATGGTTGAGTTTACCAGAATATATTGAACTGATACATAGAGATGGGAATTGATCCATCTCTCAAGAAATTCGCTAGTATGGAATACCCTTGAGGCCTGTGAGAGAATGAAATGATTTTAGTTGCATTGATGGATGATATTTACTTTGAGCATCAGTCATAGTCCCATGAAAAAAGTCATGATCACATAATCCAAGTAATATACCTCTTTTATTTTGATTATGTATGGGACACATATGGATTCCCCTTTGAATTATGACCCTATGTGGGTGTATATCGTAATAGGTAGAGATGAACATGTGTGTCACCTTATAACCCAGAATGATGAATTAAGCCAATTTAGGCCATGAAAAGATGGGTCACACTATGGGGAGACAAATATTTTTATTCAATGGGTAAGTAATATTTCCACCCATTGTTGTCATGACCCATCCACGGGGCTCGTGCCATGACTACCCCAAGCCCGGCTTCCATAGGCTAGGGGCTGGAGACTAGCACCAAAGGCGGAAATCCTGATAAAAGGGAAGGCATTTCCATTATAAAAGTAAACAAACAACACAAAGTATGCAATATAAGTAAGAAAAAAGTAAAACTGTATACAAAAGTAAGTTCTGAAAAGAAAGGGGTCGGAAATAAAAGACCAATAGTGAGTACAGTACAACTGAAAGACAAGTACAACATCAGTAAAGTAAAGCAGCAACCACTGAGTCGTCCTCCACAAATCCCACCTGAAGGGTGGGTACAGATGGTCTACTTGGCACCTCGGGTCCGTCCGTACACTCTGTGTACGTCCCGCAATGTGGTCCACCTCCAGGTACCATCCATCTCCACATTTCTCTACCACGATCAGTGTTATCCGTCGTCTGCATCCCACACAACGTAGTGCGGGCATAGCCCGTGCAGGGGTGAGTATGACAATACCTAGTTGGGACCCCGAGACCCCCAAAGGTATCCCAGAATCCACAAAATATAAACCACAATGAAAAGATACAATCACTAAGTATCAACTAAGTCTACTTAGGTATCTGCACATACATATACCTAAGTCATCAATTCCAGTTCAACTCCAACTCTCGAGCCCAAGAACAACCCAGTCCACATAGGAAAGAAGTCAATCACATCGATGATAATGATTGAAAGTCAAGACTTAGTTCACATAGGTATACATCTTTCATAAAGTGATAAAGATGATTAGATGCAGTCACTAATTCATCTAAGTTGTCGGAACCACATAAGATACTAGATCAGCTAAGCTGTGGGACCCACGTAGGATACTAGACCAGCTACTCTGTCATACCCACGTATGATACTAGAAGATAATTCAAACTGTCAGACGCATATGGGATACAAGAACAGTAATCATCGCCTTCGAACCCATGGAGTATTCCAGTATGGTAGTCGTCGTCACCAAACCCATGAAGGATTCCAGTATGGTAGTCATTGTCGCCAAACCCACGGAGGATTCCAGTACGGTAGTCGTTGTAGTCGTAGCCAACTCTAGGGTTCCCGCACTCAGCACGTTCGATTCTGGGAGGGTCCGCTCTTCGAGCCAAGAGGTTGATACATAATCTGTCACGATGTTCAAAGTTCATGTATCCTGAAGTTCCGTCTCGTCCAATGGAATCCAACGTGACAGACGGTGCGTCAATCGGACACTAGGTCTGAGAGTTATTATCATTTTTTCTCCAGGGGCCCGGTTGGAAATACGCTCGTTCCAAACCCATCGATTTTCCCAAGTTTTATAAAAGTAAATTTGAGTATCTCAAAAGTACCTCCACATCATGAGGGTCCCGGTGCTGTAGAAGGCGCATCGATCAGACACGCGGTCTTCGAGTTATTCACCTTTAAGTGAAAACGGGCCTGGCCCGTTAAGCCTAGTGGGATTGCGGGTCGGGGAAACATTGTTTTGGCAGGTCCAACCCAGTAGAGGATTGGACTGGCCTGGTGAATCGTGCGGCCCTACCCGACGGGGCGCGGCCCGGCAGGGTGGGCCCAGCTGGCCGCGGCTCGGCCCGAAGTGGGTGACCGGTCCAGGGGGGGCGTTTTCTAGAACTGGAGGTGCCGATCGGTGCCGCCCTCCAAACCGTCCGGCCTTCCCGGTGCAAGCGGCCCGCTTAGGCGGGCTGCAGTCTGGCTGCGCAACACCTTCGGGTGTCGCGACTCCTCCTCCCGGCCAGCTGATGAGCCGACTAGTTCACCGCCGAAGCGTCCCACGGAGAGCGGGCTGCGGTCCTCTACAGCATGGCGCCCCTTGTGGCACCGTAGTCTTCCTTCATCCGGGATGACTTTAGCCGTCCGGTTCTTCTTCGTCCGAGCTCCCACGGTTGCGGGCCGCGGTTCCTCCGCACGCGGCCGACATGAAGGCAGCACCTTCGATCATCTCTTCTTCCCATTGAGAATTAAAAATCATGAACAACGGAGGGCCGTCGGGTCGTGTTCGTTCGGCCCATGCCCTCCGTGTTAGGCGGTAACATATGACCAAGGTTTTTCCAAAGAAACCAACAAAGAACACGGTACAAATTATTCACTTAAATTTGTACAAACCCCTACCTTGAAAATTGACATCGCATGTCGTCGAGCCGTGGATGACGAGCATCACGATAGTCGAGAATTGCAGAAGAACGGTGTCGTCCTGCCAATGTTGGAGGAGGAGGAGGTATGAGAATTCATGGAGTGTTCTTCGACATAGGTGTTCTTCATCGGGAGAAGAACACTTTTCTTTTCTAATACTCAAAATGTTCTACCCAAAAATATTTGTGAAGCCAATATTATATAAAGGATACCCCTATTTTAATAAACATGCCATGAATTTTCAAAATGATTCAAATCCTCCCAATGTAATTAATTAATTTGTGGAGTTCAAAATAACTAATTCAAGGTGTTGTCATATTAATGACCAAGTGGAAGGTGGAGAGTTTAACAATTAAAGAGGGGAGTTGTCAAGAATTAAACTAGGGGGTTTAAGGGAGTTTAGGGGGAGTTATGGGGAGATGGAAAGGATAGGCTTGTGTGGGACCCACCTCACAAATATCCTCTCATTGGAGGTTATGTGGGTGTGGGCCCCCCCTCTAACTCCCCTCCTAGATGATCTTCACCTTCTCCAACGTAGCCTGAACCTTCTCTGGTCCTACAAGTGCTGACTCCCTAGGGTCAGTCCAACATAGAGGTGATCTGCAAGGTCGGCCATACAACGTCTCATATGGTTCCATCCCAATGGTGGTGTGGTAGTGGTTGTTGTACGCATACTCCACCAAGGGTAAATGATCCTCCCAACTGCGACCAATGTCAATAACACATGCACAGAGCATGTCCTCGAGATTCTGAATTGTCCTCTCTATCTGGTCATTCGTTTGAGGATGGAAAGCGTTACTTAGACGTAGATACGTCCAAAAAGCCTCCTATAACCCCTTCCATAGTCAGGAAGTGAAACGAGCATCAGGATGAAGCCGTACGATCTCTTGAATATAGAGGCGTCCCAAGCTCTCTACTGAGACCTGCTCTATGATGGGTAGGAAGTGGGCCGACCCGGTGAGTCGGTCAACAATCACTTAGATAGAGTCTTGTCCTCTAGATGTATGTGGATGACCCATCAGGAAATCCATAGATATCCCATCCCACATCCACTCTGGGACCTGGAAGGGTTGTACCAAGACTGTTTGGACATTCTGCACTGCCTTAACTTGCTGAAAATTGAGGCATCGTGAAACAAACTCTCCTACAACCATCTTCTTAACTGGTCACCAATGCTGTCTTCTGAGGTCCTGGTACATCTTGACCACTCCTAGATGTAACACTAGAGGGGAACTGTGAAACTCCCTAATCACCTCTTATTATTGTGCAACGGGTACTATGGTACATCCCCTGAAGAGGATGACGTGCTCCCCTCCTTTAGAAAATCCATTAGGTGCATGTCCTGAGGATATCTGAGCACGTCACATCTCACAGTCAATGTCCCCATGCTGTGCCTCCCTGACTCGCTGAAGAAGTGGAGGAGTGACTGTGAGAGACTGAAGAAAGGATACTCCATCAATATCCTCAAAGGATATCTGCAACACGTCTAGCTACTCTGTTGCCTCTCCTAGAAGCTGAATGCTCGATCTCCTGTTGAGAGCATCAGCTACAACGTTCCCCTTCCTAGGAGTGTAGAAATTCACAAAGTCGTAATCTTGGAGAAACTCGAGCCATCACTACTATCTCAGGTTTAGGTCCTTTTGTGAGATGATGTAACAAAGACTCTGGTGGTCAGAGTAGACTGTAAAGTGCTCGCCCATCAAATAGTTCCACCACATTTTCAAGGCAAACACCACTGATGATAACTCCAGGTCATGGGTAGCGTAGTTCTGCTCATGCTGTGTCAAATTCCATAAACCATATGCGATCACTGCTCGCTCCTTCATTAGGACACACCCGAGTCTGGTCCCTGATGTGTCGCAGTAAACTACGTACCCAACGCCCTCCTCTGGCAACCTCAAGATGGATGCACTAGTAAACCTCAGCCTCAGCTCCTGAAAGCTCTGCTGACATCTATCTGAACACACGAAGGGTTTCCCCTTCTTCGTCCTGGATGAAAGTGGTGATGCAACTCTGGAGAAGTCTGGCACAAATCTCTGATAGTACCCAGCCAGAACTAGAAAACTCTGCACCTCCGTCACGCTCCTGGGTGGCTCCCAAGCAAGCCATGCCTCGATCTTCTCCGGATCCACTGCAAATCCGACCTCCGAGATGACATGTCCCCGAAAGTGAACCTCTCGAATCCAAAATTGGAAATTCGAGAGATTACCATAAAAATGATTCTCTCGGAGTGTATCTAGTACAACTCTCAAGTGGTAAGTGTGCTCCTCATCAGTAGTCCAGTAAATCAGTATATCGTCGATGAAGACTATAAAAAAATGATCGACGTAAGGATGGAAGATCATATTAATGAGACTCATGAACACTATTGCAGCGTTGGTTACACCTAAGGGCATAAACAAGAACTTTTAGTGGCCATACCAACACCTGAAGGCCGTTTTCTTCACATCCTCATCTCGAACTCTGAGCTGGTGATTGCCTGACCAGAGGTCTATCATAGAGAACCCTCGTGCTCCCAAGAGCAGATCAACGAGGTCGTCAATCCTCAAAAGTGGGTACTTTTTCTTCACAGTCACCTGATTCAGGTGATAGTAGTTGACACACAGTCTCAAGCTACCATCCGCCTTCTTGTCGAACAAAATCGGAGAAGCCTAGGGTGAAATAGTAGGTCAAATGAATCCCTTTCCCTGTAAGTCCTCCAGTTGTACTCGTAGCTCATTATGCTCGATGGGGGGCATCCAATATGCTGGAGTAGATATCAGTGCTGTCCCAGGGTACTGTTCTACATTCAATTCTACCTCTCTATGGGGAGGTAGTCTTGGAACATTTTTAGAAGAGACATCCGCGTACTGATCCACCACAATAGGAAAACTCGAACTCCGCACATCAACTACTCCAAGGATGAGACTAGGCAACTGATGTGTGATTGGCTTCCCTCTCCTCTGTGTAAGTCCATCCTAGAATGCAAAGGATCCCTTCTCTCCGGTGAAGGTGAAACTGGTCCCATATGTATGGACACACCGCACATTGCGCCTAATATAACCGATCATAGCATGGACTGTAGATAACCAGTCCATACCCAAGATGACGTCGTAAGGCCTCGACGCTGCTACAAGAAGATCCCAGTCGAAGCTCTCGCCTCTTAGAGTAAGCTCACAGTAACGGAACCAGGGCGTAATCGTCGAGTATACTCTTGTAAGAGTCTTCAGCTGTAAGGATCGAGCCAACTACTCTGTCAGAATCTCTGAGCTCCGAACAAGGACGAAAACAATAAAATAATGACTCTCTGCTGTGTCTATATATACAAAAACAAGAGTGGAGTTGACATAGATAGTACCTCTAATCATCTCAGGTGCACCGTGGTCATAAGCCTCCACTTCATGGAGCTGAGCCTGCCTCTGTCCGCCAGCTCCCTGCGGTCGGGGTGGACTCCTGGTTGTGGTGGTGGTAGAGCCTGAAAACGTCGTCCACCACCTGCTGCTTGGCCAGATCCTCTGCCTCGTCCACCCGCTCCTTGCAGACCACCACAGTTGAACCTCTTCCTCTTCCTAGGAGGTCCCCCCACTGTCTACTACTCATCTGCTCGGTGGGTCAGGCAGTCTCGATCCATGTGACCCTACCCACCGCATGCATAGGACTGCGTGCTACTCGTATATATGGCTCTGTTTCGGGTGCCCTGCACAACCGAACCTGTATCCTGAGGTCGCTCTCCTGATGGCCTGGTCCTCTTGGACCTCTACGACATCTGTCTACTGTCGGCTTTAGAAGACTTTGCTATGTGTATCCCTATTATGGGTCTCGCTACTGGTGTCGGCTCACCGAGGAATCTCTCTATAAGAAGGGCCCGCTCCTGCAATCCCGCCTGCATCGGAATGCTGAGGGAGATCATCGATGCCCTGATCTCATGTCTGAGTCCCTTCTCAAAGGTCCGGGCCATGAAGAATGGGTCCCATACCATGTCCTTGGAGTAGCGTGAGAGGTCAATAAACCTTGCTGAGTACTGAGCTACTGTCATGCAGCCCTGCCACAGATGAAGTAACTCCAGGATCCGCACCACCCGAAGGGTGGCTGGAACAATCTCTAAGAAGAAGAGACTCTCAAAGTCCATCCAGAGTGAAGATGCCTCGTCATGCACCTGGAGCATGAATATCCAACATCTACCTACTACTGCGTGCAGGAGACTCATGACAAGGATCACATAAGTTTGGCTAGTGTCCCTACCAATATGAAGACTCTAACGATAGCCTCCAGCCAATCCTCAGCTGCCTGGGGGTTCGTGTCTCCAGGAAACCTGGGCAGCCTCTGTCGCTGAAACTCATGCAACACACTTAGGTGGCATGAACTCTCTACTGATGGGGCTGGTAGTATCGGTGGACCAACGGGTAGTGGTACCGATGGTGCCTCCGCTGTGATGGGTCCCTACACTGAGGCCTTGTCGCTCGGTGGGCTACCATCTCGCACGTAACTCAGAACCCTAGATGGCTGCCTTCGTGAGGCCATTCTGAAAAGAAACAAATGCGCCACAGTCAAAACAGTATACCTGGTGAGTTGACACAAAGTAATCGCAATGAAAAATTTTCAAAGGAAACACACACGCAATCAGTTTTTTCATGCACTGAGTCAGAAATCAGAGGTCAGGGTCCTGGTGCATGGATACATCATCCGCCGAACCAACACTGGACTCCCTGGACTGAAAACCACACTCAATACTCTTAAAACTAATGATTTACAGTAGAATATATCAGAGTCCTATGTTTTGTGGTATAACTGAATCCTCTGATACCAAATTTTCATGACCCGTCCTCAGGGCCCGTACCGTGACTACCCCAAGCCTGTCTTCTAGAGGCCAGGGGCTGGAGACTAGCACCAAAGGAGTAAATCCTGATAAAAGGGATGGCATTGCCTTTATAAAAGTAAACCAACACCATAGAGTACGCAACAGAAGTATGTAAAAAGTAAAGCTCTATACAAAAGTAAGTGCTGAAAAGAAAGGGGCTGGAAATACAAGCCCAATAGTGAGTACAGTACAACTGAAAGACAAGTACAACAACAGTAAAGTAATGCAGCAACCAATGAGTCGTACTCCAAGAATCCCACCTGAAGGGTGGGTACAGATGGTCTCCTCGTCACCTCGGGTACGTCCATCCGGTCCACGTACGTCCCGCCATGTGGTCCACCTCTAGGTACTGTCTAGCTCCACAAGTCTCTACCACAATTAGTGATGTCCGTCGTCTGTATCCAAAACAACGTAGTGCGGGAATATCCCATGTAGGGGTGAATATAAAAATACTCAGTAGGGACCCTGAGACCCCCGAAGGTTTCCCAGAATCCACGAAGGATAAACGACAATGAAAAGATAGAATCACGAAGTATCAACTAACTCTACTTAGGTATATGACCATACAAATACCTAATTCATAAATTCTGGTTCGGCTCCAACTCTCGAGCCTAATAAAAACCCAGTCCACATAGGAATGAAGTAAATCACATTGATAATAATGATTGTAAGTCAAGACTCAGTTCACACAGGTATACATGTTTCGTAATGTGATAAAGATGGTCAGATGCATTCACTGATTCATCTAAGTCATCAGACCCACATAGGATACTAGACGAGCTAAGCTGTCGGACCCATGCAGGATACTAGACCAGCTACTCTGTCAGACCCACGTAGGATACTAGAATAGAAGTCAAAAGGTAAGACCAGCATAGGATAAAAAAACAATAATCATCGTCATCAAACCCAAGGAGGATTCCAGAACGGTAGTCGTCATCGCCGAACCCACGGAGGATTCCAGTACGGTAGTCGTCATCGCCGAACCCACAGAGGATTCCAGTATTGTATTATTTTTCACCGAAACCACGGAGGATTCCAGTATTATATTCGTCATCGCCGAACCCATGGAGTATTCTAGTACGGTAGTCGATGCAGTCGTAGCCAACTCTAGGGTTCCCGCACTCAGCACGCTCGATTCCGCAAGGGTCCGCTCCTCGAGCCAAGGGTTCGATACATCAACTGTCATGAATTCCAGAGTAGATGTATCCCAAAGTTTCATTCAATAAAATAGAACCTAATTCTACAGACGAGGTGTCAATCGGACACCCGGTCTGAGAGTTATTATCATTTTTTCTTCGGGGGCCCGGTTGGGAATACGCTCGTTCCAAACCCGTCCGTTTTCCCAAGATGTCCAAAACTCACATAGAGTATCGCAAAAGGACAACCAATTCACGAGGGTCATAGTTATGTAGAAGGCGGGTAGATCGGACGTGCAGTTTTCGAGTTATTCCCCTTTAAGTGAAAACTGGCCCGACCCGTTAAGCCTAGTGGGCTGGCGGGGTGGGTCAACCCGGTTTTGGAGGGTACAACCCGGTAGAGGATTGGAACGGCCCGGTGAATCGTGTGTCCCGACCTGGCGGGGCACCGCCTAGCCCGGATCAGCACGGCCTGGCCTGGCTCGGCGCGGCGCAGCCCATCAGGGCGCGGCCCGGGCTAGCTCAGCGCGGCCCGGCCCGACGTGACGTGGCCTGGCCCGGCAGGGCGTGACCCAGCTGGCTGCAGCTCGGCCCGAACGGGACGAGCGGTCCGGGGGGGGGGGGGGGGCTTTCCCAAACCGGTGGAACCTCCCTCCCAACCAGCCATCCAGCCTTGCCGGTGCAAGCGGCCCGCTCGGACGGGCCGCAGTCTTGCTGTGCGACACCATATGGTGGCGCGACTCCTCCACCCAGCCGACCGATGAGCAATCCAGTTCACCACCGAATCGGCCCGCGGAGTGTAGGTCGTGGTCCTACACAGCGCGGAGCCCCTTGTGGCGCTGCGGTCTTCCTTCGGCAGGACCGGCTTTATCCGGTCTATTCTTCTTCAGCCGAGTGGCCCGCGGTTGCCGGCCGCAGTTCCTCCACACGCGGCCGACACATGGCCAACACCTTCGATCATCGCTGCTTCCCATTGAAAATTAAAAATCAAGAACAATGGAGGGTCATCAGGCCATGTTCGTTCGGCCCGCACCCTATGAGTTAGGTGGTAACATATGGACAAGGTTATTCCAAAGAAACCCACAAAGAACGAGGAACAAATTATTCACATGAAATTGTACAAACCCCTACCTTGAAAATTGACGTCGTAGGTCGTTGAGCCGTGGAATACAAGCGTCGTGGTAGTCGGGCATCGCAGAAGAACGTTGTCGTCCCACCAACGTTGGAGGAGGAGGACGCATTAGAAGTCGTGGAGCGTTCTTCGATGGAGGTGTTCTTTGTCTGGAGTAGAACACTTTTCTTTTCTAATACTCCAGAGGTTCCACCCCAAAATATTTGTCAATACAATATTATATTAAGGCTCCCCCTACTTTAATAAACTTCCCAGGTATTTTCAATATGATTCAAATCCTCCCAAAGTAATTAATTAATTTGTGGAGTTCAAAATAATTAATTCAAGGTGTTTTCATATTAATGAACAAGTGAAAGGTGGAGAGTTTAACAATTAATGATGGGAGTTGTCAAGAATTAAAGAAGGGGGTTTAAGGGAGTTTAGGGGGAGTTATGGGGAGATGAAAAGGAAAGGCTTGTGTGGGACCCACCTCACAAATATCCTCTCATGGGTGGTTATGTGGGTGTGGGACCCACCTATAACTCCCCTTGAGAGGAATTAACCAACTTCCATAAATAAAATTGTGTTTCACAAATTTTATTTATTTTATTCTAAATTCCCAATATTAACTCTCAACCTGCATAAAACAAAACCGCGTTAAAGGTCCCCTTGGGCTAATACCGGCACTGCGAGTTCATCGGTGCCCTCATATTTCAATTCCGAGCACTGGTTCAAAATATAGAAAAACCCACACGTACGTTTACTAAACGCACCCGAACAAAACTTCAGAAATTTGTTCTAGGCACACTGGGCATCAGAATCAACTGCCTTCAGAAACCGAAGACTCATATAATTCAATAGTATTTAAGAAAAAAATTTCCTTCAAATTTCAGGGTTTTAAAATTGTTATGATAAACTTCTTGATTTGTTTTTGGTATATAATGTGGGGAATTTTGATTAATGGATAGATAATATCTTATAGTGGTCATGATATCTACTAGGTTTCAATGAGATGGATCTAAGAGATTAGAATGGTACTTGACATGTTATCCCGGTGGGGTCTTTTATGGGGGTATTATAGACTTTGATATGAAAATGACCTTTTATATAATGATATAAGGATGGTATGTAATTATTGGGTGAGCTTGTATCCATGTATGTGATACTGATTAATAATATTACCCATTTTAGAATACTCCCAAAGGGGAAGGTTGAGATATATATAAGGTGTATTCCTGGGATGATAATACCCCCATACGGGAGGTATAATATTCTTGTTAGTTGTATTCTGATGAGGATTATCTTACTGGGGAGGGATGATATATTTATATGATGTATACCAAGAATATTGAAAAACCAATAGGGGAGGTTTATGATGTTTAGAGTGTTATTCTCAGAAGAGTAAATGGCCATAGTGGATCTATACAATACAAAATATGTACACTATGGGGAAACCTGTGATTTTTTTTATTGACATGATTATATGAAATTCCAGGAAAAATCATGACACTAACCAAAGTATGTACGATCAATTTAAGTCATGAGCCTAAGGATCAACAATAATATGTTTTGTTATGTAGATTGGAATGGTTGACCATATTTTCTCTCAGATATTAAAAAATAATCCCAAAGATTGTATTGTTTGTTTATTTTAAATTATTAAATGGTTTATTTATTTATTTTGATATTGTCACATGAAAATATAATTGCCTATTTCACTGGGTATGGGAACACATTAGTGGTATCCCAAATATTTTTCTACTCACACCATCTTGGAACTCCATTTAACGCGGATACCTAAAAAGATATCCTAAAATTATTGTACGCGCAGGTTTGGGTAATGCTTAGGTTAACTTAATTGAGAGAATGAATCAACAGATTTTGATGATCTCGATGAGTTTAGGAGACAGTTATTCAGAGATCTAGTGTTTTTTATTTATTCCTTACTAGAATCTATATATTAAGAACCTAAAGGGTGGTCAGATATTGTGTGAACAGATTGTCCCAAACTTAATGTAATTTCAATAAATATTTTATTTGATAACCTTTATTTCTTATGTTTTTAGATTATTTATAATGGCTGGAATTTGGTTATTTTACACTCATTTATACACTACGATATTGGTGGTTATATCCTCCCCATGAAACCTCCTTAAACCCCCATTTATATTTGGTAGCCTTTGGGGTTTGATGAAATCCACTTTAGGCATAATGGAAACCATTATTCCCTATGAAGGTCAGCAATACAATGTAGAGAGACATTACAAAGTGGAATCAGAAGATT
The DNA here is from genome assembly GCA_963277665.1 of Viscum album. Classification (NCBI taxonomy): domain Eukaryota; kingdom Viridiplantae; phylum Streptophyta; class Magnoliopsida; order Santalales; family Viscaceae; genus Viscum; species Viscum album. Next base: position 1,392,068,173 of record OY728150.1, on the reverse strand, counting down.
GTTTTATTATTATCCTACTATTTCAGGATATAGTAGTCCAAATATTTTTAAAAGGTTATGATCCTATGATGGATATCAGGCTACTGTGTTGTAAACACCTATTATTATTGGAAATCCATGTTACCAAGGATGGGATTACTATTTTTAGATATGTTGTTACACTTTATGGTATTTTTTTCTATAGAAACACAAATGGGTGATTCAAGTTATTTGATTTATTATATATTTTCCTTTTTTCCTATTGAAATATGGATTGTGATTTTATTTTTACTCTTGTATGGTGGAGTTATGATGTGTTTGACACATCATATCAAACACATAATATTTACATGATTTGTAAGGGCCTTTTAGTGTGATTTTTATCACTAATGACTAAGGACCCATTTTTTAAAATGTAAAAAACTGATCATATGGTGTTTCCAAGTATATGTAGCTTTAGAAACTATAATATCCTATTCGAACATTTATATTTATTTCTTGATGATGTTTTTTCATATTGATATACGTTGTGGCACATGATGACGATGATAATAGCATGTGTCTGTCTGCAAAAGAGGATTAATGACCATGGTGGGTTTGAAAGGAATTTATACCAAATATTATCCCCTTGTGGGGTATTATTGAATAGGTTTGGATATTTAATGTAACTACTAAAATCCAATATAGTGCTTTCCCAAATATATTGGAATGAAATTCTTCTAACCAAAACCATCTGGATATAGTTTCCCAACACGGGTCATTAGAATGATATCTTTTCACTTATGTTGACTGATTGATTGGAAGGATATTATATTAGTGAAATTACATGTTAGTATTATTATGATAATTGTATCCTTATGATTGGATGAATTGGTATGATGTTCATAATCTATGGTTAAGGCCCTATAGATGGGTGATTTGGATGTTATATGCCAAAGGTTGTTGCGGTGAATGAACAGATGATTCTCTACGGGTTGTGTCCGTCTATGGGTTTTGGCCTAAGACTATGTGATAAAACCTATTGAACCTTTATGAGTCTGGAATAGTTATTATATGTGGTATTAATAATGGAATCTAGTCTTATATTGGACTTTATTTTTTTGGTGTTTGGGTTTCTGATTAAGGAAACTCATAAGAGTGTTTGGGTGAAGGTAGTGTTTTTTTAGATGAAAAAAATAGGTAGGTGATTTTGGGTATGATACTGGTACATGTGAGGTTAGTTCATGTATATAATTTAGGCATGGTGATGTTATATATTATTTGGGTAACATTCCCAATGTTCCAATGTTTTTTATGTGTTTCATAAGAATGAGATACTCATGGGTAAATGATTGAGGATTCTAAATAGATAAATGTGGTGCCTAAGTGTCATGTTGAGGATCGAATGACTTTTGAAAAGTATTAATTCCTATATTTTAAGAACTAAATCATGTTTTTGGTGATCATATGACGGATGCTTAAACTTGTAATGTTATTTATTTTGAGGGTATTTTCAAATAGAGATCTATTTTAAAGAATATGACTTGCCATGGAGAATTGGAAGATCAGTTTGGTGGTGTATGAATCATGAGAGTAAGAGTCAAGTTATGGATAGTGTGGTACTGGGTTGTAAATATACTATATAAGATCATATGGTATCAAATGGTAATTCTTGGATGGATGTGGTACCATTTTATGTTGTGAACCGGTGAGCTATCTAGAGTGGGATGATGGAAGATGGTAATTAATGTGATGCTTGAAGTCATATTGTCATGGGATTAACTGACTAGTCATGAAGTCCATTAATGGTAGTGAGACATGGATATAGATAATGGGTCATTGAATTTTCATATAAATAATGACCTTGACACACATCTTTTGGGATACTTGGTTTCAAGGGTTAGCAACAGATGAGTGTGGGTCAGGAGGAGAGGCACATCTATGTCATTGGAACATATTGAGGTGATGTTTGAGGGGAAGTATAAGTAAATAAAAATTGTGCGAATACCACCATAGGATTATATAATTTTTCCCTCATGTGATAATGGTTGAGGGAGTCTTGGAACAGTATTTTGATGGCCATTTTGGAATTCTTAAACCATTAATAAAAGGGATCCGAGTATATTTGGATTACTTAGTGAATACTAGGAATGAATTTAGATATAGTGTTCTGTTGAGTCTAAGTGTGGGCATCAAGGCTTGGATTGTATCGAGGTGACCTGAATATGGTCAAGACGGTAGTGCATCAATGATCATGTAATTAAATGGTTGTGTAAATGAATGTGTATGGTTAAAACATGGAACATTGTTGGGTATTGGGTACAAACTTTGATGAAAATACATGGAAGATCGTGTTATGTATTTTATATTAAAGGAGTAGTGATCATGTCCTTAGTAACGTGTCAGTAATGAGAGATAATAATTTCCATGTAAAATTAGATAGAGGATGTTTGACTTGTGTTCATGCATAATATTGAATTTTTTGATCAAAAAACCACATCTAGAATGTCATTCTGGAGATGATGATTTTTTTTCAGGATTTGGATTGGGCATTTCTTGGAGGACAAGATGTGATGATGTTGTTATTGGACAAGGGGGGATCATCTGTTTCTTATGGAATTTCTGATTGAGGAGAGGAACCAACATTAGACCAATTGGGTTTTTATGTTCAATTATGTTAAGGAAGAAATGATACCGAGCATATCATTAGAATGTGGTAATGGATTTAAAATGGGAAATTACAATGGAGGTGGTATAAAAATAGTAGAATCTAGGTATTATGATATGGGACCTATGATAGTGTGAAAAAAACTAAAAAGATGAATTCTTAGTGATGTAATTGTTCTGTATTGATATGGACGGGTGTTGTGGGGTTTCTTTTTAGATTTTTCGAAAATTGATATGGGTGTTGTGTCATCATTTGGCGGCTTATGTTCCCTAACTTAAAAGTTTCTCTTTAGAAGCATATTTAACATTTATATTTTAATATGGACATATGAAAGTTAATGTAGAATTAAAATAGTTTAATATAAAGAGTGGATAACCACCATGAATTATTGTAAATGAGATGTGTTATGATGGGGAGATTTTATGACCCTCTGTTTATATAGTCCATTTGAATTCAAAAGGTATTTAAATTTTCATACTGCTAGATGAGAAAGAATTTTATCATGGATTTTGAGTGATTTTATGAGGGTTTTGGTTCATCTAATAGGTTATTGTTTTACATTTTATGTAATTTGAAAGGTAGAAGGAGGTTTATGAGAGCATTTAGGGCATTCTAGCCTTACTAGAATGCACTCTGCAGCCATTAGCAAGCTGACTGGACTAGTGTCCTCATTCCATTACAGGTTCCACCAGCTAGAGAATAGGGATAATTAGAAGAAAATGATTATTTTCTACATAAATTTTTAATGGGGGATCCCTCTCATTTCCCCATTATTTTTTTCATGTGACCCGTGGGATCTCACCTACTACATATCTTGGTTCACACTTGTTTTAAGGATGATTTCAGGGAAATTTGTTTGTGGTTACACAAGGTACAAGTTCCAATCCCTCCACAAATATCTTCTAATTATTCATTACATTTATTCCATAATATATAGATTTATGTTTTCCAATGCTTTCACTTGATAATGGGTAAATCATTTGAATCCATTGTCACATTCATACAACTTAGATTGGGGATGTCCCATAACGACATCAGTTTCTCTCCATTCTTCAAATAATCAATGATATGTCGTTATATGAATCTATAAGAGTTTCATATGTTAAATTTAATTAATACAATTAAATAATTGGTATATTTTATAAGGGTTTTGACCTATATTTGTAATGAGGGTCTGTACGTGGCCTCCTAGAGGTGGTTGAATTTAGTTTCAATTTAATGTAAATATGTGGTGTGTTTTCATTAAATATGATCAATTCTAATGGAATTTTATATTTAATTATATTTTATATAATTAATTATTTGGATCTGAGTTGTGTGATTTAGATTCTCAGTTAATGACACGTGCTAGGACCGAGCAGACATGGATCGTGGTGGTCCTAGGTAGATCTTCTAACCCTTGGAGATAAGTGGGAAAGATTCAATGGATGTATGATGTATTGATACCAGCCCAATAGATTTATGAATTTTGATTATGTGTATGTGGTTTAATGGTCGGTTCATAGAAACCACTCACCAAATATATCACATTAATGGGTGGGAGATAATTACTAATCCGTATAGCCTCCAAAAGGCCTTGTGTTGGCCACTAGAATAGAGTGTTTGTAAAAATATCAATATGGGTGGAATTAACCACTATAATGTATATTGGATCAATAGATAGGATACCAATGACAAATAAAATACATGAAATAACTCAACTAAATATCCAAGAACCATCAAACCATCCATGATAAAGTATAAAAATTATAAAAGTAACACTCCATAACACAATACCCAAATGAAAACTAAGGTAGAAACCTGGAAGAAGTCCAAAGGCCCAAGATAGAAATTTCATTCAAGATCCATGTTTCCCTCCTAAAATCGTGAAAAAGGTATATATATATATAGATCCTGAGAATACATATATAGTCATTAGGAAAACCAATCTCTCTTGTTCACACGTGAAAAGAGAATACAAATCCACCTATAAGAAAATAGTATATCCAATAAAACATATATAGGTAAACTATCCATGCCATTTATTATAAAGGCTCTCTATCCAAATAATACATCCATGTATAATAAAATAATATGATTAATATATAAGAAAGCTACCATGAACCACTTTCCCACTGATTATCCTCTCTAATGACTCAATAGACAATGTCATGGCGCTCCCACCTCTTCTATAAAACAACTATTTGAATCACATCTCATCCCATCTCAACCAAAGGTACATGGGCCATCACATCACATAAAAATTATAACTATAATTTTAAGGTATCATGGATATGAAGGAAATCAACCTCATTCCCTCCTCCAACCATTCACGACCTCCAACATAATCTATCTCATCATCTCGTTTAAAAATATTTGGGTCACCAGTCACAATATGCCAAAAAAAACATGGTTCCCCGCATCACATCACATATCGATAGTGTGATTTTGGATTATATCTCTTAAAACCTATGCATGTCATTATCTTTTAGAAGAGGAATCATTCAGTAATGGATGGCCATCCATTTATACTCACTATTAGTATATTGAGAAAACATACCCAAAACTATTGCTATTCGGCACTATATTCATGATATGAGTGGGTGCATATAAAAAATCATAAATAAATACAATATATATATATATATATAATAGGAAACAATCTGAACCTATGAGTTTATAGAAATAAAATCATCCCTACTCAAAAAATCACCACATCATCTCAGAACCTCCTATACTTTCGTTGCCAATACTAATTGCATAACACCACCCCATAAAATACGCAGTAGATATCATATTCTTTATCAATTAAAGACATATTTATGGATTTCACAATAATAGTCTATTTAAATTTGAAAAACCCATTTATTTTATATTTCAATCCAAATTATTCAACATTTTAAATCCCATTAATCAATGTATAAACAATAACCATTCAAACTAAACATCCCACTTTAATTAAACTCATTATTATTATTTTCAATCCATATTTGAAACCATCCCATACCATTTAGATTTCAACATTGTATTTTTTTAATTCTATTACTAATTAGGATACTAGAATAACAAAACACATCATAATAAAAAATTTCCCATAATAATCTAGAAAACACCCCAAATAGCCACCATCAATAACCACATCCACTCGCTAAAAATAACTGTGACATCACCAAAACCTTCCATCACAACCACCCAATTGCTTGAACAAACTACACAACACACATGCACACATCATGAATCTTTCCAGAGTAAGTGAAATATCATTTTCACATTGTTCGAGGGGATTTTCATCAATTCAACTTCAATTTAAATGGTATTCTCCCATAAATTGATTTTTGGGGAAACCATTTCATTAACTATATATAAGTGATTAGACAATATTATTAGGGGTGATTTAAATAATCATAAAAATAATCACTCACCAACACCACAAATACATCTCAAACAAAGGATCCCAAAAGATTTTATTTTCAATAGGGTATTACGTTGTACATTTAATAAATTAAATAATAACAAAAATAATAAAATAATGAGATTTCATTCTCATTTACCTATAAATTTCAATTAAACCAATTCATTTATGTTTGTTAATATGGATAAAACCATATTCTAAAGAGATACTAAGAATAAACCTATAAATCATAACACATTAGGTGATAAACATATGAACCACTACCTAAAATAATAAAACATCACACGATTTGCTACTCCAAAACTAGGTTTTCACACATAAGATTTAAAAACCACAGAGAGAACTCAAAAAACAAAACAGAAGCAATTGGGTTCAATGACTCCAAGGGAAATGATTCGTAACCTCCTGTCTCAGGAGAAAGAAATAAGGAATGAAAGAAGGAAATATTATCATTTTATAATAAAAATATATGAAATGATATGGATTTTCGATCACATATATGATTTTAACTAAACATTAAAAAAGATCATAAGTAATTAATCATTAAAGAGACATTTAAATGATTCAGACTTTTATGAAAAGGTTGATATAAATATATAATTTTAAAAATTCCCTTATTATATTAATTAAATCCTTAAAACCACTTTACATCAAAAAAAGTAAGACATTAAATTATAGAAAAACTATAATATTCTACTACTAAGTGCTATTCATAGGAGTTAATTTTTGGGTAAACAAATATGAAATCCCTCATGAGTTACCATATTTAGTTACCATTAAGATCTACCATGAAAAAAACCATCATTATCAATTGATAGTTTCTAATTCCAAAAAGATACCACCAGACTAAGTTTGCTACCACCAGATACTATCATCAGAAGCTACCACAAAACTATTCAACTAGAAGCTACCACATGAAGCTACTACTACAACCTACTACCAAACTAAGTCCAATATGTCAAGAATCTACCGTAATAATCTACTAACAAGAAGTTACCAGAAAAAAAAGTATACTAGTGCCGAGATATACAATCAGAATCTACCATCATGATCTACCTTGAGTATCTACCATTAAGATCTATGATTAGAAGTTCCTTTCAGGATCTATCATTGTGAGAAACTACTAAGAGCTGCCATAAGATTTTAAATCACCCCATTTTTTTATGAACACATCCATAATTTTTATGAAATCCATTTAGAAACTCTGCAAACATATTTATTAGAGAATAATTGGTCATATTTTTTAGTTCATTACAACAAATACCTTCCAAAAAATTCTATCCCTATAGAATAAAAACCATCATAAAAGGAAATATGAAAATATCCACATAGCCATCCCTCAAGATAACTCTCAAGGATCTTGTTACATCTAAAACAAAACTTCTAAAAGAATACACCAACCAAACAAAAATTTCCAAAAAATACCTCACAAACACAATCCACCTCTAATATACATAACCAGTTACAAAAACCTTTAAACCCTCTTGTATCACTAAGAAAATACTTCCACAACCAATACACAACAGATCCCCATGTAAACTGATCAAATACTTTCATCTTCATGTAAAGATAAAATCATTTTTAGACGACATTGACTCACCCACAAAGTTTCAACCATGTTGAGGTATAACACGACTTGATTAGGGATTAGGTTTTCCGTTATTCTTATGATTTTATTATTTAATCAAATATCATATTGGAAATGAAGAATCAAATCTCATATAAACTGTAATGTTCTAAACATCAGATCATAAATGTTTTTTGGGAAAAATGTAAAATCAAAACAAATCAAAGTAATGGGCATGAATATATGTATCACGATCAAAAATAATCTCTTCTAGGACACGATTTACCCACAACCCAAAAACTAAGGGTATGGTTCATACTCATAGACACATCTCACAATGACCCTATATTTCCACTAAATGCTCTACGAACATTGCATCATCCCCGATATTCAAGTATCCTCTATCTAGGACATAAGAGTCATCGTGAAGATACTGATGAAGCTAGGAGACGTGGAAGATTTCATGAATTTTGTCATGTCACCTGGGAAGTTTCAATCAATAATCCACTTAATCAACACACCCCAACACATATAAAGGCCCAATAGAAAGGGATGAGATCTTACTCCCATTGCCAAAACTCCACTACCCATGTCAAGGAGAAACATAGAAAAAATGGTCCCATTCCTGAAATCCAAGGGCTTCCTCCTACAATTGATATAATAATTTTATCTATCTTGTACTTATTTCATCCTCTAGTTAACTACCATAACCTTAAATATCCTTCTTAACACCACATCATGTTCATTAAATGATCATTATCCAACCTTGGCTCAATAAAACAGAGAACGACATGGCCACCCGTACAAAGCCTCAAATAAGAACATTCCAAATTATTTATGATAATTGATGTTTTAATCATAATCAACCAAATTAATGTGATTTTTCTAAGATTCAAGAAATTAAAATATACATTATCACAAAATGTACTCATATATATGGATATTCCTCTCTTCCTACGCATACATACGATGTTAGAATGTTGTGATGAGGCGTAACTAAGTTGAAATAGCATGCTGAAATCAGCTACAGACTTATGAGGTAAAACATGATTCCTGATACTAGATAATAGACCATAGGATTCAATACATCTGAGAAACTTGATCCACATATTTTCTATCCAATGAATCCAGGCCACCTGACTCCTTGATCACTAAGAAGTGAGATTATTTCATCAATTGATCCATGATCACCCAGATAACATCACAACATCCCTACTATCAGGGTAACTCGGTGATGAAATCCATCGATATGGAACACCATTTACCACTATAGAATATCTAAAGTATTAAAAAACAAAAAAATGATGCTCTACATTTACCTACTAGATAACCAAGAACCAATCCAAAAAATCCTACCATCATTCATTTTATATCAGGGAAACAAAATAGCAGTCTCAAGAAATGTCATGTCTTGAAAAATTGAAGGTGTAATGCTAAGGGTGAGATATGAAACTCACGAACGACCCCCTCAATTATCAGTATAAGAATAAATAGACAACCCTAAAATAACATATAGCTCTACCATATTATAAAAAATTCATCAAATAATCATGTGAAAAAAATGATCATAAATCACTTTTACCTCAAATAATACCCACTAAGACTCTTACAACTATTATATTAGAGAAGAATAACTTGTCATTCGAAACATGAAACCACCACCACTGACCCCCTAACATCCATGTTCAAGGTAACCAACTCCTCCATCACATTACAAGAATCCTTGGAGACCAAAACAAAATTTGTCTATGACTTCCCACTGAAAGATTAAGCCAAAACATTCTATTTTCTGGGTGTGTAGGAGATATCAAAATCATAGTCCAAAATAAACTATATCCACCATTGTTGTTTCAGATTTTGATCACATTGAGAAAATATATTTTGGAAGACTCTTTTGATCTATGAAGACCATAAACCTATCCCCATTGAGGTAATTTCACCACAACATCAGATAAAACAAAATTTATTCTAGATCTAGATCATGGGTATCATAGTCAGTCTTGTGGTAAAATAAATTCCCAGAACCATAGGTGATCAATGCTATCTACTACATCAAAAACACCCAAATCCATGATGTGAATAATTGAAAAAACACACCAAACATCACCCATTCCTTTGGAATCTAAATCACCAGAGAGCTTATCAACCTCCCCTTTGGGTAGTCAAACAACACCAGAAATGGTTCTACCTAGAAATTATTATAGTCCATCATTATCAAGGATTTTAATGGGGTTTAAATCTATGATAAATCAGATATGATCCTTCAATAATAGTGCACAAGTCCCACAAAGCTACGAACCACAACCACATTCTTGGGTGATTCCCAAGAAACAAATACCTCCACCTTCGATGGGTCTATGGCCACACCATAATGGGACATGATAAGCCTAAGTGAATTAACCTCTATAGTACATAAAATAAACATGAAAAACATTCCATAGAGATGGTGGCTTTGAAGAACTTGTAAGAAATATATGAGATCATCAATATTCTCCTCTAATTACTTTGAGTAGATCTATTTGTAATTGATGAAAATGACATTGAATTGTTCAAGGAATTAATGAAATAATGTGTTCATGGCCCCCAAAAACATATCTCATGGATTTGTGATATCAAATGACATGACTAAGAACATGAAGTTCCCATACCTATATCTAAAGGATGTCTTCAAGGCATCATCCTCTTTCAGCACAACCGTTGATATCTAGACCATAGTTCAATATTATATAACCAACCAAGTCCCCTTAAATGGTTGAAAAGATTATTGATCCTAAAAAAGGGATAGTGATTCATGATCATCACATAGTTAAATCTTTAGAAGCGTATGCATAACCTCATACTACCATCCTCATTTTTGGAGAATAACACTGGATCACCCTACAATGACACATAAGGTCTGATTATACCGTCTCAAATTTGATCATAGTTATGAATTATCATATCTTATAACTACAAAGGATCCATAAAATAAGGAACCATAGAAATTAGAGAGGCACCGGGCTACATGTTTATCCCAAACACAACATTACTTCAAGGATGGAACACCACAACCTCCTTAGGAAAAACCTCAAAAGAGTCGCTACAAAAAATGGAAACATCCGCCATCCTAGCATCCAAAGATTATATAAACAAATCACCCATAAAATAAATAAGAGTATCACACATCTACCTTCCACCATGCATCGCCACTAACTAATGAAAATAGAACACTGGACAACTATATCTGAGAACATGACGTTGCTCTATAATAAATTGATTACATTACACACAAAATAAAAATAGTAAATGATAATTAGGAAATCATAAAACTACATATATAAAAATGAAGTACACCCACATATTTGATAGAGTCACATCAATAGTCTACACCCCCAGTGCATATCAAACAAGGAGATCAAGCCTTTGACTGGTGTTGACAACACTAGAGGCATGGTAATCCTCTATACATCTAGTTCCCAAGAATGAACATAAGTGGAAAAAAATAATGGATTTTAAATCTCTTAAATAAAATAACTTAAAAATAACAGTGAATTAAAACCTTATCATACATCTAATGATCTCTTGACCCTTTTATGATACTATATTCATTGCATGCAACAAACCACACCCATCTCATCTTCCTCTTTTCTAAGGGCCACCTCCACATCCATGGTTGGATCAAGGTCCCAAAACATGAGGTACCATCTGAGGATGAACTATACTTGATCCATACCATACCAAATAAGTATATCCCTACTTCAATTGCTTATAAAACAACCTCAATATATAAAATATTTGAGTTCGGAACTAGACCAGTATACCTCATCAAAACCGATCTCAATAAACTATTCGAAACTGATCTATATGATGTCCATGAAACCGAAATAAAAACCACACATAACCAAATACCATAGGAAATGAATATGAACGAAAATAATTATAATACTAAAATAGTGGTTGCTAAGGTTAATACCATGTTACTCAAAACCTGAAGGACCCATCACCTAAAACCTAATACTCAATTCCCTTCCCCTTGAAAGCCTGACTGGTCCCCCTCTCAAGGTAAACCTCCATGTGAGTATATGTTCTCAATCATCAGTACCTTCCTATAAACCACAAAAAATGATGAAAACATAAAAAAAAGAACTTCATACTGGATTGATGTAAATAGTTCTTCATAAATACATGAAATGGGACTCCTCGTCTGGAAAGAGCTCTGAGGTAACGTGAAATAAATCTTGGAACTCGATACCAATATCTCACACATAAATCACCATACTAAATAGAGAGAACCTAATTACACTTCAATGAATTCATGTTCAATGAATGGTACTATAACAGAAGATCATTCTTGAATTAATCCAATGAAAAATATCAATTGTTCCTCTCTATAAGTTACATAATCCACCACTTACAAATGTCTACTCATATCAGACTAACTTCCAATGATACCCAGTTTCCAAAAGAGAAAAGATAAATCTAATGGAAATATATAGCTTCTCTAAAAATATCATTATCTCCATATATAAAACACTAGCCTTATACATAACCACATATATCCACTAAAAAAATGTGAAAATCTCTCTACCATTGATCATTATCCTCTAATGGATCAACCCTATGATGATCAACATGATGAGCCTTTTGAAGATATACTACCTGATCCATAGAAAGATGATGATTAGGAGCGATAGCTGAAAAGAAATAAATATTCATATTCTATATAGAATGAAACATTATTATCATTAATTAAATTCATTTTAATTAATATTAAAATATTTATACTTCCTCAGAACAACCCAAATTTTAATCAGAAAAAAATTCAAACATGATATTTGTAGATCTACTATGTTTCTACTATGAATGTAGAGAAACATCATAAGGTTGTTCGATAGGCCTAGATTCTTTGAATTAGATGAAAAGAGTCCCTAAAATCCCATGTATTTGCCAGTATTCCTTAGCCCATGTCACACACCAAGAGTAACTGACACCATTGCCTTACCAACACATGGAATCCTCATTATTCCTAACTCTAAGCTCTATCCACTATAAAAAAATTCTATTGTTATATTGGGTTAGGTTTTTATATTTGAGAGGGTTATGAACCCCTCTAAACACATTTTTGGCGGTTACCTATATCCATGCCTAATGTTCCTACCACATGGTGTTAGTAGTGACTTTGGAAAACCACTAGTAAGGTAATATGTAAAATGTGGTGGTTTGATTAGAGGGGTTTAAGACCCCTTATAATTTCACTAAAAAACAATTTATTTGGGGTTTACCCCCCAATTTATTTACTATATTAGAGGTGGTCTTAGGAACTCCCCGTAAATGGGTTTAAATTAGATGGGGTTTTAACCCCCTCTAATTGGGCCAAATATTATAGGTTGTTTTCAAAACTAAATCAAATATTTTATTAAAATCAATATGGATATAGTCCCACTAGTCGCCTTATGCATGGCCCCTCACCCCTCCAGTTCACCCCCCCCCCTCGTGTGGCTCCTCATCCATCGTGTTCCTCCACTCCACTAGTAGTCCCCCCATGTCCCACCCCCTAGTACGTGGCCCCTCGCCCCTCCAATTTCCCCCACTCCCCCAACTATTACCATTGTAGTCCCCTATCTAATTCCTCATAGCCGTTTCCATCCTCGCACCCATTGTAAAATTCTCACTCTGTGGGTTTCGAATCGAGGATCTCCAGGATAACATGCCTGTGCCTTTACCACCACGACAATTGAAATTTGTTAATTTTTGTACTCATTATTTTATTTATATATATTACAAAGCTTATTTAAATAAATGATATTTGAATAATTATTGAAATACATATAAATATATATCACACAATTATATATAAATTAATATATACATTTTTTATATTATGTATTTAAGTATTTATATTATATTACATTCTTATTATATTCCATTTATACATTTCTACAAAAAATTTATTTTAAAAGTGTATTTATCTACATTTGAGTAAATATATTTTATATTACAATTTATCTTATGTATATACACATATATTTATAAATTTATATATATATTTATGTAAATTATTCATATACCTAAATACATATGTATATATTATATACATTTTTATTTATATAATATATATAAATGTTTATTTTTATATTTATATAATGTATTCATAAATATTTTTCTATAATGCATTTCAATAGGTATATTTATTATTATGGACATTAATATATATTTATTTATATAAATTTTATAATATTATATATAAATAACATTATATGAAATACAATTTATATAAATATTTCATATGAATTTAAATTTAGAAAAATATCTATATAATGTTCTATGAAATATATTTTGATATTATATATAATTAATATTTATATAAGATATAATTAATATTATATGATATACAATTTATAAAAATATTTATATAATGTATTTTATTACAGATATTTATTATTATCCACATTAATATATATTTATTTCAATTAATATAATTGTATAATATTGTGTACTTTAATATATATTTATTTGTATAAATGGTATATGATATAATATTAATTATAAATAATATAAATGCATTAACTTATTATTTTAAAATATATTCATTATTATTATATAAATTATAAAAAATACATGTTTTGTTTTTTATACGATATAGTTGCTAAATAAATTATATTCAAGTATATATATAAAATATGTTTATGTTTTTATATTATATATAATTAATATTACCTGATATATATATATATATATATTAATTTAAACAATATTATAAAATTATATTTATATATGTATATTAATACAATTAAATACAATAATATAAATATTTTATATAATACGAAAATATAATGGTTTTATATATATTTATTTATATAGTTTTAATTATAAATACATATATTATGCAATTTATTTTTCATTAATAGTGGGGGTTCACAACCCCTCTAATTTGTAATCGTTAGGGGGGTTCAACCCTCTGTAATTTAAGATAATATATGGGGTTTTTATCCCCCTTAATTTATCACAATAGATGGGATTTAGAAACCCCCTAAAATTTAATACATTAGAGGGTGTTTTAACACCCTCAGTTTTATGAAATTGGAGGAGGTTTTAAATATCCACTTATTTAAGAAATTAAGGGTTGTTTTAAATAATAGATAATATAATTGATTAGTATTAGTTATGAACCCTCTATATTTAATTAAATTGGAGTGGATTCAAAACTCTCTCCAAAATCCAACCGGATATTAAAAAATTAACATTAACAAATATAGATGGAGTTCAGAACCCCTTTCTAATTTAAGAAATTAGAGGGGGTTTATAACCTTATCTAAATTTAATGATTAGAGAGATTCATATATAACCCCCTAAAATTTATAAGTAAAATTAATTTATAGGTGGTTGAGCATACCCCCAACTAATTATATAGAAAATAAATTTAGAGGGGGTTATACATAACCCCTTTAAATAATATCCTCTAATAAGTTTTTTATAGTGATCCTACCGATAAACAATTCATTGATACCACTCATTAGTGACCCCCTTCTAAAAAATATTCAACAATGAATAAAAACAGATAATGACCCCCCGAGTCTCGCCTCCAGTAAGCCCCCGGTTGGCGACTATCACGAAGGGCATGTAAAAATATCAATATAGAGTTAACTATACTAAATAAAATATTTATCATAATGAGATATGATATCAATGATTAATCAAATAAATATAATTATATAATGAAATAAACATTAACCATACCAAAATGAATGAATAAATATAAAAAACAAATGAAAGTCTCCAAAGCACAATATCCAGAACAAAAATAAAGAAAAAACACAACAAAAGCCTATATACGTAAGTTAAATATGTCCAGAATAGCCCATGTAGTCCTCTTGAAACCCTGAAAGCAGTTTATATATATATATATAGGGCAAGTATATAGGTATACAAAATATGAATACCAATTTCTCTCATGCACATGTGAAATGATAATACTATTGAACTTGTGAGAGAACAAAAAAACCAACCCCAAAAATATAGGTCATCTAGCCATATCCTACCTCATAATGGCTTCCACACTAAATTACACATCCAATTACAATTAAATAATATGAATGTTATCAATGAATGTTACCCCACACCAATTTCACATTGATTAGCCTCTTTCACACCCTAAAAAAATGTCATGTATCTCCTACATCTTCCATAAAACAACCAATCACAAGAAACCACATCTTATACTACCCATATACACTAGGGACATCTCATAACATAACAACCATAACTAGACCAGCATGGTATCAAGAACTTGAAGTAAACAAACCTTGTTCTATATTCCTACCATGCACAATCCCCACTATAATCCATCTCATCATCTTACCTGAAAACACCTGGATCATCACATCACATCCCACCTGAATACACCCTAGCCACCATTTCACATCACATATCATCAATTCAAATTTTAAATATAGAATTCATATCCTATTAATGTCATCATCTCCTATAAGAGGGATTTGGGAATAGTGAGTGTCCATCCATTATAGTGATCTTTCTTTTCCTTACATGGCTATTACATCATTTTAATGATAAACAACATAATACTCTTACAAATCCAGGATTAGATGATTTACTGTCTTGAAAAAATTTCCCTTATAGACAACTTTTACATAATAAAACATAAACATTATATAATTATTTATTCTATATCTTTATAGTGTCTTTTGAATTCTACTTAGTGAAATTAATCACCATTGGACATGCATCAATGAAAGGGGTGAGCTAAACTCCCAGTAAGAGGACAATAAATGACAAGAATCAATATAAAATTGGTGATCATAATAATAATCATCATAACATGATCATAAGATCATAATCATAATCATGATAGGAATCCCTAGATAAAGTCATGGAATGAGGAAATGCCTAAAAAATGAAACATCATGCCTTAGTTGTCAAACACGACACATAGTTGTGAATGAAGCTAGAATCATGTCCACACATAATATATGTGCATAATAATAAACTCACCATTGTGAAAAAATACAGTTTCATGTTTACAAAATTTGAAAATTATCTCATGAGATGCACCACATTACCCAATTCATTGGAGAAATGTATAATTCCAGGTACATCCATTAGAACAAAATATTTACATAATCCTGCATGCCACTTAGAACATATATCTATCTTTGGCATAAAAAAATACCTAGAGAGGAATGGGTTTCATTACATAAATAATACATTCATGAAAAAAAATTTGGGTTCCCAAAATTTAATAACACACATTGTATAATAATCTTTAGTATTGAGTGAAGAATAAATAATCTCAATAGAAGTAAAAGATGTGATTATGGAAATATGATTTATTTTTTATTTTTTTATATTTTTGCTAAAAGCATGTTAGAAACATGTATATACATGATTATAAGAGGGTTGCTTATTGAAATGAAATTTATGTAAAATTAAATTAATATCTATACTGAAATTGGAGAAAAGGATGGAAAACCCAAAGAAATAATATTGGGTTCGAGAATCCCCTTACCTTAATTAATGCTTAATTATTTTTATTTTTTTCCTGATGAATAAAAAAATAATTTTTATTGAAACATTGATCTAGTAGGGAATTATAGATTTTTTTTTGAAATATTTATAACTTCTAATAAATGAAATGTATTTCTTAATTTTTTATGAAATCATAGTGTTTTGATATCATATTTTTCTTAAAATATCTCCTTCTCCAGAATTTTTCTATTTTGATAAATGTAAATTATAAATTAGTATAATTAATTATAGAAGAATCTAATATATGTAATTTTATATGTATATTTTATAAATTATTCATATTTTCCATCAATAGAGGTGGTTATAATAAATGTCTTGGAAATATCTCTATAGGCGTTTAACAGACCTTTAACGAGACATTATCGTAAGTGCAGGAAAAGGAATATAAAATGTATATATGTTAGATATATGATTTTTAAGTAGGTTAAAATCATTAGTATAAATTTAACATAATGAATAATGAATTTTATATTATATGGTTTTGACATCTCTTGAATGACACTGTAACTCGATTAGTGATTAGAGCTGGATGGCTCTAGGACATCCCTTGGATTTATATGAGGAGTAAGAGGGAGGATTTGAGTAGATATTAGTTTTTAGAAATGGTGGTATGAGTGGTTTTCCAAGGGAATGGACATGGATTATTTATACTCAAGGAGAGTAGTTTTTTAGAATAAAATATTAAATAAAATAAAATACCCAAGATTATACTTATAATAGTGATCTTTTATAATATAATGTATTCTTCTTAAAACTTTAAAATACCTTTATAAATCATATTTATTAATTTATGAAAATGGAATGTGGAATGAGATAAAAAATGATATTTTATGAATTCACTTTTGAATTTAGGTTGTGGAAAATATTTTTAGGTTTGGAAATTGAGATTTATTTTATTTTAATGAACAATTTTTAATAATTAAACATGAAATACCAAAACATGATCAATAAGTCACTATTTCACTAATACACCATCAATGATGCAATTTAAGTTACATGGGTTTCATAAAAACTCTATTTTCACTATTCATCAGAAAATTGATGTATTTAAAAAAATCACCAAATTATCAATATTGTAAAATTTTCATTTTGTGATTTCAAAAATGGACTCCATTTTATAATTTTTTTAAATATGATAAATTTATTTTTTAACAAATTTCCTAATTTATTTGAAAAATACCGATTTTAATTATATAACCTATTTTTATGACACTTTGAAAATATAATAATGTTTAATAAAATTATTATATAATTATAATGAAAAAAAATTTAATTTTTGAATCTATTTTATAAAGAAATTACTTTCATATCATTAAATAATTTTGTAACTGAAAATATATGTTTTATAAAAATTTCAACCCTTAATTTATCATGTTTATAAAATTTATTTACTTATACTATGATATAATTAAATGATATTTTCATTTATAAGATGTGTAAATTTTTTCATACTTTTATAAGTGAGATTTATATTCTATCTGGAAGAATAGTATTCCTAATGGTTATGATATTTTTCCATCAGTTTAGGTTCTTTAATTTCTAAAAATGCCTTTTATTTAATTTATTTTTCATTTAGAATGTTTGTATTGTGTTGTATATGTGATTTTATGTTATTTCTGAAATTCTTATAAGAATTAAATTTACATTAGTAAATGTCGGGGTCTTTACATTCTTTCCCCATTGTGAAAATTTTCCCTCAAAAATTCATTTTACAAAAAAATGTGCGGGTATTTATCATTCATTTCCTCCTCTCATTCCCATTTCACTTTTACACACTTATGGTTCCTACACAACACTTCGAAAATTTGAGTAGTCATGTTGTGTAAAATTGTTTCTATTTGGTTCAAGATCATTATCAAGTACTCATCATAAGAGAGATCATCTTATGGCTATACCACCTCTGAGTTCAGCACATGTGAGGTATCAGATATATACTTCCTTTGGAGTGATTCTCGGATCACATCATGAACATGAGACATACTTGGTGAATGTTCAAGTTGAAAGTACAATTATCCTATGAGATCATGTATATAAAAGGGGCCAATGTACCTTAGTCTTATCATTTATTTCTTTCCAAATAGCATGACTCTCTTATATGGAGATATTCAATGGAAGACTTTATCTCTAATGTTTAACTCCTAATAACATTGACGATTTTCATCATATATCTTTATCTCACTCTTAGTAGAATTTATTTTTTGTTATATTTCTTGTCCCTTCCATGTCATCTCTTGCATAAGATAATTTCCAAGTAGCTTTTGTTTTCCAATTTCATCCCAATAGGTTGGAGTTCTATATCACTTTCCATAAAAATATTCATAATGATCCAAATGAATACATGTCTGGAATCTATTATTCTGTGAGAACTCATCCAATGGTAGATGATGATCCCATCCACCATTTAATACCATTCATCATACTCATATCATGAATTCGAGCATTTGAATAATCCTTTCATATTGGAAATAAGTTTGGGGGTTATAGGTCGTGCTGAAATTCAGTTCAATACTCAAACCATGCTGAAGAATTCTCCAGAATTTAGATGTGAGACTGAGACCATGAGCAGAGATGATAAAAAGTGGAACCCCATGAATCCTCACCACTACCTTTACATATATCATATCATTTTTTTCAAGATAGAGATATTTTGAAATAGAAATATTGTGGGAATTCTTGGTGAGTCAATCCACCACAACCCAAACAACATTTTTTCCTTTGGATATCTTTGGAAGAACAAGGAAAAAGTCTATAGTGACATTTTCCCATTTCCAAATGGGTATATACCATGGTTGCATAATCCCCTTGTACTTTTTTCACTGTTATTTAAGTTTTTGACATATCAGGAACCTTACGATATACTCTGATAAATCATTCTTCATGTTGTCCAACCAGAAGTGTTCTCTAATATCATGGTATATTTTTTTACATCCAAATGCAATATAGAAAGTTGAGATATGTGCATTATCAAATAGATCCTTTTTTATCTTAGACGATGAAGTCACACAAATACTTGTTCAAAACCAAATCACACCATCATCATTGAAATGAAACTCTTTTATCTTCCCTTTCTTTACTTCATTCATCTTCTTTTGAAGCTCTAGATCATCCCCTTTTGCTTCCATGATCTTAACTTGGATAGATGGTTGGTATATGATTTGTGAAAGGAAGTATTTATTCCATTTAATTATGATTTAAAAATTCTTCCTTTCAATATCCATGATGATAGGGTCTTTGTCAATCTGCATTATGGATAAGGTAGAATTTTCTTTTCTTCAAAGATCGTCAAAAACTATCTTCATCTTTCTTGTATGATTATGAATTGACCAATAATTGTCTTTGATTATCACTAAACATATCCTTTGACATATGTTGATCTCCTTTTGTGTTAATATATACTTTATACACTTTTTATTAGTATAAATTCCATATTTTCCACTATAGAGGTAGTGCAATAAGATTTTCAAAGAGAAAAAAAACATCAAACTCCAGATCATTTATCGGGTAGTTTTATGCTATATCTTAAAATTTTGTTAGGAATAGGCTGTTAATTTATCAATTTACATGTGTGCACAAACTAATAATTTCTTTGAATAATCACTTTATATCAAAAAACTTTTTCAACTTCTTGGTAGTGTGAGTAGAGGTTCATTGATTAGACTCTTATTTAGATCCTTGAAATTTAGCTCACATTATTTAATCTAGACACACTTTACCCATTTCCATGTTAAATTACACAGCGGGATAGAAAATCATGAGGATTGTTTTCACAATATGTCAATAGAAACCTTTTAAACTAAGAAAACAATGGATTTATATGACACTAGTGGGTCTAGTCCATTCCTCAATTTCCTTTTTATCATGGGTCTACATAAAATTCTCCACTTGTTATCCCATTTCCCAAGAATTTGGATTTATGCATCCAAAAGTCACACTTGTAATACTTGGTATACAATTTATCTTTCATTATTTTCAAAAACATAATCCCTATATATTCTTTATGTTACTCCATTATCTTGGAGTAGTTGATAATATCATCAATAGAAACTACCAAATATTTTTCAAGGTTGTGTATAAACACTCAATTTATCAAATCCACAAATACTTTGGGGGATTTATTATTTCTAAAGGGAATCACTAGGAAATCATAGTTCCCATTACTTATGTATAAATAAGCCTTTTGAATATGTTCCTTATTTACCATCAGTTGATTATATCCATAACAATGTTCCAATTTTTAATTGTATTTATGTCCTCATATTTTATTGAAAAATTCAATAATAATTGGAAGATGATACTTGTTTTTATTGTTAACTTATCTATTTTCTAATAATAGATACACAATAGCTTGTATACATCATTATTCTTGATAGAGAACTGGAACACCCCATAGTGATGCAGTAGATCGTATAAACCCTTTGTCCATGTTCTCTTGTTGTTGCTTCTTAAACTCATATAGTTTTATATGTTCTATCATGTATAGTAATTTTTACATAATAGTGGACCTATTTATGATTTCTATTGAGAACTCTACCTCATTTTCTTAGATAATATTGGGTTACTCTTTGCTAAATACCTCACCGTAATCTCTCACAATGAGAACTTCCTCCAAGTTAGTACCTTCATTTGACTCAACCATTTGAGTGAGGCATGGTTATTCATAGGGCATCAACACCCACAATTTTGAAGGTTTTTTCAAAGGATACTCATTTTCTTGGTTGAATTTGTAGAGTATTATGGGATGGTATGGAATTTAAAAATATATTTCCATTTCCCAAGAGCTTATATTTACTCTATTTAATGTGACACAATCCATTCCCCTTACAACATTGAATTACAACATGGGATGTATCAAGAGATTAACTGAGATAATATTCCCACATATTCCAATAGCATAAGATTCCAACACATGGGTTGGAATTATTACAAAATAATGAGTTTTTATAGATATCTTTACTTCAAGGTTTTGGGTATTTGATTCAAATGTTCATAAAAACATACATGGTATAAGGGAATGTGTATAACTATAACCAAATAAGAATTTTTACATCATTGAGTGAATTTTAAGTGTAACTTGAAATAATTTATTTTATTTCTCCACTTAAATAGTAGTAATGGAATAAACATTCACTTTACCCTTTTGATTTCATGGATAATGACATAGGTTATCCTTTAGGAATCATGGTTTTGTGCACTGGATTACATAGTTCCCTTGATCTATATAGTTGTATCATTGAACCAGGGGTGGTTCTCTCCATTACTCCACCACATTATCCAGCGTCCTTATGCCTATTTGACATTTATGTGCTTGGTGGTCCTCTTTCTCACACTTGAAGAATTTTATCGTACCATTGAGGAAATTCTCATGATGTTTCTTCCCACATTTTTGACAAGTGATTGGTTTTGAGTTGTTTCCACACTTTTCATAGATCATCCATCTTGAAACTAAATATTTCATTCAATTTCTTCATAGACAGGGGACCATTCTACAAACTCCATCTTCAATTTGAGGTCAATTCAAAAAAAACCTACATAACTCCCAAAACCTTGAATTTATAGATACTTTCTAAGGTGTGGATTTAAAATACTACAGAATAAATCATTTTCTATCATTAATGATAAAAAATCTTGTTGCGTACCTTGAAAGCCTTCTGATATTTTCTCAAAAAGACCTGAAATATTCTCCTTCCATCTATATCAGTGCAACTCACCCCATAATTTAATTAAGGTCTTTAGGGAAATACTTTTTAAGAAATATTTTCATGGAGTCTTACCACTCCATCTTTTCAATTTATCCTATTGGTTTGGTTCTATTAATCAACACCCACCATTGATCATACTCTCTATATAAACAATAAATGGATAGATTAACTTTCTCCTTATCAAAACATAGGAACATAGAAAATATATTCTCCATTGAGTAGACATGATGTTCTGTGACTAGTTGATTAGAAGATCTACTAAACATCTGTGGTCGTTTCTGCATAAAAGACTTGATAGCCAGTTTCTCTATATTAGGTGAAGGTGGTCGTTCCACATTATTCAGGTTACTATTAATAGCATAAGACAACTGGATAAGAATCACTATGAAATTTTGACTACCACCACATAAGGAACTGGGGATATCATTCAAGAAATCACAACATTTTTTCTCAGACAGGTTGTTTTCTAGGTTTCTCCAGGTTCCAACCATTCTCTAAAATAGAAAGGTTTGTATCAAAACATAATTTTAGAATTCATGAATAAATAATTAATTAATTTTTTTAATTAACTCTAAAGAAATTTGTTATTAGATACCTATGTATAAAAATATTATAAACAATGCTTCTTTATTTCTTACATATAATTATTCTCATATTGAGGGTTTTCAGTAATGTTCTCTAATCCAATTTCACAAATTAAATAAACTGTTCTTTGATTCCAACTATAGTGACCCTGCATTTTATTACCTGACTATTACATCATTTTAAAGATAAAATAATAATATTGTTACAAATACCAAATTAAATGGTTTAGTGTATTGGGAAAATTAGGATAATACATAAATTTAATATAATAAATCATAATCCTTATTTAATTCCTTTTTCTCTATATTATTAGTGGTCATCACATTATCCTTAGAACAAGTAATCACTTGAAGATATACATCAATGAAAGTGTTGATCTAAAATCCTAGTAAGAGGATAAATAAGGTCATTAATCAATACAAAATGGGTGAGAATAATAATAATCATCACAACATAACCATAGAAATTCCATAATAATCATGGGAGGAAGAATTAAATAATGTCATGGAATGTGTAAATTAATAAATATGAAACATCATGTCTTAGTGGTAAAACAACACACATAGTTATGGACAAATATATCATCATGTTCATGGATATTTAATCCTAACTCATGAAATACACGACATTTCCCCATGTATTAGAGTGATATATAATTCAGAGTGAACCCATCACATCATAACATTTACATAATCATGCACGCCACATAGAATGTATATCAGTATTTGACATTAAATAACCCTAGGATTTGAATGAGATTCATTTAATAAAGAATACATTCATGACCAAAATTTGGTGTCCCAAAAATGGAATAACACACTTATTATAATAATATTCAATCTTGAGTGAAGAATAAATAATCTATAGAGAAGTAAATTATGTGTTTTTACAAAGAACAATTATTTGTGAAATATATTTATTATTGGTCATAAAACCAGTTGGAAAAATGTAAATCATTTAGAAAAAGAGGGGTGAATAATTAAATGACATTTATACAAAATTAAGTTAATATCCATATTGAAATTTTAGTGAAGGATATAAAAACCAAAGAATGAAAACAATCTTAAACCGATTCATGCATCTAGGAAATTGAATCCACCCACACATATCTTATATCCTGATGGAATTATCATTTTTACAAGGTGATAAGAGAAATATAAATAACCTCAGAAGTTCCCTCTTTCACTGTGAAGATGTTTCTGGTCAAACCATAAGTTGGAACAAATCCTACATCTTTATTGGAAACATATTTAATTCCAATAGAAAAGCTAGTATTATTAATATTTTAGGAATCATGGAAGTGTACCTCCCCTTCACATATCTTGGTGTTCCCATTTTGTAGAGTATACTAAAATCTAATTACTTTTTTACCATTGTTGACCAAATTCTACACCAACTCTCATCGTGGAAATATAAATCCCTCTCCATTGCTGGAAGGATCTATCTTGTAAAGTCTATGATTGTTTCCAAAATGACCTATTACAGCATGGTTTATAATTGGCCTTATGGTCTCCTAAAGAGAATAAATTTTTCCATAAAAATATTTTTGTGGAGTGGGACCACTCTTGATAGAAATATGGTAACTGTTACCTGGTCTACCTCCTATAGACCTTTGGATAAAGGTGGGATCACATAAAAAATCTCAAAATTTTGAATGATGACTTATAATTCAGATTCACTTGGAATCTCCTTCAAAATAAATATTCCTCCCTTGATTTCCTAAAAGACCAGTTTCTTGAGAAATTAAAGAAAATAAATATAAATTATATGATCTCATCCATATGACCTTATATTATGAATGATTTTTCAAACATCGTGTTTAACTCTAGATTGATGGTGAGAAAGGGCTCTACCATGAACTTCTGACTTGATAATTGGATAGGTGTTCCTCACATTTATATGGTTTTCACCACTCAATCATCAAAAATCTCTAATAATACCCTTAAAGATATGTTAATCTCTCAAAACTGTAATTTTCCTAACTATAATAAGGAGTTCCTTAACAGTTATCTGTTTTCCACCACTGATGATTTTTGTTATTTTGTGACCTTCTCACAATGGCGTGTATGAATCAAAATGATTTTATGATCATCTTTTTTATTAATGTAACAATAATCTATGTTGGATAATTTTTTTAAATAAATTATTGATAAAGTCATCGAGATTTACTCATGTTTTGCATATTGCGCACAAAAGGATCCCAACTGAAACATGCCTTCAATATTATTGGATTTAACTCTACTCTAAATGACACTTTTTTTACCCACATTAGGTATAAATTAATCACATTTTTCTTTATTTTTCCACAGAAACCACTCTTTTTAATTATGTTTTTTTATCTTTTTGTGTGAAGATGGCCACTTTAAGACTCTATCAACACTCAACTATATTATTGTGTGGATGCGAATGACTCACAAAAAATGACGAATCTCTTCTTAACAACTATAAATGATCATCTTAATGTGATCTAGTATGATAGAATTTCCTATATTTATAAGAAATACACATCTAGTCTAAATGCAGGTAAAATGAGAATCCTTATATTTATTCAGGAAGACACCTCGATTCCAAAGGATCTTTACAGCAACATAGTTAGAGATCTGGGAATTCTATAATGGCTTAAGGTGAATAGAATTTACCCCTAGTCTAGATGCACTTTTGATGTCTTCTAGAAATATCCGCCTCTTGTATGGATAAAATTTAAGGATGAAATTGCTTCTAATTTCAACTGGGGACCCTCAAGTTGTGGTGCTATCTTTTGAAACCACTACACGAAGATTCTAGGCTTCTTGTATGGAATCTGTAGTGCCACCTATTATTTAAAAGCATAAATAATAGGTGTGACTCAAACTATATATTTTTTAAATAATCTTAGTTTGAATGATAGCAATTCGACAACCATTGTACAAGTCATCTGGAATGGAGTAGTTCACTTCGCATGGACACTTACTTCACTCTGAATGGACTATATGCATTCGCTCATGGATACTAGATATATTGTCACTCACACTAACTGTGATGCAAACAAGGTTGCATATGTACCCGCTAATATGGGAGTAAACCATGACATTACCTAGATAGTTGACATGCACTATGATTTTATTTCTCTCGATTATAGGGACAACAAAAAATTATAACTTTCTGACTTATGTAACTTTTTTCTGTAAGTTTTTCTCTAATAATTTTTTTTGGTCTTTCACAAGAACACCACCACTTAAAAAAAATTAGAGTATATTTTTTTTATATTAATTGGGAAAATAATAAGGATAATATGAAAAAATAGAGGAGTTAATATAGACTTACTCTTTCCATAGTATGGATTCTCTAGTGCCACACTCTAACTCCCTTAGTGATTGGAGTTGAATAGATCCAGAATGCCCATAGATTTTATAGGCATCTTAAAAAGGTATATTTGGGTAGATATTTGTCTTTGGAAGGGGTGAGATGAGTTTTTTTTCAAGGTAAGGAGGATAGGTTATTTATACATGAGGATAAGGGTATTTTTAGAATAAAATAATTTAAAAAATATTATATCAAGGGTTGGACTTGTAATAGAAAATTTTTCGCAACATAAATCATATAGTAATATAATATAATTTTCTTAAGACTTTAAAACAAATTCATAATTACAATTCAGTAGTTTATTTAATAGGATGTTGGAAAGGGAAAAAATTATATTTTTTGTGATCATTTTTAACTTTAGGTTTTCGAAAATTATTTTTAGTCTTTGAAATTGAGTTTATATTGTTTTAATGAATACTTTTTGAAATTAAATATAAAATATTTTAACATGAATTTATATAAATCATTATCTCACTAATACATCATGAATGATGTAATTTAAGTTACATTGATTTTGTGAAAATTGTATTTTTACTATTCATTGAAAAATTGTTGTATTTTAGAAAATTACAAGAAAATCACACTTCGAAAATTATGATGTTCTAATTGAAAAAACGAACTCCATTTTATAATAATAGTTTTAAAAATATGAGAAATATAGTTTTAAATCAAAGGAATCATTTATTTGAAAAATATTGATTTTAATGTTATAATCAATTTTATGACACATTGAAAAATTAATTAATGTCTAAATAAATTATCATATAATTATAATAAAAAATATTAATCTATGAATCTATTTTATAGAAAATATATTTTAAATATTTTTTTAACATTGTAAATAAACACTTATGTCTTACAAAAAGGTCAACACTTAATTTACCATTTTTAGAACATTTATTTACTTATACTATGATAAAATTATATCATATTATCATTAAAAAGAGTCCTAAATTTTATTCATATATTCATAGGTTTTATTACTATTCTATTGGTTGGATAACTATTCCTAATGGTCAAGAAACTATTCCATCAGTATAGGTTCCTTATTTTCTGTAAATAACATTAATTTAACTTATTATATATTTTAATTTTTTTACTGTGTTCTCTATGTGATTTTATCTGATTTATGAATTATTATTATAATATAAGATCCATTGATAAATGGTTGGGTCGTTACATCCATCCATACTTGACACCGAGATTATGAGGAAAACACCCCCAAACTATTGGTGATCACCATTAGGTTCTCAAAATGGGTGGGGGAATGTAATGAAAATACAAAGTATTATATATATATATACATATATATAATATCATAGCACAATAGACCATATTATGGGATCATAAAAAAAACATCACACCAACTCAAAACATCACCATAACACCTCACAACCCCTTCCACATTCACTACCAACACTAAATGAAAAAAACCACCCCAGATAACAAAAAAAACATATCACTATCTATATAAATTATATACATTTCTTTTGATTTAACATTACCAGTATGTTTCCATTTAAATGAACCATTTATTTCATATATCTATCTCACTTATTCAACATTTTACAGCCTATTAATTCATTTATAAAAAATTACCATTTAAACTATACGTCCAACTTTAATTCAAGGTTTTATTATTCATTTAAACCCATTTTCCAAACTAGACCATACAATTTTGATTTCAATTTTACCATTTAGTTAATTATTTTACTTCTTGAGAAACTGTTATAACCTAATAATTTAAAATGACTAAAATTTCTTTATATATATGCCAATAGCCTACACAACCACAATCATAGTCACACCCACCTCATCATCACAACTACCAAATCACCACAGTCTTTTATCAAAAACACCCCATATCATGAACACATAGATAGAAACACATAAACAAATTGCAACACTTTCTACAAAAATTAACTGATCATTTTTTAGATTTCTTGTAAGGATATTCATAAATTCCACTTCAATATTAAGGGTATTATCATGGAAGCCTAATTTTATAGGGGAAACCATTTAATTAACTATATATAAGTCATTAAAACAAATTCCAATCTGCTCGAAAATTATACAATCATTAATATAGGGTTCCCTAACACCACAATAACAGCTCAAATAGAGGCTCCCAATTTCCATGATTTTTCATGGATCATTTTCCGGTATAGTTCATAACATCAATAATAATAAAAATTGATAAATTAATGTCATTTTATTAAAATTAAAATTTATATTTCAATTAAAATAGTCCCTTTATATTAGTTAATCTAGATACGACCATCTTCTGAAGATAACATGAATTAACTTATTTCACATGATACACTAGGTGAGAAATGAAGGATTCCTTACCTAAAAGAAATAATAATCACATGATTTTCTACACAAAACATGGTATTCATGCATTGGAAGGGAACACCATAGGGATAACTAAAACTTATAGAAACAAGAGGGTTCTATGACCCCAATGGAAAGGCATTAGAACCTCTAGTCTTGAGATAATTCAATAAGGAACGAATGAAGCAAATATCATCATTTTGGAATCAATATATATTAAAAAATCGATATTTTAGATAATATATATTATATTAATTTCCATATAATATGGGTGTAATCATATTATATGTGGATGAAACATTTAAAATTTCAAGAATTTTTAGAAAAAAATAACATAAATATCCACTTTTATAAAATCTCTTAATTACATTAATTACGTCCTAAAAACCATTTTACTTCAAAAAATGAAATAAGGATAAAAATTTATATTTATTACAAACTAGAACATGTTACTACCAGGTGAAACTCTTAGAAGATTCTTCCAGGAGATAGATCTATGAGATACCATCAATATCTAAAGTTAGGAGATACAATCATGTGTTAGCTCCAAAAGCATCCATAAGTATCTACCACCAGAATATACCACTAGAAGCTACCACCAAAAGATAACATTAGACATAGACTAATGCCTATAGATTTTGAATTCAAAATCTACCACTAGACTCCACCACCTAGAGTAACCTCTAGAATCTATAGCTAGAATAATTATGATACCTTCATAATATTTCGTTATAATCTACTCTCAGAAGTTACCACTGGACATAGTCTTCATCATCTAGGATCTACCATCTAGATCTACTATTAAGATAAATAATTAAGAGATAACATCATATGAATCTATTAGGATCTACCATCTTTAGATGCCATCATGAGACACTATGATGATAAACTAGATAGAACTACTATTAGCCACTAAAACACACCCTTTTCAACTAAAAAACTCCAAAATCCTTCAAATCTCCAATGGGGATCTCTACCACAAAATATCCCAAAACATAATCTTCCCGAAGTTCTGGGACGTTACAATCCACACTATTATTATAAAGCACATTGTTATTAAAATAGTTTTTAATTAAAATGAAATATTCAATTATATGAATTGAGGAGTTGAAAAATTGAAAGAGATGAATTTGAAAATCCACTGAGGGAAATCGGCATCGGCTTGACACCGTAGTCATTGGCGGTTGAGCCCTAGATGAGATATAGACCATGAAACATAGATATCCAAATAAGGGGTGCGATGATACTCGAGTTGGTGGACCTAATATGTTGGTTGAGGGCCTTTATAATGAGATAATCCTAGGTGTACATAACATAGGATGAAGTTGAAAAAAGATGGGTGTGCTGAACGATCTGGAGTGACCCAATAATTATTGATGGTCCTTGAGACGTCTCTATATAATCTAGATTCTATGGAATAACCATGAGTCTTATTAGACCGTCATATTATTTTGGTGTTGTAATGGGATGAGATGTACTTCAATTTTTTGGTATATTCCCGAGAAACTAGTCATGATCAAGGATACTAATTACAATGTCTCTACAAAGGTGATTACTTTGGGGGACCTTACAGATGACCGTTTGAGAGATGAAACTACATTGGATTATATGGGAATGGGTAGAGATGATAGTGGTTGTCACCATAGTTCTCTAATCCATGATTATATATATCTTAGGTTGTGATGAGATAAGTCACACTCTAGGGAGTCTGACCTTTTTGTGAATGATGGGTGAGAAATATAGTCATTTGTGCTTAAGATTTATTCTTGGGTGTTTTCCATGGTATACGTCATAGTTCTTTTAAAGAATGAATTAAAATGGCTATGGAGAGATATGGAATATGTTTTGAATACTATGAGTGAGAGGTTAGTGTTTAGAGTTGTTACACCCCAATATTTTATGGTATGTTATCTTTAGTAGATTTTATTTCATTTAACACCGACTTGGCTTGTAGAACACAAAAGATTGAGTTTCTGTGAAACAACACTTTAGTGTTAAATTTTTTTAAATGATATATTTATAAATTATCCTTTTAATATAGCAATATAAATAGTAATAAATAATTTTTAATTG
The DNA here is from genome assembly GCA_963277665.1 of Viscum album. Taxonomy (NCBI): domain Eukaryota; kingdom Viridiplantae; phylum Streptophyta; class Magnoliopsida; order Santalales; family Viscaceae; genus Viscum; species Viscum album. The sequence continues at coordinate 1,392,037,034 of OY728150.1, read as the reverse complement.
TTATTTATAAATATTTCTCATAAATAAAACATATTAATAGTTAAATGTATATGTTTTGGAAAAATAGTTATATGTGTAGAAATACAATTTTATTATAGGAACTACTTTTTCTGTCCCTTTGAAAATAATAATGAAATTAATTTTACACACTCTTAGAAATTAAATTTTAAAAATATACTTGATTTTTGAATTCAGAATATCAAAAATAGCTTAGGTTGAATTTTTGGTATTTTTTCGAAAAAATTAAATTTTTGATGAATACTAAAAAACACGGCATTATTGTTAAAAAGCTGAATTTTACATTCAAATAATTTTTTAACTTTAAATTTATTTTAATGTCGCATTAGTTAAATAATAAACATATTAACTCATTTTAGGTCATTGGAATCTTTTTTATAATAGAATTATATATAAAAATTTAGTGAAGTTTTTTAACGTCTTTTTACCTACCTTCTAGCCACATTTGCAGATTATCATTAAATGTAATTTTAACGCTTCTTTGAATTGAATTTTGAAAAATAGACATAAATTGTTGTAATAATTAGGTAAAATATTGTATAATATGGTCAAAATAATATTTGGTGAATAATAACATTTGAATTTTATTTACTACATTTAAGGGTAAATAGGGAAATTAAAGGTAAAAATAATATTATAATAATATAAAATTACCCTAAATCATGTACTAATTTCAATGGATAAGTCTTTTTAGACCGAAATAAAACTTATTTCATAAATATTATCCTTTTCTATTCACTTGTGTTTGATTAGGATGTTTATTATATTTTATTTAAAGAAGAGTTAAAAATATCGTATTCAAATTTTAATAAATATTTTATTTTTTATATGAGGTAATATTATAGATATGGTCGTTTATAAATAGTTTTTAGAAATATATTAAATTTATCTACATCATGATAATTTATTTATAATTTTTAGGCATTAAATAGAAAAATTAAATAGTGAGACAATGATGATGCAACAACTATTTAATTAATTGAGATACCGAATTAATGATATTAAAAATATTAAAGTATTTATTTTGACTTAATTAATGACATAAAATAAATTTATATATACCTAAGACATATTAGTGACATATTGGAATTATTGTTTCAAAGTTATCATGTTGGTTTCAGATTTTTAAAAATGAAAACATTGAATAGTATTAAAATTGACATAAATAATATTTTAAAATAAATTAAATTTTATTAAATTATATAAAATTAATAAAAATTTTAGGTTCATCAAAATAATATGTATAGTTTTACCTATTTTATAAATTATCCAATTGGGGTTATTTTGGAATTTTACATTAATTATATTAACCATATGGTGTTAAAACAGAAGAAAAGACGGTAAAAGTTAAACTATTTAACTAAAGGTTAAATCCACAATATGAGGTTATTTTTTTTACCTAAACATGTCTACAATTTAATGGTTGAGAGGGTTTCGACCGGTACTCATGTTATCCTATAAATAAATCACTTAGTATATATTTGAAACTGAAAATAAATTTATAATAAGTTAATATTTTAATATCTTCAAAAATTGTCCCTCACCTCCCTTATAAAAGGGAATTTCTCACACTTTTTTATTCGCATATCCAAAGAGCATTGGCTCGGAAACACCTTCCAATTTACTCACCTAACCTCCCCTAAATCATCCTAGATTCCATTATTTAGGAATAAATCTAACCGAAGTATTCATTTTGTAGAAATCAATAGGGGCACTCGAAGAAGATGTAATTGATTTACCAATTCAATTCAATTTATTTTTATCTTATACTTCATATTCATATTTTTATTCCATAATAACGTAATTAATATCTAATCCACTATATTCATATTAGTTTTTATTATCATGGGAGAACCACACTGTACTTTTTACTAATCCTACAAAAACAACCCCACCGTGTGTGCATGCGTACAACTTACCTCTCCATGATGCGATGAGATTCATATTATACATTAACCATTAAAGAATTATTATAAAAATATATATATTATTAATAATTATGTAATAGATGAAATAATAATTATAATGGAGTAATATATATTTACATAATAACAACCTTGCTCTTTATTACACACTTAAACATAATTTATTACATGAACTCTTCACTTGATACAACATAGAATATTGAAAGGTCTACTGTCTTTGGGGATTCGGACCATTACATAACCAATGGAAACATAGAATGCAGTATCTTATTGAAAACTTCCTTTACATGACCACTACATACCCTCGCACTTAGCATTTCATGGGATAACCTAAGGACATGCATAAGAAAAGGGTGAGCTATAAATCCTAGTATGGGAAAAAACATGGAATAACATGATGAATATAATACATGATAGATAATAGGCATGTCAATGGATCACAAGAGAAACATGAACAAAAAGTAATGATAAATCATGATAATCATAACATGGAAATGTGGCAACAACACTTAATATGGAATTAGCATGAGCCAAGGTTCATTGCACATGGAGCATGTGTACATCCTCATTAAACATGAAACAAGAGTAAAACCTCATTGAAATTTAATTAGAATGAGTCAACACTCATTTCACATGAAGTATCATGATATTATACTTTACCCAATGCATTGGGGTGCTATCTGGACGCACCCTTCTGAAATATTTAATTTCATGCGTATGTGTGGCACATGGATTATAAAACATTGATTCATTAAACATGATCATTTTTTACATGATAATGGAATGTGGAATTAATACATGAAAACCTATAATCAAAAATTTACTGTTCATAAAGTTGAATACCCCTGATAGAGAAATGGTCATGGTATTTACTACACAATGACTTTGGCTTGGAAAAACGTGGTGGAATTTCGGCAGCATAATGGCATGACATAAGAACAAATAAAAAATGGTCAATGGGAGAGAAAGGGGTGTCTCATCATATTTACAGGAAATTTACAGTAATTAAGTTTTATGGATACATGTCCCAACAAACATAATTGAATTTATATGCATAATACAAAATGATTACTTGGATGTAAAAGAGGAGAGTGAAATCCCTCACAGAATTTCTCTTTAGTAACGGTTGTACATGAGAGACATTAGTGAGAGATAAAGGGGTCTCCCATCATCCAAATATAAATATGGAAGTCTGGGGGAGGTGAGAAATTATACCCAACATTTTTAATTAAAAATAAAAGGGCATAAAAGCTTAAAGAAAATTGGACAAACATGAGAAAAGAATAAATACCTTACTTGGAAGTGAACTTTCAAAGGCTTGGGAGTGGATTGAGAGAGGCTTATTAGGAGATTAGTGTGCATTGGGAAGATTCTAGAGAGAGTAGGGTGTAGTTTTGATGAACTACAAATCCTTTGAGTGAAGATGAAGAGTGATCTTGCGTAGGTTTATATAGGGAAGGAGGGGGAATTCATTATTATTTAGGTTTGGGACACCACACATTAAACTAATCAAAAACACAAACCATACCATGGTTTTTGAAAAATGGGAATAGAAAAAAATATTTTATGACGCCAATGGTCCAACTTAATAAAATAATAGGGTTGCTTATTTGGAGGTGAGTCATACTCTCAAGGTAAATAATTTAAAAAGACAAAATGTTTTATAAGTCTTTGAGGGCCCACTAAAGCTTTGTAGAATAAACATAAAAAATCTAAAATCACATTATTTTAATGTTAAAAAATATATTGGTAGAAAATAATCTTTATTGTATTTTATTACATCACTATTGAGTCATTATGAGGTCATAAAACACATTATATATTTAAATAGTATATAATTATTACCCAAAAATTCAACTATATCAGAAAATTATGAAAAATTCATCATTTGATAATTTTGACGTCTTGATTCCAAAAATAATATAAATTTTATCTAAAAAAGTTTCTAAATATTTGGATTTTTACATTTAAAATTAAAATTATCATTTATCAAAAATTCATGGGTTTCGACAAAACAACTTTCATACCATAATAAATATTACAATTGTATTCATAAAAAATAGTATGATCATTTATATTTAATAAAAATTAATTCATTAAGAATATTTTATTAAAATATTATTTAATTAAAAAATCCATTAATTCATCAAAATAGATTTCTTAGTGTAATATTAACTAAAAAAAATACTATTTGTGCTTTAAAAACTATTTTCAAAGTAATAATAATAAAATGAATGCACAATAATTATAAAAAGATATTGTACATAGTCATTGTTCCAGGGTAATATTACATAACCTCTTATAACACTGAAATAAGACCGATGTATAAGGTGTGTGATGGTGATAGGCTCTTGGGGTGGTTCAGATAACATCGTTCGAGTGGTAATCTCTATTAACCTCCTCTTCTCACGTAGTTAGTTCCGCTCAAACATAACATGTTCAAGCACATCTTGGGCTTGGTCAAGAGAGAATCCCAATGACACCACCTTATTTTCGAGCTCTTACAAATGTTATTCGTACTAGGAAAGTATACTAGACGAGGCCATCACTAACTTTTTCTGAGTAAATTGGATATGTTAAAGCCCTATATTTATACTAATCATGTGATCACTATTCAAAGACTATATTAGAAATGGTCACAATTCATAAGGGTATTTTAAAATCTAGAAACATAAAACCAATAAAGTTCAAATTTTATATAACCATAATAAGACATTTAATTAGATTAAGAGGTATTTTCATTAATGAAAGTTTTGGTCGTTAAAATCTTCCCCCCTTAAGAAATTTCACCCTCGAAATTTCCTATTCCCAAACTAAAATAAATGTGGGTATCTTTGATTCATCACTTCCTACAATTCCCATGTTGCTTCTTCAAACTTGTGGTTTCTCCACGACAGCATGATGAGGGGCATTGTCTTAGTTCGTAGAAATATCTCTCAACGATCTAAGATCTTCACTATTTTCTCCTCATAAAAAGATCATCCACTAATTGTACTACCTCTAAAGAGAGTACATGTGAAGGGTCTAGTATGTACTTTCTTATGAGGGATACATGAAAGACATCTTTTACATTTTCCATGGTAGGTGGAAGTTCTAGTCAATAGGCCACAACCTCGACATGATAAATAATCTCTAAAGGGATGATGTACCAAGGACTTAACATCCCTTTCTTTATAAACCTCATAACCTTCTTCCATAGAGATATATGTAGAAATACCATGTCTTAAACTTTAAACTCCAGGTATCATCGATAGATATCTTCATATCTCTTCTGTCAACTCTGGGCTGCCTTGATATGCTGCTGAATGGTTTCCCCCTTCTCCCCCATTTCATCGACCATTTCTGGTCCTAAAAGCTTATGCTCACTGACTTCATCCCAACATGTCAGGGTTCTGCATCTCTTCCCATATAAGGCTATAGACGGTGCCATTTGGATTCTCCAGTGGAAACTGTAATTGTAGGAGAATTCCACCAGTGGAAGATGTTGGTCCCACCCTCCTTTGAAGTCCATAGAACATGATCTTAATTTATACTCCAGTATCTGAATAGTTTTCTCGGATTGGCCATCCTTTTGAGGATGATAGGCCGTACATAAGTTCAATTTAGTATCTAGTGAATTTTGAAGACTCTTCAAAAAAAGGTGAATCATGGATCATGATTAGATAAAATAGATAGTGGTAATCCATATAGCCTTACAACTTTCCTAATATATATCCTTTCAAGTTAATGTAAGGATAAATCCTCTTTAATTGAAATTAAGTGTGCAGACTTTGTACGATGATCCCAAAAAACCTAGATTTCATTGGTGCATTTGTATGTCTTCAGAAGTCTAGTGACAAAGTCCATGGTGATGTTCTCCCATTTCCATGTTGGTATGGGAAATGGTTGCATCATCCCCTCAGACTTATGCATCTCTGCGTCCACTTATTGACACACTAGGAACTTTGACGTATACTCAACAATATCCTTCTTCATATTATCCCACCAATAATTCCGTCAAATATCTCGATAAATCTTTTTGTTTCATGGGTGAATAGAGAAATTCGAACTATGTGCTTCATCAAAAAGGTCCTTCTTTAGCTCTGGACATGATAGAACACATAGTCTTTTCCAAAATCACACAATTCCATCTTCATTAACATTGAACTTTAAGGATTTCCCTTTTCTGATAGCTTCCACTTTCTTCTGAATTATAACATCATCCTTTAGAGAATCTGTTAACTTTTCCAAAAGAAACTGTTGATAAATCATTTTTGAAAGGATTGATGATTTTCCCTTATTTATGATTCCCATGTCCATTTTCATCAAATCTAATAAAATTAGATACTTTTCAATTCTCATCAATGATATAATCACTAGGTCATTTATACTTAGAGAATCTCCCTACATGTTCACTTTCTCAATGTGGTAATGGATTGAGAAATCATTGTCTTCGATCAGCTATAACCATTTTCTTTGGTGCATGTTCAACTCATTCTATGTGAATATATATTGTATGATCTTGTGATCATTATATGTTTCACACTTCTCCCCATAGAGATAATGATGCCAGATTTTCAATGCAAAGATCACATCTGCCAACTCAAGATCATTCATATGATAGATTTTAGCATGGATTTCAGCTACCTTGGGGTGTAGGCTATCACATTATCATTTTGTATCAACACACAACCCATTCCCTTCTTTGAAGAATCACTAAATACCAAAAACATTTCTCCACTCATGGGTAATGTGAGAATGGGAGCAGTGATAAACCTCCTTTTCATCTCCTTGAGTCTCTCTTCACATTCATCACTCCAAGAAAACTTTACTCCCTTCCGAGTTAGCTTGTTAATAGGGTTAGACAACTATAAGAATTTTCTCACAAATCTTTGATAATATCCAGATAACCCCAAGAAGATATGAATATCCATTACCGATGTTGGCCTCATCCATCCCTCTATTGCAACTGTCTTGGAGGGATCCACATGTATCTCATTACTTGTGATGATATGGCCCAAGAATTAGACCTACTTCAACTAGAACTCACACTTTCTGTACTTTTCATAGATATTATCCTTTCACATGGTCTCTAGTATAGTTCTTAGATGCTCCTCATGATCCTCGTTGGTTATAAGGTATATTATAATATCATCTATAAAGACTACCAAATTGTTTTTGAGGTAATCTCTAAAGACTCTATTCATCATGTTCATGAATGTTTCTTGAGTATTAGTGAGTCTGAAAGGCATTACTATGAATTCATAGTGCCCATATCCAGTATGAAAAGTAGTCTTGGGGATATCATCCTTCTTCAACCTAACTTGATAATATCCTGACCACAAATCTACCTTGTAGAAGTATAGTGCTCCATGCAGCTGATCGAACAATAAATAAATTCGTGGAAGATGATACTTGATCTTTATTGTGATTTTTTGAGCTCATGATAATCAATGCATATGCACATTTACCCATCCTTATTCATGATAAAGAGGATTGATGCACCCCATGGTGAAGCACTTGAGTGTATAAACCCTTTATCCAGATTCTCTTGTATTGGTTTCTTAAGCTCCTCATGCTCCAAAAAAACTACTCAATACATAGTTTTGGATATTGAAAACGCCCCAAGTATAAGGTCAATTGAGAATTAAACATCTCTTCTAGGAGGAAGACCATAAAATTCCCCAGGAAACACTTCAACGAACTCCCTCACAATAGGCATGTCTTCAAGGATGGTTGCCTCCTTAGACTCAATCATATATGACAGATACACATTCTCATAGGAAAACAATATCCATCCTTGAGATGATGGAGCTAAAGAATATTCATCTTCCTCTTTGAACATGTAAAGAACTCCACAAAAACCACTCAATACAGAGTTTTGGATATTGAAAACGCCCCAGGTATAAGATCAATTGAGAATTAAACATCTCTTCTAGGAGGAAGACCAGAAAATTCCTCAGGAAACACTTCAATGAATTCCCTCACAATAGGAATGTTTTCAAGGATGGTTGCCTCCATAGACTCAATCATATAAGACAGATACACGTTCTCATAGGAAAACAATATCCATCCTTGAGATGATGGAGCTAAAGAATATTAATCTTCCTCTTTGAACTTGTACAGAATTGAGGGTCAATTCTCCACATGGAGAGTGATTTACCTCTCATAAAAATTTATGTTGGCTCTATTTACGGAAAGCCAATTCATTCCAAGAATTTCATCAAATTCCACTAGAGGGAGTATGATGAGGTGAATCGGGAATTTCAATCCACCAATTAAGACATGGGGGGAGTTATATTAATGGGATGAAATGATTGCCCCATTTTCCTTACTCACCAAAATCTTTTCTTCCATGATTTTTGGTGGTGTTGGGATTGTTCTACTAAACTTTCGGGATATAAAATAATGCGTATAACCTAAATCAAAAATTATATTATCTATTATTGAATGAATAACTAGCGTACCTATCCCCACATCATTGTCGGGGTTATCTTTGATAGTAGTGATGGAAAAAGCTCGCCCTTGCTGCCTTGGAGGTTGTTGGTTGCCTTAGAAAACCCTTGTATTGGGGCACTAATTTAAAATATGTCTTGGTTCTGTGCAGTTGAAATAATGAACAATGTGTTGAGAGTTGAACAGGGATTTACTCTCCTCTATTGCAACCACATGTTTTTCTTGTCGGCAGTAAATGGCTAGGTTCTCTTCTCTTCCATATATAAATCATTTCATCTTCCCCTTTAGGCAATTTTCGGGGTGCTTCTTTCCGATCCTTTGGCATGTGGGGTACAAGATTTTATTATCCCCATTATATTTATCCAACAGACCAACATAAATGATGTCCACCTTATGCTTCTTATCCCCATGATACCCTTGAGGTTCTCCAATCTCCATTTCAATGTTGAGGGTACATCTGACAATTTTCTCATAGCTGTCGAAGTCGAGGATCGCCAGGGCTTTTCGCAGGCTAGGATTCATCCCACCAAAGAAGTGGTCAACCTTGCATTCAGGGGTAATGAAAAAGCAAAAATCGTATCGTGCAAGCCTTGTGAAGTTTTCCTCATACAGTCTGACAAATTCATCATCTTTTTTATTGAGGTAAATGAAGTCCCTTTCCATCATAAATTGCAGGGTGCGTGGAAAAAATTTATCAAAAAACGTCTTCTGAAAATCCTTCTATTCTAATGCCTCGATCTCCTCCTCAGGATTCATTTTTTGATCAATGTCTACCATTGATCGGCTTCACCCTCCATACGATAAGCATATAGAATAAACTTCTCTTATTTAAAACATTGAAGGATGGAGAAGATCTTTTCAATGGAGTTGATCCATTTTTCTTCGATTGAGGGACCGAATGATACATTATAAGTAGGAGCCATTTTTCTCCTAAAGCTCCCGATGGAGTCTTGTTCTATATTGGGGAGGGGGTTGAACGTTCTTCTTGACCCATGTTTTAATTCAATGATTTTGTAAACTGAGAGAGTATTGTGACAAAGTTCATGAATCCCACTCCCATCAGATTGGGCATCTCATTAGAATAATCATCACATTGTTCTTTACATGAGTTGTTAACCTGAGGCCTCCAATTACTGGCCATTTGCTGGAATAAAAGGAATGTTAGGGGTAACACATAAATCTTAATCCAAAAATAAATAACTTATAAATAGCTTTTATTTCCTTAACTTATTAATATATAGGATTCAATCAATGTTATCAACGATCTACTTTCTAACATATATTGTTTGGGGAATTTCTTTATTCCCTTAATAAGGGTTCATACAATGATTGTGAATTTACCAATGCAATTCCCCCAATAGTATCGTAACCAAGGGTGAAAGAAGGCCCATTTTCATGTACTGGGACACCCTGGGTCAAACCCAAAACTCCTTGTCGGGGTTTTCACCCCTAGGTACATCTGTGTTAGAGTGGCCTCTACCTACTCGTATCCAGACATGGATGTATTTACTTGATAAACCGCGTACTCAATACTCACCAAAATTTATGGATGTTTTTACTTTACTTAGTCTTATCCCTAATAATTTGACTAGAATTTTCTAATCCTAATCCCAAAAATAACTAAGCCTATCCACTCATACCAACTATAACAACACTACTCTTTATTACTCACTTAAACATGAATTATTACATAAAATCTTCACTTGATACAACATGGGAGATTGAGAGGTATAGTGTCTTTGGGGATTAGGATCATTAAACAACAAATTAAAACATAGAAAACAACATCTTATTGAAAACTTCATTTCCATGACCACTACATTCTCTTGTACCTAGCATTGCATGAGATAACCTAAGGACATGCATTAGAAAAGGGTGAGCTATAAATCCCAGTAAGGGAAAAAACCTGGAATAACCTGGGAAATATAATTCCTGTTACAAAATAGGCATATCAATGGAGAACAAGAGAAACATGAACTTAAAGGCATAATAAATCATTATAATCATAACATGGAAATGTGGCGACAACAGTTAACATGGAATTTGCATGAGCCAAGGCTCAATGCATGTGGATCATGAGTAAACCATCATTGTTACAATTTAATTAAAAAGAGTCTACAATCATTTCACATGATGTATCATGATACTATACTTTACCCAATGTATTGGAGCACTATCAGGGCACACCCTTCTTAAACATTTAATTTCATGAATAAGTGTGCCACATGGATCAGAAAACATAGATTCATTAAACAGAATCATTTATTCCATGATAAAGTAATGTGGAATTCATACATAAAACTATATAATCAATAAGTAAATGTTCATAAATTTAGATACCATTGATAGAGAAATGGGCATGGTATTCATTACACAATGACACTGACTTGGAAAACATGGTGTAGTTTCAGCAACATAATGGTGTGGCATAAGAACTCATAAAAAATGGTTGATGAGATAGAAATGGTTGTCTCATCATATTTACATGAAATTGATAGTAAAGGGGTCTTATAGATAAATTTTTCATCAAACTTAATCGAAATTAGGTGCATAACACAAAAGAATTACTTGGATGTAAAAGAAGAGAGAGAAATCCCTCAAGGAATTTCGGTATGGTAACACGTGTACATGAGAGGCATTAATGAGAAAAAAATGAGTATCCTATCATAAAAAAATAAATAGGGATGTATGGGGGAGGTTGGAAATCATACCGTAACATTTTTAATTGAAAACAAAATGACATATCAACTTAATGAAAATTGGACAAAAATGAGAAAGGAAGAAATCTTTTACTTGGAAGTGTGCTTCAAAAAATATGGGAGGGGCCTGAGAGAGGCTTCATGGGATCTTGGGGAGCCTTTGGATGATTCTATAGAGTGGAGGTAAGAGGTTGGAAGAACTCCAATGGCTTTGAGTGATGAGTAAGCGGGAGCTTCGGTGGGTTTATATAGGGAAACAGAGGGAATTCTTTATTATTTAGGTTTGGGACACCACACATTAAACTAATCCATACCACAAACTAGCCCCTTGTTTTTTCTAATGGGGAGTGGAATGAAATATTTTATGAGGCCAATGACCGAACTTCCTAAAATAATAGGGTTTCTTATGTGGAGGTTAGTCACACTCTCAAGGAAAACAATTTAAAAACACAAAATGTTTTATAAGTCTTGGAGGATCCACTATTGCATTGTAAAATAAATCATAAAATCTAAAATCACATTATTTTAATGGTAAAACATATATTGGCCGAGAATAATGTTTATGGTATTTTTTAACTTTACTATTAGGTCATAATGATGTTATAAAACACAGTATATATTTAAATGATATTTAATTTTTCACCAAACAAATTCTACTCCATCAGAAAATTATGAAAAATTCACCATTGGATAATTTGGACATCCTGATTCCAAAAATAATATTCATTTTATCTAAATAATTTTCTAAATATGTGAATTTTTTACTTTCAAAATAAAATTCTACATTTATAAAAAATTCATGGGTTTTGACAAAAACAGCTTTCAAACCATTATAAAAATTACAATTGTATTAATAAAAAATTGAACCATTAATTATATTTAATAAAAAGTACTTCATTAATAATATTTTATTTAAATGTTATATTATTAAAAGAATCCATTAATTCATCATAATATATTTATTAGTTGAATATTAACTAAAAAATGCCATTTTTTCATTAAAAACTATTTACAAAGTAACAATAATAAAATTAATGCACATTATTTATACAAAAATAATGTCAATAGTCATAGTGCTAGGATCTTGTTACATAACTTCTTATAACACCCACATAAGACCTAAGGGTAAGGTGTGCGATGGTGACAAACTCTTGGGGTGGCTCAGATAACATCTCTCGGGTGGTAATCTCTATTAACTTCAACTTCTCCCATAGTAGGTTCTGCTCAAGATTAATGTGTTCAAGCTCGACTTGGGCTTGGTCAAGAGAGAATCCCAATGATGCCACCTACTTTCTGAACTCTGAAAAATGAGCTTCGTACAAGATAATTATACTGGATGATTCCATCACTTCATTTTTATGAGTAAATTGGATTTGTTAAATACCTATAATTATACAGATAATGTGATCCTTGTTCAATGATTATATTAGAAATGATTACAATTCTTTATGGTATTTTAAAATTTGGAAACAAAAAACCAATGAATTTAAAATTTTATATAACAATAATAAGACATTTAATTAGATCATGGTAGATTTTAATTAATTAATTTTTGGGTAATTACATATATATTAATGAACATATATTTTATTCTCTTACTTTCATCCAATATGATAAGGAAACAGAAACAACGTTCATGCGTACATATGGACAACCATTTCCATGAACGGTGTACTCCATTTAATATATCTATATATAATATATTTATATTGTGAATATATATGATATCTACATCATGTTGTATATTATTTAAGTAAGTAAATAATTATCTATTTAATACGATCAATAATAATAAGTCAAAACACATATGATAAAGAATTTGATTATTACCTATAATGTCAGTTTAACATGGAAATTATTAATAAACGGGTAATATAAAGTCATAAATCAATCATATATGATATAATAAATATTATTATGATTCTTTTAGAAGTTAATAATATGTATAAAACCATTATACATGATTTTTGAACACGTACGGAGAGTATCATACCCACGGTACGATAATTCCATCGCACTTTTAACATTCGTTAGTTATAATACTTATTTACCACCTATTTCTTGTGTGAGGGATAAGAAAAATACCAATTATGTTTGATATCATGAATACATTTATCTTCAAGGTATATAAAGATTAATTTGAATATATTGTGCTTATAATTTATGTGTTCAAATTGTTATGGGTTTCTTTAAATGTTTAAAGAATTAATCCTTTCTAAATTTTAACATTTTAGATATTATGATACATATTTATTTATATATATATAGGATAATAAGGGAAAAATTATTTCTATTTTTATTTTAATTAATTTTTTTTCAACAAGGAATCTTTTAAATTTTTATGTATCATATAAGTTCACAACCTCAGTATTATCTGAGGATGTTTATACATAAGTATCTACTCGGACATCATTATCATCCATGTCCACGTTTTCTTAAAATGTATTCATACTATTATCAAAAATAATTCAATGTCTTTTTTACCCATATTTATCTTTTTATAATTTTTTTAAATTAATCTTTCCATCGGTTTATAAATGAGGTACTTTTTTAATTTTTTGAAAAATTAAAGAAAGAATGTTTTTTATCTTATACGACGCGAGTGACTATTTTCTGCCATTTTGATGCCTAATCATTTTGAAGCATCCCTACTATATTAAAAATTTATTTTTAGAAGAAATGTTTTCTTTTATAATTGTGTGGATTTTAAATGATTTTAAAGTAGAAAATGGATATTTCTATCAAATATTTTAAATGATTTTGTTGTATTTTTTTTATATATTTCAACATAACTTCTTAAATTTTATGATTAATTGAGGTTGATTTATTATGATACAATCATCCATATTGTATTGAAGGATATTTGATATGTTTGAGTATGTATGTTTTATATCAATACAATTCATGGTTTGAGGATAAAGTATTAACATTTTGTATGCTAGTTTTAGTATAAATGTTCATGTTGGTTATGTTTCACCCTTTTCATGTGAGGAATGCATTAAACTTAAAAAGAAATATCCTAGAGACCAACTAATGAAAGCCTTATGGTTTTGAGACAAATTAATGAAATAATTGTGGGTTGGGAACCAGTTAATGAAAACCCTACATGTTGGAGACCGATTAATGAAAGTCACTCGAAGCATTGGTAGTTCTCCGGAGAGAAACTAATTTGGGTTTTGACTAACATCTTACCCGTATGGTCTTGGGATAAGGCCTTGATGAAATGTATGACATTATGAATTCCATCATTATAAGATTAGTTAATGATATTTTATATGATTGTTTTACTAGTATAATATCAATGTGAATGTTTGAATGGGACTATTTGAATTATTATTTCCATATTAGTTTGAAAATTATGTTTTAAAGGCTTGTGTTTCGATTTTATACTTTCCTTAAAATTTATTGTTATTTAAGAAAGCTTCTTGTAACATCCCAGGTAAATAAGGAAAATAAAATTTTCATATTTATTAATTTTTTGGAATTAAATATTAATTTTAGTTTTAAGGGGATGAAATTCTTGATGGCGTACCTAGTGTATAATAATGGGTTTCTTTGAAATCTCATGTTGTAGACAAGGCTGACTCATAGTAAAAAATAATAATATAATATTATTTTAATTGGTAGTTAACTCCTTGTCGTTGTATTGGGGGGAATGAAAAGAAATAATTATAATATGATTATACATGTTTGTTAAATGTTTTCATATTTATCCAATAAAATTTAGAGGCTTAAAATGAGAATGAATCCGATTTTGACCATGAAAAACTCTAATATTTTTAAAAAGTCATTTTACATAATTTTGATTGAGAAGCCTTTTTATATCTAGATTTTTTCACTTTTATATGTTCTATTAGACAAAATATAATTATTATTTAGAATCATAACATCCAAATTTACATTGGTTAAAATTTTTGGTAATTTTCTAATAAAGTTCATTTTTTTGATGAATAGTGAAAAATACTCCATTTTAAGTCAAAACTGTCTTTTAATATAATTTATTTATATAGTTAGATTGTAATTTTTTTGGTTTTAAAGTTTTATTGGATTATTTTTGTACCATTTAATACAATTTATTCCATTGGAAGTAATTTCACTTTTTAATTAGACCTAAACACATGTTAATCTTTTGACAGTTATTATTTCATAAAAACACGTTTTTCGGTTTTGAAAGGAGGAATTAATTTTAAATTAATTTATGAAACTTATGTATTTTGAATTTCAAGAAATGCATTCCATATTTTGAATCAGTAGGTACAAATTGTGTAAATAGTTATCTTTTATTTTTAGACATTATGAATAGTAACTTCAGTAAATATTTTATAAACGATGGTTAAAAGGTAAATATGGGAAATAAGGGTAAAATATAATATTAGAATAATATTAAATTATCCTAACATGTGTCATAACCCTATTATATGATACATATCTGACCATGGGAATCCTTGCAATGATTTTGGGACCCCATAGAGCCACTTGTAAGTAAAAATGACATTTTATAAAAATTAATTTAAAGATTAGGAAAATATAACATAAACAGATATCTTTTACTAAATTTTTTTTATATGGGGTTATATACATGATCTATTTGACTATAAATATTAATTATATAGATAAAAAAATTTCTTACATCAGGGTATTTTATTTATAAATTTTATACATCAAATACATAAATTTATTTATGACACAATGATGATATAATGTTTACCTTATTAATAAATGTTTATAATAAATGAGATTATAAAAATTAAAATAATTTTATTTTGAAACATTATATTCCACCGAAGAATTTAATGGATAATAATGACTTTTTTTTTAATTTATGAAGGTTTTTTGAAAGAAAAAATTTGTTATATATTTTTTAAATGTCTTGATATGAATAGTTTATAAATTGACATAAATGAGTTTTTAAAACAATTAATATTTTATTAAATGATAAATTAATCCTAAAAGTATAATATTTGGAAAACTGAGATATATTATGTTCAAATTTTCATTAATGAATTATTTTTGGTCTCATTGAATTTTATGGTAAGTATATTAACCATATAGTATGAATATACAAGAAGACATGGTAAGAGTTAAATTAGTTAACTGAGGATTAATGCTAAAAGATAAGGTTAATTTTAGGCCCTAAACTTGTCTAAAACCAATTTAATGAGATGATTTATAACAATAATCACCTTATTCTATAATTAAATGAGTTGGAGACCTTTTGAAACCTAAATCCAGTTTATAAAAAAAATAATATTTTGAAAACTTCCTAAAGAGCCCCTCCTCCCTCTTATAAAAGGATACCACCTATAACACATTAATCACACCTCTAAAGCTTCTTTTATAGACCAAAATATGCTCCAATACGCTCCATGTATCCCTATATTTCTCCTAGGATCCTTACCTTA
Organism: Viscum album; assembly: GCA_963277665.1. Taxonomy (NCBI): domain Eukaryota; kingdom Viridiplantae; phylum Streptophyta; class Magnoliopsida; order Santalales; family Viscaceae; genus Viscum; species Viscum album. The sequence goes on along the minus strand of OY728150.1, from coordinate 1,392,020,555 downwards.
GGAATAATGTAATTCAAGAAAGCCTTTTGGTTCAAACCAAAGGGAATATTCGATTTAAAGGTAACGTCTTCTCTCAAGTTCTTTTCTTTTATTTTTCTTTCCACTCTCTATGTTATTCATATTATTTGTTTAAATAAATAAATCATCATAAATATACTAGTTTTTTATTATATGTTTTGAAACTACACTTACACACACCTCCATCTAATGGATTTAGAACATACTGTTTATGCGGACGACGAACTACTGCCTCACGAAATGATGATTATTCAATTATCACCTACCACCTATCATGGTGGACATTATAATGGAACTATATTTGAATTTGAAATGTATTATATTAATATTTTATCTATGATTATTTATTTTTCATTTATATGTTACCTTTATGGTTTCAATAATAGGTAAATAGGATAATTTTATTTGAGGAAGTGTGGTCATCCACCCCTCAAAGTGATATGACTCGTTCATGGAATATGTGGAATGTATAAATGATGGAGTTTATGAAATTATATATGATATTATACTGGAATTATAGTATACATTTTAATCATTATGTTTTCATTCCATTAAATGCAAAATATAAATGAAAGTAGCGTTCATGTGTACGTATGACTTACCATTTCCATAAACGGTGCGTTTCATTTTTATCTCCAAACGTTATGTAACATAATAAATACATATAAATAATGGATATATATAATATATATGATATCTAAATAATTAATTTCATTATGGAGATAATGTACTTTTAACCACATGGACAACTTTTAATTGTAAGAAGTTCATTTTGGACTCCAGTACCAAATATCAACAAAACGACCGTTATCAACTTAAATGATTATATAATGTTTATAATGTGGTAATATGTGATATAAAAGAAATAATAAACTTGAAAAAGGTTATCAAGAAAGAAGAATTTTTTTATTATTCATGATGTATAAGGGAGATACGTGACGAGTCAGACTCAAGGTAGGGGAACTTCTTAACCCAATTCTATTATTTGGGTAGATCTTATAATTCTTGATTATGTCATGATTTTATTATCTGAGAAATAAATTTTTTGATGTACTATGTTGTATTTATACTTTATTTATGTGTATTTATTTTAAATACACATAATCCTTCTATTTTATTTACAGAATAATCATTTTAAGGGAACCTTTCACCATCCTATTTTTGTGAAAGACTTATTATTTGTTATGTATTTTAATTCAAAATTTACTATATTGGGATATGTTATTATATATCATTATTATAGTAAATTTTATTTCCATGTTATGAGATAACCTTTCCCCTCCCATCAAATCATTTTTTGAATTTCAATGTGATTATGTTTGGCTGCTGAATTTTTTTAAGGGAATACTCCTCAATCTCATTTCATTGAGGCTTATCTTGATATTGTGCACCATTATTATCCTAAAAGGTGTATATAATTCCCTTTGAAATATTATCTCATGAATCTCCTTATTCTCATGATATTATTAGTTTTGTTTCATTTCATTATTTAATTATTTTTATTCAATTATTTTCTCAAGTGGTAAAGGACTCTTTAACTAAATATTGTTTTAAATGTCTTAAAGATACAATTTTCTAAATATTTCTCATTAATGTCCATGTTTTCAAAATATTTTCAATTTTTTATTCATATGGACATTAATTTTTTATAATTTTAATTACTATAAAAGTTTCGAAGTGTTATGTGACACACTGATTCAAAAATATATTTATTAAATGTTTTAAATGATTTTGAAAAGAAATATTTTTCTACGAAGAGTTTTACTAAAAAAGAAATTTTTTTAACATACGTGGTGACATATACCTTTCCTCCGATATGAGCATCATTTGATATTTGGATTCCTTAACTATTTGTAGTGTTTTTAAAATGGTAAATAAATACCACATACTCATTTATGTATTTTGGTATTGAAAATGGTTTTTAGAATTAATTGATTATTACAATATATTGAAAGGATATATTATGATTTCAATGTGAAAATGTTAACTTTACCTTATTATTATGTGTTAGGTTTTTGTTATGGTTCTTGTGAATTGTTTACATATACAGGTGGTTCTGTGATAAACCTAGGGTGTGTGAGCCCGAAATAGCTCTTCAATGCATAGGGTAATGTGAAGGAGGTAAATGTTATGTTTTCTCCTAAGAGATTTAGGGACTATACTAGGATGTGTGTTCATAATGTAACTCCCTATGTAGCTTTTAAAGCTATACCACAAGTATGTTATGTATGCTAAAAGTTACATTTATGATTTATGATTTCTATGTGTTATTGATGAATCTATGATATCATTTGGTATGTAAAAGAGCTTATGTTTTATATATATTTATTGTCTAATGTTTGTATTCAATGTCTTATAACCCTTTCTTATCTTCTTATACTCATCCAATGTTTTTAATATGGTTTTCACAGGGTATCTGAATGGGTAAGGGAAATAAATAATTCAAGAAGATTTATATCAAGAAAATAATCTTGTTTTCATATAAGAGTTTTTATTTTATGAAAAAAATGGATACTAAGTAGAAGTTTATACTTTATTAATATTTGAGATGTGATATAATAGTTATGGCCAATTATCTAAAACACTAAACTTGAAAAGTTACTCAATGTGAAATATTATCTTAATTCAAGATTATGTAATGTTTATGGATGAGGAATTATAGTTGGTATCTGAGGTCAGTTTAGACAACTTTATAGATTAAGAGTTTTTGTTAGACACATGGTCAGTCTATATGTCCACCCATTACATTAAATCCTTATTTTATAACTTTTTCTTATCAAGGAACGAATGTTACAAATGGAAGGAGGAGGATCTCAAACAAAATTTTTATCTCTTCCTGATGACTTGCTTGCAATAATTATTGAAATGTCATGTCCGGATGATTCTCAAATACATTTTAACATAAAAATTAGTTGAAAGAAATTGTTTGAGATATCAAACAGCTCCTCTATACATTGATACCATCGCAGATCATGGGTGGTATTTAATCAAATTCTATTTTCTAAATATTCTCATATTTTCAAGAATGTTGAATATTATCAATGAATTTTAAAATATTTTACCTTATCACAAGATTTTGAAGAATATTATGATTTTGAAAAAGGTTCTGAAGAAGGAGACCCCTGCACAACCTATTTATATTTGCTTTTAAATTATAGTCATTTAGTAAATAATTATAGTATTTTAAAAGAACCATTTATTAAATGTTTAAACCCTAACTCAGTCTGAATGTTTTATCAAAATCATGTTTTATCAATTTTTTTGAAATTAAATGTCATACAAGATTATTTTCCAAAACAATTTTCTGTGATCACCCATATGACCCAATTTGTACAAGGTGTATTTGGGTAAAGGAAGAAGATGATTTTGAAGGATCTCAAAATCCTTATTGCAATGCATGGACCATCTATCTACACGAACAAGATGATGACGAAACAAGGTGGAAACCATGATCATGGTAAAATGATCATTATTTGGGAATAGTTTTATTTTATGGAGGTAAAAAATGTATATATATATAAGACTTCATGAATTAAAATATTGTTTCCATTATAAGTTTGGATGAAAAAGAGATTTATAAGACAACACTTGAGGTTAAATAATGTTTGGATAATTTATGAGTTTTATAGAAAGGGAAAACACATAAGATTGGGGATGGACCATCATATCCAGCAAGGCTGTTGGAATCGAACCCAAAACTAAAGGGAGAGAAGGGAGAATCGCCTACCACTGACCTACATGAAGCCACTGGTTAGTGTGACTGATTATGTTTAGTTAAATGATTTTATAGATCAAGAATAAGTTGATTTTGGGAACTTATGTTTTATCAAATGGATATCCTTAATATAATAAAACGATTTGGAGATTAAATGATAAAGGTTATTTTGAATGACATTCTCTCTTTTGAGGAAACACTATATGCCTATGTAAAATAGAATACTATGGGATTTTATTTTTGGAAAATTGTTGACATTTTATTTTGGATGGATCTATGTTTTTGTTGTGGACATATGGCTATTTGGGTAATTTATGAACATTATTAACCTATGATAGAGAATTTGTGATTCGGTTCATTACAATTCAGTATGAGACTTTGAGAGTAGATGATGTTATTTGGAGATAAATGTTAAGATTTTTGGGAATGACTATGTGATCAAATCCTTTTCCGTTTTGGGTTTCAATCATAGCTGGATTATTTTTTTGAAGAATTATTTTTAATTAAAATTTTGTTTTGAATGATCTTTGTTAAACTTTTGGTATTTTTCTTGAATTTTAGAGATTAAGAGTAGCATTTATTTCTATGAAGGAATATCCTTTTTGCGGACTATCTGATCCTGTACAAAACTTTTAGATTCTAGTTAATGTCTAAAGATATGGGAAATAAATAGTTAATATTTTTTTCGATTATGGGATTCTCTAGAAGTTGATTATAGAACTTTATGTGTGACCAAGTCAACTTGAATACACATCGTTTGGAGAAAAGATGAGTTTTTGATAAAACATAATAAAGGATGATATTATACTTGAAAAGTTAGTATATTTCCTTATGTCATTAATCAATATCATTAATAAATTCACCAAATTTATGAAGTGGAACTTAATACAAAAATGTTTTCCATTTACTTTTACTACTGGTAAATCAATGACCATTTAACCAATCCTAATATTGTTGTTTTCTTATTATTAACTTTCTCCTGAACATGTTTTTTATCCCTCTCCATCAAAACTTGAAACTTAGTTTATCTTTCATATAAATGTTTTCATAAAATGAATCATAGTATTATTTATCTCTATTGACCTTTGTAATTCTATTTATTTATGTTAAGGTGATAGTTTTGTTGACTCTTTTTCCGATGTAGGTCTTTTAATGAAGATTCCAAGCCTAATTTTAAAATTACGAAGATGAAACTTCAAAAAGGGGGAAGGATGTAACATCTCATGTAAATAAAGAATATGACATTTTCATATTCATTAAAAAATTTTAATTAAATATTAATTTTAGTTTAAATGATATGCTATGTTTTATGGCATACCCGACATGAAACAATGGGTTTCTCCGAAATCTCATGTTGCACCCAGGGCTAAGTGATACTGAAAAATAATAATATAATATTATTTTGATTGGTAGTTAATGCATAGTCATTGATTTGGCAGGAATGAATGGAACTAACTGAAATATGATTATACGTGTTTGTTAAATGTTTTTACCTTTATCAAAGAAAATTTAGAGGCTTAAAATGGGAATGAATTTGATTTTAGGCATGAAAAACTCTAATATTTTTAAAAAATTATATTATCACCATTTGAGGAAGAAACCTTTTTAAATCTTGATTTTTTCACTTTGATATGTTCTAATTGAGAAAATAATCATCTTATTTAGAAGTAGAACATCAAAATTTACTTTGGGTAAAATTTTGGTATTTATCTGATAACGTTCATTTTTTGATAAATAGTGAAAAATACTGAATTGTAAGTCAAAAATGTCTTTTAATGTAAATTATTTATATAGTTAGATTATTGTTTTTATTAGTTTTAAAGTTTAATTGGATTATTTTTTTACCATTTAATACATTTTTTTCCATTGGATGTAATTTTACTTTTTAATTAGACATAAACACATGCCAATATTTTGATAGTTATAATTTTTTAGAAACACACTTTTTGGTTTTGACAGCGAGAATTAATTTTAAATTAATTTTTGAAACTTCTTTATTTTGAATTTGGAAAAATTGATTCCTTATTTGGAATTATAAGGTCTAAATTGTATATATAGGAAACTTTTATTTTTAGACATTACGAATAGTAAATTTCTTAAATATTTTATTTACCATGGTTAAAAGATAAATTTGGTAAATATGGGCAAAAAAAATATTATAATAATATTAAATTTCCCTAAAAAGTGTCTTAACCCTATTTGATGATACATTGCTAACCATAGAAATCATTGGGTCTATTTTGGGACCCCTGGAGCAACTTTTAAGTGAAAATGAAATTGTATAAAAATAAATTTAAGGATAGGGAAAATATAACCTAAATATATTTCTTTTATTAAAACAATTTATATATTGGGTTATATAAGTCATATCATCAAATATAAATATTAACTGGAAATATAAAATGATTTCATACATCATGGATTATTATTCATAATTTTTATACATCAATTAAATAAATTTATTTATGACACAATGATGATATAATGTTTACCTTATTATTAAATTATTTAAATAAATGAGATTATAAAATTTAAAATAATTTTTTTTTCAATTTTATTATTCCATCCTTGAATTTTAGGGAATATAATGAATTTTTATCTTTGAATTAATCATGGTTTCTCAAAAGAATAATGTTTTTATAGATTTTTTAAAATTATTGATATGAATAGTTTACAAATTGACATAAATGATTTTTTAAAACAATTAATATTTTATTAAATGATAAAATAATACTTAAAATATTACATTCATCACAAAAATATATATTATTTTAAAAATGTCATTAATGGTATATTTTGGGTCTATTGGCATTTCATGGTCATGATATTAATCACATAGTATGAATATACAAAAATATATGGTATGAGTTAAATTAGTTAACTAAGGGTTAAAGCTAAAAGATAAGGTTAATTTTTTGCCCTAAACATGTATAAACCCCATTTTATGAGAGGATTTAAAACAATAATCACCTTATTTTCTAATTAAATGAGTTGGGGACCTTTTTAAATCTAAATCCAGTTTATAATAAAATAATATTTTCAAAGTTTCTAAAACAGCCCCTACTCCATCATATAAAAGGCCACCACCTATAACACATTACTCACCCCTATTAAGGCCCTTTTGTTGTCAAAAAACTACTCCTATAATCTCCCAAAATCCCTCTCTTCCTCATATAAGCCTTACCCTAGGAATAAGGAAATTCACAAAATCCTTTTGGTTCAAACCAAAGAGAGTTACCTGATTTAAATGCAATGTCTTGTCTCAAGTTCTTTTCATTTATTTTCCTTCTCCACTACCTGTGATCTTATTATTATTTGTTTAAAAAAAACCATTATAATAAATAGAAATGTTTTTTAATGATAAGGATTAAAACTACAATTATACACACCTCCATCTAATAGATTTAGAACATATTGTTTCTGTGGACGGCGGACTAATGCCTCACGAAACAATGATTATTAACTTATCTTCTACCACCTCTCATGGTGGCCATTATGACTAAAATATATTTATATGTGATATATATTATATTTATATGGTCTATATGATTCTGTATCTTTCATTTATATCATACCTTTATGGTTTCTCTAATGGGTAAATACGATAATTTATTTAAGGTAGTGCGGACTATCACCCCCTCAATGTGATATGACTCGTTCATGCCATATGTGGAACATATAAAGAACAAAGTTATTTAAATTATATATGATATTATAAAGGAACTATAATATACTTATATATCATTAATTTTTCATTCCATTAAATACAAAATTGAAATGAAAGTAGCGTTCATGCATACGTACGACATACCGCCTCTATGAACAATGCGTTTCATTTCTTATCTCTAAATGTTTTGTGATATTATAAATACATATATATACAGGATATATATGATATATATTATATCCAAATATTAAATATCATTTTGTAGATAATGTAATTTTGACCACAAGGACAACTTGTACTTATAAGTTCATTTTTAACTCATGTACCAAATATCAACAAAATGATCATTATTAACTTAAATGATTATCTCATTTTTATAATGTTGTAATAAGTGATATAAACAGAATAATAAAATTGTAAAAGATAATAAATAAAGTATAAATTAACTTGAGATTATTATTCAGTAAGAAAAAGGAACATACTTGACGAGTCAGACTAAAGGTAAGGGGACTTTTTAACTTAATTTCTATTCTTTGGGTTAATCTTCTACTTCAGGATTACGTCATTATATGATTATGTGAGAAAAAAGTTTTGATGTTCTATATTATTTATACACTTGATTTATGTGTATTTATTATAAATACACACAATCTATCTATTTTATTTTCAAAATGATCTTTGTAAGGGAACCTTTCACCCTCCTCTTTTAGTCAAAGGCTTCTTATTTGTTATGTGTTTTAGTTTAAATTTTATTATGTTGGGATATGTTCTTATATATACTTATTTATGTAAATTCTATTCCAATGTGATTAGAGACCCCTTCCTCTCCTATAAACTGATATTCTGAATTTTAATGTGATTCTGTTAGGCCGCCGAATTTTTATAGTGGAATACGTCTCAATCTCCTTTCATTGAGGTGTATCCTGATATTGTGCACCATTATTATCCTATAAGTTGTATATACATCCCATTGAAATATTATATCATGAATACCCTTATTATCATGATATTATAAGATTTGTTTAATGTTATTCTTTAATTATTTTTCTTCATGTATTTTCTCAAGTGGTAATGGACTCTATAACTAAAATGTTGTTTTAAATGTTTTAAAGAAATAATTTTCAAAATATTTCTCATTAATTTCCATGTTTAAAAAAAAATTAATGATTTACTTATATAGACATTAATGTTTTAAAAATTTAATTCCTATAAAAGTTTCAAAGTGGTATGGGACACTTTGATTCAAAAACATATTTATTAAATGTTTTAAATTGTTTTCAAAATAAATCTTTTTCTACGAAGCCTTTTACTAAACGAAAAAAATGTTTCTTTTTAACGTACATGGTGAAAAAGAACTTTCCACTGCCACAAGAATTATTTGATATTTTTCTTCCTTAACAAGACGCAAATTTTTTAAAAAGGAAAATAAATACATATACACTTTTTATGAATTTCTGAATTTAAAATTGTTTTGAGAATGGAATGATTATGTCAATATATTGAAATGATATATTATGATTGCAATGTGGAAATTTTATCTTTCCTTTATGATTATTTGTTATTATTATATTATGGTTCTTCAAAAAAAACTTATGTATACTGGTGGTTCCATGATAAACCAAGGAAAGGTGAGCCCGAGATAGCTCTCCAATGCATTGGGTAATTTGATAGAGGTAAACATTAATGATTCTCCTAAGAGATTATGGGAATACACTACGATGGGTATTCTAAATGTAACTCTCTACGTAGCTGTGAAAGCAATAATGTAAGTATGTTATGGATTCCAAAATTTACCTTTACAATTTTTGATTTCTATGTGTTATTCATAAATCTATGATTTCATGATGTATGTTAAATAACTTATGTTTTTTATGTATTTATATACTAATGTTTTCATTCTTTATCATAAAACCCTTACTGAGCATTTTATGCCTATCCCATGTTTTTCAAATGTTCTTAATAGGGTATATGGAAGGGTATGATAAAGTAAGAATTCAAGAAGATTTATATCAAGAAAAGAATTGTTGTTTTCTTTTATGAGTTTTTATTTCATGAAAAAATGGATACTTAGTAGAAGTTTCTACTTTGATAATATTTGATATGTATTGTAATATTTAAGGCCAATTATATAAAAATATAAACCTAAAATGATCTTTAATGTGAATTATTAACATAATTCAAGATTATGTAATGTTTAAGGCTGGGGACTTATACTTTTTTAGTACTTTTTTCCATATTGAGAATCTTAGCTCACCCCTTTTGTAGAATTTATATTCCCAAGATGCCAAGAAGTGTGTTATGATTTATATACAGGGTTAAGATAAGAGAATAATGGATTTCTAAAAGGATTATCAATGTTGTATTTTGTGATTTGAATTGAAATGTAATGTTCATGTATGTAATATATTTTCCAAGACTACAAAAATGATCAGTTCTTCAAGATTTTATTTATTGTAATCAATCAAATGTATTAAAATAATGCACTGTCTTTGGGTTTTTGGGGTTGAGGCATTATAATTAGTAATAAAAGAAGTTTAGAAACAACCATCGAAACTAGATTTAGAAAATTTAGATTAGGTATCATAACCCTAAGATAGAATCTAAGGTTAAATATAGAGAAACATCCAAAAAAAATTGAAATTAAGAGATTATGTGGGTATTCCTAGAAAAAACATACATGTATGAATACTACAAGTGGACGCAGTTCTATAACAAATGCATCTGGGAGTAATAACTCTAACAAGGTGTTCAGAGCTTGATTCGGGGTGACCCTGTACATGGAAACAGGCCTTTCTACACACCTAGTTTGACAGTCCTGGGGGATATGCTTAGGATAATTGAAATTTTCATAAAAATCAAAATGAAGGATTAATAAATAAATATTTCTTAAAAGAATCCATTTTTATGATTAGGAGACCAGATACATCTAAATCTTCAATTAATGATTACAATTTTACTAGTTTGAGGATTATACATTATTATTTGATCTAACCTATGTTTGTTGTCATTTAGAAAAGGTGATTTATAGAAGGAATGTGAACTTTACCAATACACAAAATAAAAATAGTAAGGAGAATCTTATCTTTCATTGACTTAAACTGGCATTTTTTAGGGAAATAATCTCCCATGTGTTCTCATCATACATAGAAAATGTATTATGTGTTAAAAAGATAAGTAAATAATTCCTTGAGTCCTATGGATTTTAAGGGAATCAAGAGAAGAAGATTACTGTAGAGAAAAAGATGGATGAAGGGATGAAGGAAAATAAGGATTTTCCCACTTGTGATAAATATTGAAAGAATCACCCTGGTAAATTCATGAAGGTAATGGGTGTTTTCTATAAGTATGGAGAAAAAGGAAACCGATTTCGTGATTTTAAGGGTAATAAAAAGGTTCCAAATGTGCCATGATTCATATGGAAGGAGATGGGAAACTCTAAGAATCAATGTCCCAATCGTCATAGTATACCCTAGAAGATGCTATTGGATAATATTCATGTTAAGATATAGCCATAGATGAAGAGGAATGATTAATGTAATTATGTTGTTAATTAATAATTATGTAATTTGAGTATTGTATACATGATGTACATGTTATATGATTTATGAAAATAAATAAGGATAGTACTGCAGTACTATTTCATTAAGTATTTGAGATTGTATGGTACAAAGTAAAGTGACACAATTTTCAGTAAATTTTTTTAGAAAATATATGGTTGAGGAAATGATAACCCTTAATATGTCTGAGATAATAATGTTGGAATAAAGAGAAAAATTATTTGGATAATGTGTATTGGATATTATTGTCTACCTTGGAACTACATAATGGTCTATTTATTCCATCATTGTTGGAGTTTACAACATTTTTTGGATTTATGGAGTATATCAAGAATTATATGTTTTATATAAGGAATAATGAAGCATAGATGTATTAAAATTGGATTTTATTGAAATTGGTGGTATTAACACGTTTATTTGATAATAAATGATTAAGGTATTCACATGATTATTATGCAACAAAAATATCAACATTATGTTATGTGACCTTCTTTATAATTTTTTGGATAGTGAGTTTAGACATAAGTATTTTGGATAAGTCTAATGGTTGGAATTGATTAAGATGGACATCAGATAGAATTGTTTATGGCTAAAACATTTTATAATATTATTTATGGAATTTTATAATAATATAGTTTTATGAAAAGGAAAACCCGTAGGTCAGGTGGCAACCTATCGTGCTAGAAAAGGAAGTGGGAATCGAACCCACAACCGAAGTGTGATAAGGATTTGTCACTTATCACTATCCTATGCAATGTCCTAGTTAGAATAATGTGGGGTTTTATTTAAATAGTCTAAAAAATAAACTATAAATTCATTTTCAGAACACTGTTAAATTTAAGAAAAATAGAATATTTTTGAATACTATTATTCACATAGAAATATGATTTTGTGATTGAAATTAGTTAAAGGATGAAAATCTACATGATAAATATGTATTATTACATTTTTTATTATTCTATGATGTAAATTAATTATAAAACAATAGGGAAATGATATTAAAGCCCAAATTTTTTTCCTAGCACTTTCTTTTTGGATGAATCTAATGGTCCCTTAGATCATCACCGACTTCTAGAATTGTGATTGGAAAATTTTTCCCAACCACGTTCCCTATTATGTGTTATCATTGGTGACCTTAATACTTCCCTCTATTTATTTTAAAATGGATGTCTTGTTATTCCATTTCTAATGTGGTATTTCAATTACAATATTTTGAAAAGTCCAACCCAAAGATTTAGATTCCGAGTTTAAATATTGAGGACACAATTTATTGAAGGAGGGGATACTATAACACCCCAATATTTCACAGCAACTTATCTTCAATAGATTTTATTGCATGCACTATCGCCTTGGCTTAGGCAACACCCAATATTTAGTTTATGCTAATCAACAATTTAGTGTTAAAATTATTTAACTGATATATTTGTAACTTATCCTTTAAATATAGTAATATAAATAGTAATAAATAATTTATAATTTTTATCTCTAATTTTGTCACTTAAATAAAAAAAAATTATAAGGAAATGTATATGTTTTAGTAAAATAGATATATATTTATTAATACTATTTTCTTAAAGGAACAACTTTTTCTTTCATTTGTGAACAATATAGAAAATTAATTTTAAACACTCTTAGAAACTAAATTTGTAGAAAAATACTTCATTTTTGAATTCAGAATATCAATGTTAGCTTATGGTGATTTTTTATATTTTTCTCAAAACATTCAATTTTTGATAAATAGTGAAAAACACTACATTATTATTAAAAAACCGACATTTTCATTTTAATAAATATTTTACATTAAATTTATTTTAAAGTCCAAATAGATAAATAATACATATATTAAACTAATTTAGGTCATTTATATCATTTTTATAATAAAATTAGATATAAAAACACAATGAACTTTTTTAACGTCTTTTTACCTGCCTTTTAGACACATTTGCAGATTAGCATTATACGTAATTTTAACACTTCAGTGAATTTAATTTAAAAAATGGACATAATAGGATCAAAATAATTTTTTAACAACAACTTTTGTATTTTATTTACCATAATTAAAGGTGAATAGGGTAATTAGGGGTAAAAATAATATTATAATAATATAAAACTACCCTAACACATGTCATAATCTCATTGGATAAGTATTTTTAAACCCAAATAAAACTTTTTTCTTAAATACTATACTTTTTATGCCACTTGTGTAAGATTATGACATTTATTTTATTTTATTTAAAGAAGATTTAAATATTTCATATTCAAATTTTATTCACTATTTTGTTTTTAATGTGAGGTTAGATAAGTGATATGGTCAACTATAATTAGTAATTATAAATAAAATAAATTTATCTACATGTTGATAATTTATTTATAATTTTTATACATTAAAAATATTAATTAATTATTGACACAATGATGATGTAATATTTTTTTAATTAATTGAGATATCAAATAAATGATATTGAAATTATTAAAAAATATATAATTTGACTTAATTAAACATATAAACTTATTTTATAGAGTCCTTAGAAATTTTATTGACATATTGAAATAATTTTTGCGTAGTTATCATGTCGGATTACAATTTTTAAAAATGAAAATATTGAATAGTATTAAAATTGACATAAATAATACTTTAAAATAATTACAATTTTATGAAATGATATAAAAGTAATAAAAATATAAGATTCTGTAAAATAAATTTAATAATCTCAAATAGTTCTCAAATTATCCAATTGGGGTTATTTTGGTATTTTATAGTAACTATATTAATCCTATAAGGTAAAAATACAAGAAGACACGATAACAGTTAAACAGTTTAACTAAAGGTTAAATCCGAAATATATGGTTAATTTTATGACCAAAACATGTATATAAATCATTGGTAGAGAGGATTCAGACAAACAACCATATTATTCTCTAAATAAATAACTTTTCCGAAATTTTATACTGAAGAATAATTTATAATAAATTATGATTTTAAGATCAGCCAAAATTGCCCCTCTCCTCACTTATAAAAGGTAACTTCACCGTATCATTAAATCAGACCTCCAATGTCCTTTGGATCAGCTATTACCTGAATATTTATTCTCCCAAACAACCTAAATTAATCATACATTCCATAATGTTTTCATAAAGGCAACATAAGGAGTCATTTTGTTCAAATCACATGGAGACACTTGAAGAAGAGGTAATTGTTTTACCAATTCATTTCATTTCATTTTCTTCTTTGACTTACTCTTCCAATTTTGTTCCCATACTAAAGTAATAAATATATAATAAAATATATTATTAATAATTTTTATTATCACGGGACAACTATATTAATCTTTTTACTCATCTTACAAAAAATATCACTACGTGTGTATACGTATGACTTACCATCTGCACGACCCGATGGGATTCATCTTCCACATTCACCATTAAAGAGTGATTATAAAAATATATATTATTAATAATATGAAATATATGTCATTATAATGATATTGGAATAATATATATTTATATATGTATGTACATATATTTCATTCACCTACTTCCTTTGAATACGATAAGAAAAGAGAGAAAACATTCATGCGGACGTACAACCTACTGTTTCAATGAATAGTGTATTCTATTTCAAATATATATTTATTATATATATTTATATTATGAATATATATGATTTATAAATTAGTTTTTATGTTATTTAAGTATTTAAATCATGATCTAAGTAATACAATCAATAATAACATGTCCATATAAATATGATAAAGAAAGTGATAATTACCTGGAATGTTGCTTTAACATGGAAATTTTTAATAAAACGGTAATATAAAGTAATAAATGAACGATATATGATATCGTAAGATTTTTTATTATTCTTTCATTAGTTAATATTTTTTTAAAACCATTATACAAGTGTTTTAGGAACATATGGAGAGTATCAGACAAAAGGTAAGGGAATTATGTTTCACTTTTAACATTCATGAGATATAAGCCATGATCACCATATATTTCTTGGGTGTGGAATATGTACAACCCAAATTATGTTTCATATCATGAATAAATTTATCTTCATGTTATTTAAATAGTCATTTTATTATTTTTGTCTTATTATTTAAATGTTCAAATTGGTATGGGATGCTTTGAAAGTTTAAAGAATTAATTATTTCTCCATTTAAAAATATTGGATATTATGATAAATATGTATTTATATTTATATATAGGATTATAAATAAAATATCATGTCTATTTTTATATTTATTAAAAACAATTAAAAAAGAAATATTTTATGTTTTCATGTAATTTTTAATTTCACAACCTCATTATTATCTGAGCTTGTTTATACGTAAGTATCTACTAGGGAATCTTTATCTTCAATGATAATACTTTCTAAAAATGTATTTATAAATATTATCAACAATTATTCAATTTCTTTTTTAATTGTTATTGACTTATTATAAATTTTTAATGGAATATTTCCATCAGTTTCCAAATGAGGTACTTTGTGACCTTTTCAACAAATTAAAGAAAGAATGTTTTTTAACTAATACTGTGCGAGTGGCTATTTTATGCCATTATGAATCCTTCACATTTTGATGATTCCCATAAAATAATAAAAGGTTATTTTCAAAAGAAATATTTTCTTTTATAATTTTTTGACTTTTATATTATTTCAATGTTGAAAATGGATATTTATCTCAATATGTTTTATTGATTTTATTAGATTATTTTCAAATATTTCAACATACATTGTTCGATTGTATGATTAATTGAGGTTGATTTATTATCATAAAATCTTCCATTTTGTTTTGAAGGATTTACTATATGTTTGATCTTGGATGTTATATTTTGGTACCATTCATGGTTTATAGTCAATGTATTAACATTTCATATGCTAGTTTTAATATGATTGTCTATGTTTGTTATGTTTCACCCTTTTTATAAGAGGAATGCATAGGACATAGAAGGCCCTATGGGTTGAGGAATAGTTAATGAAATCCCAATAGGTTGGAGACCATTTAATGAAATCCCCTTGATGCATTGATAGTTATAACGAGACAAACTAATTTGGGTTTTAACTAATGACTTAACTGTATGGTCATTGCATAAGGCCTTGACGATATGTCCGAAATAATCCATTCCCTCATTTTGAGATTAGTTAATAAAATTACAAGTGATTATTAGACTAGTATAATATCCATGTGAGTGTTTAAATGAAATTTTTTTACTTATTCTTTCCATATTATACTGAATATTGTGATTAAAAGTCTCGTGTTTTGGTTTTATATCTTCCTTAATGTTTATGGTATTTTAAGAAATCTTCTTCTATATTGTTAACCTAACTAAGCATCTGAGCCCACCCCATTCTTATTTTTTATTTTTTAGGATGCTTAAAAGTGTATTATTATTTATATGCATGGTTAATCAAGGATAATAATGGAATTCTACAAGGATTATCAATGTTATATTTTATGATTTGAATTGTAATGTAATGTTAATGTATGTAATCTATTTTCCCAAACTTCTAAACCTATTGGTCCTTCGGGATTTGATTCCCTGTAATCATTCCTATATATTAAAATAACTTACTGGCTCTAGGATTCCAAGGTCTATGAGTTAAAACAGGTGGCCATCATATGCCATCACAATAGGGGGTCATTAATTTTGGGCTCAGGGTCTATGATCTGATGCATGCATGATATCTTCTTAGGCATGGATATTCTACCATACCATGGTCGGCTTAGCTCTATGTTTATGCTACTGATTAGGAATATTCCCATATAGAGGATCCTATCATAGTTTAGGGTAGAGATGATTAAAGGGTATATTCCCTAGATAATAACACTTGAATATGGGAGGTATGAGATGCCAATAAGGTATATACCCTATATGATAATACTTCCATATTTGAGGGATGATATTTATATGTGTTTTATGCCCCAGATGAGAAAACTCTTATTGAGGTATTGTGTGATACTTATGGACTTATGAAAATCATGGAATTATATCATTAGAGAGGATCATGATACATATTTCATATATCATGTAAAGAATTAGGAATATTATGGTTGGAATAATTTTTGATGTGCTCATAGAAACCACAAAACTAGCCGAAAAAAGTATATTCAATCAGGGCCATGGTCATGTAGATTGATAATATAATGGTTTTCTGAATGGGATTAAATTTTCAATGAAACATGCTCAGATATATTCTAGAATCTCACCATGGATGGTATTATTAGTTTATCTTAATTATTATTCAGCAATTTATTTATTCATATTATCTATGTCATGAGAACCTATCATTGCATATGTTTGTTGGTATGTGACCATGTTCTTGGTGCCCTAATTATTTTTTATAGTCACATCCAAATTGGGAGGACATTAAACATGGATACCTTTAATGATCCCCAATTATCATTGTAACCACAAGTCTAGGATGATTATTAGAATAGCAAGATTGAGTGAACATATCAGACCAGGTTAGTAATTGAGATGAGGTGAGGCTAGTCATGTTCATAGAGATATTATGCTTAAATTCATCCATATTGGTATATATATGTGATCAGACTTGTGATTGGTAATATTGTGAATGACATGGATATTTGGGCCTTTATGTAATTCAATTTTTAGTGTTGTTTAAATTTATTGTATACATTTCCATTAAATTAGAAGTTGTTGGTATTTGGTTATTTTATACTCCACTATACACTATAATATAGTGGTTATATCTTCCCTATGATGCCTCCTTAGAACGCCACTAATAGACAACATTCTCTAACATTCAAGAAGGTTCTCATAAGTAAAATTGATGACCATTGGTACATTAACCTATTAGTGGTTCTAGGCATCAAGATATTACAATTCATTTTCAGTGAAATTTTTTAATTAATTAATATATAAATATATATTACATGATTTATTTAAATGATAAATTTCTCAACCTTGAACCATTACTTAATAAAATTAATTTTCTATATTTAAAAGTTTTAATGTTCATTTATTAATTCTTATTTTCTTAGTACTAATTATTCACTTTTAAAAATAACTACTTTTCAAAATATTTTTTATATGTATTTAAATAAATAAAAATGATCAATGATGTATATTTATTTAATAAAATATATTATTTATATATATAAATAATTTGAGATCCATTAAAATATTATTACTTAGTAATTAATATGATTAAATTCAAATTTTGATTAAAATACAATAATCTATATTTTTATTACATTATCATCATAGGATATTCAATAAAACAATTTTTAACTTGATTAAAATGAATTATTAGTGGGACTTATGTTTTTCTCTAAAGAGTAAAGTGCTCTCAAAATATTTTAATTTTTTCAGTTTCAATTGCTGAAAATACAAATGGAATATTTTTCTGGATTAGCTTTAAAATCAATAAAAGTGGAAGTGGATTTTCCTTGGGTATCCACTTACTCAACTTGTTAAATCATTATCCAATTTTTAATCTCATGTTTTATCCCTTAAAAAAAAACTTCCACCTTTTTTACTCTCTCCATTTTTTTTAATTCTAATTCGAGGTTTGAAATGATCACTACAATGCCGATTCTTTCTAAGACCAGTATTCAGAGATCTATTATTAACATCATCTATACCCACTTCTCATAATCAAAATCAATGTTGTAGAAATGAATCATATTTTTCTAAAATATATTAATTAATAGAAAATAAATTAATAGAAAAATAAATATAAGATATATCCAAATTTCAATGCACTTTTTCTGAATCCTAAAACTCAAAATAGTCAATGAGATAGTTAAGATGTATAATTCATTAATTATGTGGGTATAGGGTAGTGTCCTTAGTTTAACCACTGTGGAATTATCAATCTATAATAAAATATATTACAATGACAAATTAAAGAAGATAAAAAACAATAATAAGTGAGTGATACTATGAGAATGAGAGATCATGATTAAGCCCACCATCACAGCGAAATAATGTGATATTTATAAAAGAATACTCATGTGTGTGGGTTAACATAGAAAATTCTAAAATTAACATCATGAGAACCTTTTATTTTATTAATAATGTTCTCCAAATTTAGCATTGTGGAGACTATTCTTTGTTGGATGATCAAAAAATTCCCAGAATCAATGGTTTCGATGACATTTTCATATCATCAAGAATACTTCCAACTTGATTGGTGCTCCACCTCTAATCATGTTCAGAATAATTATTGGGGGTGGACTACAAGAGTGATTCACAACATAGTTGATTTATAAAATGATAAAATTTAAGAAAATATTGGTTTCATGATTTTAATTTTATCGGACCTTGAAAATGGGGATTGGACTACAATGGGGCATTTAGAATTGGGATTTGTATTTGAATCAACATTTAAATATAAATGTACCAAAATAAATTTAATTTATTATTATTGTATTGGTCCACTATTTATTATTAATTTATTTTATTTAATTATTGTTTAATATTCACTTTTTTTCTTTATTTTTTAATCATTAGTATTACTCCACCATCTTTTAGTTTATATTCTTCATAACATGTTATAATCAAATGGTGTGTGGTTGAACATGGAGGTGCCTTCATACAATGCCAGTGAGAGTGTGTAGATCTAGGTTTTTTTCATCTTCTTTGATGAAAATCTAATCATACAATAGAGAGGCTTCATTTTACCTTATTCTATTTGTGGTATAGGTTAGTGAGTATGGGTATTCAATAGAGCTCAGTTTTGGATTCTTCAACTATCCATCCCCTTACAACAAATTATTTATTCAGGGGATCAGGGTTCTTACTTATGTGGCCCTGCATCTTCTGATTTGGGGATCTTCTCATTGATGAGTAGGTGGTGCGATGAGAAGGTTTCGATAGGGGTTGTGATTTGTCGACATACATAAATATAGGTGGGGTATAGTTTCAAAAGAGACATATCATATTTTCTTAGATTTGGATTTCAATGGGGATGTTGGCTTTGCCTTCATCAATTGAGATGGTAAGAAAATACTGTGTCCTTCTCTAATAAAGTACATATATATTGGCATCAATAATCCATCATCGGAAAAAAATATTTTAATAGTATAACATCAATAATTAGAGTAGTTCATCTTTAAGAGTTTTTCTCTCGATTGATGGTATCCTTTTACCTAGATGGGGATTGGTTTAGTGTGCATCATTTAGTCGGTGTGCAGATTCATCTACTGTTTGTAACTCCATCCATAGAATTGAGCATGAGTTTGATGTGACCTTGTTCTATAGTGGGAATGGCTGGGAATACTTCGATGGAGTGGAATATCATCTCTTTAAGTGGTAGTGCACATCTAGGTGGTTGTATCTTCTCTTTCAGTAGGCGATGAGAGTAGTATAAAATATATGCTTGGCTGCATTGTATGTAGACAATTGGGGCTCATGATAGTTATACATTTTGTTAGAAGGAGTTGCACAGAATTTTGGATAGGAAAATCACAGTCGATATGCTAACCATGAGGAGGGTGTGACACAATAGGTTAAGGAAGCGACAGTGAGAGAGCTCATGGTCAGTTGGAACATTAAGTATTTTTTTTTGAAACATTATAGTTAAATTGACTATGAGGATCATAGATAAAAATAAACATTTTTACTGTATGGTCACTTCATATAATAATTGATCCTATGGTCACTATACCCGAGTAGTATAGTAATTTTTATTCTTTCATACAATTACATATAGATATTGTATTTTTCAACGTGCATTTTAAAAAAATACATTCATATTATAGAACTTTTTTCACAAATAAATTTTAATTGACAAAACAATTGAAAATTAATATTTCGTCATTATAATGAAAAATTAAAAATACATCTTTAAATTAATAAATGAAATATCCAAAATTTTAGAACACATAATTTTCCCCATTTATAATTATTATTATAGTCACAATTGAAAATAAAAAATAAAAGATATATTTATAAATTAATTTTAATTTATGGATTCTTATTTAATTAAATTTTTTTTACATATTTAAATTTAAAAAATTAATCGAATTAAAAAATTTATTTTTAAACTGAACTAAACTTAAAATTATAAATTTCAAAAAAATGTATGGAATCACACGTTATATAAAAAATGATTAAATTGTCAAAACCCAATATTTATGCCATGTTAAAAATGTAGTCCAGATTTTAGAAAGTTCAAAAAAAAAACTATTTTACATGGGAGTTGTTTAATTAATGGCTATAATTTCAATTAATAAAAAATAACTTTTTTTGAAAATTTCATCTCACTTCACTCACCAATAGTTGAACTATTTCCCTGCAAGGTAACATTATCATTGAATTCAAAAATATTATGATTTTATAAACTAACCTCAATGAAAATATAGAATTAGAATATTATCATATAAATCCTCCATTAAATTCTCATGCCTCATATATGAATTTCACAAACTATTTTAATTAAATTCAAATAAATATTCTATTTCCATTGTGAATTTGATTGATTTAAGTGGAATTAAAAATCTAACATGTATAACTTCTATATTTCCCCCATTCCTCATATTTATATACCAATGATCATTTTCACACCCCATTAATACTCCATAGATGATATTTTTATTAGTTAATTAACAAATTCAGGGGTTTATATATTAGACTCATGTAAATGAACTCATTTTTATGCATGAGATCTTTATTAATTTATTTTTTATTTTCTCGCCAATGATGTTTGTGATGAGAACTATGAAAAATAAATAATTAATACATACGAAGGGTTAGTCACACAGGATGTAACATTGTGTTATAAATCCATTTTGGTTTATGAATTTCCAATTCCAATATAGGTTTAAATGATGTTTATGAATTTATTATTGAGATTCTCCACGGGGTGTTACTTAATTACTAAGGCCGAGTCATTCAAGGTTGAGTTAAAAATTCATGTAGCTGCATTTTGTTATTATTTTCCCCCTATGATCTTTTATGTTTTCCCCTATTTTCCTAGCCCACAATTAGATTTTTATATAAAAGTGGTTATGTTCTATCAAAAATGATTCTCATTCAATAATTTTACAATCAATCAATAAATAAAAAACTATAATTGTTTCTTAACTATGAGGAACACCATTGATGTTCTATTTTATTTTTTCCTTTACCTACATCCAAAAAATATAATAATTAAAACCAATGGAAACTATGTAAACTTTCCTAAAACAGAGTTGAAATTTTTTATTTAATATTTTTAATGGGTCTTTAATGTAAAATATAAAAAATTATATTCACATCAAAAAGCTACCTTTTCCCTCTCCTGCACACTAAGTCCAGAAATAATGTTATTTAAGTGCAACATTCATTTTTTGAGTGATGTAAAAATTGAAACTAAGTGTGGGAAAATTTTAGAGGAAAGAGTTAATCTTGGATTCAACAATTTGATTGAAGCATGTATGAGATTGAAATCCTTCAGGGGATCTTTCCAAGGATAATCATAGAAATGTTTCAACTTCATTCACTTCACAATGAATAGGTTTAGCGAATTATCTCCCTTGATCTTCACTATAAAATATTGTAGAATGTTAGTAATGATATAAGGTCCAACTTGATTTGAATTATTCTTACCAAGAATTAACATCCTTCTTGTAGTGTGTAGTATCACATTGTCTCCAGTTTGAAATATTTCATATAGGTGAGTCTGTAATGGACATATTTTTCCTTACCCTTGTACAAAAAAGTGTTCTCATTTGATTATTTTACTTGTTTTAATATCTATATATTCTTCTTATTCCTTAGTTTTCTATATTTCTAAATATTTGGTTTACTCCTATAGCATCCTTATATGATTTTTTTTATAGATCAAAACATTGTCAATTAGTTCTTTTATCCTTCTTATTTTTGGTCATGGTAATGATTTAAAATTTGAGTAAATTTTATAAATAATTCCCACAAATTATTTAAAGCTTTTTAGAATTTAATTTAGATTCTATATTAATTTTTTTTTTCAAAAATATTATGAGTAAAATAATCTAAAGGATTCAAATACCTTTATAATAAAAATATATCATCCAAAAGTTAATTATCCATTTTATAAAAACATGAAATGTAAAAATGGTCTAAAATAAAGGATTTATGTCCCACATGAGGGTATTTTATTGAGGCAATTATGTTAAAAAATAATGTTTCCTCTCCAAATGTCATAGAAAGTGCCCCTTTATTAAAATTGATGATTCTTTTGGATGTTTTGAGAAATTGACTACCTTTTATGATAGGGGAAATATTATTACCATTTTCTTCCTCTATGTTCAAAATGAAAAAGATATTAGGGAATATATAACCTTTTACACTTACCATGAAATCGTTAAAAACACATACTAGGGGGGAAGTGGATTTGTTGGAACATTGTACAACAACACAAGTGGGTTTGAGTTCTATTTTCTAAATAGATGAGTAAACAGTATATGGCATGACATTAATCAATTCTCATAAATTATAATGTTTATTTGAAAAATAGATCTTTATTATGGTGATGATGATATAGAGGGTAAATTGTTATAAGAACTTATAGGGAATTTGTGAGGTTACAAGGGATGAAAATGTTTCACTTAAACATACCTTTTCACTCCCTCCAAATATTTTTATTATAGAGCACAATTATTTAATGAAATTTGATTACGTGGTATCTGGTTGGTGGAATCCTGCTGGGGGAAATTGATTTATACTTTCATGAACACTTCTAGTGTCTAGTATTTCAATGAATCATCATTAGTTTTGTTAGGTAATTATATTCTTGTAGGGAAGGGTGGTTGGGGATGATGTGGTAATTCCATATTTTATTTACCATTATTCTTCTTCACATGGGGTGTTTTTGGTAGCATTTTATCTTCTGGTTCTCTTCCAGGGGTAAATTATTTATGTTAAGTTTTTTTTCACTTATATCTTCTTGGTGGGGTAGTTATTCTACACCACCTCTCAACTCCTTACCGATCCTTAGTTTAATAGAGTGGATATTTACTATGGGTTTGGGAATGTATTTGGTAGGAAGATAACTAGAGGTTTTATTAATCATTATATTAATGGATTCTATAATTTATGTACCCTAGGCCACCCTGGGGGTGTATTAGGGCGTCAAATTTTAATCCTCTCTACTGGATATTGTTCCCATGTTGGTAAGAACTTATTTAAACATGTTTGATGGATATGTGAAATAATTAAAACATTCACATGTATAAGGACAAAAAATATATTTTACTTGGTTCACTACTAAGGGCTACGTTCAAGGATAATATGTCGACAGGATTCCTATTGTTCCAAATTCCACTAATCTAAACAATATGTGGACTATAAAGGTTCGAGAACATTCACTATGTCCCAGGGACACTGGATTTACAAAGGATCATGGATAGCTCCCTGCTTCCCTCATATCAGTTCCACCAACTCCCCCTTTCTCACTATGTTGGAAGGATCTTTAATTAGTTTATCAACATGATGGTCACTTCAACGGATAAGAATGGAATACTTTGTAACCTTTTCAGTATGAGACTTTTCATGAATTTAGGTACAAAGTTTATTCTCTTCAACGTTCAGTCATCTAATTTAGAAAAAAACCAGATGTACGAAGACTTCTTATTCTTCTTGGCTAGAATAAAAAATCCTTCTGTGATTATTCATACACTAAAAAACAACTCACTAGGAAAAATTAGAATCATCTCTTCTTTATCCATGTATGTAGGGGATCATGCATGAGGAAATTGACATGTGCTATTCATATTCACTTATTTACACACGTTCACCCTCGTTTTAGGAGGTTTCTTTTCAAAGTCATCACATAACCATGTGCATACATGAATTCATTCACTTCCTATTCAACTTTCTTGTGTGATGGACCAAATGGGTAAGGATTCGTTATGCACACAGATGACCACTTTTCATTCTCTTCTTTTCTTACCACTTGGTTCGAATGTGCTTGGACAATAGGTGTGTTCCTAAAATCCTGAAAAACAATATATGCATGCACTTCCCATCACCATGTACCTTCATTATTCTCCCTTTCTCAACACACATTGTTCAATTTGATTGGATTAAAATTATAAGCATGTGATTTTATTCAAAACCTAATATGTTCATTGAGGTGTTTTATGGTGTTATTTTTCTCCTCTTACACACCAAGGGTATATAGTTTTCCTATAGACATAGTGTGCTAGGATTCTTTGCAAACATGGATGGTTCGTGACTCCTCCTTTCTCAAGGGAGTCATGGGATTCCATTTCATAGGAAGTTCAAAATTCCATCGCATACAATGTGGTATGCAGTTCTCCTCCGCAAAGTGAGTGGTATGCGAGACTTCCCCTAGTGAACTAGAATGATATGTGGGGCACTCTTCCTCGCGAACCAGAATGGTACTTGGTTAAACCAAGTGGTACACAGGAACATTGCTCCATGGACAAAAATGATACACCAGACCTTAACATTGAGAACCAGATGTGGTTCTAGACTCTTCTTCTTCACAAACCGGAACAGTATATGGGTAACGATTCATGAACCCAGAATGGTTTGTAGATCGTGCATGCTCCTTCTCAACTTTGAAGATTGGTGAAACTCTGATTCTCAAAACATGATCTCTCAAAAATCTTGGAAGCATCACCCATTCCTTGGAATGGTGGTTCTCTTCTTATAAGTAGAGATCAAATATTTTTTTCATTCAAATTCATTGAGATATTCCATGAATATAGAGATTATGAAATCTTCAAACCATGAATACAAGATACACCGAGATTATAATTTATATCTTTTTCATGTACACAACCATAACCTTTCTCGTGAAAACATCTCATGCATGCACTAAGAATAGTATTCAAATATTAATCACTAACACTCGGGCTTCAATATTGTAGCCTTGCACCATTGATTTCTTTGACTACATTCGAACTTGATCATTTCGCTGCATGCATGAAATTGAAATTCAATACATGATATCATAGATTTCCTACTATCATAGTAGAGTCGTTTCAATCTTAAACAGTGGTCGAATGGTCGATTAGTGATGTGTGGCTGCATCTCTAGAATATTGTGGCATCAGTATCCCTACTAGGGTTTAGAGGTTGAAGATGATGGTGTGGGATCTCCTAAGTAATTAGATTAGCTCAGATTGAATAGGGATGGTGGATAATAGATCACAAGACGTAGGATGAGTTGTGCAACCAAGATCCTGTGCGGGATCAGACAGGAAACTATGATTAGTTTGTTCATTAAAATCTTCATCCCACATCAAAACAAAGATGTGGAAATTCTATAGTTTACAAATCAATGCACGTGGCCTTAGCTCCAGATTACTACACTCCCCCTCTAGTGCCGCCCCACAATAGTTCTCCTCGTGCGTGCTCTTAGCACCCTATTTTCCTCATCGAGATCACACATAACACTCACTATGCTTACCATAGGGGGATTATACATGTCCCCCATGTTCCTCTGGATGTCTGTCCTTCAAGTCTTCCCTTTAGTAATAGTTGACCCTCGGGCCCCGCATACGCCTTAGGGTTGAGGTCCTTGATTTTCCTTGTATGGTGGGCCATATTTTTGGTAAAGGCATAGAACAAGTGTACTTTGTTAAAAAAAATATATCGAAGATTATATTCCATAAAAAAATATCCAAAAATACCATCATCTTCTAATCTGATTCATGATGGAATAATCATGTATCACTTTGATACAAGTCATTCGAACTTAGGACGAGCTCAACAATCATCTGATTTTCATTCTCTATTTCACTTAGTAGAGTTCCTTTCTTCAATTTGATCATAATTTACATCCACTGAAACCCATTAAAAAAATTTACAATCTTCATACAAAATGTGGTCCTTACAATCTCCCCATTGTTTTTGTCAATACTACAATGTTCTTTAAAATGAGCATGTCAATGTTGAAATGAGAGTCTTCTATCTTCTATCTCTATTTAACTTGTCAACTTTCATTTCACTTTCTCTCCCCCTTATTGACAATAAATACAATGTTTATAGTAGAGAGGTTATCGGTCCATACTTAAGAAAATTCCCATCAATCATTTCACTCTAAATATACTTGAGCTATGAATGTTGTATAAAACAAGAGGATTTGATATAAACAACAAAGTTGTGTATTATCCCATGATCATGATACCTCATGTGATGAGAAATCATGAACTTGTATTCAAGGGCCTTTCCACTATCATTCTTGGTTAATGAGATGAAATATTTTTTATAACAAGATACCTAAAACTACTGCACTCACTTTAACAAATGGGTCACAATATTCAAGTGAAATAAGCATGATAATTGATATTGAGGAACTTCCAATTTTATTCAGTCATTGAATGATTTAGTTTCTACCCCTTTGTAAACAAATTATTATTTTGAGTAATTGAGGATGAGTGACTATGAAATAAAATACCTTTTCTAATGACATGATCTTTAGAAAATATTCAGAGTAATTGAATTTGATACAAACTGAATTTGATACTAATTTAAATAATAACTATGGAAGATTCTTTATGTGTCTCCCCCTCAAGGGAACACTTCTCATGTTCTACCCTTGGGTGATTTCCTCTCCTTCAATTACCAATAAAATTAGTAAAATACACAAAGTGTTAAGGGAATAAGGTGGAT
Source organism: Viscum album (assembly GCA_963277665.1). Classification (NCBI taxonomy): domain Eukaryota; kingdom Viridiplantae; phylum Streptophyta; class Magnoliopsida; order Santalales; family Viscaceae; genus Viscum; species Viscum album. Next base: position 1,391,993,024 of record OY728150.1, on the reverse strand, counting down.
CCGCCATTCTCCATCAATGTGAAAAATAGGGTTGAGAAGATTTTCCCAACCAAGATGCTCCATTCTTCACACTTTTACAATTGATGTTCAATTCTTATTGTGGTGGTGTGGTTCTAACTAATTCTTCTATTTTCCCTATTCCTTCCAAATCCTTTGGCCAGAATACTAATATTTCATTAGGAAGTGAGGAATAAAGATTGGATATTTCACATGGGTTCTTCTATGGTCTTACCTTCTCATTAGCTTTTGATGCATGTTTTTAGATGAGTATATACCATCCATGTGACCACTGCCATTGCATACATCATAGATGTTGTCAAGAATTGCAAATATGTTTGCTGAATACATGTGCTTCTAGATCTAGGGATTTGGCTTCTTCTTCTCTGGATTTATCCCTATTTAGATGGGATTCCTTTTTTCTATTTCATTTTTAGGATTGTACCAACAATCTAATGCACAATGCCCAAACATTTTACAGCAACAACATTGGCCGAAAAATCATGACTTCTTGAGATCTTTGGGATAAATTTTTCAAGCCTTCTTCTTGATTTGTTTTTCTATATATGGAGAGTCACCTTAAACATTATTGTACTTCACATACACCCTACCATGGTGATAGGAATATCCCCACTTTTCATCATCTATAATTGTTTATGAATTTTCTTCTAGCCTGCACTTTTTGTAGAAACAATCTTAGAAATATTAGTACAAGTTTGTGTGGATGGTACATTCTTCTCAACTGCTTTTGATAGATCAATGAGTTAATTCCAGATATAATTAACACATTTTGTAGGTATTTTGATAGTATATCCTCTATTGATCATTAAATATTGACAAAAATAGTTTTCTTCTTTCGTGAAGGCTCAATATGCATCTTCTCAAGATTGGTCAATTCAGCTTCTAATTTTAGACATTCCATATTGAGGATGATCTTCTGATCTTCAATCATTATCATCGTCTCTTCACAAGCTTTTTTAAATATTTCAACCCCTTCTTCTTGCATCATAATTTTTCTTTGTAATAAAGAGTCAAGCTCTTTGTACTATTGGAAGTTTCTTCAAAATCTAGAACCATGACTTCAGTGACCTTTTTCAACTCATCATTAAATTCAGGGATCTTTTCATCTTCAGTATTATTGACTATATATTTCTCTTCAAAGGCATCAAGCCATCTAGGGATATTTAAGAATTAACAAATTTTTTCTTCCAAGACCTTTTCCACACTATTAGTTTCTCTTTCCAGTCGGGTGATCTCAACCTGCATGCATTGAAATATTCAGCAAACATCAGTAAATATTTCTTCAAAAATATCATACAGATAGGTTGCAGTTTCTCAATTTTCAGCTCATATAAAGTAAATATTTGATAATCATCACCACTTGTGTTGTAATCCTTGATTTTTATGGAAACCTGAGCCACCTTCTCTTCACTTTCCAAGCATGATATTTCTTCATTACTAATAAGTCATGGAGAAAAAATATTGCATCTTCTTTATCCATGAGGGACTTCTTCAACTACTTATTCTCTTTATTTTTCCAGTTTGTTAGGGTCTTATTGGATATTCACATATGATCATATGTAAATTAATTTCAATCAAAACTTCCCTAAGTTGTTTACATATTAAGGAAAACTCAAATCCACTTATAGGTATAATTACTAAATAATATCCATCATATGTAAACCTTTTCCCTCTGATACCAATTGCAGGAACCTAGACCACACTTTGGGCAGGTGAATCATGGTGTCAATATTTTTTTCTTCTTTATTGGATCTTGTTCCCACGTTGGGGATAAATTTTATAAACCATAATGATGGATATGTGATGTAATTAAAACATTCACATGCAGAATGGAAGTCTAGAAATCTTACTTGGTTAACCATTAAGGGAAACATCCATGGAGCATATGCCGACAAGTTTCCGGTTGTACCAAATTCCACTACTATTTATTAGGTGTGGAATACAAACATTCGGGTACAGTCACTCTGTTCCATGCACACTACCTTTACAAACGTTTAGAGAGAGCCCACTACGTCCCTTGGATAAGTTCAGATGACTCCCCCTTGCTCACTGTGTTGGAAGAATCTTCCCCCAGTTTAGAAACTTGAAGGCCACTACAATGGATAGGCATGGTAGTCTTTGTCTCAAATTCATAAATATAAATTGATTTGATCAAAGTCTAGAGTTTAAGCTCTTTAATTTTCAGTATCATCCTTTATTGAAATAACTAGATGTTCTATGCCATCTTATTCTTCTTGGATAGAATCACAAATCCTTTTGTGATTGTATAAACACTGAAAAACAGCTCACTAAGCATCATCAGAATCATCTCTTCTTCTTCTAGGTATACATGTGATCATGCATGTGGCAATATAGATGTGATCTTCCTCTTCACTTATTTACACATGTGCACACTCAATTTATTCTGTTTCTTTTCAATTTCTTTACGTATGAATTTGCATACCTGAATACATGCACTTCCTCTTAAACTTTCATGTGTGAGGGACCAAATGGGTATGGTTATCTTAAGAACACATGAATCCTCTTTTATTTCATTTATTTTCATACCACTTGGTTCATATGTTCATGGAACGTATGTGTCTTCTTCTTCAAATAATGCACAAGAATATATGCATGCACTTCCCATCACCATGCACATTTTTTCTTATACCTTTCTCAAGACACACTATTTACTTTGATTTGTTTATACTTATAATCATGTGACTTTATTCAAACATTAATGTGTGAATTCAGGTATTTTATGATGTTCTTGTTCTTCTCTTACATACCAAGGGTATAGAGTTTTCATATGCATAGAGTGTGCTAGTATCCTTCGCGAAACAGGATGGTTCACATCTTCTCCTTGCTCAAGGGACTTGTGGGCTTCCTTCACACATGAATTGCAAACTTCCTTCGCAAAACAATTTGTATGAGGTTCTCCTCTGTGGATAGAGTGGTACTCGAGACTTCCCCTTGAGAAACAGAATGATACACGGGACCGTCTTCCTCGCGAACCAGAATGGTATGAAGTCGAACTGAGTGGTATGTGAGAACCATGCTCAGTGAACCTAAACAGAACATGGGACTTTCTCTTCATGAACCAGAAGCGGTTCAAAACTCTTCTTCTTGATGAACCAAGATGGTATGTGGGAAACACATCACGAACCCATAATAGTTATCAGATTGTGCATTACCCTTCTCATCTTGGAATATAGAAGAAGCTCTGATTCTCAGAAAATGAGATCTCAAAAAGCTTGGAAGCTACACCCTTTCCTCGAATGGGTGGTTCTCTTCTTATAAACAGAGATTAAATCTTTTCTTCATTCAAATTACTTGATATAATACATGAAGATTTCAATTTCAAAGTCTTTAAACCTTGAATATAAGATACACCAATCTTCTCAGTTGTTTCATTTTCATGTACACAACCTTCTTCTTTCTTGTGAAAACATCTTGTTCATGCACTTATAATTGCATTTATATCTTAATCAATAACACTCTAGATTCCATGTTGCGGCCTCACACCTTCTCTTGCTTCAGCCATGTTCGAACTTGATCATTTCATAGAATGAATGCAAATAAAATTTCATGCATGATATCTTAGCTTCCCTATTATCATAATACGATGGTTTTAATCAAAAACGGTGTTCGGAAGGTTGATTAAGGATGTGTGGTTGAGTCTCTGACAAACTGTGGAATCGGGATCCCTTCATGGGTTCGAAGATTGAAGGTGATGGTATGGGCTCTCCGTAGTTGTAGAATCAACTCAGATTGAACATGGACGATGATAATTAGATCGAAGGATGTGAGATGATGCGTGCAACCAACATCTTGCACAAGATCAGACGAATGACTAAGATTTGTTTGTTCATTAAAATATTCATCCCACATCTAAACGGAGATGCGGAAAAGCCGCAATTTTTCAATAAATGCATGTGGACATAGCAAAAGATTTCTATTCTCCCCCCCCTTCAGTGCCTCTCCACACCGATACTCTTTGGGTTCATATTAGTACCCACTTTTCCTCCTTGGGCGCACACTGAGTTCCCATTATTCGTACCCTAGGGGGAAATACATGGCCCCCATGTTCCTCTTGGGGGCTGGCCTTAAGGCCTTCCCTTTGGGAATAGTTGACAATTGGGTCCCACAAACTCTTGAGGATTGAGGTCCTCAGCTGGCCTTGTAAGGTGGCTCCAATTTTTGGTAAAGGCATAGAACACATATACCTTTTTAAAAAGAATTTATATCCAATATTATATGAAATAAAATTTAAAAAAACCTTCCTCTTCTCTTCTTCTTCTTCATGATGGTGTAAACATGTATCACATTGATACAAGTATTTGGAAATTAGGACAAGATCAACAATTATCTGATTTCTATTCTCTATTTCACTTAGGAGAGTTCCTTTATTCATGTTGATCATCATTGACATCCATTGACACCCATTGAAAAAAATTCTATCTTCATACAGAAAGTGGTTGCAACCAAAATCTAGGATTTGGTATTCAAAACAAATTTCAGTAGGTCCTCTAATGATGATTATTGAAATTTAATCTTCAGATAGCTTGTATATGGTTATGGATTTTTTCATTGAAATGTTGGGGGATAGATTTTTTTGAGACACTCATTGAAAGGGTGGCATCTAAAATAGTTTGTTTCTAGCTCCAATATTAATGTTGGAGTACTATCTACTTATTTTTTGTATCTTGCTTATTGTTTGTACTGAAATTGGTACAAGTGTTCATTTTGTTCATTGACACAAGGGAAACCATTTTTGAAGATTTCTTTAGTGAAATATAGGTGGAAGACCTTATGATGTATTTTGGATGGTGACTCCTGAGCTCTTTTAACAATTATATTTTTCCTGATATATTTCAATTCATCAATTTCATCTAAAAATAGATATTTAGAACTATTTACCTCTCATGTACTCATCTTTTGGCAGTTCTAGTAGTGAATAGTTTATAATTCAAGGAGATCCTTTCAAGGAGATCTATAACATTATGGGTTACTTTTTCAATCAGTAACCATATAGATGAAGCCTCTAAAAGGTTCTGATCATTTTACAGCATTTAATTGTAAAATAATACCATGAAATGTTATTCTTCACAATCTTTTTGTGGGTAAGAGTTTGTTAATCCTTTAAATATCTCCCAATACTCATAAATAATCTATCTAGTGAATTTTTTGACCCAGGGAAATACTTATAGAAGAAATATTTTTTTAGTTAATCTTATGTGTTGTCCTCTCAAGGTTGGATGTTATACATCTACTCCTTGGAAGACAATTCACAGGAGAAGGGAAATGTATTTCAGTTGATCTGAGCCTTTATAACAACCCTGCTCTTTTTTACACACATAAACATGATTCATTACATAAAATTACACTTAAGAAAACTCTGAGAATCGAGAGGTCTAGTGTCCTAGGAAATTAGGCACATTACATGAAATATTAATACATAAAAAACAATATATTTATTGAAAAACACTTTTAAATGAACCCGACATTGAATCATACTTAGCATTTCACCGGATAACCTAAGGACTTACATATGAAAAGGGTGAGCTATAAAGCCCAGTAAGGGAGTAAACAAGGAAAAATATGAAGAATAAAATACATGTTTGGATGTAGGTATATCATTGTATAATAATAGAAATATGAACATAAATTAATAATATAGCATGTTTATCATAACATGGAGTTGTGAAAAAATCATCTAACATGATATTAGCATGATCCAAGGATCATTGCACATGGAGAATTATTGAACCCTCATTGAACTTGAAGTAGAATGATTAAAAAATTATTAAAATTGAATTAGAATGAGTAATCCATCATTTTACTTAATGTATCATGAAATCAATCTTTACCCAATGCATTAGAGTGCTATCAGAGTGCACCCTTCTTAATCATTTCATTTCATGCATATGTTTTCCACATAGATCGTACAACATTGATTCATTAAACATCATAATTTTTTTTCACGAATAAGATATGTGAAATACGTAAAAATAATTTCTCAATATACATGAATATGTGTAAAATGGTGAATACCTTTGATAGAAAAATGGGCATGGTATTCACTTCCACAATGATTTTGGCATGGGACATTTTGGTGTCATTTCGGCAGCATAACAACGTCAAATAGAAATTGTAAAATGGGTTGATGAGAGATAAAGGTGTATCTCATAAATTATAAATGAAATGAAAAGTAAGGGGGTCATGGAACATAATATCCCAGCATATTTAATGTAATTTATATGAATAATATGAAAGTATTTTATGAATGTAAATGATTAGAGATAAATTCCTTACGGAATTTCGGCATGGTAACTGGTGCACATGAGAGGCATTAAAGAGAGAGAAAGATGTATATCATCCTTAAAATATAAGGAGGGAAGTACAGGAGAGGTGATAAATCATACCCCAATATTTTTAATTGAAAATAAATGGATATAACAACATAAAGAAATTTGTACAAAAAATGACAAAGCAATATATCCCTTACTTGGAAGTGTGATCCCAAAGCCTTGGGAGAGGCTTGAGAGAGGATTATTGGAATATTGGGGCTCCTTGGTAGGATTATAGAGAGATTAGGTTAGATTAGCGGTGTGCTCCAAGGTTTTTCTATGAAGATAAGTGGAAGCTTGGAAGGGTTTATATGGGAAAATAGAGGGGAATTCTTTAATATTTCACACAATTAGGTTTTAGAATCTATATAATTTAATATTTAAAACCACAAACCAACCCATGGTTTTGGCCCATGATTTTTTCCAAATTAGAGTGGAAAACATATTTTATATGTCCAATGGATGATCTTATTAAAATATTATTCTTTCTTATGTGGAGTTGAGTCACACTCTCAAGGAAATCATTTTAAAAAGATAAAATATTTTTTTATGTCTTGGAGGGTCCAATAAGGCACCCTAAAATTAATCCAAAAACTTGAAAATCATATTATTTTAAATTTAGAACATAAATTGTTCGAAAATAGATTTTATTGTATTTTATTACATCACTATTGAGTCATTTTGATGTCATAAAACACATTATATATTTAAACAACGTTTAATTTTTACCCAAAAATTTAACTGTCTTAGAAAATTATGAAATATTCACCATTGGATAATTTCAACATCCTGATTCCAAAAATGTTATTCATTTTATCTAAATAATTTTCAAAATATTTTCATTTCGAATTTTAAAATAAAAACTCGCATTTATTGAAAATTCATGGATTTTGACAAAAATAGTTTTCAAACCATAATAAAAATTACAATTGTATTCATAAAAATTATGAAATCATTTATATTTAATAAAAATTAATTTGGCATTAATAATAATTTATTAAAATATTATTTAATTCAAAAATCCATTAATTCAACAAAATATATTTCTCAATTGAAATTGAATATTCACTAAATGTAGTATTTTTTTATTAAAAATCCCTTACAAAGTAAAAATGATAAAATGAACGTATATTATTTATATAAAAAAATTCACATGTTCACAGTTCTAGGGTCTTGTTACATAACCCCTTATGAAAACCACGTATGATCTAAGGGTAAGGTGTGCGATGATGACAAACACCTGTGGCGGCTCAGATAACATCGCTTGGGTGGTAATCTATATTAACTTCCACTTCTCCCGTATGTGATTCCATTAATGAATAATATATTTAAGGTCATCTTGGCCTTTGTCAATAGTGACCCTAGTGATTCTACCTCCTTTCCTAGATATGATAAATGGGCTTCATATGGAGAGATTCAACTGGAAAAGGCCATCACTTCCTTTCTCAAAGTAAATTGGATTTGTTAAAGCCCTAAATTTATACTAATCATGTGATCATTGTTCAATGACTATATTAGCAATGGTAACAATTCTTAATGGTATTTTAAAATCCAAAAACACAAAACCAAGGAAGTGAATGTGTTTTATATAACCATTTTACAAAATAAGACATTTAATTCGATTAAGAGTAATTTTCATTAATAAAATATTATGTCGTTACAATCTCCCCTTAACAAATTTCACCCTCAAATTTTCCTTTTCCGCACCTAAAACAAATGAGTGTAACTCTACATTATCACTTCCATTGATTCCCACATTTCTTCTTCAAACTTGTGGTTTCGCCACAACACCTTGATGAGGGGATTGTCTTATTTCATAGAACCTATTCCCAATGATCTAAGATATTCACCGAATTCTCTTCATAGGAGAGTTCATTCTACAATGGTACCACCTACGGATTGAGTACATGTGATGGGATAGGTATGTACTTTCTCAAGAGTGACATATGGAATACATAATGTTCTGAAGACAAGTTTGGTGGGAGGGTTAGTTGATAGGCCACAACTCCAATGCGATCTAGAATCTCAAAAGGGACGATGTACCATGGGCTAAGCTTTCCCTTCTTCCCAAATCTCATAAATCTCTTCCACGGTGATATGTGGAGGAATACCATGTATCCAACATCAATCTCTGGGTCTTGTCGATGGTTATAAACATTTCTCTTTTGTTGACTCTGAGCAGCTTTAATGTGATGTTGGATGGTCTTAACATTCTCCACCATTTCTTCAACCATTTTAGGACCTAAGAGTTTTCCCTTCCCAAATTCATCCCAACATGTCATTGTTCTACACCTCTTCCCATAAAGGGCTTCATAAGGATCCATTTGGATGCCTGAGTGGAAACTGTTATTGTAAGGGAACTCAAAACAAGGAAGATGTGGATACTATCCTCCTTTAAAGTCATTTGGGCATGCTCTCAACGTGTCATCATGTTTTCGAATAGTCCGCTAAGATTGTACATCAGTTTGAGGATGAGAAGTTGTATTGATGTTCAGCTCAGAATTTAGAGCATGTTGGAGACTGTTCCAGAATTTAGAGGTGAATCTTTGATCTTGATTGGATATAATATATAGTGGTACTCCATGAATCCTTACAAATTCTCAGATGTATATCCATTCTAGTTGATCCAATGAGAAATCATCTTGAATAGAAATGAAGTGTGCAGTCTTTCTAAGATGATCCAAAACAACACAGAGTGAATTGTTTGCATTGGATACCTTCAAAAGTCCGGTGACAAAGTCCAAGGTGATGTTCTCATATTTCCATTTTGGTATGGGTAATATTTGCATATCCCCTTAGACTTATTCCTCTCAGCCTTCACTTTTTGACATACTGAACACTTTGATGTATACTCAGCGATCTCCTTATTCATGTTATCACACCAATAATTCACTCATAGATCTTGGTACATTTTTTGTGTTTCCTAGGTGAATGGAGAAATTTGAACTATGTACATTATCCAAAAGTTAATTTTTTTAATTCTGTATTTGATGGAGCACATATTATTTTCCCAAATATCACAATTCCTTCTCCATTAACATCAAACTCCAAGGATTTTCCTATTTTTATAGTTTCTACTTTCTTATGAATACCAACTTCATATTTTTGAGCATCCTTTAACCTTTACAAAAGAGATGGTTGATAAATAATTTGTTAATGGATTGATGATGTTCCATTCTTTATGATTCCCATATCCATATTCATCAAATATACGAAGATTAGATCCTTCTAAATTATAATTAATAATAGAATCACTGGGTCCTTTCTACTTAGAGCATCCTCCACCTTGTTCTCATTCCTAGGGTGGTAATGGATTGAGTATTAATAGTCTTTTATTATCTCTAACCATTTTCATTGGATCATATTCTACTCTTTCTATGTAAATATATACTTGGGGCTTTTGTGATCTGTATATATTTCACACTTATCCCCAAAATGGTAATATTTCCATATTTTTAAAGCAAAGATTACTTCATCCAACACTAGATCATGTGTTGGATAGTTTTTCTCATGAACTTTCTATTGACTTGAATAATAGGAAATGAATTTTTCATTTGGCATCAACACACAACCCATGCCCTTCATCAAAGCATCATTGAATACCAAAAAAAGTTATTCACTTGTGGGTAGTTTGATTATGGGAAAAATAACAATCCTCATTTTCAACACCTTGATGTTATTGTAATATTCATCACTCCAAGAAAACATGACTCCCATTTAAGTTATCTTGGTAAGTGGGTTTCTAAATCATGAAAAATTTATCAAAAATCAGCGATAATATCTAGCTAACACCAGGAAGCTATGGATATCCATCACTGATGTTTTCCTTGTCCATCAATCAATTTCATTTGTTTTGGGGGGATCCATAGATATCCCATTTAATGAAATGATATGAAACATTAATGAGATAGACTTCAACCATAACTCACACTTCATGTACTTTTTATAGAGATTCTCTTTTCTCAAGGTCTCTAGTATAGTGATTATATGCTCCTCATGCTCCTCCTTGGGTTTGGAGTATATTAGAATGTCATTTATAGAGACTACCAAAAATTTTTTAGGTAATCTATAAAGACTATATTCATTAAGTCCGTGAATATTTCTAGAGAATAAGTGAATCTGAAAGTCATTACTATGAATTTACAGTGCTTGTACCTTGTACAAAAAGTAGTCTTGTGAATATAGTCTTTATTCACCCATTAATGGTAGCATCCCGACCACAAATCCACCTTGGATAAGTATTGTTCTCCACATAGCAAATCGAAAAATTCCTCAATTCATGGAAGGTGATACTTGTTCTTTGTCATGATTTTGTTGAGATCACAATAATCAACACAAAAGTGCATTGACCCATCCTTCTTCTTGATGAAGAGGACTGGTTCACCCCATAGTGAAGCACTTGGGCGTATAAACCGTTTATACATATTCTCTTGAAGTTTTTTCTTTAGCATCTCAAGATCAACAGAATCCATTCTATATAGAGTCTTGGATATTGTCAATGCCCCATGAATAGGATAAATCAAGAATTCAACAATTCGTCTAGGAGGAAGACTATAAAATTCCTTGGGAAACACTTAAATGAATTCCCTCACAATAGGAATGTCTTCAAGGATGGTTTATTATTTAACTCAATTATCTGAGAAATATATGTGAACTCATATGGTAGTAATATTTACGGTTGAGATAATGGTGCTAAAAAGATTCATCATCCTCCTTTCACTTGTGTAGAATCAGGGGCCAATTTTCCATATGTAGAGTGATTTCCCTCTCACAACATTTTATGTTGGATCTATATAAGGAAATCTAATCCATGATATGAATTGAATAAAATTCCCCCATATGGAGTATGATGAGGTTCTTCAGGAAGTTCAATAAAAAAAATTGTGATTGGGGAGGAGTTATATTCATGGGTTGCAATGATTTCAACATTTTCCATTCTCAATGAAATCTCTAATTACATAATTTTTTTTTTGGATTTTGGATTGTTCTAAAAAAATTTGGCGATATAAAAGAATGTATAGAACCATAATAAAAAAGTAAATTTGATATTCTTGAATGAATAACTAGTGCACCAATCTCTACTTCATCATCAGGGTTAAATTCAGTAGTAGTGATGGAGAAATATCGCTATTTCTACCTTGGAGGTTGTTGGTTACCTCCAAAAACCCTTGGATTTGGTAACTGGTTTGAAAAGTTCATGGGTTTTTTTGTAGTGTAAGCAATGAACAATGCATTGAGGGTCGAATAGAGAAATCCTATCCTCTATCACAATAGAATGTTTTTTTCAGATGTTAATGGATTGGTGCCCTTCTCATCCACTCTTAAAGAATTTCTTCATTCCCTTCAGGATGTTTTCGAGGTGCTTTTTTTCTACACCTTTGGAATATAGGGTGCTAGAATTTATTAGTACCACTAGATTTATCCATCAAACCACCAGAATTAAATTTCACTATCTTCTTCGTATCTCCATGATACCCCTGATATTTTCCAATCTCCATTTCATCTTTGAGGACACTTCATATAATTTACTTATAGCTATTGAAGTCACAGATCACTAGTGCTTTCCGTAGGATAGGTTTTAGACCACCAAAGAAGCAGTCAAACTTTCATTTGAGGGTAAGGACAAAGTCAGAGGTGTATCATGAAATCCTTGTGAATGTTTCCTCATATGCTATGATGGATTCATAATCTTTTTTTATTGAGGTAAATGAAGTCCCTTTCTATTTTAATTTAGTGGGTGAGAGGAAAATAATTATTGAAAAATATTTTCCTAAAATCCTTTCATTCCAGCAGCTTGATATCTTCTCCAGGATTCATATTTTTTAATCAATGTACACCATTGATAAGCTTCACAATGCATACAATAAGCTTCCATAAGAACCTTATATTGTTCGGAACATTAAAGTATGGAGATGAAATTCTAAATATAGTTGATCCATTGTTCGTAGATTGAGGGATCAGATGATCCATGGAAAGTAGGAGGCCTTTGTCTCATAAAGCTATCGATTATGGCTTGCTCTGTCGTGGTGGGGGGGGGGGGTGGATGTTTCTCTTGACCAATGTTTCTATTCAAAACATGAGTTAACTAAGAGAGTATCTTGAAAAATTTTGCAATTGCTTCTCCCATTGGATTGGAAATCTCATTAAAAACAGTCATCACATTGATCTATGGATCAGTTGGTAGCCCATGTCCTCCTATTAATAGCCATGGGGTGGAATAAAAGTAAAGTTAGAGGCAACACATAAATAAGAATCCATAGAAAAAATGGGTAACTAATAAAGTACATTTATTTTCATATCTTATGAATTTATTGGATTAAATCTATTTTATCCTTAATGTACTACCAAACATATATTCCAAGGGTAATTTTTTCCATTAAAAATAGTTCATAACAAGCTTATGAATTTACTAAAGCATATCCACTGGGAGTTTCTTAACCAACAGTGCATTAAGTCCTGTTGTCGTGAACCAGTTTCCATTAGAGTCTAGCTCAAAGCAGTGTTTTTGGGATTTACCCTAGATACATCTGTACCAGAGACACCACTACTTGTTCATATCTATATAGGGATGTATTTTCTTGATAAATAACTTAATCCATACACGCAAATATTTAGGTATGTTTTTATTATACTTAGTATTATTTCTAAGGCATTCACTAGGGTTTTCTAACCATAATCCCAAATATAATTAAACCTATCCTCTAATACCAACTATAACAACATATCTCATTATTACACACTTAAACATGATTCATTACATAAAATTAAACTTAAGACAACATTGAGGATCAATAGGTACATTGTATTGGGAAATTAGGAAAATTACATGACTACTTAAGAAAAAATACATCATATTTACTGAAAACTTCTTTTACATGACCACAAAAGTCCTTCATACTTACCATTACATGGGAAACCTGAGGACATACATAAAAAAGGGTGAGCTATAATGCCCAGTATGGGACTAAACAAAAAACAACATAAAGAATAAAATACATGCTTAAAATTAGTAATATCATTGGATAATAAGATAATCATGAAAAAAACTGTCTGATATAGAATGATTATCATAACATGGAGATGTGGCAAAAACATTTAACATGATATTAACATGATCCAAGTCTCATTGCACATGGAGCATGAGTAAAGCTTCAATGCACTTGAATTAGCATGAGTGAAAAATTATTGAACTTTAATTAGAATGACTAAACCCTCATTGCACTTGATGTACCATGATACAAATCTTTACACAATGCAATGGATCACTATTAGGGGTCACCCTTCTTAATCATTTAATTTTATTCGTATGTGTTCCACATAGATAGTAGAACATGGATTCATTAAACATCGTAATTTATTCCACGAATTAAGGATGTGGAATAAATAAATGAAAGTACTAAATAAAAAATTACATGTGCATAAAATTGAATACCCTTGATAGAGAAATGGGTATGGTATTCACTTATACGATGATTTTGGCAAGGGAAATTTTGGTGTAAATTCGACTACATTACAACATCAAATAGAAATCATAAAATGGGTTTATGGGAGAGAGAGATGGGCCTCTAATTATTTATACAAGAAATATATAGTAATAGAGTCATGTAACATAATATCCCAATATATGTAATGTAATTTAGATGCTCAATATAAAATAATTTATTGAATGTACATGAGAAGAGAGAAATTATTTACCGAATAATGGCTTGGTAACGGGTGTACATGGGAGGAATTAATAATATATAAAGAGGTCTCCCATCATTAAAAAATAATTAGGGAAGTATGGGGGTGGTTTTCAGTCATACCCTGATATTTTTAATTGAAAATAATTGGGTATAACAATATAACGAAATTTGGACAAAAATGAGAAAGGTATAAATCCCTTACTTGAAAGTGTGATCCCAAAGGCATGTGAGAGGATTGAGAGAGGCTTCTTGGGAGATTAGGGCACCTTTGGATAATTGAAGATAGATTATGGTAGTATAGAAAATATATCCATGGGTTTTGAGGGAAGATAAGTGAGTACTTGTGTGTTTTTATATAGGAAAAGAGATGGGAATTCATTAATATTTCACAAACTTAAGTTTTGGAATCTATATAATTAAATATGTAAAACCACAAACCAACCCATAGCATCTGACCATTTTTTTTACCAAAGGGGAGTTTAAAAAATATTTTATAAGTCCAAGGTTCAATTTTTTTAAAATATTAGGCTTTTTTATGTGGAGGGGAGTCACACTCTCAAATAAATAATTTTAAAAAGGTAAAATATTTTTTAAGTTTTGGAGGGTCCACTAAGGCACCGTAAAATCAATAAAAAAATCTTGAATCACATCTTTTTAAGGTAAAAAATATATTTACTGAAATTACCTTTTATTTTATTTTATTACATCAATATTGAGTCTTTATAATATCATTAAACACATTATGTATTTAAAAGGTATTTATTTTTTACCCAAAAATTCGACTATCTTAGAAAATTAGGAGAAATTTACCGTTGAATAATTTCAACGTCCTGATTCCAAAAATAATATTAATTTTATCTAAATAATTTTCTAAATATGTTCATTTAAAAATTTAAAATAAAACCCACATTTATTCAAAATTAATGGGTTTTGAAAAAAAAAGATTTCAAACCATAATAAAAATTACAATTTTATTACTTAAAATTATACGATAATTTGTATTTCATAAAAAATAATTTATTTATAATATTATTTTATTAAAATATAATTCAATTAAAAAATAAATTAATTCAATAAAATATATTTCTCAATTGAATTTGAATATTAAAAAAACATAATATTTGTGATTTAAAAATCACTTACAATGTAACAATGATAAAATAAATGTATATACATAATACAAAAAAATCACATGATAATAGTTCTAGGGTCCTTTTACATAACCCTATAACACCCACATAAGTCCTAAGGGTAAGGTGTGCGATGGTGACCGACTCCTAAGATGGATTTTATAACATCTCTCATGTAGTAATCTCTATTTACTTTCACTTCTCTCGTAGGTGATTCCGTTCAGGATTAACATGTTGTGGACTGTCATGGGCTTGGTAAAGAGCGAATCCCAGGGATGCTACCTCATTTTAGAGCTTCGGAAAATTAGATTCATATGGAACAATTCTACTAGATGAGGTAATCGCTTCATTTGTTTGAGTAAATTGTATTTTTTAAAGCCATATATTTATACTAATCATATGATAACTATTCAACGACTATTTTAGAAATGGTAATAATTATTAATGGTATTTTTAAATAAAAAATCAAAACCATGTATTTTTATATGTTTTATATAACCATTTTACATAATAAGAAATTTAATTATATCAAGAGTAATTTCCATTAATAAAAGTTTGTGTGGTTACACCTTTGGTGGCTCCTCAACGTTCAAAACCATTGTATATTTCACCAAGTGGTCATAGATGAATGTTGAGGTATTATCTTACAAAACCATGAAACATAGGTATGTATGTTAACCTTACAATTTTATACTCACAATCATGTTTATTATCCATTTTTAATAGTTACTTATTGTTATTTAAATTTGGTACATATAGTTCTCTTAATGATCTATACAATTGAGCCAAATTTTATTTCATATTTTGGTATCATAAAAATCTTATGGTGGAATTAAAAGAAGGGAATGAAGATTCAGTGAACTGGACAGTGACAAACTCCCTCTTCACATCCTTTTAAATTCACATAGTTCTTAGTCTATCCTAAATAGTTCACCCTTCCTCAAGATCAAAACAAATTAGGTGAGTGGAGTTACAAATGGTTATTTGTTGTGTTTATTTTTTAATATAAAATTAAATGAATACTCTGGCCTCCATGGAAATAAAATTAGGTTTGATGAAACACGTATCATGGGAGTTCAGTAAAATGATATTAAAATTGACAAAAATTTAGTATTACTGGGTCTCATGTTTTTCTTCATAAATCAGAGTTATGTAGGAGTACATAACTTTTTTTATTTAATTGTTTAAAAAATAATAGAATATTATTTTTTATTAATTATTAAATCAATAAAAGGATAAGTGAATTCACCATATATATCACCCTACCTACCTAAATAAATCCTTACCTGAAATGTAATTTATTTATCTCTTAATAATATGAAATATTTGTCGATTATTCTATATTGTAATTTTTTTAATTCAAGGGGTGAAATGCTCATTAAAATATATATTCTTTCCTATTAAAATAAATATATGTCCTAAATTAACTTTAAATAACCCCACTACTCACAATTGCAAGAAACATAGTATATGTATGTGGAAATGGTCTGGGATATAGGAATTAAGTGAATATAAAATAAAATTAAGGGAATTATAAGCGATCTATTAATGTAAATACACTTTGAATGATTCATGAAATTAATAGAATATATTGAAATAGTTGAAAAGTATTATTCAATAGTTCAGGGGATAGGGGGAGTTTTTTTAGCATAGTGACTAAAGTTTTATTGAACCATCGATAGATTTATTACAAAGACAAATAAAAAATCATGAAAAATGGAAAGTGAGGGATAATTTGAGAATGAAAGTGTGTGAGAAATCCAACTAGTATAGTGGAAGTGTATGACATTTATAGAAGAATTATTGGGCATATAGGTGATGTTTATAATTCATCATGGGAACTACAAAAGAATCTTTATGTTCTCTAGGAGTGATCTTCAATTTCTGTATTGATCGCCTTCTAATTTGTTGGGTGATCATGAAAATCATATACTAAGGGATATGAAACTATTTTAATATCATCGAGATTCTTCGAAAATTGATAAGTTCTCCTCCCATGATCATGCCTATTATAATTTTTAGAGGTGAACTCCTTTAGTGCTTCACAACACAGTGATCTTTTTTAAGGAAGAGGAATATGAAAATATTCATTTTCATATTTATATTTTAATGGATGTTGGGAAGTGGGATTGGATTATAATTGGGCCTACCAAATTGGACTTTTTCTTTGATATTTAACATGGGAAAATAAAAATACATCAATTAATTTAATTTTTTATTGTTATTGCTATATTTTTTCTATTGTTTATTATTAATAATTTTCTTTCATTATCTTTTTCTCATCACTTTTTTATATATGATTTTCAATAATCATTTTTCCACAACCATTGTGTGGTGGTTCTTCATTATAATAGGTTCTCTTATGATGGTGTGAGGTCAAATGTAACAGTTCCTTCATTCAGGGCTGGTGAGTGAGCACATATGTGGTTCATAGTAGGATTATTCGACGACGAGATCAAAAAATAGTGGTGTGGATTCCTATGGACATATTTTTTCCCTGATAATGGTTGGAAATTATGGGTCTTCAATAGTGCTTAGTTTGGGATTCTTCCACCAGAAATCCCCTCAAAAGAGAAGTTTTCTTTAGGGGATTGTATTTATTTCTTGCATGTCCTCTTATAATGATTTCGGAATCCCTTATCTAATTGGAAGGCGGTGCAGATATTGGATATCAATAAACCATCAATCCTAGGAAAACATGGTTTCGTAGGATATTGATCAATTTTTTTAGATTTGGGTTTTTAAGGGTGTTTCAAGGTATTTTGGATAATGACCACGAAGAGGGATTGGAACAATAGGTTCTTAAAGATACCATGAGAGAGCTCATTGTCAATATGAACATTTAATAGTTTTTTCATGTGTGGTAACTATGATAAACCTATGGAGCATCATATGTTTTATATTTTTTCAATGCACAATAATTATATAAAATAATGAGTTTGGGATCATTGTTCACCATAATTATATCGACCATACCTTCTACTCATAATAAATTTTTGACATAATATTTATTTTCGACAGGTATTTCACCAAGAAATTCATTTTTTGGGAATAATTATCTCTCCAATCAATTTAAGAAGATAATAAAAGTAAAAATTAATGTTTCATGCATCAAAAAAAATTCAAAATTCATTTTCTAATTAATTAATTAATTATCCTAATTTACATGACACACAATTTTCATCAATTAAAATATCATTTCAAGAAAATTGAAAATCAAAAATCAAATTTTTTTAACATTAATTTGAATAAATGGGGTCCCAATTAATTAAAAAAATTTAAAAATAATAAATCATAAAAAATTAACCAATCAATGAAATTTAAATATATATTTAACTGAACATAAAATATTCAATCTCAAAATCATTTACGGAATAAAAACTTATATAAAAACGGCTGAATAATTTAAAAACAACATTTTATGCACATCAACAATTAATCCCATATTTTATGAATTTAAAAAAACACTATTTTACATGGGAATTGTTTAC